>JAPJBO010000029.1:0-596936 GCA_030068145.1 Diplonema papillatum | reverse complement strand
CGTATTCTGCAATTTTGTTGGATGCAATTTGGTGCCGTAGACGCGGGTTCAATCCCGGCAGCTGGACGTTTTTCCATTTTAGTCGGGTGGATGCACAAGCGTGTTCTGGCTGAGATCACGCGTGTGCACCTCGCAAAGTGACAGAACTTTGACGTCTCTGTCCAAATTGTGGCTGAAAACGCGTGTTCGTGCCGAGAACACGCTTGTGCCGCCGGGTGCGAACTGGTTGCGCAAGCGTATTCTGCAATTTTGTTGGATGCAATTTGGTGCCGTAGACGCGGGTTCAATCCCGCCAGCTGGACGTTTTTCCAAACTAGTCAGATGGACGCACAAGCGTGTTCTGGCCGAAATCATGCGTGTGCACCTCGCAATTTGACAGAACTTGGATGTCTCCGTCCAAATTGTGGTCGCACAAGCGTGTTCTTGCCGAGAACACGCTTGTGCCGACGGGTGCGAACTGGCAGAACGAGCGGGGTGCTGTAGACCCCGATGTAGTCCACATGAATGCTTCTTCAGCACAGTGAACACTACCTTCACTGCGACCTGGCTGGCCTGCTTTACAGGGCAGGTCCGACCAGGCGAAGAAATCCGCGATGGCAGCAGCATCAGGATGGGGATGAACATCTGGGGTGTGTCTTCTCGCACGCTCGAAGTACGAGATTGCGTAATCTTCGAAAGATCGTCTGAAGACCATGGGAGGATGCAATTTTTTTTCCTGCCGTTACGTGGCAGTGTGGTTGAGTCGTAAGGTGGGCGACTTCGGAGCCACTGACGCGGGTTCAATCCCGGCGACCTGATTATTTTCAAAGATCAGGGTTTTTTCGCCAGCAGTGTGCTGCATGAACGCTCGCACACTGGATGCACTCTGCTCGCAAAGTGACAGAGCTTTGATCGTCCAAATTGTGGCTGAACAAGCGTGTCCTCGGCCAGAACACGCTTGTGCAGCTGACTAAATGGCAAAATTTAGAAGTCCCGCCGCCGGGAGCACCTCGGTCAACATTCTGCCCTGCCAGTTCACAACCGGTGGCACACGCGTGTTCTGGCCGAGAACATGCTTGTGCAGCCACAATTTGGACGGAGACACCAAAACTCTGTCACTTTGCGGGCGGAAAACGTGTGATCTCGGCCAGAACACGCTTGTGCATCCAGCGGACTAAAATGGAAAAACGTCCAGCTGCCGGGATTGAACCCGGCACCAAATTGCATCCAACAAAGTTGCGACCGGCCAGAATACGCTTGTGCGACCAGCTCGCACCCGGCGGCACAAGCGTGTTCTCGGCAAGAACACACGTGTGCTGCCACAATTTGGACGGAGACGTCAAAGTTCTGTCACTTTGCGAGCTGCACACGCCCGATCTCGGTCAGAACACGCTTGTGCATCCACCTGACTAAAATGGAAAAACGTCCAGCTGCCGGGATTGAACCCGCATCTACGGCACCAAATTGCATCCAACAAAATTGCAGAATACGCTTGTGCAACAAGTTCGCACCCGGCGGCACAAGCGTGTTCTCGGAAAGAACACGCTTGTGCAGCCCCAATTTGGACGGAGACGTCAAAGTTCTGTCACTTTGCGAGGTGCACACGCGTGATCTCAGCCAGAACACGCTTGTGCATCCACCTGACTAAAATGGAAAAACGTCCAGCTGCCGGGATTGAACCCGCGTCTACGGCACCAAATTGCATCCAACAAAGTTGCAGAATACGCTTGTGCAACCAGTTCGCACCCGGCGGCACAAGCGTGTTCTCGGCAAGAACACGCGTTTGCAGCCACAATTTGGACGGAGACGTCAAAGTTCTGTTACTCTGAGAGGTGCACACGCGTGATCCCGGTCAGAACACGCTTGTGCATCCACCTGACTAAAATGGAAAAAACGTCCAGCTGCCGGGATTGAACCCGCGTCTCTGGCATGCTCACCATCCAGCAAAATTGCGAGCGGACCGGCCAGAATACGCTTGTGTAACCAGTTCTCACCCGGCGGCACAAGCGTGTTCTCGGAAAGAACACGCGTGTGCAGCCACAATTTGGACGGAGACGTCAAAGTTCTGTTACTCTGAGAGGTGCACACGCGTGATCTCGGCCAGAACACGCTTGTGCATCCACCTGACTAAAATGGGAAAAAATGCTCGGAGCAGGAATCGAACTGCGGGATTTTTGCGAAAAAAATGCCAGGAGCAGGAATCGAACCGTCGGATTTTGCGAAAAAAAGCGAAGAGCAGGAATCGACTCCGAAAATCTCAGAAATTGGGGGGGGGGGGGGTCGGTTTTCGTGGAAAATGTCTACCAAAATGTTAATTGTGGCTCCCCCTAGTCCAAAAAACAATACACTTTCATAATTGTTGCAAGAAAAGTGGGGTTGGCTCGAATAGAGGCTATTCACATTGCATGTTCATAGGACCTCCAGTCTCGAAATACGGTATGCACGACACGCATTGGTAATGAAGGGAACAGCATACTTCTGTTGCGCGCAGCGCGGAGGAAAACGGCAGTTCTTCGATTTCTTTCTTCAGCTCTTCAGATTTCTCGATCTTCTGCTTGCAGCCCATATGAAGGACTGCCATGCACCGCTCCTCCAGATAACGAGCGTATCGTTGAATGAATGCAGGGTGACTCCCCGCCTCAATATCAGTAAAGTCTTTCAGATGTGAAACATGAAACAAGCCCGAGTGTCTGGCCATGGCGAGTACCATTTCGCCGGAACCTTGCTTGAGCAGTGTGTGCAAGGTCACCAGAGTTTTCAAAGCGACGATCCATTTGTGACTGTGGAGGCGACCCTCGAGCTGCTTCACGATGTCTTTCGGCGGTGTACGGGGGTCGTATTCGGGGCGGCTCGCAAACGTGGCAGCCACCAGTCTCTTCAGGTGTTTTTCGTTCGGCGGCTTCAGCTTGTGGCTGGTCACTTTTATTATTGCCCGGTCGACCTCGTTTTCCGTCACACGCGTCAGTGCGATGATGGCCTTTTCCTTGAGGTATCCGCCGACCTTTTTCGCGTCAGAGGTTTCCATTTTCTGACGCCGTTGTTCCTTCCACGCTTGCCCTTACTTCTCCGCCTTTCGCGTATCTTCGGTATTTCAACCAGGGTAGGGTGAACGGCTGACAGACTGCTCGCCCACCTCCCCCCCTCGGGGTACCAGGTGTCCACCCTATCAGTTGTGTTTATTTTGCCTAAAAGTAGCTGCAAGTTCATCATTGGGTGGTGGTGCGAAGAGATGCACTGCGAATAAGTCTGAGCTTATACACTCCGTAATGTTGCGTCGGTATTTCAACCAGGGTGAACGTCTGACCGACTGCTCGCCCACCTTCCCCCTCGGGGGTACCAGGTGTCCACCCTATCAGTTGTGTTTATTTTGCCTAAAAGTAGCTGCAAGTTCATCATTGGGTGGTGGTGCGAAGAGATGCACTGCGAACAAGTCTGAGCTTATACACTCCGTAATGTTGCGTCGGTATTTCAACCAGGGTGAACGTCTGACCGACTGCTCGCCCACCTTCCCCCTCGGGGGTACCAGGTGTCCACCCTATCAGTTGTGTTTATTTTGCCTAAAAGTAGCTGCAAGTTCATCATTTGGTGGTGGTGCGAAGAGCTGCACTGCGAATAAGTCTGAGCTTATACACTCCGTCATGTTGCGTGTTCTTTATTATGTCGTTTCCTTCAGTCTCCACGACCCGCAGTACAAAAGCCAACCGTCGTTGATCTCGTGTTCGCCATTTGTCCACTTAAACGAGTACTCGCAAAAGCTCAAATAGTAGAGGCCTGTACAAAGTACAGAAAACTGCGCTTGAGCGCTTGTCGGCAGCAAGGTTGCACTGAGGTATTGCTGCACACAACACTGAACAAAGACCGATACGAAATATTCTTCTGCATCATTAATGTTTTGCATCATTGAGGTTCGACGATACTGAACTCGATGAAGCCAACTGAACGACGCATACGTAAAACTTCGACTTACTTTAGGAAAGACTGAGGACAAAACAAGAGAAGACTACAACAACTATAAACGGCGGAGGAACAAGTTGTCAACCGCCCTATTGTGAGCTATTCAAAAATCTCCCTAATGACGCCGGTGACAGCCGATTATTTTCTCGTGTGACACGAAACTGCACCGTTTGCGTTTGCTACGAGCCACTGCTTCTCGCTTGACGTCACACGAGGCAATGTATGGCTGAGAACGACAGAGATGGAGACACTGGCACGGCTGTATGCGCCTTGTACGACGTGTTGCGTACCAGTCTTGCAACTCATTCCGGACCTGTCTTTCAGTTGGCTGTGCAACGAACCAATGTGCATGCGAAGAGGTGTATCGAAGACACCAACAGGACGAGGCATGCCCGAAGGGGGCCAGGAGCCACAGTACAAGTTCAAGTTCTCTTCTTGCCCGCAGGTGCCTGGTGTGATGCGGCATGTCCGGGGTAGAGAGGCTTCCGATACTTTGCAGAGTGAGCACCGCTGGAGGCAGATGTGGAGGAGTTGAGATTAAAAGCGCGCTGACTGCTGGCTTTGTAAAGGCTTCCGGGTGCTCTGCTTGAGCCAACCGACAGTGCAGATTTGACAGGAGTCGAGAGGCAGTCCGGGTTGTTTGCATCCCGGTTTTGCATCTTGGGGAGGATCTTCTGCGTGAACAAAATGCGGAGCGCGTTCAGCTTCTTCTGCGCTTCCTCGAAAGCCCGGTGGTACCCGTGGCATCGCGACCGCAGATCGAGAATCTCTGCTTGCATCACTTTGAAGAGATGCTCCAGTTTTTCATCTTTCTCCGCGTCAGGATGGCTGTATTTTTGTTGATTGCTATTGCTGTCCGACAGAAGTTTGCTGCCTGTGGTGCACACCAGGAGCATGCTCATCCGTAGCTACGTGAGACTCATGAGAAGCCTCATTGTCCTCACGGGCAGCAACCCTGTGCATAGGGACTCGCGAAGCCAAGGGCACTGAAACTCACTTGCTGTTGGGAAGAGTACAAAGAGTGCATGACCCTTGTGCAGCAGTTCTTGATGCAGTTGCCCCCGAGTTGTGGGTGCTGTCATCGCCTCGGAAAAGCGACCCACAATTGCTCGCCGCGTGTACTTCACATTTATTGAAAGGTATTCAATTGGCGAAAAACAAGATGCTCGAACTTAGCAGTCCCCCCCGAGGTAGTTTGGATCCTGCTTATGCACTGCAATATTGCGCAGCAATGGCGAGTTAAGGGCTCAGACCCGCAGCCGTTCCTTCATTTGTCGTCAACTGGGATGCAGAGCGCACCAACCAGACACCCTCTGCGAGAGAACGCCTCCCGTAGCAGGTTTTTCCCGGCCCCAGCTGTTTGTGCGCACTAGCGGAACTCACCTGCTTTGGTAAGTTTAACGCAGTACGCTGCCAACTAAATTTCTTAGCACCAACAATGCATTGTTAACAAAAAAAACACGGGACTATACCAAAACGAACGCTGACGCAGGCGGTCCACTTCCTCTTGCAGTCGTTTTAACTCATCTCGGTTATTCAGGCCTTCTAACAAGCGGAGTTCCTTCTTCAGAATTTCATTTTCGCGCTGGAGCTCGTCGATAGTCACAGAGCTGCACGACTCAACCATACTGCACTGGGCAGGATAAACCCAGCCCAGCCCCCAAGGTGTCTGTTGATTCGCCAACCACCCCGCTACTTAACCTGGTTGAAATATGGTCAGCGACATCTGCAAGTTTTCGTGGATGGAATGTGCCGCGAGAAGCGGCATCTTGCTCAACTCCGCTATACAGCTTTGCGTTAGTTGTTGGAAGCGGCGACGCCACCTGAAAATAGCGTGTTTCTGCATAAGACTTGCGAACCTTTTGAACCTTTTAAGGGTTCGGTACTTTAGAGCCTCAGGTTAATCATAGAAGCTAGATATCGGGTTCCCTTTGGCTAAGGTTGTGACATAACTGACATCAAGATCACATTTTCTAGACTGTTTTCATTTTTTGAGGAACCGGTGTTTTCATGTCTCCGGTCGACAGTAGAAGTTTCTGTTTCTGCTGCTGGGTGCCTCTTTTTTTACATCAGGCTCATTGTTTGTAGTGTGGAGTGCTTGGCCCACATTTGAACACGTTACCCACATTTCAACACGCTACGTAAAACTTCGTCGTCGAACGCAGGAAAGAGAGGTTGGACAGCTGTGGTGGGTACAGATAAGGAGTTCAGGGGACGAAGAACGGGAGAGAAAGAGCAAACGAGTGATCGAGCTGCGTGAATTGGATGCGACTTGCCTGTCCGCAGACAATAGCCCACAACGCCGAGTTGGCGCAGGGTCACAGGATGCAGGGAAGGAACCCCTGCCCTGCTGCACGAGGACATACGAGAACGGAAAACAAATAGTTTTCCGAACCTGACCGAACTTCGAACCCTCGTTGCACAAAAAAAAAACTACTACAAGCCTCGCGACATGAGATATTAGCAATTTGAGGACCCTTCCAAGCCACAGCACGAGACAGGGAAGACAGGAACACGTGTAAGTGTCTGACTGAGTATTTCTTAATGCGCGAACGATATATATAATGACGTCACGAGCGAGTCAGCTCGGTTGCATGACTACAGCACCCTTGACGATAGGCAATCCAAGAAGTCCAGATGCTAGCGTCAACAGGAAGGAAGCGTAGGGAATGGATGAAGGGAAGAATAGGGAGGAAAGGTAGACAGAAAGAGTGGAGGGGTGGGGTAGTTGAAATTGGATCTGGTTTTGGAAGTAAGAGTGTAAGGCAAGTAGTCTGTGCAGAGTGAGGGCCGCGCGACAAATTGGGGACTTTGGTAAAGGGCAACTACTGTGAGGTACGGGGTTTTGGAAACGACAAAAATCAGCGCAGTCGGTGATCAAGTAGATTGGCCCACCCGACTGAAATAGAGAGCGTTCTCTTTCTCCCATACACGGGGATGCGTTGCCACGTCCAGAGAGTTTCGTCAGAATTTAGATCACGGGCAGCTCACCTTCATGCGGATCTAACGAACCTTATGCAGCAACAGACCGGTGCTTATGATTTCCGTCTTGCGACTGACTCACTGCAGCACAATTGTCAGCCGCATTCTCAAAGGTAGCTGACTTCTGCTGACTCTTGTCTAATACAGCAAAGACAAGGTGGCCTGAACGCAAGTCTGAAACAAAATTGAGCGGTTACTGTTCCGAAATTCTGTTCCGCAATTGGTTTCGTTTTTTTTTCAACCAACACACGCTCCCGCTTCGAGCTCGTTTTGCTCAATAGTGTGCCAGTCATTGTCTGCTCTTCGTTCTGGCGTTCTTGCACGTTGGTGCACGTTGGTTGGACTTTCTGTTGTTGGTTTAGGTTTGGCAAGCAGAAGCACATGACTTCTTTGCTGGTCGACTGTTTCCTATCCTGACTATCCAAGACTGTTGCTCGGCTTGTCCTGTGTGTGGCTCAGCACACACAGGACAAGCCGAGGAAGGAGGGCATTTCGACAGCGTCATGTGCAAGGGGGAGTTGCGAGCTTGGTAGCTTGGAGAAAGGGAAATTGGTTGGTGGGGTGCACACAGACGTGGGAAAGGGCAAAAGGTATGAAAGTCAGTCCTTCTCTGTCACACCCGTGGCGTGAATACTTTGAAAATAGTTGCAAAGAAAAAGGATGAACCCAGCTTGCCGTCGCCGCAAACCCATCTTCGCTCTTATAGGCTTTTCGGCGATAGTGAAGGGTGAAAGTTCGCTAGAAAGGGTTTCTGGGGGAATACAAAACGCCTTTTCTCCTTTCTGCATCGTGTTCAGGGGCCTCGGGACAAGACTGGGTGAACCTGCATCGAATCTCAGACAGGTGCACACAAAAGGAACATCTCGGAGGAGTTCGGGCGTGCCCTGATCAATTAAGCAAAGATGTCAGCATGAACCGGCAACAATGATACTTCGTTTAACTTTTTCACGTGCGACTGTCTGGCACTGCGAGTAGGATACGATGACGCTCAAGGTTTGCCCCGCATGTACTGCGACACAGGGCTTTAATGGTGTCTTTCTAAATCGGGTAATTTTGAGGGGGGTTTTATATGGTACGATGCCAAAAGGGTGGGGGGGGGGGTTTGGGCGGAAAATCCCCGCATAGTTCACCAGGGTCTGACGGGTACTGAGGCCCCATACTCTTCCTAAAACATCATTTTGCGTTCAAATACGCCCTCAGAAGCCTGCGGAGAGCCTTCTATGATGTCCCAAATGCGATTTTGTGGGTTTTTAGGGGTCCCTCCGCCTGTTGGCCGTAAAAAAACCGCCATAGTAGACACATATGCAAGCTGATGCTGGGTCGCTTCTCTGTGCAAGATCCCAGCCCAAACACACGTTTTCGGCGTTCTCTAGCACTCTCCAGGTGCATTCGACCCTCGGGCTTCGTGGTGTCTTTCACTAACAGGTGTTCCGGGTTGTGCAAAGATAACGAGAATGACCCCCTGCATTGGGGACAGACCGAACTACGCCCTGCCTGTCTATACAGGCTTTGGGGTCAAATTGCACCGGCTTTGGCGCCATATCCACCGTTTCGGGCTTCGTTTGTGCTGCTTTGGGGTCCACTAAGAACTCTGGTCTGATTTGCGGGACGCTTTCCTCGGTTTTGGCGCCCACTTTCACTGTTCTAAGGCCTGTTCAGGCTTCTACCTGCATCATTTTATGCTATTCTGGTGATTCTGCAAGGCTTGGTGAACGAAGTAGGACAAGCGTTAAGTAACAGGCGATCATCAGCCGTTCTCAATCGTCGTCGAAGCGGTTGACTACGACGCGTTCACTTCATGATTTTGAAGCAGGCTTCACCGCTTTCAGGGCAGGCTTTCAGAGCTTTCCTGGCAATGTCTTCCCTTCTGGCATCTTTCTCACCCATGGCTGCAAAGTGCTTCTCGCTGGATGACTTTGCACAGGCGGCACATGACCCGAGGGAGGTGTGGCAAGCTCTCTCTGTGCAGTGAGCTTGGTCAGACAAACTGTGTGGCGCACACACCCGCCATCGGCAGTATCACCTGGGCCACAGTTTGAGTCCTGTTCCGAGACCCGCTCACGGTGAAGCCTACTGAGTCGCTTCCTCTCCAGCTTCGGCGCAAAGTCTTCACCACTGGATGCACTTTGAACGGTGAAAGTGGGCGCCAAAACCGAGCAAAGCGTCCCGCAAATCAGACCAGAGTTCTTAGTGGATCCCAAAGCAGCACAAACGAGACCAAAACGGTGCACATGGCGCCAAGGCGGCGCAATTCGACCCCCAAAGCCTGTATAGACAGGCAGGGCGTGGTACGGTCTGTAGGTCCATTCGCCTTGTTTTTGCACACCCCGGAACACCTGTGTTTTTCTTCTGTAAGCGAGATAATTTATGAAGTCCGAGGGTCGAATGCACCTGAAGAATGATAGAGAACGCCGAAAACGTGTGTTTGGGCCGGGATTTTGCTCCGAGGAGCAACCCAGCATCAGGTTGCATATGTGTCTTCTATGGCGGTTTACGGCCAGCAGACGGGGGGACCATCATAGAAGGCTCTCCGGAGGCTTCTGAGGGCGTATTTGAACGCAGAATGATGTTTTAGGAAGGGTATGGGGCCTCAGTACCCGTCAGACCCTGGTGAACTATGCGGGTATTTTTCGAGACTGGAGGTCCTATGAACATGCAATGTGAATAGCCTCTATTCGAGCCAACCCCACTTTTCTGTAAACGAGTTTGAAAGTGTATTGTTTTTGACTGGAATTAGTGCGGAGCTAGCTTTTCCCCCTCCTGCCCAAATGAAAATGGGTGGCACAGTGAGCGGGCGGTGGCCTTCAGGCCGGTGCGCCCGGGTTCGATCCCCGCCCATGACACTTTTTCGGTCGAAGATTGTTCGACGTTTGTTGCGTTCCGGAATTTGCGTTTTTTGCGGAGTTTCTCAGTATCCCGCGGTATTTGGGCACCCCGGGAAACGGAGTCGGGGGAGGTCCGGGGGGTCTCCCCTCCGGGTACTGGCGCCGAACTTGCCATCACAGGCCAAACTTGCTACCGCATCACCACGGACACCAGAACCCGAACTTTGCTTCACCCAGAACTTAGCCGCGCCCGAACTTTGCTTCACCAGAACTTTGCTTCACTCGAACTTAGCTTCGCCCGAACTTTGTTTCGCCCGAAGTTAGCTTCGCCCGAACTTTGCTTCACCCAGAACTTAGCTGCGCAGACGCACCTGAGTGCATGGCAAGGACGCTGAACCTCGCCAGCGTGACATGCGTTTTAATTAAGAACCCGAGTTTGTTCTGCTCTGCGTTTACGTCCTACGAGATCCGCTGTTGTCTACTCTTGCTCCGGTGGTAGTCAATCGTGAGACAGTGCCCACAACCCCAGACAATTAGTTCTCCGGGGTCAGAGCTAATACCCTTCATACAAACGCGGTACTATTGAAATAGAATTGATCCCAGCACGTGACTTTGTTGTGTGCGCGCGGATGCGTATCTTCTGTTCTGCAATTGTTCGATGGGAACATTCCTGAAGTGCCTGTACTGATGAACGGAAGTAACCGACGATACCGATGAATGCATGTACAGGTATAACCTCTCCCGGGGATATCCTAAAATAGCACGTTCTCGTTGGCTTCGCTTTGAGGCACGAACATGTCGAATCCAATAACCAATGACTGCAACAGAAAAGAGAAGTACACTGGTCTCGAGACTACACTTGCTGAGCTTGCACAACAATTGCGTAGCATACCCGTTGTAATAACAAGTTTATGTGGGACAAGGGGAACGCTGGCCCGAACTTTGCTTCACCAGAACTTTGCTTCACCCGAACTTAGCTTCGCCCGAACTTTGTTTCGCCCGAACTTAGCTTCGCCCGAACATAGCTTCGCCCGAACTTTGCTTCACCAGAACTTAGCTTCGCCCGAACTTTGCTTCGCCCGAACTTAGCTTCACCAGAACTTAGCTTCGCCCGAACTTAGCTTCACCAGAACTTAGCTTCGCCCGAACTTTACTGTTCCCCGAACTTTAACTGCTGCCTCCAGTCTCGCCACGCGCCGGCCTTAGCCGAGCGCACGTACTTCCGCCCAAACCCCCCCCCCCCCTTTTGGCATCGACTCATATGGTCTTAACACCTTCTCCATTCAGGAGTTAAGGTGGCGGTTTTCGATTGTTTGGGCAACGAACTACTTTATTAGAGTTATAGTAGTTATTACCAAAAATATACACTTTCTGTTCGTCCGACTGACGTTGTTCCAAGTTGCATGATCACAAGAGCTAAACTGTCACCGGTCCGTGGGTCATACTTTGTGAGTGTGGAGAGAGGGGAACCCGTTGCTCAGCCGTCGCTTGTGCAACCCTCTCCTGTGCCAGGTTGACACCATATTGCCGTAGGGGTTGAAACTCAAGTCGGCGTGTGTGCCACTCATCTCCGTAGCACCCCTTGGTCTGGAATATTAGACCCTTGGGGAGGGGAAGTCTTAGTTGAGGCCGGTTTGGCAAAAGGTTCCTCCTCGTAAATGTGGACTTCTCGGTTCAGGCTCCGCAGCGGGAATCATCACGAAGGCGTGCAGTGGCCAGGGCTTCTACCTCCGAAGCCGAAGGTTCCGGGTCCAAGAAACTCTTCTCAGCTGAGATTTCTTGGGCAGTCCAGCAAAAAATGCGACCTGGCGCCACGCCGGCCGGGAGTCCAGAAACCGATAATCTCCCATCGACGGATGTCAATGGGGACTAAGGTCCGGTCCCGGCATTGTAATCCCTCAAAGGTGGTGATTGTCACCCCCGCTCAGGGGGATGTTCATAAGCTCCAGATTCCGGTTCGCAAGGCTTGTCAACAACACGAGCACAGTTGCACAGGATATTGGTGGGAAGGGGGTCTGTTTGCGTGCGTGAAGGACTTTGATTAGTGTCGACGCAGCGGCATCTCTTCGTTTCTTTGCTCTGAGAGCATTCCTTGTTTGCTTATTTTTCTTTTAGGAGTGCAAGTTCACTTAGGGATCCGGGGTTTTATAGTCTCCGGGTGACCATTGTCGTTTTCGAGTAAAGCGTACTGAAGACGGGTTAGGTCTAGGCTGATAACTCTCAAAAAATGTAGACACAGTAAAGGGGCAACGGTTGTTGGTGTAAGCAAAAATTACGAGACTGAGAAGGTAAGAAGGTAAGATATATAGGGGAGGCCAGCCTGAATTTCAAATCGGACTAATAAAAATCAGCTCTGAAAACAAGAAAAATATCGTGAACAAGGGTGCCCTCTGCTGACAATGAAGAATACTTGTCGCAACGTATAGCACTCCTCACTTTCCTGCTCTCGTTTACTAGCTCAATCTCGTCACGGTCCGTGCGCTCTTTTCCTCGTTTTATGTAAGAAGATCTTTGGTTTAATGTTCGCGCAGAGCATTGCCTCATGCATGTACGATGCTGGCATCAGGTCTTTGTAGAAGCGCTGAGCATTGCCTCATGCATGTACGATGCTGGCATCAGGTCTTTGCAGAAGCGCAGAGCATTGCCTCATGCATGTACGATGCTGGCATCAGGTCTTTGTAGAAGCGCAGAGCATTGCCTCATGCATGTACGATGCTGGCATCAGGTCTTTGTAGAAGCGCAGAGCATTGCTTCATGCGTGTACGATGCTGGCATCAGGTCCTTGTAGAAGCGCAGAGCATTGCTTCATGCATGTACGATGCTGGCATCAGGTCCTTGTAGAAGCGCAGAGCATTGCCTCATGCATGTACGATGCTGGCATCAGGTCTTTGTAGAAGCGCAGAGCATTGCCTCATGCATGTACGATGCTGGCATCAGGTCTTTGTAGAAGCGCAGAGCATTGCTTCATGCGTGTACGATGCTGGCATCAGGTCCTTGTAGAAGCGCAGAGCATTGCTTCATGCATGTACGATGCTGGCATCAGGTCTTTGTAGAAGATGTTGAAAAGAAAAGAAACGAAAAGGGGGAAAAGGCCCTTTATCAAGGAACGTGGGGTAAAACCCTCTTTTTTCGACAGAGAGAGCATGTCAGACACCGTGCGGGTATCCTCATACCAGTTTCAGGGCCGCTTTTTCCAGCAGTCACGTGCACAGTTTCAAAATGTCGCTTTCCCAAGCAGAACTATTTACTGTTTAGTGCATTGCTCAGGGTAGTCGAAGGCCTGACAATCTTACTGGGGGTCAATACTAACCTAATACACGCAAAGTCTGCCGTGAAGAAATGTCACAAGAACGACTTTTTCGTATCTCTTGTTGCGTTATAGGTATAATCCTTTGACAGTGATGCGTGATTCAGCCGTGTTTTGAAGGTGAGATGAGAGCCGATGCCTCTCATCTCACCTTTAAAACACGGCTGAGTCACGCATGCTCTTGACGCTAGCGTCCGACTTTTCTCTTGTTGCGTTAGTGGGGAGTCATTTGCATGCAAATGAGTACACACCAAATACTTTCTTTCGATATTCACCGGGCTTTGCCATCTGTAGGCCTGAATATGGGTCGGTTCGGAGATTTTAAAGACACGATTTCATGCATTGATACAAGTCGCACTACACAACGTCCACCAAAGTAACGTTACTACTGATATACCGTTTGTAGTAAGTACCAGTAGGTGTTCACCCACGACCAGGAACGTTGGACCGTCGTCTATGACCAAGTCCCGGTGTGACCTGCTTGGGTGCTTCGTATTTCTGGTTTCATGTCCGCTTGTGTTTTTCTGCTGGGGGCTTTGGCAGAACCCGAGATTTTGAAGACCTACGGCTTCTTTCCGGCCCGTCCCTCCACACTTGAAGGGCAGCAGCTTCAAACCAGACCGCAGATCAAATCGCGCAGACAAAAATGTTTCCGCCTGTTCGGTCAAGAAACAATAGCGTCACCTGTCCTGCCTGAGGGAGATCGATCTTGATCGATGCACAAATTTGATCCGTGCGGGAGTAGGGATTGGGAAATAGCACAAAGGCCACGGCATTTGAATACGAACCGCAGGACCAAACCTTGATTAGGACATTTGCATGAAACGAGAGAAAGAGAGAAAGAGAGAGAGAGAGAGAGAGAGGAGTTTGAGTGTAAAGGTATAACCAGAAATCGTGTACTGGAGTAGGCTATTCTTTGTCTTTTGCATCTTTGAAACGAAGCGTGTGCCCCGGAAGTGGAAGAAAAAACAAAGAGAATCCCTGCTTGATTGAAACTTTCGTGGCGGTGCATGAACCGCTTCTTCACGGTCTAAAGGGAGGAGACGAAGAAAACTTTGGGGTTGGAAGTTCAATGAACAGTCGAACAAAATCCCACACAAACGACGTTGGTACCTTTGACTTGCCAATCGCCGGTTCTTCAGTGTGCGTTCCACCACCAAGAAGCGAGTGAACCAGGAGAGAGCTGTTTTGGCATTTCACATCGCAAAAGAATAGGCGTGTGTTCGTGTGGGGGAGGATTAGCCTGCTAGTGGATGATGGTGAGTGAATATGCTCGTTAGGCTAATCTTCTCCCAAACACGCTGCCAGCGTTCTCTTTCGTGTTTACAAAGCATTGTTACTACGAAAAACTGAGAGAACAGCTCTTGAGATAAAGATGATGGGATAACGCCCTTTTTAGAGTGAAGGTTTTTAGCACAACCGACCCTTTTCAGAGAGGGTCGGTCCTTTAGGACGCGTCAAGCTTTCCGATTCTCGCAATCGTGAGCAGACCAACCTCGAGAGGTTTAGTCAATTATTCCCCGCGGCAATGTGTTGCAGACTAATGAAACATGTTGCACGCAACTCAAACTTCTTGGCACAACCAATCCTCAAGAACAGCAAAGGAAAGAGTCAAAGACAAGGAAAAATATTCAACACTGCGGTATCGACGTGTCGCAATGGGTATCGGAGGTTTGAAGGAGCCTGCGGCTCCTACATGTCATGATTTCCAGGCTAGGGGGCAGAAAACAATGAACAGAAGGTGGTGAAGAGAGAGGGAGAGGGGCAACACAGCTAGCTGTCGAGTGACTTGCTGGGATCCTTTTGGTGGTGTTGTCTGTAATTCGTCGCTACCCGACAATCAAAGGCACGTCGAGTTTGCTGGTAACAAACGACGAATAGGCTGGGATGGGGATCATGATTTCGTGCAATTTGCTGAACCCCTCAACTCTCTATCGAGACGGCAAAGCTCGTTGAAAATAGACATTTCCCGAAAACCTTACTCACAAGATCAGCAAAACCCCATATCGTGGACGACAACCGCCGAAGGAAGCAAGTGGGAAAACGGCCCGACGAGTACTTGTAAGCCATTTTTAAGCGGTCTGCGGGTGGCAGAATTTCTTCGTCTTTTTGTGTTTGAGTTCGACGATGCTTCTTTCAGTGTGGAGGGGGCGAGGAAACGCAGGCGACGAGAGAGAGACAAAGGGTCAGATGCAGAGGCCACACGCAGCTCTGCTTCGCTGTCCGACAGTACACTCATCTCTTCACTCGGTCGCGTCCGGCCGTCCGTGCTACTATTCTCTACGAGAACGTACGACAAGCCGGTTGGTTGCAAACTTGTTCAGAAATGGTGAGGAAGGGAAGGTATTTTTTTGTCTTGCCGACGATGAACGTCAGTCGGTTGTCACTTGACCTTTTATTTGTTTTGTTCCTTTTGAGCCAATTCACCCACCCCCTGATCGAGCGTAATCGAGTGTAATATAGTGTAATCGAGTGTAGTAGAGTGTAATCGAGTGTAGTAGAGTGTAGTAGAGTGTAGTCGAGCGTTGTAGAGTGTGATCGAAATTGACACTAGTATTTTGGGTTCGACCACTGGTGGACCCCTGGCTGACCCATGAGCGACCATGATGACCACTGTCTGGCCCAAGAAGTGCCAAGCACAAGCATACGAGGGACGGAAACCGCATGTGTGGGCCTTCACCGTGGTGGAGCCAGGCTAGATTCGGGGTGGCGCCCTGGGAGGGACAGGGACGGGGGTAGTCACGCCTTAGTCCCAGGGCCTCTCCCCACCCATCTGTATGTGTTCTCCTGGTCATCGCTACCGCGCTGACCTTTCCCTCAAAGCCCGCTGCCCACTGCCCTACAAGAGACATGCTTTGCACTCTCTGAATGCCCATTGACTGTGCTCCGCTTCAGCCGACTGCTTTGGAAGAGGTACTGTGCTCCGTTTGGTGCCGACTGCCCTGCCAGAGACGTGCTTGCAGACAGAGGTCGGCCGCCGCTACTTTGGTTTTCTCTCGCGTCTTCCCAGCTCCGCCACCTTCCCAGAGGCTTGGGGAGAGCCACGTGCTCCGGCTGTAAGGGACGAGACCGAGGTGCGACGCTGGCCCCGGTCGCAATCTGTATGTGCCGGCCCGGCCCGATTAGGCCTTTGGAGTACCGCGTGAATGGCGCGATTGGGCCCACGCGCATGCAGCCTGTCTGCTCGCAGTCACGCCGGCCGGCCCGCAACCGCAACCACATTCGCTTGTGCCCACACACCAGCTCTTCTTATCGAGCTAGCGATCCAGCTAAGGAGCACAACCGAGGATCCGAGGCGGAATCATGCCCCACAGTGGCCGCACGAGAGCAGACAGCGATGAAGGCCGCAGGGACAGGGTGTGTCAGCCACAATAACGGCAGGTTCCTCCCGCAGACGCACTACCCATCGGAATGTGACAGCGCAAGTAGGCTCGATGGAAGCACGAAGTGAAGCAGGATAGACGAGCTACGGAGACGAGACGAGTCGTGTACCAGGGGCAGGCCGGGACGATGAACCGCATGAAGCCGAAGAAAAAGTTCAAGAACGAAGCAACACCACAAGCCGCGTGCAGCCAAGCAGACCTCCCGGAACCTACGTGGGCAGTAACGAGGAGCCAACAGATGAGTGTCCCCTTGTCAATACCCCCAACGACTATGGCACGAATTGCGCAATGCCAGACGGTAGCGTCTGACAATGGCATGCGTGACATTGCAGTGCCTGAAGGTGAGATTAGCCTCCGTTTTCAACCGCCTTGTTGTCGCCAGGGAGATCGAACCCACAAACAGAAACTTGACATCTTCGAGGACAGGGTGTCTGCCAAGCGCTTGCCCTATCGCCTGGAACTGCCCCGCAGGGAATGCCAAAAGGCTCGAGTATTAGCTGCGCTAAATTGCAAAGGTTGCTAATACGGGAAAACGGGTACCCGAGCCCCTATGCACTCGACAACCTGCTTCCACAAGTCAGTCCGAACTTCCTCGTCCCCTGCTGCACTGCCTGGCTACATCCTTTTTTCAGACGAATATGCTTCTTTTTGTTCGATATTCGATGATCGTGCTATCAGCATCTTTAGCCCCAGAAGAAGGCTCGATAGACACGTTGCATCAGCTAATCAGGATTGGCTGAGTGCTGTGTGTTTAATCAATTGTTACAGTACCCCCCCAATTCACCAAAAGCTGATCGATTGTAATCGATCGTAATCGAGTGTAATCGAGTGTAATCGTTTGGATTAGAATGCAAAGAATCTGTGGCGATAATCTGCATCGCCGACGGCGCGGTTATCTCTTCGCACGTGATGTGTCATGCTTTCGCCTCTTTAGCTCGTCTTGATCGTCGCGCTCAGGCGCGCGTTTGGTGCTTCGCTTCTTCTTCGATTGCTCGTCGAGGTTCATCGGTTGCGCGTCGATTTCTGCTTTTTCCCAGCGCCTGGGCGATGGTCGTGGCGCATCGACGCGTCCTTTGCGTCTTTTCGGTACCGGCTCCGCCGCGGAGTCTGATTGCCGCTTCTTCGCTGGCGTTGGCGCCGTCTTCCCGACCTTCGCTGCTGATGTCGGCGTTGATGTTGCGGGTTCTCGCTCGTCTTCCTCTGCTTCCGGCAGAACGAGCACCACGTTCTCACGTTTCGCCTGTCTCGGCGCTGGCGCGGGACCCTCCGGCTCCGCCTTCCTCTTCTTCGTTGTTTTCTTCACCTCTCGCCACGGCCGCCCGGTGGTGCCCTTTCCTGCAGCAGTGCCCGGGTCTCCTACTCCTCAGGTCGGCGTGTTTCTTACAGCCGTCGCACGTCGGCATGCCATGATCGAGGCATCGGTGGTGATGGTTGCGACAGCACTCCGCTGTCGTCTTACACGTGGCGCACTGCGTCATCCGGTGCTCGGCACACATTTTTACGGCTAGGCCATCACCCTCCCTGTGATGGGCCTGGCAGCACCACGCCACCGACTTGCCCCGGCGCTTGCACACGTCGCACTTCACCTTTTGGTGCCCGGGGCACACCCGCTCACCCCACTTTTCGTGTCGGGGAATCCCTTCCGGCACGAGCCACGGATCCCCTCCGACGACAGCCGACTTCTTGCCTTTCTTCTTCTGTAGCGTCATCGAAGGCCGTCCATCTCGCCGCACGCTCCGCCCTTTCTCTTCCGTACGTCGGGAAAAGGTCCATCCCCCACGCCTCGCCGGTGAACGCATGCCGGCTCGCCTTCAGCTGCGTCTCCAAGATTCCCATCGTCTCCTCGCCGCCGCGGAAAATTGGCCTCATCTCGTAGCCCGTGAGGCATGGGGGGGCCCCTACCGTTCTCAATGAACCTATCTTCTCCAGCTTTCTACCCGGCAGAAGCGGCCCCACCCCTTTCCGCTCAAGCGCTTCCCCGATCGTTTTCAGCATCCGCGCCAACATTCTCGCACGGATACACAGCGGCGTCCCACCTGTCGTCGCCACTAAACTGCCCGGTAGATCGAGCCCGGTGTACACTTCGAAGTCTACTGCGAGCTCTGCCGTCGAGACGTCACCCGCCACCGACCAGCACATCCCATCCAGCCAATACTGCAGCGCCCGGAACCACCTCTCTCCTGCTACCGCCGTGAAGGTCCCCGGTCCAGCGATCGCTTCGAAATTCAGCCGGCGCGGGGGGCAGTCGTCAGGGTGCAGTTGTCTCCAGGGGTGGCCGACTGCCCGGTCTCTTCCTTCTCTCTCCAGCCGTCGTCTCTCGTGCATGACTTCCGCCATGAATGTGTGCAGCACTTCGATGTTGATCCGACTTCCCTTCGGCAGAATCCCGTGTTCTTGCAGGCACGGGGGCCAAGTCGAGCGATCTGCGTCAACAATTTCGGCATACTGCTGTTGCATTCGGATTCGTTCATACGCCCGGCACTGCCACCAAATGTGGCCCAGAGTTTCTTCCGTCGCCTCGTCACAGCGTCTGCACAGCCCGTCACCTCCCCACAGCTTGGCAGCATGTGATTCCGTCATCACCGACCCAGCTACGACCTCGGCAACGTCCCGCGCGGCCGTCAGCGTTGTCGACGCTTTCAGCCCGTAGGCATTCGTCGCGGTGTAGTCGACACCCGCCCGTACCCCTCCGAAGTTTGTGCGCCTCTTCTCGAGCTCCCCTAGTCGCCAGCCGTGAATCGCCTTTCTCAGGGTGTGCCCTCGCTCCCCCTTACTCTGTCGCACCAGCCTCAGCACATTCCCTGCCTCGTCCTCGGCGTCGTCGAGATCTTCTGTCCATCGTATACCGAGCTTCTTTGCATGCTCGGCCGCAATACCGATCGGTCCCCATGCGCGGATTCTGCTGCCATACGCCCTTCGAACTGTTGCGACGCGGGCCCTCCATACCGGCCTCTTTCGGCACACTTCTGCGATCATGCCGAGCGACCGATATGGCAGCACTGTGTAGGGGTCGAGCATGTGGGCCTTGTTTAGAATGCCCAACACGGCCTCCTGTGCCCGATGCAGCCTCACCGGGTCCCAGACGCCTCTGAGCAATGCTGCGGTGAACTTCCCCAGCCCCCGCACCGTCGGAAGCGCGAACTCCGAGCCGTATGTCGCCGCCGGTAGAACCGCCATCGCCGCTAGCCCCGACCTCTGCGCCCTCGAGATCGGTAAGGCACCCAACCGTTCGGCCTCCTCTGCACGCTGGTCGTAGCGCAGGTCCGTTGTTCTGCGTGTCCGCTTCGTGCCGACCAGACATCCTACGATTGTAAGCTCTTCCTTCGTCACGATGTCGGTGCCACCTATCTTCAACTTCGCTTCGTACCCCTTCGGCGTCCCGAAAGCGAACGTCTTCGGTATCCCGATCGACATGCCGGTGTTCGCACAAAACCTGTCGACTTCCACCAAGGCGTCCTGCAAGCATGCTTCTCTGAGACGCGTCAGGAGGGTGAGGTCGTCCGCGAAGGACTCGCTCGTCACCCCCCCCACGTCGTCCACTCTGCGCACCACGATGGACAGCAGCGCGTTGATGAGGATCACGCTCAGGGGGCAGCCCTGCAGTATCCCGTTGGTGGTGTAAAAGATGTCTCCCAGCCCCATGTGCAACTTGTACCGCCTTCGTAGTCGCGCGTAAACATCGCGCAGCGGCCCGAGAATTCTCTCATGGAGGCCAAGATCCCCCACCAGCTTCAGCACGACGTCTCGTGGCACTTTGTCGAAGCACTTGGCAAAGTCTAGGGCCACGCCGTACAGCTCCTTTCCCGTCAAGAGAGCCTCTTCAATCTGCGAGGCGATTTCAAACACCACGTCCACGGCTCCGTGTTTGGGCCTGAACCCGTGCTGGCTATCTGCTATCCAGCCTTCTTGCCACTGGACGACGTCCCTGAGCCTCGTGCTCGCCCACAAGCGATAGACCGCGCTTGTGACGGTGATGGGCCGCAATGCCAGCGGGTCGAGGGTTTCGTCTTTCGGGATCAGCGTGACCGCGGCTTCCAACAACGCGTTCGGCCACGTTCCGGTCGCTTCTATCGCGTTGAACACCTCCGCCAGGGCGTTCAGCAACGGCAGTGGCAGCTTCTTTAACTCTGCTGTGCTCCATCCGTCCACGCCCGGGACTCCGGCACGC
The DNA here is from genome assembly GCA_030068145.1 of Diplonema papillatum. NCBI lineage: Eukaryota > Euglenozoa > Diplonemea > Diplonemida > Diplonemidae > Diplonema > Diplonema papillatum. The sequence goes on along the minus strand of JAPJBO010000029.1, from coordinate 576,338 downwards.
TGCTTCTTTCCAAGAACGCTCCTCAGATCATCGCCCGTCAAATCTCGGCACACCATCGGTCGACATCGGATGTATTCCGCATACTCCGCCTTGAAGGCTTCATAGCACGGTTCCGGTCTACTCGCGTACATCCGGTTGATGGGCGCCCATTCTTTCTGCAACGTCGCGTCGATCTCCCGTAGATTTGCCGTGTAGCGGCCATCCACTTTCAGCGCCACCAGACCGTCCGCCTTCTTCCTTCTGCACCACGGAAGCAGTTGCGCCCTGTTTGCACAGTGGAAGTTCTGCATCTTGCTCTCCAGCTGAGCTATTCTCCCCTTTCGCGCCTGTGCTGTCAGTGACCGGCTCCTCGCTTCCAGCTTCTGCCTCAAGGTCTGGGCGACGCTCAAGTCCGGCGGGCGTCGCGGCAAATCGCGCACCTTTGGTACTCGTCCGGCCATTGATTCCAGTCCCGTTACTACGTTCTCCCACGTCTTCTCCAGCGATCTCGGCATGCACCCGGGTCCTTCCCCACTCAGTGTTTGCAGCCCTCGGATGTAGGCGTCGAGGCCGTTCAATATCTTCCGGAATCTGCTTGAGGCATACGTACCCGCGCCCGTCCCGGTGTCTGTCACGGACGCAAAATGTTCTCTCTTAGGCTTTCTTGTCTCACCCCGTCCTTGATAGGCGGCAACGGGCCCGTCGAGCAACCCCTGTTTCTCCGCCAGCTCGACCAGATACCCCTCGCACGCCTTAGTCGCCGACACCCAGAGCGCTTCCACGTCATCTGGTGCTGCATCTTCGAACCGGTGCTTCACTAACAACTCTTCCGCCCGCGCTGCTGCCCGTCCTTCGTGCGTCACGTCTACCTGGCTCATGGACCTTGGCATGCGGTACCTCTCACATGTGTCTGCAAACGCGGTGATGTCCAGCTCTACCGTCACCATCTTGTGGCTGGGCACCCGCTGCCCTTCCGCGTCTACGACGACGGTGGTTTCGCTCGCTACCAGTGAGTGTATCGCGACGTCGTTCAGCAAGACGTGATCGATGCGTGTGCCTCGCGTCCCCGTCTTCTCGTACGTCTTCGGGGCACCGCCATCGGTGCAGATCTCTGCGGCGTCGTACCATCCCGATCGCAGCATGCACGACATCGCCGCCGACGACGAGGGCTCCGCATTAAAATCGCCGGCCACAATGACCGGTACTCGTCCGAGACTTGCTGCTTCTCGGTGCACCTCCGCAATAATCTTCTCCCTCTCCGGCGCCGCCTTGTCCCCCGAGTTCGCATACAGTGTGAAGACATGCAAAGTGTAATCGACGCGTAATCGAGTGTAATCGAGCTCAAGTCGCTTTCAGGGGGGGTAGGTGAATTGGCTCAATCCTTTTCTTTTTTCCAAACCGGACAGCATTGGTTTAGCAATACGCCATTCTTTTCTGAAGCCGCAATGCGATCGTGGTGGCAGCCAAGTCTTGTGAAGACTCGCCAGGTCCAACCTTTCTCTGCTTCTAATTTGCCATATCATAAAACCAAGAACTCTTTGCCGAACAGCAGTGCAGTGTGGGGGCTTTGGTGCAAAGACGCGTGGCCTCGGGTGGGAGAATTGCACTTGAAAAGAGACACGAAGCCACGGTCCAGGAAAGGTTTTCTGGGTCCTGGCTTCGTGTCTCTTCTGGTGATGACCTTTTAGCGACTCGCTTCTTCGAGAGGAAAACACCTCCCTGAAGATACGCTTCCCTCTGCTGGAAACACAGTAGTCGCTGCCTCGTCGCGCTGACAATTTCAAAACACTCAAAAAATAGTCTAGCCTGGTCGAGAAGTGGAAGATTGGTTCAGGGGCTTTGGACGTGACAGTACGGAACACCCAGTCCGGTTCCATGACGAAGTGAGAAATCACCCGACACGAGCAATACACCTCCCCTTCTTCTTCACTGTGCGGTCAACCGGAAACTCTAAAACACCGGCTTGACAATTTCTCGGAATACTTTTAAAAATTCGACCCCGCAGTTTCAAGCGGCTTTTCTTTACCATGGTTAAGAAGACGACCGAAAGCATACACAAAGATGGCAAAACCCCGTTTTTACATTTCTTCAAAAAGGTACTCAAATACGCTTTTGCGAGTATCTGGTCAACGAAGTATTGTACAGCATACTTACAGGACGTAAAATCTTATCCGTCGCACGACAGATGCTTAGCGTTGTTAAGTCGTGTATGGTATTTCCCCTCGGTCACATTGCAGATCTCACACAAAGCCTTTCGTACATTGCAACGGAACGCAGGCAATCTTTTTCAGAATCTTATGAGCTCTGATCAGGCAAATGCGGGTCTCCATTTGTCATTGGCCATATTTCAACAAGAGTAGAAAACCCAGTCACCGATCGCCGATCTTTACGTTTTTCCCCAGATGAACTCAAAACGATTTGACTGAGTTGGCGATGTCTGCTGTAGCCCCATCCCAGGAGTCTGACCACTCAGCATCTCTAGAAGCATCAGACGTTCAAGAATAAACCAAAACTACGCAGTTCTTTCGCAAGTAAAACCGTGTAAAATCCAATATAATGAGGAGGCTATTGGCGTGTCTTTGTAATAGTAACACCGGGAACCTGATCTGGGACATATTCCAAACGCACTTGTTTCATTGCCTGTCTGTCCTTCTGTCCTCATGGGCCATGGGCATCCGCCGAAAGTAGTAACAGCTGGTGTGCCGGTCCATTTTTTTGACAGTGTTTCTTGTGCTCAGCGGTCACTTTTTAGAGTGAACTTTTTTTCGATACTTTTGGAGGTGGTGTGGGAAGCACGCGCGTTCTTCTTTAATCTATTCACGGTGTTCGGTTGTTGTGAAGGGGGAAAGACAGGGGGAGCTGGTGACTTTTGTTGTGCTGTCGTGACTGTGCGCAACGCAGCGCCTGCGCTTTAAGAATGAAACCGGTAACAGCGCGTGGGGTACCGGGGTAGTCCCTGCTGGTTGGTCAGTGGGTTCCGTCTGTACTCGCATGCCTCTTGTTCTAGCAAACCTGGTCTACGAGAAGAAGAAGTTGCCTGGAGAACGGCACCCCGAGGGTGTGTGTGTGTGTCAAGTGGCTACTGGTCAGTGGCTAGGCCGGCGCCAGCGCGGAGTCCGGTGTCGGCGATGCTCTTTTTGTTCTTTCTCTTCCTCTTCGGCTCCACGGCCTTCCTTGCCCCACGGGATGGAACGCAGGCGACTCCATCGCCGTCCTGCGACGAGACGCTTGTCGACTTCAAGCCCGTCGTTTCGTCGCTCGAATTCGACGTGCGTTCGAAAGGTACCGACGCCACAACGCGCGACTGCCAGGACTTTTTCGCCGGCAACGGCGGAACGTCGGCCAGCGAGAAGCGGAGGATGACCTGGATGCACCTCCGCACGTTCAGGGACAGTGTCCGCGCCGGCAGGAACAGCATCGAACTCGCCACCATCAGCACCAGCGGCAGGATCTCGCGGTGCGTTTTACGGTGCATGTTGACGTGTTTGCTGAGGGCGTCGCACAAAACGTTGACTCCGCGATTGCCGATTTCCCCATGCAGCTCGTCGACCCTGCGGTTTCGGTTTTCACTGTCGTAAAGTCTCCGGCCAATTTTTCTGGAGGCACTGGCCTTTAGGAGCCTTGATGTGGGGCAACTTTTCTGGAGGCACTGGCCTTTAGAAGCCTTGATGTGGGCCAACTTTTCTGGAGGGACTGGCCTTCAGAAGCCTTGATGTGGGCCAGCTTTTCTGGAGAGACCGGCCTTTAGAAGCCTTGATGTGGGCCAACTTTTCTGGAGGCACTGGCCTTTAGAAGCCTTGATGTGGGCTAACCTTTCTGGAGGCACTGGCCTTTTAGAAGCCTTGATGTGGGCCAACTTTTTTGGAGACACGGAGTACACCGCTCCTGCGATGCATTTGCGGATTGCAAAGCTGAGCCTGTTCCCCGTCGCGCGGTTCTGTCACAGTCTGTTCAGCAGGCGCACATCCACCCCCTCTCGATACCCGAGTAGCCTTGCCTTCGTGTCGTCAGGTAGCGCCACGCTCGAAGACGCAGGCCGCCCTCACGGACGAAGTGCATTGTGAGATTGTTTTCGAGGTTTGTTGCGTTTCGGGGCCTAATGTGCCCGAAATTTGGGGGTTTTGCGGAGTTTCTCAGTATCTCGCGGTATTTAGGTCTCCCCGGGAAACGGAGTCGGGGGCGGGTACTATCACAGGCCAAATTTGCTACACCGTAGTACACGCCGAACTCAGCATCACCAGAACCCGAACTTTGCTTCACCAGAACTTAGCTTCGCCCGAACTTAGCGTCATCCGAACTGAGCTTCACCAGAACTTAGCTTCGCCCGAACTATACTGGTTCCCGAACTTTCAGTCTCGCCCCGCGCCGGTCTTTAGCCGAGCGCACGTACTTTGTGTACAAGACATACCTGCATCTGAACTTGAAGACCAGACATTCCGGAATTTGACCGATTAGTTGGGAGCTGTCGCAATCGGCGAGCTCGTCAAGGTGAATACGTGCACACGTGACGCCGTTCGGACACTGCAGTCGAGTCGTTGTTTGGCAGCAGAAATAAGTTTCAGCAGAGCACAATATAGGCATCGCTGCAGGCGAGCGGATGTTACAGCAGCTTGTCTTTTCCTCTTCGCACACGGGAAACGGAGCGCTATTCGATTGATGGTGTTTGAGGCCTTCGTGAAATGTCCAGGGTTTCTTTGGGTGTTTTAATGATGTGTCAAGCCCAGAATGAAGCCTGCGGATTGGTGAATGACGTGTGAAGAACACGCAAGTTGAACATGGACTCGGGAGATCTGCACACCATCGACGTGTGTGGAACGCACACCAGTGCCCGACAATGGGTGCGGGTGACACGCATCGTAATTAGGTTGCAATGAACGGTCGCAATAATTTCATCCTTCTCTACTGAGACGCCACCCTGCCAGTTGTGGCGTTCCTTTGGTCTCGCTGCATACGCAAGGGACGACGATGATAGAAAAGTTTCAGAGGGACTAACTGGCTTGTACAGTGCCAAGCGGTCACCGCAACATTCTTTATGACTGATCCCCGATGCTACCTCTGCATGTCCTAGACAAGCAGAACTGTCCAACGGTATATATACCAACAGGTCACGTGAGACACGTCGGTCTACGATGAAGAGAGAGCCCGTATCAGGAAGACGCATCCCGACAGTGAAGTCGAAGAGTTTCATGCGCATGAGCGACGCATACTTGCGTCAGTTTAATTTCATGGCGAATACTTGCAACAAAGATTCAAGAGGCAGGCTGCACACAGAATTTACTCACTCGCCACACAGACTGGAATGGTCGGCAGGCAAGATTAAAAAGACGCGACACAAGAAGACAACAAGGGAGGGCAGGAGGGGGGATTGCAAGAACATGCTTGGAATGGTTTATGTGCTCAACACTGTACTGGTCCCATCTGCACCGTGCTCCGGTCCTTTAAACCACGGACAAGGGAGGGCAGGAGGGGGGGGGGGTCTGCAAGAACGTGCTTGGAATGGGTCTGTGCTCAACACCGCACTGGTCCCGTCTGCGCCGTGTTTCGGTCCTTTAAGCCACGGACACATAAGGCGGACCATCATCAGCGCGGAACCTGAGTGTCTGCTGACAGGACAGCGGTGTGAGTCTGGTTTGTCAGGCGGCTGTTCGTAGCTCGTCACAGCCAGGACCACCCGTGCTACTAGAGCACAGACGAATCCGTCACGGGGAGAAGGCCCGGGAGGGGGGGGGGTGGATACTGCGGCGGCAGAGATAATACGGCATGCGGCCGCCTTTGGAAAGCTGCAAAAACAATGAACGGTGCAGTATGTGCTGAAGAATTTGTGCGTGCCGGTTGATCCATTTCCCACTTGTATTTACCCTGTTTCATTTTCAGGCTAGGAACTCTGATGGACTACCAAAACACGTCTACGTCTTTTCCGCCTGCACAGTACGTAGACGGGCAAAATTGTTCGTGCTGAAAAAAGACAGTTCGCTGCAAGCGCACGCAGCTTTGGTAGCTCTTGTGCCGCTCACACTGCTCTGAGCTCTTGCAGGAAAGACGCTGCCTGGACCGGGAGACTCGTTTTGCGGAGTGCTCGTTTCCTCATTCGAACGCACCCGCCGAATCCTCATAGCTAGGCTCAAAAGGCTTCCAATCTTATACACCTACGGTAGATGCATAGCATCCTACTATGGTGTGATCCATATGCCCGGTGCAAACCCGGCACAAACCCGGCACAAACCCGGAAAAACTCAAGGGGGGTCCGATTTTTTATTTTGCACTACCCCTTCAGGTTATGGCAGGTGATCGCTGCAATCAAGCTAAACCGACGGCACCACGGTCCTGTCGAGTAAAAACCAACACCAATTAATATGTAGGTCCACCGCAGAAGGTACCTGGAATGCTTTGCCATTGCAGCGCTGAATGCACATCTCTGACAGACAGGAACCACTATTTTCCAAAGCCTCCAGAGGGCAAGCCCGGTTGTGCTTGACGCAACGGACTACAACCGACCACCAGCCAGCAATTGCCTCAAACTCCCCCGATACTACGGGAACCGAGGAGCCTAGTACAAGCAGATTAACCCTCTGCCCTCGCTGTTTCCAAATGAAGCATCAATTCCAAATTCATGTGTCATGCTGGCTCTTGCCGGATGCTAGCGAGCGAGCTTCGTTACTTCACCACCGCGCCGTAGCCTGGGTTCCATGATTGGCTGTTCTCGGCCGGTGTGCCCGAGTCGGTGTTTCCTCGTCTTTACACTTCTTCTTCGATTGTTTAACCCCAACGTCCGGGTCTGCCACTGGTGCGGCCCCGTTTTTCCGCTCCTCTGTCCCATCTGCTTCACCTCATGCTTCCATCCGGGCCTGCCTGCGCTTCCAGTCCGCTGGGTATTGTTCCTGGGGGTGAATTTTCCATTTCGGGTCGCCGTTTTCGAGCGACCTGCCTGGGGTACGGCACGCTCTCTCGCTTGCCATCTTGCCTGCTCGCAGAAAGCTGCATTTGCGGCATCATCGTCTGCATCGATGTTCTGCATCCGCGGTACTTTTCAGTCGACAACTACTGCTCCCGACACATTGAGCTAATGCTAACTCCACTGCAGAACGAGTGGTGACCTGTCTCTGCTAATTGCGTGACGCTTGTTTGCATGCAGTTGCGCGTCCACGAACGCCACGCACCCATGCTCGGTAGCCATTCCTCCCAGCTGCCGGGGTTGTTGGTACCCGCATTTTGGAGTGCATCGAAACCCCTGCAGAGCTCAAACAGCGGCTTGGTCAGCCACAGTTTGAAAGGATGCAGAACCAAAGGTAGCAGTCTGCTCAGGCCATCAGGCGAGAGGGAAAACCGGTTGTACTTGATGGGCGGGGAACCCGCCCGTCCGAACCGCTTGTTGCCGACTTCTGTTCCGATGGCACAGCCGAGCGGGTTGAGCGTGGGAACTTCTGTCCCTCGTTCTGAATCGATGGAGATGCTTGCTTCTCTTTCCGTTTTCCAAGCTACGGAAGGGGCCTCAAACCGACAAAATATACACGATACCGAAGCCCGTAGGCTGATTATGACAGAAGGGCGAGGGACCGCAAAGTGCGGGACAAACCCCCACGAGCACCAGACGATCATGAAACGTGGCAAAATCCACCGCGAAGCCTGAAATCTCCACGACCAAGGGTGCTAGCGGGTGCTGGGGAGACAAAAATAAAAAACCCGGACCCCCCCCCCCGGTACAAACCCGGCACAAACCCGGCACAAACCCGGAAAAACTCCAGGGTGGATCACACCATACTACGTATGGTATGTACTGCTACTAGCACCACAGCTGCTACTGCGTCCTCGTGGTTGTGTATACACACCTCGTATGCATAGCACCTCGGTGTACTGCTACGCTGCTACACGCAGTACGATGGTATACACATACCACCTACAGCTGTATAGCTACGTAGCATCACCCGCAGCACACAGAGCGCAGCACAGTGCGATAGCGAGAGTCAGACTGCTGGCCTTCTCTATGAACATTCCTTCCCCATTCTCCAAAATCCTCCGAACAAGAGAACACCAGCCGCATAAGGTGCGCCCCTCTCATGTTCGGGGTTCCTGTCGCTGAGTGAAGTGACAAATATTCATGGGATAAATGCGGCAACGCTGTGTGTTTTTCCTTTTCATTATAACTTTCGTTGTCGACAACATATTTGATAGACTGCTGCATTTAACTCACGCTCAGCGTCTTCTTTCAGGCCTTTCTGTGTAAGTACAAAAATACACACAGGCTGGGTGTCAGAAGTTCTGGAGAATTGCGATTGGGACCGTCGGTAATGAATTGTGAAGGTATTTTAAAGTCTCCGATTGACTGAAAAAAATAGATCAGAGGTCAGGTGTCTAAGTACAAGGTGGTTTAGCAAGGTCATGGTTCTTCGTCGGTGTTGGGTCGTTCTTGCTTTTCCGTCACTTCTTTCACTTCAACCTGTACGCCAAAGCCCCTACGTCTTCCAAAGACGTTGCGGGCAAGCTTGTAAGTACTCAAGAGAAGTTGTTAATTATTTTCACGGGGATTCAAAAATATGCGTATAGTTGCAGAGGAGAAGAAAAAAGAGGAGGGGGGAAACGAGTCAAATCGAAGTAAACTGATGGCACGCAAGAGGTCTTCGGTACTCTGCACTGCCCATTTTCAGCCCCAGGCACCGTCATCTTTGAGTTGGCGGGGTATATCACAATCCATCGGAATATTGTCGCAGTTTTGGCGTACTGTTGTACAGCTCTTGTTCGTCTTTCTGGTCTCCAGGTAGCGCACTGACGGTTACGATACGCGGCCGCGTACACTTGTTACTCCATCCCTGCGATAGAGATCCCGATTTGCAACGTTCCGCCGTCAATCAAATGATGTTGACCTTTGAACCGATACTCTTCTTCTTGCACCTGCTGCCTCGCTCTCGCTACGCGTGATGCAACAACGATGATGATGCAAAACAAAGCCAGAAACCTCAAGCAACAAAGGTCACGACGCTTCGGGACACTGGACTTGCAAACAGGGCAACGGTGGGTGGGCAAGCGAGGAGTGAATATACGATGTTTCCTCGGGTTAGCAACGGGTTGGACAAGTTTTAGTACCTGTCGGAATACTAAACGAGGCAGGAATCTTGACTTCATGTGGGGCAGCAATCTCCTTCTGCTTCTCTTACCCATAGTTGTTTGCTTCGCAGTATGGATCCCGATGTGGAGAGCAGTAAATGATGACTGTGGATCTGCCCTGTGCTTCGACATGTTCACACTTTCTGCTTCCTGCCGAGCAAGAAGCGCCTGAGGAGGCCGCCATCGTTGCGAAACACAAAAGGGAAAATGAGTGTCTGCTGTAAACCCAAGCATGCAATCGTTCACCTACGAAACCCCGATTCGTGATTGCCCTATCTATCTCCCGCCGCCTTCGAAATGATCGCCGGACGGCGCCTCCGAGTATTTTCGAGATGATTGCCAAGCAAACATCTTATTATTATTTGCACTAAATGAACGAAGGCGCGTCCACGGGGGAGACGAGAACATAACGAACCTGAAAAAGGACAAGCAGAAGCTATGTACTCTTGTTTTCCTTAACTAGCGCACACCAATTGAGTTGGAGTGGAGTGGGGGGACAGACTTTTCAGAAAGCTGGGAAGGGATACGCACGCATGTCCTACTGCTACAGCTTATTCTAATTGGCAAGTCCATTTTTGCAATGTCCTGCGTGTCGTATTTTGCTGAAGCTTCAGGCTTCAACGCACCACTGCCCGTGTGGCCTGTCCACGTATTTTGATGCGCAACAACACAACGGCCAATGGGTAGCCCGTGTTGCAAAGTACTACGAGCTTCAAAGCCCCAGTTGCCCACGTACGCGTGTTCGACTATTTCGTAACGTCATTCACACTCCCGACGGCGACCGTCCAACACCAACTCCGAACGGGATTTATTTTAACAAGCGGGGGAAATGTGAGTTCGATGTTCAGGCAGGGCGCTGAGCATCAATTCTTCTTCGAAGCAAATTAATGAGGCAACAAAAAAGAAGAGGAAGTAAAGATTGAACCTATCAGGGACTGCCTCTGTTTCTCGGAAGGGAAGGGGGGCCTTTCCAACATGCATGAATATCCAAAATACCGGAAATAACGCACAACGTTCAAATTATTATTCGAGTCGCCCCAGGCTTCATTGTTTGAACTTCACAAAAGCGTGTTTAACCCGCTGCGTGCGTGGGTGGTACTAAACTAGAGCACCGCGGGTCACATCAACTTTGAGCGTCAAAAACGAATGGTACAGGGTCGAATCAAATGTGCTGCATGTCTTTTCTTTCTTTTTTGTGTTTCCGGCGCGTGCTTTTTAGAGTGAATGCGAATTTCTGTTTTGCAGACTAGTCAGGCCTGCTGGTGCATAACTTCCACATCAAGCGGGATGGGGTGCGTTCACTGGTGTCCTCGAACAGCCTCGGCGGACGCATCTTTCCGTGAAAGCCTGAACGAGTCGAAATGGACGGACCCGAACTCTGCCCACCTTTGTGACGATTGCTACGTCCTTCTTGATGACATCCCTCCTCTCAGTGAGGGCGGCCTCTTTCTTTTTTCTTTCTTTTAGTGTGGTTTAGAGGTTCGGTGCTTTAGGGTCTCCGGTTGACTATTGAGGCTGTGAGGCGGGTAGTATGAGGGTAGTAGGTATGCTTATACCCTTTAACTACGGCTAGCGTTTGTAAGTGTTGCGACCGACACCAAGAAGAAATTCGCTTTGAATTTAGTCTTGGGCCCCCCACGCGCATGCATGTTTGTGTTACTGTCGATCCCGCAGGACGATCAGTTTGCTGTCTTGCGACCTTCGTTTGTTTGGCAAGGAGTTTTGGTGACGCGCTTCAGACTTAAGAGAAAGGAAAGTTTTTTTCTTTTTGGAGACTTGCAGCAAGTTGCTGTTGCATGTAAAAAAGCCGGCGCTCTTTAAGCCTCCGGTTGACAGTTGGGTGTGGGTTCTTAAATGCTTTGTCTGCAGTTCGAATGCCTGGAAGCGACGTTCCACTGTTTATTTTTGGACATGCAGGCGGGCCCCCTGTTTCGCTTACTGATCAACTGCTCGAAACTTTCATTGACAAGACGAGACAGTAAGCATCTTCAGCGTATTTTCCTCGCTCATCTTTGCCTCGGTTCAGGATCAGGCTCGCTTGAGGACACGGGATTTAAAGTCCGAGTGACCATCGCCCAAAGGGTTCTTTTACGGTATCGCAGATAATATTATACCCTACCGTAGTACGTATTTCATTTGTACCAGCAGCAGTGCGGGTTTCATGCTGCGTCTTGCGCACTACTTCTTCGCGATTCTCGATCCTCTTTACTTCACCACTTCTATAACAAGAACCCTTTCGATCCCTCATGGAAAAAAAATGCGGTAAGTTTTTGTTTTGCTTTCGTTGAGACTCAAACCGAACTGAAAACATATTGGGTGGCCTCCTTCGATTGTTTGTGAACGAACCTGTCGTCTTGTGAAGAAGATTAAGGGATGGGGGGAGGGGAGTTCATCCGAAGCAGGGGTTATTGACACCGTACGTGTCGGTACCAATAAGGTTGGACCGTATACTGGGCGTGCCAACATGAATTGAAACTGGGATAAAAACACTTCCGGATATAGGGTCTTGCAGTTGAACGATATGACGGACGATCCGCAGCAACAAAATGCATGTGCCGATAGACTGCACAAGCCGCTACCGACTACTTTCTCGCCCCGTGTGCCATTTCACGTCGCACGCAACTCTGGCCCATAGATTTATAGGTATCACCCCTACTTCAGAATGACGACCAACTACTTATTGAGCAGATGCAGATGTAAAGCCGCACCGATCTCACGACCACCAATTCGGCATCGCAAAGAAAAAGAAAGGTGGAAGGAGCCGGAAGGCACGTGCTGCGAAACGTAGAACAAAGTAGGCATAAATGAACGGCAGAAAGAGAAACCTGCGACAGCCCGCCCCGTGAATACCATGCTGGGGCGCACATAATCGTGTGAGCAAACTGAACCGAGCACGTTCTCCCCTCTCCCCAGGTACACAGTCAATTGTGCCAAATCTAGAGGGATGTTGCTCCCCTGGCCACTTCTCTCCTTTCATGTACGCGCCTCTTTATCCCCCGTGTCCGTCTGGTCCTCGTGTTGAAAACACCGCACCGTCAGAACTACGGCGGGCAAGAAGGTGTGCAAAGCTGCCAACAACTCCGCCTACAATGGCTATCTTGGGGAAGCCATCTGCGTACTTTTCTGCGGACGCCTGCATGTAGTCAGCGCGTGTGCACCATTTGGGCATTGCCTGAGATTGCGGCAGAAGTAGAAGCTAACAGGACAAGCAACAACCTGGGGGTGGCCACAAAGAATGAAGGGGTCGCGAGCTCGGCGGGGCGCAACAAGGAAAAGACATTGCAAAGAAGGGAGAGGACAGGACGAGAGGAGAGGGACCGCGTGTTGTGAAGTAACATGAAAAGCACGGAGTGGACGGCTGGGCAAAGCGTGTGCAACGCGGTTTTGTGAAGAATACGGACGTTCTATGCAAGTTGCGCTGCCGTCGCGAGTCAGCCGCCATCCTCACGTCGTTGACTCAAATGAGCATTGAGTTCATTAAATGAGCACCACATCCTCCTGGCCTGCGGACAAACTCATGCCAATCAAAACTGGGTGAGCTGGTCTAGGTGACGAGCACAAGTATATTCATTCCTGATCGCAATTTGAACACGCAGTGCACGTATTTTCCCGCGTTGCAGTGTTCGTCCCACTATCGTTTTGGCCGTGACTTTCGGGACGAATCGAACGGAAGCCTCCCGGTGGCTATTTCTTTTTGCTTTTTTCTCTTGTTTTGAAGTGGGGAAGTGCATTTTTCTAAAGAATTAGAATTCTTCTGTTTTTATCTTTTCTATTTTCCCTTTCTTCCTTTTTTTTCCAGAGTAGTCGGAGAGGAGGGATTTATATACGAAAGCGGTCCACAAGGGGAGGCGTTCGGGTACCAGCCGCAGGGTGGGGGGCGCGGCCACGTGGAGGTACGCTCCATAGTGAGACTTGAGCTGCTCACGTTCAAACGCGGGGTCGACGAGCTCTGATGCACTCAACGGTACACAAAGTAGGGGTACACAGAGACGGATACATGTACAGTACGTGGGCAAGACCCGCCCCTTCTCCTGCTGCGCCCAGTCTTATGTGGTTCTAATACCTTTTCGTTGGCCAGCAGGTGGCTTTCTGACGTCGTCGTCAAGGTTGAGTACTTCGGGAGCTAGCGGGAGCGGGGCCAGCTCTTCCTGACTGTTCACTTTCAGTAGTGCAGCGGAGGCACGCTCGTTGCTACACTTTCGAAGGCACAGGTGCCCGAGGACGTCCGTCGATGCTGGTGCTGAGCAATGACATCCTCTTGTCAACGTACGTTACCCGCATTTGCCGAGCAGCGCCCAAACATCCCGCGCACTCAGCGCAAAGAGTTATTCTTGCTGCTGCGCAGTTTTCTTTCCACTGATTCACTCAAGCAAAAAGAACATCCGTCTCAGGTTATGGGAACTCTGATTCCGTCGGGCGGTACGCTGCTACGGGGATAGACTAACGGGGCTTGGGTTCTGTCTTTTTCGTTTTGTAATTTCTTTCTCGAGTTTCAGCCTTCATTTCAGCGAACGAACGAAAGAACTTTATACACCAGAAATGCGGAGCATCACGGCCCAAGAGTCATGACGCACACCTGGAACGTGAAGAAGTAATGAAGTGCTATAATAACAACGTGTTCCATCTACACCGTGTTTGGTCCTTTGCCACGGTCACAGGACCATCACCGGCGCGAAATCTGTTCGGAGCTCGTCGCAGCCACTATTGCTACAAGAGCGGAAACGCAACCCGAAGGCAGCCAAGCAGACCTCCCAGGGCAGGGGGGAACCTGCGGCAGTGAAGTAACGAAGCTCGTCCGAGTGTCCGATGAGACACCTTTTCAATACCACCCAACGACTGCGACGCGCGTGCGAAATGTCGGATGCTCGTGTCTGTCAAGAGCATGAGAGGCATCGGCTCACTCTGTCAAAGGACTATACCACTATTGCTACAAGAGCACAGGCTACCCCGGAGGGAAAATGGATCGGGGTGGGAGGGAAGTCTTGCAACTCACAACTTAATGGGAGTTTTTTACCGAAGTGGCGAGAGTGGGGAGGAATGGAGGGAACTGGTAAGAACAAACTTAGTAAGACACAGGGACGATGGATGGGGAGGGGGATGTCTATTGTTGCCACTGCGGGATGTGTGCGCTGTGGGCAGCAAGGAAGCGGGTGCATGCCGTTTTCGCAGTTTTCCCGCTTCCTTTGTCTTCAAAACACTTCGTTCCCTTGTGTTCTGACTTCTTGTGGACCGAGTCGCGGCACCTCTTTGTTGGTTATCACACTCAACCTTTTCGCCATTGACAGCAGAAGCTGAGCAGTGGTTGTCGTTCGTTTCGTCTGAGTTCCGTTCCCAATCTTGTTCCGAGGCATCGAGTCTCTCTGTTGAGAGACGGGCTCGTTTTCAGCGCATGCCAACCGACTTTGCCGCCGAACTGAGATGCGGTTTCCGGGGGGTGAAGACGTACTGCGTCCGTTTGTTGGTTGTTTAGCAAAACGGGGCTCATTTTTGTGGGTCCACGTGTTCTTGTATTTGCAAGGAAAACAAGGCTGTTCGATTCTCTCGTCTTGACACCGAGTCTTCTAAAGTCCACTGCAGTCGTAGCAGGCCACAGACTTCATTAAAGCATGATGTCAAGCGAGAGAAAGAGAGAGAGAGAGAGTCAGCGAACAGGGAAGAACGTTTCGACGACAAGCTCACTCTAAAAGGTGTGCTAGGGCTGTGTTGAATCCGAGACCACGAATACAGAAAAGGGCACTGTTTTGGAAACGTTGGAGAGACAAACAAAAAGCTCTGTAGTAGAGAGAGCGGACCGGACAAACAATTCCTGTCAAATAGTTATTTTTTACTAGTAAATAAGAGTGCTTTTTTCCCGCGAAGTTGATTTTGCTCCCGAGCCGTCAGGCGAGGGAGCAAACTCAACTGAGGGGGAAAACGTGTCCCGAAAACAAGTTTTTCTCCCGAGGTTGGTTTTTCTCCCGAGCCGAAGGCGAGGGAGAAAAACCCAACCGAGGGAGAAAAACTTGTTTGAGGGACACGCACCTTATTTACTAGTAAAACGCTATTTTTTTACCTGCTGCAAGGTACTTTTGATCCCGACTTGCTGTGCTGTTCCTGGGCTTCACGGTACGGTTGAACGGGGGGGGGGAAAGAAGCTCGTTTCTCATGAATGATGCGGAAGGAGAAAGAATGAACGAGCTCTAGAAGAAATCTAGCAAACTGCCGAGGATGCCTTGCAGTCAAAAGGGCCCTTGACTTCGATAGGGTCCACAGGGTCGAATTCTTGAAGCCTTCCTTTTGCTTTGATGCAAGGAAGCCGATGAAGTCCTTCTCTTGTGCTCGGCGGCTCAGGCGGCCGTTCTTGCGTCGCTTTATGTTCGCATGCTCCAAGAACGCTGCGAAAACCTGAACATAGCGCTCTTTAGATGCCTCCGGAAGTAGCTCGGGTTCGTCTGAGGCACTCGCCGAGCTGCTTTCGCTCGGGGAACGCTTTCTCTTCGGCATTTTCTGATCCTCCCGCCCTTGTTTCGCCCTTTGGTGAAATTGAAGTATCCGGGAAAAAAACCCGGGAGAAAAAGTGATTCTTTTTGCCCGGCTTTTCTCGTGTAGGAGGGAGAAAAAGTACAGCAGCAGGTAAAAAAGTCCGTATTTCCCTGCGAGAATCCAGACGTGCTCCTGACCCGGGACCAGGGCTTACGCTCCGTTTTCGGCCTCAGAGAAAATACGTGTGGTCCACATGTGGGCGCTTAAGGTTCGAGGGGGAAAAAAAACCTTTCCCCTCATGTGCGACGGCAAAAAAAAATAGCGTCGCTAGGTTGCTACTGGACTTGGCGACACCTGGCTGTGCGACCTTGACCACTAGCGGGGCCTAGACTCCCCTGCATGTGGACCAATAAATCAAAATCCACATGTGGTACCTGTGGATCCACACGTGGGGGAACAAAATCCAAAAAGAATTAACGTGTGGAAATCCACACGTTCCACACGTGGAGCGTAAGCCCTGCCCGGGACCGTAAAGAGGTGGCCACGAGCAGTTCGTGTCTCATAAGCGCCCAAGAAAGAGGTGGGCGCAAGCAAGTCTTGTGCCAACAGTTCTCATGCCCAGCGCACCGAAGAGGTGGCGGCACACGCAGCTCTCACGTCTGGACTGACTGACATCTCGAGAGCAGGTGGTATGAATGTCTCTCGACTCGAGCAGCAATAATTACCAGACCCAACGCACAGACAGGGTGAGTGCGTGCGAGCGCTCTGACCCGGAAAGCAAACGCACCGTTCCTAATTTGAGTGTGTGGGCTTTGCAAGGACAAGGGCCTGAGATGAGCATTCCAGTTCCGGCGTACATTGTGGGTACAATCGACGTCCGGTGGAAGCATCCACGTAGAGGAGGGTGGTTAGACAAAGGAGTGACAAGAAAGACCTGGACGACCGTGCCGATCGACACAAGCCAACACTCCTGGTTTTCTATTCGCGGTAGTTCCCTGTTGGAGGGGGCTCTCCTGCCCCTCCCGGTCCGTGCATGGATCGTTTGCCCGCGTCCTCCCGGCTGTCTACAAAGGTTGATGTTCAAGGTCCGACCGAGTTTCCGAGTTTTTTGGACAAAATCGAGAAACCCAAGCTACGAGCCTTGTTGTTGCTTGATCGTTTATGAGGAGTAAAATACTTGAGGGGTTGCCTTGTGCTTATTTCGACGGAGGCTGGAGGGGAGAACAAGTACGAAGTGGACATTTCTTACTTAACGCTTAGGGAGGTCACATTTTTACCTTACCGGGAAAAATTCCCACTGGAACCAGGGGGGGGGTGGACTACCACCTTTTACAATTTTGAGGGCGCGGGCAATTATTTCCCCCCTGCCTGTACGTACATCCAGGTTCGATTCTCTTCCAAGCACTTTTCCGCAGGCAAAACTACAGCATCGTTCTCCGAAAGTTTGATCAAAAATCCTCAAAAATCTTGTCACAGATTTTGCTTCCTCATATCCGACATGTTCAGGTCAAATTTTGAGCAAAATTCGGAAATTTTTTTTGGGATGGAAAGAGCTATCCACGGCAAGTATCGACACCTTTTTGGAACTCGATATAGCCAAAAATCTGACCCCCAGATGGCACTTTAGACGTTTTTGGGCCGATTTTCGGTCCTCAAAAAAAACACTCCTCGCAGGAATCGAACCAAGTACCCCCAGAACCACAAGTGGGCGTGCTACCCGTTAGACCACGGGCGAAAAAAACGCGGGCGATTTCATTTTCTGTATTTGAATCATCCTTCCGGTGGTTCGCGTGCCCCGTCAGGAAGTCTGCGGTTTGACCCCCGCTACACCACCACTGTAAGCAGAACACGCACTACGAGCTCCAAAACGCTCGACGGCTGATGGGGACACCTCAAAATGCGGTGGAAAAAGTTTACCCTTGATGGGGGCACCTCAAAATGCGGTGGAAACACTTTACCCTTGATGGGGACACCTCAAAACGTAGTGGAAACACCTTCCCCTTGATGGGGACACCTCAAAATGCGGTGGAAAAAGTTTACCCTTGATGAGGACACCTCAAAATGCGGTGGAAACACTTTACCCTTGATGGGGACACCTCAAAATGCGGTGGAAACACTTTACCATTGATGGGGACACCTCAAAATGTGTGGAAACACTTTACCCTTGATGGGGACACCTCAAAACGCGGTGGAAACACCTTACCCTTGATGGGGACACCTCAAAATGCGGTGGAAACAATTTACCCTTGATGGGGACACCTCAAAATGCGGTGGAAACAATTTACCCTTGATGGGGACACCTCAAAATGCGGTGGAAACACTTTACCATTGATGGGGACACCTCAAAATGCGGTGGAAACACTTTACCCTTGATGGGGACACCTCAGAATGCGGTGGAACCACTTTACCATTGATGAGGACACCTCAAAATGAGGTGGAAACGCTTTACCCTTGATGGGGACACCTCAAAATGCGGTGGAAACAACTTACCCTTGATGGGGACACCTCAAAATGCGGTGGAAACACTTTACCATTGATGGGGACACCTCAAAATGCGGTGGAAACACTTTACCCTTGATGGGGACACCTCAAAATGCGGTGGAAACACTTTACCATTGATGGGGACACCTCAAAATGCGGTGGAAACACTTTACCCTTGATGGGGACACCTCAAAATGCGGTGGAAACACTTTACCATTGATGGGGACACCTCAAAATGCGGTGGAAACACTTTACCATTGATGGGGACACCTCAAAATGCGGTGGAACCACTTTACCATTGATGAGGACACCTCAAAATGAGGTGGAAACGCTTTACCCTTGATGGGGACACCTCAGAATGCGGTGGAACCACTTTACCATTGATGAGGACACCTCAAAATGAGGTGGAAACGCTTTACCCTTGATGGGGACACCTCAAAATGCGGTGGAAACACTGTACCATTTATGGGGACACGTCAGAATGCGGTGGAAAAAAAACGCCCGGTGGGGGGGGGGGGTAGGGGGGGTCAAAAGGTCTTTTTTTGCGTCAAAATGGTGACATTTTCAGCCTGTAGACTTAACGGCAGTTTAAGGCTAAAAAAACATGCAACCCGCCTCAGAAATGCCCGGAAACGTGTTTTTGGGGAAAGTTTCATGGAAAATGGCCCAGGGGGGGGTGTATTAGTTGATGGTTTTAGGGTGGACACCGTTTGGTACCGGCTAGCAGCCTGTGTGTGTGCTTCACTGTTCATACCATGCAAAGATGAGGCTACAATCACGTGCAGGCAGCCACAAATGGAAGCAACAAAAGGGCAAACGACACCCAGGAGGAAGGCAGCTATGAACGTTGCTCGTCTGGATGGTTAACAACGTCCCAAAAGGCTCTCTGAGTCTTGCGCAAGCTGAGGTGTTGTTGACACCGCAGGCAGCAGCTCTTCCCCGAACTGCTGCTGGGGCGATATTCACAAAGTTCGATGTCTTTCCGAGAAAAACAATGAGATGCTCTCATCCGTAGTGGGATTTTCCAGATCCCAACGTTTTTGTTGAAGGGATGCACGCGACAGTGTCTTTTATTCAAGTTCGCCTTTCGTACACCACCCCGAAAGGGTCGCATTGCACACGCACGGAAGACAATACTGGTCACCGGGGTGTATCTCTGGTACCTAACCCCAACGCACGTTGAGCTTGAACAAAAATAGAAAACTGGACTTGAACGAAAAGGTTCGGCGGTGGATTTATAGGACTGCCACGACATAGCAGCTCAGGGCAGGGTATCTGCAGCTTGCGGTAGCACGCTACACGACACAGGCCACTACGAAAGCTGGCGCTGACGTCAAGGACTCGAGGGGGCGGCACGTTACGAAGCCGTACCTCATTGAGTCGCTTGTCAATGCCTCCTACGAAGCCCCACCATCCCCAACTCTCAGGAAAGTCTTTTGAGTAAAAATACATAGGTTTGGGCAGTGCTGTTTTCCTTCTTCGGTTCATGCTGTCACTATTTTTGGGGTTGTCACCTAAAAAGAAGAACACCGGTACCAAACGGTGTCCACCCTGAGTCCAAAAATTGGGCACTCGTAAAAAGGCCTTTTCGGGGCACTTCAGCAGCCAAAAAGCATGTTTTAGGCATTTCTATACGGTTCTGGGGCGGTTTACCAAATTTTATTGCCTTTTAGGAGCCCCTATGTGGTTCCCAAAAAAATGACCTATTTTGACAGCTTTTGACCCCCCCTAGGGCTAAGTTGGATGGAAACGCCGTTTCTTTTAGTTTTTTCGAAATATGGAAACGGAAACGGAAACGGAAACGGAAACGTTTCCGTTTCTTTTAAAAGAAACGCCGGAAGGCTCCTCATGCTGAAGGGTCCTATAGGATACCACTTCGCGGGTCCTTCTGTGTGTCCGTCGGGTGTCCGTTTCCAGCCAAATTTTGGCTTTCCTTTCAGAGGGCGGGATCACCTTCTTCTTTTGATCTACGGGCACTTCTCTTCCTCCGTCTTCTGGCGGGCTCTTTGACTCTTCAGGGCCCTTCCTGGGCTGTTCTTCGACTTGGCTCGGCCCCTTCTTGTGTGTCGTCGCGGTCTCGTTTGTGCAGAGCAGTCGCTGATGCTCACCGCTTTCTTTCGTCGGCGATCTGAGACGAGCAAATAGGAAACCACAAGCTAATGATGCAGAATGCCGTCACATGCGGATGCTGAGGTTTTCTGACACCAGATTCCACTCTTCTGTGCCTACCACTTCGTCCTCTGCTGCTGCCAACCCACGTTCTCATGGTTACTTGTATCGGCGACCGTGCCGAGTGGGGCTTTTTGAATCTGCCGTCCTCTTCTGCATTGTCGGTGGGGTTCTTCCTGCCGTCGCTGTCTATGCTCCGACAACACCGCCCGATGGTGCCCCTTCCGGTGACGGTTGCCACCCGTCGTCGTATGCAGGTGCACTGTGGCAATCGATGTTTAACACACACGTTACTGCGTGGCCATCGCTTTTCTGGCGGGTTCAACATTGCCCCGGCATACGTGTGCCCTTCTCATCTCCTGATGCTGCTTGCACTCCCTCTTTGTCTTACACCGCTGAAAACCCCCGGTCTTGTAGCCTGTGGTGCGGCGGTGCTCCCGCTGTCCTGAACGATCGTATCTGTATAGCCTATTATTGGAAGCGGATGTGCTTTCCCGATCGTCTTCAGCGCGTTGGCCAACGGCCTCGCATCAACAGAGCATCGTCGCCACAACAGCCATTGGTATAAAGAGCTGCAGACCTCAAAGTCATCACAACCGGATGCATGTGGTTGCGCGGTCGCAACTCTTATGCTTCTTTCCTCCTTCTGTCCATGGTTCCCACTGGATGGCGGGGTCCGCCGTTCGGAACACATTTCCGGTCGGACCTTCAGCCAGTATACTAGTGGCATACCAGCCGTTTCTTTTGAAAAGAAACGGCGTTTCCATCCACCGCCAAAAAGAAGGAAACGGAAACGGACGGAAACGGAAACGTTTCCAACGTTTCCATCCTACATAGCCCTAGGGGGGGGGGGGGGGGGGGGGGGGGGGGGGGGGGGGGGGCTTCGACCTTTTGCAAAATGGCTGACACCACCGGGGATTTTCCCCGGTAAAGTAAAAATGTGACCTCCCTTACGCTCGCCACTAAACCCAGATTTACCTGTGTTTCGTGTGGGCTCCAGCACATATTATACCTCCTTTGAGTTTTTGCGACTGGCAGCCTCCTCAAGTATTTCCTACAAAGCAGGTGCTTATACAAAATAAATGGAAGGGAAGAGATGGAAAGGGCGGGTGGGACTCAGACATCTTGCAGAGACCCTAGGAAAGAGCGTAGCCGGTGGTTACTCGGAAGTCTGAGTGAACGAGATCGGTGGCCGCGGTTGAGCAGGATTGCTTGGGGGTGGCAAGTGCGATGTGCACAGGGGTTGCATGCGGGTTTATGGATGTCGAGCACAGATGCTCGTATTCGGCAAGAGTGATACGACGGAGTGCCGTGGTGTTGTCGAAGGTTCGAACGGAGTCGCCAGCCTGCGCCGCGGCGGTGACGATGGCTAAAGAATTGCGCAGCGAATCGCGGAATCCTCGCTCGGAGAACGCCTTTCCCTCAGTCATGGCTCGCGGCTCGCCCCGACACCGAGTCACTTCGACGGGGGCGAAGATCGCGACAACGTGTTGTCGGTACCCAGCGGCTCTGAGTCGGTCCATCACCGCCTGCACGCGGCTTGCCTTCACCGCAACGTCGGGGATTACCAGGTGCTGCCGGTTTTCGACGGCAGCATCGATGATTTCCTTCTTCATGCCCTCCGACGCGTTTGTGTGCTTGAACAGGTCCCAAGCCTCCTTGTGCAGCACCGGGGGGGACCGCCGCAGGCCGTCCGCCTTGACGGCCTGCCAGCCCGCGTGGGAGTCGCGGAAGATGCTGCCGTCGACGGTGACGGCTCCCGCGGTTCTGCCGACGACGCTTTCCGCCAGGAAGGCCTGCGCGCTCGTCTTGCCGCAGGCGCTCGGCCCGAGGATCCACAGCGCCTGCGGCTCGCCCACCCGCTCCGCGGTACTCACGCACGTCTCGCGGTAGATCGAGTTCCGCTCGCTGTCTGTGAACCCGCGTCGCAGCCCGTCCGCCAACGCCTCTGGGACTGACCTGCCCACAGGCTCCGCGTATACCACTCCCATCGCTTCTTTCGCGCTCGTGCCGGAAGGGATGTTGTTCGATGGAATGTGTTCAACTTTTCTGGTGTTGGTTCTTTTGTTGGTTGGTGTGCTGACGATGTCGCGTCAGGCTCGTCTCGAATTCCCTGTTGTTGTGGTGCAGTTGCCAGGGAAGAGTCGTGGGCTTCTTGGCTTAACATGGCGATGGTGGGAGACATTCTCAGTCGGTGGGAGACACTTGTAACAGGTGGGAGACATTTGCCTTGAGAATGTCTCCCGGCATATGGGAATGTCTCCTGGCTTTTAAACGCGTCTCCCATCGTTTCAGAGTGTCTCCCGCCCCTAAAATGTGTCTCCCGGGGCAGGAGACATTCTGAGATGCTGGGAGACATTCTTAGATAGTCGGAGACATTCGCAGACGGTGGGAGATTCGTTCACACTACAACCCAAAGTGAAGAAATATATCTGAAAGTGGGGGGGGTTGCAAGAACGTGCTTGGAATGGGTCTGTGCTCAACACCGCACTGGTCCCGTCTGCGCCGTGTTTCGGTCCTTTAAGCCACGGACACATAAGGCGGACCATCATCAGCGTGGAACCTGAGTGTCTGCAGACAGGACTGCGGTGTGAGTCTGGTTTGTCAGGCGGCTGTTCGTAGCTCGTCACAGCCAGGGCCACCCGTGCTACTAGAGCACAGGCGAATCCGTCACGGGGAGAAGGCCCCTACAACCGTGTCTGAGCAATCAGTTAAAAAACTCAGGGCACTCGCCCTGATTGTGACTGCGACTCGCTAGGCAGCACTGACTTGTCTTCTTTTTACGGTGGCAATCTGCGAAGTAAACTCCGCAGAGCACAGTGGACATGGGGTTGCCGTGTGCAGCACCAATGGTTGAAGTACCAAAAGGAAAAGAGTGCGAGGAAGTAATCCTGCGTGCTGAGGGCAGCAAGTCGCGTTACGCGAAGTACCCTACTGGAATGGGGGGATTGCAAGAACGTGCTTGGAATGGGTATGTGCTCAACACCGCACTGGTCCCGTCTGCGCCGTGTTTCGGTCCTTTAAGCCACGGACACATAAGGCGGACCATCATCAGCGCGGAACCTGAGTGTCTGCAGACAGGACTGCGGTGTGAGTCTGGTTTGTCAGGCGGCTGTTCGTAGCTCGTCACAGCCAGGACCACCCGTGCTACTAGAGCACAGGCGAATCCGTCACGGGGAGAAGGCCCCGAAAGGGGGGGGGGGGGGGTAGGGGGGGTCAAAAGCTGTCAAAATAGGTCATTTTTTTGGGAACCACATAGGGGCTCCTAAAAGGCAATAAAATTTGGTAAACCACCCCAGAACCGTATAGAAATGCCTAAAACATGCTTTTTGGCTGCTGAAGTGCCCCGAAAAGGCCTTTTTACGAGTGCCCAATTGTTGGACTCAGGGTGGACACCGTTTGGTACCGGTGTTCTCGGCACGTTACGAAGCTGTACCTCATTGAGTCGCTTGTCGATGCCTCCTACGAAGCCCCACCATCCCCAACTCTCAGAAAAGTCTTTTGAGCAACATTGGGCAGTGTTGTTTTCCTTCTTCGGTTCATGCTGTCACTATTTTTGGGGTTGTCACCTAAAAAGACCCCCTCGAGTCCTTGACGTCAGCGCCAGCTTTCGTAGTGGCCTGTGTCGTGTAGCGTGCTACCGCAAGCTGCAGATACCCTGCCCTGAGCTGCTTTGTCATGACAGTCCTATAAATCCACCGCCGAACCTTTTCGTTCAAGTCCAGTTTTCTATTTTTGTTCAAGCTCAACGTGCGTTGGGGTTAGGTACCAGAGATACACCCCGGTGACCAGTATTGTCTTGCGTGCGTGTGCAATGTGACCCTTTCGGGGTGGTGTACAAAAGGCGAACTTGAATAAAAGACACTGTCGCGTGCATCCCTTCAACAAAAACGTTGGGATCTGGGAAATCCCACTACGGATGAGAGCATCTCATTGTTTTTCTCGGAAAGACATCGAACTTTGTGAATATCGCTCTAGCAGAAGTTCGGGGAAGAGCTGCTGCCTGCGGTGTCAACAACACCTCAGCTTGCGCAAGACCCAGAGAACCTTTTGGGACGTTGTTAACCATCCAGACGAGCAACGTTCATAGCTGCCTTCCTCCTGGGTGTCGTTCGCCCTTTTGTTGCTTCCATTTGTGGCTGCCTGTACGTGATTGTAGTCTCATCTTTGCATGGTATGAACAGTGAAGCACACCCACAGGCTGCTAGCCGGTACCAAACGGTGTCCACCCTAAAACCATCAACTAATACACCCCCCCCTGGGCCATTTTCCATGAAACTTCCCCCAAAAACACGTTTCCGGGCATTTCTGAGGCGGGTTGCATGTTTTTTTAGCCTTAAACTGCCGTTAAGTCTACAGGCTGAAAATGTCACCATTTTGACGCAAAAAAAGACCTTTTGACCCCCCCTAGGGCTATGTAGGATGGAAACGTTGGAAACGTTTCCGTTTCCGTTTCCGTTTCCGTTTCCTTCTTTTTGGCGGTGGATGGAAACGCCGTTTCTTTTCAAAAGAAACGGCTGGTATGCCACTAGTATACTGGCTGAAGGTCCGACCGGAAATGTGTTCCGAACGGCGGACCCCGCAATCCAGTGGGAAACCATGGACAAGGAAGCTCCGAAAAAGAGGGAGGAAAGAAGGATAAGAGTTGTGACCGCGCAACCACACGCATCCGGTTGTGATGACTTTGAGGTCTGCAGCTCTTTATACCAATGGCTGTTGTGGCGACGATGCTCCGTTGATGCGAGGCCGTTAGCCAGCGCGCTGAAGACGATCGGGAAAGCACATCCGCTTCCAATAATAGGCTATACAGATACGATCGTTCAGGACAGCGGGAGCACCGCCGCACCACAGGCTACAAGACCGGGGGTTTTCAGCGGTGTAAGACAAAGAGGGAGTGCAATCAGCATCAGGAGGTGAGAAGGGCACACATATGCCGGGGCAATGTTGAACCCGCCAGAAAAGCGATGGCCACGCAGTAACGTGTGTGTTAAACATCGATTGCCACAGTGCACCTTGCATACGACGACGGGTGGCAACCGTCACCGGAAGGGGCACCATCGGGCGGTGTTGTCGGAGCATAGACAGCGACGGCAGGAAGAACCCCACCGACAATGCAGAAGAGGACGGCAGATTCAAAAAGCCCCACTCGGCACGGCCGCCGATACAAGTAAACATGAGAACGTGGGTTGGAAGCAGCAGAGGACGAAGTGGTAGGCACAGAAGAGTGGAACCTGGTGTCAGAAAACCTCAGCATCCGCATGTGACGACATTCTGCATCATTAGCTTGTGGTTACCTATTTGCTCGTGTCAGATCGCCGATGAAAGAAAGCGGTGAGCATCAGCGACTGCTCTGCACAAACGAGACCGCGACAACACACAAGAAGGGGCCGAGCCAAGTCGAAGAACAGCCCAGGAAGGGCCCTGAAGAGTCAGAGAGCCCGCCAGAAGACGGAGGAAGAGAAGTGCCCGCTGGTAGATCAAAAGAAGGTGATCCCGCCCTCTGAAAGGAAAGCCAAAATTTGGATGGAAACGGACACCCGACGGACACACAGAAGGACCCGCGAAGTGGTATCCCATAGGACGACCCCTCAGCATGAGGAGCCTTCCGGCGTTTCTTTTAAAAGAAACGGAAACGTTTCCGTTTCCGTTTCCGTTTCCGTTTCCATATTTCGAAAAAACTAAAAGAAACGGCGTTTCCATCCAACTTAGCCCTAGGGGGGGGGGGGGGGGGGCTCATACAAAGTTTCACCAAATAATAAAAACACCTTCCCTATGCGGGTATATTGCACCACACCGCATCTAAAAAGCGCAAGGTCTGTAAAGGTCAAAGGGCAAAGGAGGTGCTGGGGAGGATCTGGTCGTTCGGAGAGTGTCATCCAGCTCTTTTGACACTGTGAACGCCCGTAGACCGCGGGGACTTGAGGGATTCCGGCTCGCTAGGTCGGTGTGAAGTGACCATCCAGCAGCAAAGTGAAGTACCAGTGGTCGTCGACGATCGTAGCCTAAGGTTTTCTGAGAAGAAGACTTATAGCTAGCATCAACATGCATGAAAGGCAGTGTTGTGTCTGCACATTAAGCTAAGATTCTCCCCCGCCGAGGTTCGGAACCGGCGACCACTCAGGGAGTTGGACCACGAATGTCAATAAGAGAACTTCACACAGCCTTCGGGTTGTGGTTGGATACAGAACGTACGGCGCTAGTGATGTGTTACATAGAATGTCTTCTTTCTCCTCCCTTCTTAGCAGTTCTCAAAGCAAAATTCCTGCGCAGTTCGTCGATTCGCGAGCTACCGAACGCGGACATCGGCAGTCGACGCTTAATGTATACACGTTCCTTGCGCAAGAGCTCCAAAAAACGGGAGTTGAACGGACGGAAAAAAACTCGTGGATCATCACAATACAGGTACACGAACTGTGGTTCGGGGGTCTACTAGCACGCGGGCAAGAACGGATTTGCGTGTATTCAACAGGAACGAACGTGGCTAGAAAACGTCGATTAACACCAGACACTGGCAGACGAAGCGAATAAAGTGCACTTCGCGGGTGTGTCTTCAAGAGACGATGACAAACAGTCTAAAAAAGCGGTGTAGTCGCTCGCTGTATTTTAGGAAGAATGCGCTTGTCAGTTTCATGCTCAGTGAGCGAGTTCCAGGCATGCTCGCTCATAGTCTACGGAACCACAAGTACAACGACGGACTGAAGGCTGCCGTTATAGCTGGTTTCCAACCGAAGGTTACACAAGTTTAGTCGTTTATAATGTCAACTCAGGCACAAGCCTCTTTTGAGTCACGCAAGGCCACCGGTTTGGTCGTGTGTGAAGGAAACTCAGGCGCAAGCTTCTGCTGCAGCTGCGACGAAAGGCTACCGTTTTAGTCGCCTATGAAGGTAGCTCTGGCGCATGCCTCTTTTTCCGCTGCTGCTGACGGCGTCGTCAAAGTGCATGTCGTCGAACCAGTCCGGGTGCGCGTCGTGGGCCATTATCCATTTCCGAAACTCCGAAGGAGGGCTGGTGGCCGCGACTCGTCTTGCCTCCAGACAAAGCTTCGAGTTACGCAGCATCGTTTGCAGCCGCCCGACCACTGTTGCAAGCGTCTTGTCCCAGGTGCCCCCGAACCGCAGCGTGGCTTGGATTTGAGTCTGCGAAGGAGAGGTCGTCTGAGTACATGTGGAAAGCAACAAAAAAAAAAAAAAAAAAACAGTACCGGGTGGGGGGCCCGCAAAAACAGTGGTGATCACAGTGGATTCACGCTGGATTTGCGGGTGTCACACCGGATTTCACACTGGACTTGCGGGTGCGACGCGGGTGTGCCACACCCGAAAAATGGACCGCACAGTTTAAGTCCTCCCCCACAAGCTGCTGGAGCACACTGCGTGCGCCAGCACCTTGGGGGAGGAATGGGTTCTATGCTCAGCAAAAGGCTTTCCGGAAGGGGACTGCGCGCGACTTATAGCGCGGAAGAGCGAGCCAATAGCAGGTCTGTGATGCTCCTAAGTGTCCTAGGCTGCACGCGCACTACACTGACGCATTAAACGAGTTTGAGAGCCTTCCGGCTACCTTATCTTGAAGAGGATGGGAAATCTTTTGAACGTGCGTCGTGATGAGGATCGATGATTGCAAGTATTCTCCTTGAATGAGGAATGCCTAGTAGGTCCCCATTCGGCCTCGGTTCTGGAGGCCACAGGTCGCGTGCCTCACATGATTTTCACTAGAACCTCTACCCAAACCCCCTCTCCGCCTTCCGCATCTTACCATACGTTGTGGATACTTTCGAGTCAAGCTCCGTGTTCATTAACAGGCAGTGAGCTTTCTCCCGCTCGGGTAGGTGCCGGGCGGTGGGCAGTGCATTCAGACGTTTCGCTTCGCGTTTTGGGCATCCACCACCCGGGTTCAGGTAGCCATCAGTTGAGTACCAGTGGGGAAAACGATCGGTTTCCCCCGAAAGGAAGTCCTGTTGTTGCTTTCACCGGGAGGATAGAACCGGAAGCTAATGCCCTGCCAGTGGGCTTCAAAGCTAGGATCCCATCTTATTTTCTTCAAAGACACTACGGGGCTCACACCTCAGCGTCGTCCAGCTTCTTTTTCAAGGCGTGGTTCTCATCGCGGAGGGTGCACGACTCGTTGGCCTTCAGGCTCAGGTCGTCGGACTGCTTTTTTTGCACCTCCGCGAGAAACTCGACCGTCTGCCGCCTGTTCTCCGCCGCTGTGACCTTGTGGTCGAGCTCCGTTTTCTGCAACGTTAGTGTGTTGAGCTGCTTCGTCAGACGCGTGTTTTCAGCCTGCAATCGGTCGACCTTGGTTTTCAGGTCGCCCATCGTCTTGATCAGGTCGCGCATGTCGGTGGTGTCGAGCAGATCGAGCGCTGTCGTGATCGTTCCTTGGGCTACGACGGGTGGCGCCGCCGTCGTAGCAGTCGACGCAGCAGGGGTGGGTGCTGACGAAGCTTGTGCGGTTGGAGGCGGGCCGTTGCCGGTGTCGAGGACTACGTGGCCCCAGCGCATCTCGCCGAGCTTGTCGACTTTGACTAAAGGGCGGCTGCCGGCGTCGGCCTTGATCACGACGCCCGGCCGCCAAGAATCGCTCGGGCGGTCGCGCACGAACACCGCCATCCCCGGCTTCAACTCCGGCGCCGGTGCCGTCGTGTCCGTCGTTGTTTGGGCCGCCGACGTGCTGTACTGCGACGGTGCGCGCAGCGAGCGGATGGCTTCTGCGAGCGAAGGGTGAATATACGGGTTGGCGAAGGGTGAATATACGGGTTGGCGAAGGGTGAATATACGGGTTGGCGAAGGGTGAATATACGGGTTGGCGAAGGGTGAATATACGGGTTGGCGAAGGGTGAATATACGGGTTGGCGAAGGGTGAATATACGGGTTGGCGAAGGGTGAATATACGGGTTGGCGAAGGGTAATACCTTACAAGTGTCACTTCTCGTCGGAATAGTATCAATTTTCGAAGATCCTGATCTTGTTATCAGAAGAATATACGACTACAGAAATTAGTATGGCTTGGGGTGATCAGTTTCAAGTTTTGCTTGGTTGGTACCGGATTCGTTCGGGGTTCTTGCCAAATTGTGCCGAGTTCTCGCGGGCTCTTCGTCCAAACAGAGTTCGGCTACCTACCTACCCGTGGTCGGCGCGCATACCGTAGAGTACACTCATGGTGGGTGGTGGTTGGTAGCGAAACCCAATATGTAAAGTGAAGAAAGACATACCAGGAGGTGCTTCGTACTTTGTTGGTTGGTACGACGAAGGGTAGGTGGATTCCGGAACCAGTTGATTGGTCGGATTGCGGATGCGATCCTGCAACTCCTTCACTTTCGCGGCCAGAAAGTCGTGGCGCATGCAGACCTTCTGCAGCACCTCTCTGCAGGCACTGGTGCAAAGCTCGTGGCTTCCGCTCTCGACCTTCGGCACGCCGACCAGCTCCGCAACCATCCCACAGCCGAGGCACACAGCATCGCCTTGAATCCACGCAGAGTTCCCCCCTACGCGTATCATCGTCTCCACCCCCTCTCTTCCCCTTTGTGTTTTCCACGCCTGGAGACCGTTGTTGCTGTAGTTGCCCGTTGTAAACGAGTGCCACACCCTCTGTCGGTGCTTCTCGGCGAGTTCCACGGCATGGTAAAAGCGGCGAGGCCTACCACAGTGTATGAATTGTGAACACGTTGGCAACACAGGATGAAAACGACTACAGAAATACCCGGTTTTTAGGTTCACGGCGATGCTGCCAGTGCCAGTGACGAGATGACAGGTGTTCGATCGCACTGCCCCCTCTGTGGGTCGCAGGGTACAGTTGAAGAAGCTGTGTGTCCTCGCCGCAGGGGTAGCACAGATTGCCATTGCGGCATTGTATGCGCAGCGGGTTTTCTCGGCTTGCCGTACTCGCGAAGGGCGGCCACTGAGGGCTGGGGCGTGCGATGTATCGTGACAGCAGCGGCAAGCGATTCGGTGCAGCAAAGGATAGGGGTAGGAAGGTCTGAATTCGGACGATAACGACAAAGGCGACAAAATACTCCAGAAGCAGTTGCAACGTGCAGAGTCGCGGAAAGTCGACACCTCAGACAGCGAGCTGATACGTGGGCTTGGTGTTCTGGCGGGTGTTCCGGTAAAGTAGCCACTCACCCTGTGAAGAACACAGGGTATCGCCTTGCAACTGTAGCTTCTCGGCATGCCGCTCGTCGGAAATGAGAGCATGCGACGAAAAGATTCTAGTACAGCGAGACCTCTCAGCTTTTGCGATCAGTTGCGGCTTGAACGACGAACGCGAGGCAAATGTGACCACATTCGCAGAAGTGTGCAGCGCTTCTCACACGATTGAGCACTTCAACTCTCGCGCAGTCTTAGGCTCTCTGCGAGGTTTCGAAGCGAATGCACAAATAAGTCGCTCTATCCATCATGCGGGGCTGTCGCACGGGCCGGAGAGTAATGACACTCTGCCCTGTACCCGTGGCACCGGCTCCGCGCAAGCCACGCCTGCTGACTCCGGACTGTTCCATCGTTTACAACAAAACCAATCAACGGCTAGCAAACTTGGAACGCGCATGCTGGGCATGGAAGAAAGGTGCAGCATGGCGTGTCCCTGAAGGTCACGGACGGCTGCTCATCAGTTGTGAACGAAGTACTTGCGGCCGATCCAACTGAAGTACGAGAGCACAACGAAAACAGGTAGCGACAGGGGAACGAAGAAAGCGTAGTGGAGGTAGCCGTCGAGGGCGAGACTGGCGTTGCTGAGCTTGCGCGTGGAAAAAGCGAACCAACAACCGATACACGCCAGCGGCACGCCGAGCACCGTCCACAAAACAACGAGAATCAGCACCGGAGACGCTGCGGGGACGCGCCTGTCCAACAAATTGCTTCTCGACTTCGCCCTGTCCGTTACACTAGCCGCGCTGTGCATGTTCACCCCGCCGTCATTCCAGAATTCTGCCCCGGGTGGTTTGGCATCGTGCTCGTCTCGGGCGTGTAACGAGCAATACTCGGGCTCAATAGCAAGCGGTACACATGGAATGATGCGCCAAGAGGGGGAACGGGACGGGGTGGCAAAAAGAGACAGGTGAAGTACGATGCACCGTGGGGCATGCGACCGATGCCCGTATTCTTGAGGCCGGATGAGGCCCACATCCTTCCACGAAGCCTTCTGTTGAGCATAAGAACCCCCAGTTCATTCTTGTTAGAGGTCCCTGTTGGTCACAGATGGTCGCATACCCCATAGGCACGGCATCGTACTTAATCCAGAATCTTTCTACTCCTCCTCCCCCTGTCCCTTCCGCAATTTGCCTTCCGGCATTTTGTGTTTCTGCTTTTTCGTTTGTAGCACGAGCTAACTCGCATGCTTCGGTAAGCTTTACGTAGTATGTTGCCAACTACTAACTTCTGATACCAGCAACGCACTGTTAGCACAACAAAGAACGAACGCTTGCTGAGATAGGAACAAAAAAGCCTGGCAGCGAGGGGACATTGCGTTTTCTCTTCTTTTTCCCCAGTAAGCCAGGGTAGGCATAATCCTAAACCGCTGGTTCGCTGCTTCACCTTTTATCTCATAATTCTTGTTCTTTCCGCTGTCGCTATTTCGAAACGGCTTTTATCCCTGATTCGCTGGATCATTGCGACCCTAGCTCGCTTCGGGCCTTTTGAAACTATTTTTGAGCGCTTTGTCTGAAACGTACTTTGCTGCTTTCTATGCTTCGACTCCGAATGACAAACAAAACACCTGCAATGACTCTTTTGACCCATGGACAAAGGCATAGAGTAAACTCCGGTCCAAAGGTGCCTGACCCGCGCAAAAAGGGGCGGAAAAGGCGGCAGAGGGACAACCAAGGAGCTTGTCCGCCTTGTGTGTGCTCCAAACGGCTGTCGTCAGAGTTTGTTAGGCGTGGCAGTAACGCCAACGTGTCGAAGGCAGCAGGATGATTGCGCGAAGTACCCTTTTAGAGCACTGGTTCTGGGGAGGAAGGTCAAAGAAGGTTCACGGTGTTCTCGTCGGTTCGGTTGTAATGTGCTTCTACGGCTGGCTTGCTGAGTCTCCTAGGCTAAAGCCTCTGGCCGACAGAACAATGTAGCTAAGGGAAGCCGACATACTGGATCCATGACTTCGGGAAAAGGATTGGCTGAGGACGGGATATCAGCGGGGTTCCTTAGCGTGTGTGTGCGGAGGGCAGCAGGACGCTTGCGCGAAATACCGGCCACCTTTGCTGATTTTCAGCAACACACACAATCTGCACCAATACTTCCGTCATGTCTTTCTTGGGCAAAGACAGGTTGGATAGTTGATCAACACGCATACACCAAAACAAAGCGTCTGGCAAGCCCTATACCCGGTAGTATACCGTAGAAGTGTTTTTCGTTTTTGGGTTCGTTTTACTTTACGTTCTGATTTGCTTTTCGTTTTTTCTAAGACAACTTTGGGCAAGCAGCTTGCTGTTACTAACGGCGACCGGATAAAACCTAAGACTTGAGCCAATGAGATTCCTTCTGTCCCTACCTACTATCTGGCGAAACAGCAGTCAAGGGAACGGACTTGAAACTGTCAGCGGGGAAAGAAGACCCTGTTGCGTTTGACTCTAGTCCAATGCGTCTCTGGGGGGGTAGCCTCAGTACCCCGTTCTACAACTACTGAATCGACGAGGAAGAATCTTGGTTTAATGTTTCGGCAGAGCTATGCTCATGCATGATTGATGCTAACATCAAGTTTTCTTTGAAAAAGAAATGAGATAGCAAAGGTGTACAAGACTCCGTAACGAGGAATGTATCCGCCAGCCCCTTAGTTCTCTCTTTGTTCTCTCTTTTTCTACCGTGGTGGAGCGCACTGCGCACCCCATTCTTTGTTCGGGGGGAGATTGCAAGAACGTGCTTGGAGTGGTTTTGTGCTAAATACCGCATTGGTCCCATAAGCACCGTGGTTTCGTCCTTCAAGCAACGCACGCAAGGCGGGCCCGGTGGCAATCTGCGAAGTAAACTTTGCAGAGCACAGCGGACAGTGGGGTTGCCGTGCTCAGCTCTATTGGTTGCAGTGTGAGGAAGATGTCCTCCTGCTTTTGGGGGCGCTGCAGTACTACACACCACGCACCTCGTTTGTCATTGCGGGGACTAGCACTCATTTGGCTTGAAACAAGACAATCAGTAGTCCTACAAACTCATGAGGCGCACAAGATCATCTTGCGTGTGGGTCTCGAACAATAGCCAGCGGTGTCTGTAAGGTCATGTCTTCAGACGAGTCACCACACTCTGGCGCGGGACGCTAGCAGGGGCTCGCAAATGAAAAAAAGACCACCGACCAGAGGGCAATTATTTACCCCAGAAAGCGTGACCCTAATAATCAGGACTTACTCCACATTCTCGCTTTCATTTTGGAGAAAGAGAGAGAGAGAGGTGCGAGTTCTGACGACGACCCCAGGAGTGGTTTTTAGAGTTAAAGTTCGCTTGAAATTCCGGGGTTTTAGGGTCTCCGTGTGACCGTTCATGAATGGGTTCTCTTAGAGCAAAAAAGGGCTATATGGTTACGGGGTGTATATTTAGTGCACGCTTTCGTTATGGGTTATGGCTAGCCATGTCCGGGACTGTTTGTGACCGACACCAAGTACATTCCTTCGTGGAGTGTAGTCTTGGGCCCCCCACGTTCTACAAGTTGAGCAGGGGTTGCCTTGTAGCCCGTACCGGTCTGTTGTCCGCGTTTATATGTATTTTCTCGCAGTGTGGTGCTTGGATTTCGCGGCACTTGCGGTGCTTCACGTGGTGCGGGTTGTTTCCGTCCTAAAATAAGGTTTTTTTTGGGTAGATTTGCAGGGTAAAACTGTTCGTTGCTCGTCACAGTTAAGGCACTCTGGACACACTGGGTACCCGTGGTTAGTGAGGTTATTCGTCTGATGGAGTCGTCGTTGCTGTGCGTTGTTTACAGTGCTTCTTTTTGCACCAGGGCTTATGGTGTCGTAGACTTTTGAAGAGTGGTTTCCCCACGGTTCGTCCGTCGCTGTGGCAGTCAGGGACATCTCTCTCGTTTCTGGGTGGTGCTTCGCAGCGTTGTTTCTGCTTGTGACTTCGTTCTGGTTGGTTTCTTCTTGCAGTAACGTAGGTGCGTCCGTAATCCTTGTTTTCCCTTCAGTTTGAGGCCGGTTGTTGTTGTGCGTGTGTGGCAGTGGGGACATCGTAAGTCGTCTTCACTGCTGGTCTCTGTTTCCGCGGTGGTACTGGAGGTCTTTTTTAGTTATCTACCATGGGATGAGGTACGGAACGCACACCGGCACATTACGGAGGCGATGCAGCGCGCGCAGAACTCGGGAAGAAGAAGTGATGTGTTGCTTTGCTTTCAACAAAGAAAAGGAGAGGTTTCCTGGGGGAAAATGCTGCCTGTGGCGGGCGGTAAGCTATTCATCCCCATATGTTTGAAACAGGAGAAAATATAAGAACAAAATCGGTCTGAGCAAGAAGACGCATTCATTTTTTCAATACTACACAAACGACCGCAAAGCAAACAGAGCCACGGGCCTACGGGTCAAGTGGCTACCGATTTCCCAAACTAAAGCATCATGGCGTGGCGCACCTTGGGGCTTGGCGCTTGCGCTGAACACAAGCTCGTCGAGACGGTCAGCCACAGGGCAGAGCGGAACGGGGTTGTGGCACTGTGCTGCCTCCGACTCAAGCTTTGCAAGCTGTGGTTGACCGTCACGTTCCTGGACCAGGCGGCCTTTTTCTTCAATACTACACAAGTTTGTGTACACAAGGTAGGTGTAAGTGGAAGCGTAAGTGTAAGTGTTTGGGTTTGTGTTTGTTCACGTGATTCTGGTAATGTACAATGAATCATCAACAGTTGCACAAACGTTTACATGTAAGAGAGAAAATCTATAGCGATGGTCTGCACTAGTCACTCGGCCACAGTCTCAGGTGACTCCTCGTTGCCTGTTCGTGATTGAGGCGCTTGTGAAGAATAGCGCCAGGCAACCCGTTAGAGTTCCAGGACAGGTGGACCGGCAATACACTTATACCCCACTTACACCTGCAGTGTACAACTTTCACTTACACTCAAAACAGACGCTTAGTCAACACATCTACGCGCACCTTCGCAACCGCACGGTTAGTTCAAAAGAGATGCAGAACGAGTTGAAAACACGTTGAAGACAAAGACAACCGCAAGAACTGACACAGGCTTGTTTGTTGATCGCACCGATTAACGGCGTCCGGTGGGTGGATTGCAAGAACGTGTTTGGAATGGGTATGTGCTCAACACCGCACTGGTCCCGTCTGCGCCGTGTTTCGGCCATTTATGCCACGGACACATAAGGCGGACCATCATCAGCGGAACCTGAGTGTAGAATCCGTCACGGGGAGAAGGCCCCTACAACCGGGTCTGAGCAATCAGCTAAAAAACTCAGGGCCCTCGCCCTGATGGTGACTGCGACTCGCTAGGCAGCACTGACTTGTCTTCTTTTTACGGTGGCAATCTGCGAAGTAAACTCCGCAGAGCACAGTGGACATGGGGTTGCCGTGTGCAGCACCAATGGTTGAAGTTCCAAAAGGAAAAAGAGTGCGAGGAAGTAATCCTGCGTGCTGAGGGCAGCAAGTCGCGTTACGCGAAGTACCCTGGGGATTGCAAGAACGTGCTTGAAATGGGTATGTGCTCAACACCGCACTGGTCCCGTCTGCGCCGTGTTTCGGTCCTTTAAGCCACGGACACATAAGGCGGACCATCATCAGCGCGGAACCTGAGTGTCTGCAGACAGGACTGCGGTGTGAGTCTGGGTGGAGGGGTGGGGAGGGGGTCGTGTCCACACTAGCTTTTAGGTCTCGCTCAATCGAACAAACCTTCCACCCCTGAACCGTACAGTTGTCGTAACTGTAGGGGTTTAGAGGTTGACAGTGCTGTGATGTAGCACCACTCTACCCCCTGCTTAGAAGAAGCAGGGCACGGTAGGGTACGGTAGCCTGGTAGGGCAAGGGAAAACTTGTTTGATTAAAAGAGCGCGTGGTGCTTGCACCACTGAAGGCCATGGTTTGTTGTTGTACCAGGTTTGTAAAGATGTTCTACAAAGCAAAACCTTGAAAGGCCACGATCATTTCGCTGTCTTCTTTGTTTTGGAGCTGTCCATGTGAGTCGGATTAGCAGCGGTTGCCAGATACTCCCGTAGCACCTACCTACCTACCTTATGGGATTGAGGGGGCATTAGAAGAACATGCTTGTAATGGCAACACCGCATTGGTCGCACACCGTGTTTCGGTCCAGCCACGGACATATGAGGCGAACCCGACAGAAGAGCGTGTGTGTCAGGGGTTTTCCAGGTTGCCAGGTCTACCACCCAACGAGAGCATAAGCATTGGGAACTTTTAAGTACACGGACCACACGGATCTGAATGCACCGAGCATAAGCACTGGGATCTTCATGAACCAAAAGGATCCGCTCAAGATAAGGTGTCCGCACCCGGTTGCGTTCAGGAGCGGCGTACTGGTGTTTGCCAAAGTGTTCTGATGGTCTTCCGCATTTTTGCAGACTACCTGACCTGGCGTTACTTCCAAGCCTGAGGTCGTCTGCTGCAGTATCGAACAGTTTTGAGAGAGAGGGAGAGAGAGTGAGAGAGAGAGAGAGCGCACGTTAAGATAGAGTGCAGGGACCATCTCTCCGGGGAATATCCGATAGTCCCACTACCGACAATCTTCCGCGTGTAAGGCGACGTCCCAACACTGGACGACACCTGCGCTTCTCTTTTGGACATCAGCTCGTATGTTGCTGCTGGGCAAGTCACCAGGCGATAGCCTGTTAGTCGGGTTTTCTCCCACTGCTCTGTCGGTATCTGCGAGGGTCATCCGTACACGAGGCAGTGTGTGTGAAACGGCCTGCGGTCTGCAGGAACGGTGATTGGTTCCTTTCTGCGCAGGTTTGTACCGTTCGGTTCGGGTGTTGCATTCGTCGAACAGTGATAAATCGCCGTTCCTCCCCCTTTGTTGTTTGTAGTAGAGTTTTTTGTTGAACATACGCCCGACACAAATACACACATCTGTCAACTT
The DNA here is from genome assembly GCA_030068145.1 of Diplonema papillatum. Classification (NCBI taxonomy): domain Eukaryota; phylum Euglenozoa; class Diplonemea; order Diplonemida; family Diplonemidae; genus Diplonema; species Diplonema papillatum. The sequence goes on along the minus strand of JAPJBO010000029.1, from coordinate 539,159 downwards.
TCGGCGGCCGAGATCCTCTTGCAACACGTCTTCCGACAAAATTGTACAGGTTTATAATGAGCAATTCTTCAGTCATGTCAGGACCTGAGCTTGTTTCTGTAGAACAGTTTCTAACGTCCTTAGTGCCTACTTTGGACAATTTATGTCCTGAAATGTGGCTAGGTCTTCCGCGATTGTAATCTTCTGGCATTCTTGGAAACCTTCTGTTTCGTGTGGTCAACAACGCATTTCCTATCGTGCAAGCAGGTGCTAGTTCAACAAAAGCTGTGTACCGCCTCGAAAGGTCGCTTCGTGGTTCCGACCATCCCGTATGGACGTACAGATTGGTGTCTTTTGTGCGGTCGACGATATACGTCGGACAACTTTGTTTATTTGCTTGCTTTGTTTTCCTTTTTTTTTTCATTTTTGCTTTTTTTATTTTTCTTGCAGAAACGTGGGCTGGATTCATCAGGAAATAGAGCTCGCCAGACAGATTTGCAGCTCCTCGACAACACGTGTTTCAATTAAGACCGTGGACAGATCAATTGTGGTCCCAACCACGAATAGCACCTCCATTTGACACAACAACAAGTTGCAGTCAGTCTAAGGTTATACACACTCATACGGGTCACATTCCGAAACGTAATGTGACCACTAGGTCTGCATCGCGAGCCGAGAGCTGATCACTACGGTCCGGCATTCTCATCGGAACGATCCTGATCGATCCGATGTGCGAAATTCTCGCAACAAAGCTTGGACGGTCCAAGGAGGTGCGGATGTTGCAATGATTGCGAACTTGAACGCCAACAGGCATCTGACGTGCCAGGCGGTCAGGAAATGGAAGACCTCCCTTTCCAGTGAAGCGGTCCGGCCTTGGCTGCGTGGCTGTCAGCCACCAGTAACGACGTCGGTGGCTGGGCCCAAGGGAGGCGTTTCCACATCATCCACGGACACGACGACATCCTCACCTGCGCCCTCTAACTTCTGTCGTTGTGTATGTAAGCTGCAGAAAAAAGACCCGCTCTCATACACCCCTCCCCTTTTGACAGGTCCCTTTTGGCAGATACTGCCATGCTGGTAGGCCACGACAAAATAACGGCAGGCATTTCCACGAGACAGGGGATTCTGACTGAGCTGGTTGGTTGTTTACGCTCGCCACTAAACCCAGATTTACCTGTGTTTCGTGTGGGCTACAGCACATCTACCTCCTTTTTGATCTTGAAAATATTGTTGCGATAGTGGGAAGTTATCAGCATGCTTTGATCTTCGCAAGTGGCCCTCAAGCATTTCCTGCAAAGCAGGTGCTTGTACAAAAAGAAAATAGTCCAGAACGCTGAAGGCGTGTCTTCACGAAATTGGCCGGCTGTGTTTCTAGACACGGAGGTTTTCTTAAACACGCTAAGTGCGTGTTTTCTAGCAGGAAGCAGTTTCGAGAAAAATATGTTCAGCATACCAAAGGGTTCGCGTTGGGACAAACGGGCGTCCGACACACAGGACATGTCATCGGAAGCGACTTCGTAGCTCGCTGACGCAGCCACAGGCGCAGACACTCAACGTGCAGCTGGTGATTGCACTCGAGCGAAGCCCACTCCTGACCCTCCTGTTGCGTTTTTTCACAGTGAAGCGTCAGGGGACGAGCGTGGAGCTTTGCGATCCGGTTTCCTTTCCCTGCTGCTGTTCACAGCACTATTTCGTGTTTCGATCTCCCACACCGATCTATACAGCCCAAGCCCGTGCCAGCACATCGCCTTGTGTTGACCGCCCCGATCAGGCGGCGAGCCGGCAAAAACAGTACACCGCTTGGCATGGACCCTGCGAGACTACGACGCTTCCAAAACCCGATTTTTGGTACATGTAAAGCACAAGAATATTGGGTGTGGGTGAAAGCTGGAAAGTGTAAAGGGGAAGGAGATGCACGTAAATATTGACGCGGTTTGGAGTTTCAGTGTTTCGTGTGGCAGTTAAAGATCGGGTAACAGCAAAGTTCGGGCGCTACTGAGTTCTGGTGAAGCAAAGTTCTGGTGATGCTCGATCCAGCCGAATCGAAATGCTGTCGATCGTCAGACCCTGCTACGAGGTGAGATATCAAGTACGAATGTTTTCGCATGGTCAGCAATGTTTCCGGGAAGATTGCAAAAGATTGATGCCCAAACGGACCTCGGCTACGTTCCTTGGCCGGACCGCTGACGCTACGGGATCCTCGGTTGTGCTCCTTAGCTGGATTGTTAGCTCGATGGGATGAGCTGGCCGGCGTGTGGGCACGGGCGAATGTGGCCGCCATATGGCGGCTGCGGTTGCGGGCCAGGTCGGCGCGACCACGAGCAGACAGGCTGCGTGCGCGACCACCGTTAGCTGGCTTGCGCTGCCGTGGGCCCGATCGCGCCATTCACGCGGTACCATGGGATTGTCCCAATGGCTCCTATCCCAATGGTCCTTTGCCAGCAGAGGGGAGCAGTACTACCGGGCTGGCAATCGTCGCATCTCGGTCTCTTCCCTTCACAGCCAGTGGAGCTCGTGGCTCATCCGCGGACGCAAAAGAAATTAAGTGCGCTCGGCTAAGGCCGGCGCGTGGCGAGACTGGAGGCAGCAGTTAAAGTTCGGGGAACAGCAAAGTTCGGGCGAAGCTAAGTTCGGGCAATGCTAAGTTCTGGTGAAGCAAAGTTCGGGTGAAGCTAAGTTCGGGCGAAACAAAGTTCGGGCGAAGCAAAGTTCGGGCGAAGCTAAGTTCGGGTGAGCAAAGTTCTGGTGAAGCAAAGTTCGGGCGAAGGTGAAGCTAAGTTCGGGCGAAACAAAGTCCGGGCGAAGCTAAGTTCTGGGTGAAGCAAAGTTCGGACGTTCTGGTGAAGCTAAGATCGGGCGAAACAAAGTTCGGCGAAGCTAAGTTCGGGTGAAGCAAAGTTCGGGCGAAGCTAAGTTCTGGTGAAGCAAAGTTCGGGCGAAGCTGAGTTCGGGTGAAGCAAAGTTCTGGTGAAGCTAAGTTCGGGCGAAACAAAGTTCGGGCGAAGCTAAGTTCGGGTGAAGCTAAGTTCGGGCGAAACAAAGTCCGGGCGAAGCTAAGTTCGGGTGTAAAGTTTGGCCTCGTACCCGGGGCCCAGCACGGGGGGGGGCCGCCCTGGGGCAGCCTTTTCCCGCCGCCCCCCCCTCCGGTATTTCTCCGGGGGGCTGAGAAACTCCGCAAAAAACGCAAATTTCGGGCACATCAGGCCCCGAAACGACAGCAAACCTCGAAATAATCTTCGACCGGAAAAGTGTCATGGGCGGGGTTTGAACCCGGACACACCGGCCTGAAGGCCGACACCCGCTCACTCTGCCACCCATATACATTTTCCCAGGGGGAGAAAAAGCCAGCTCCGCGCTATTATCCAGTTCAAAACAATACACTTTTTTAGTGTAGAGAAAAGTGGGGTTGGCTCGAATAGAGGCTATTCACATTGCATGTTCATAGGACCTCCAGTCTCGAAAAAAAAGCAAATAGTACTGCGGCGGACCTCTGTCGGCGGTTCGCCAGAGAGTGCCAAGCACGTCTCTAGCAGGGCAGTTAGCACGAAGCTGAGCACAGTCCCTCTTCAAGAGCAGTCAGCGCCGAAGCGGTTCACAGTCAGTGGGTATATATTCAGAGAGTGCTAAGCACGTCTCTAACAGGGCAGTTAGCACGCAGCTGAGCACAGTCCCTCTTCCAAAACCGTCAAAGGTGAGTTTAGGTCCGTCTTTCATCCGCGGAACGACAACACAATTTTTTGCGCCTCTCGTCCAATTTCGTCGCGGCTCAACACAAATTGTGTTGGGGGGACCCTTTCAAAAGATTTCCCCATTTCTTTGAGACTCTCAAACGTGAAAAATGGGGCCTTTCGTCTTCACAATTCACACTGTCGCGCACGGGTCACGGGTACTTGGGGACCTACAAGGGGACAAAGGGGTACATACAAGAAGTACCACCAGCTAAATCAAACGAGGAACAAAGATGCAGGAGACAGAGCAGTTGGTCGCTCGTGTTGGCTTCACTGGCACCGAACTGGAGAGACTCGCGTTTGCCGTCGGGGAGATTCTGACAGTTGTACCGCGTGAGCCTGGGGAGTGGGTACTGGCATTCGTTCGCACTTTCCTTTCATCATTCAAAATACACTGACCGGAGTCATTTGCGGGTTTGCCATCCTTTGCTACCAGCTCTTGTCCGCACTTCCATTCCACATTCCAATTCCGCTGATTAGAGAGTGATGCCAAGTTAATGTTCAGATGCGGAAGAAACTTGCAAAGTGAATGAGATGGCAGTGTTGGTTACCGTGTTGACGACAACAAGGATTCGTTACTCGCATATATAGCCCCCCCATGGTCTCCCTGACCCCCAATGACCCCCTCGGAAGGCCCCTGAGGTACCCAAAGGACGGGAAATTAGCAAACTTTAATGGCATAATGGGGAAATTAGCACCACTTTAATAGCATAATGGGGGATCACCCCCAAAGGACCCCCTTTTGACCCCCCACAAATGCCCCATACGGGGCGACAAAGTGCAAAGTGGATTGGCGACAAAGTGGATTGGCGACAAAGTGGAAAATAATCCACTTTGTCGTAATCCAGTAATATAGAATCCACTTTGTCGTTTCCCTTCAAAAACTATTGCACCTTTACGCTGCTAGATGACGGTACCCTCCAAAACTCCCAGCCCCAGGGGAATTGACTACTACAGCTAACAAGTGCTGCGGCTCCGCCCCCGGACCTCGTAAAAGCGGGGTTGGCTCGGAGCTATTATCATACCTCTAGTCTCGGAAAAAGACCTGTGTAAATATTGCAATTTACGATGGGAATGCTCGCCGGCGATGAAGCAAAATATGCACACACGACCCCGGGTGGTCCGGGTGGGTGAAGTCTACTCTACTTTGCAACTTAGAGAACACGACAAGAGAAAGCGTTGGTTTGAATAGCTCCCTTCTTCTTGGTTCAGCGGAAGCAATCACTGCAAGTTTTTGTTTCTGCGCACTAGCGGAACTCACCTGCTTTGGTAAGTTTCATGTAGTACGCTGCCAACTACTAATTTTTAGTACCGACAATGCGTTGTTAACCCAAAAAGGCCAAAGGTGCTCAAGCGAGTCATAGGAGTCATTTTGGGTCAGGATGGGATAGGAGGGGTCTTATGAGGGTCATCCAGGAGATATGTGGATGGGCTTGCGAAAGTTTGAGAGAGAGAGAGAGAGAGAGAGAGAGAGAGAGAGACGAGTTAGAGTGCAGGGACCATCTCTCCGGAGTTTCCGGTCTCCTCACTTTGATGCGGGAGCATACCACGTCGGTCGACTGGTCGTCCGGGGATGTGCCGTAGGGCGGCGCGGTGGCGGGTTTCGCCGGCTCCGGCCCGTCGAGGCACACGCAGCAGACGGTGCCGGGGGAGAGGGAGGAGGGCGGGGCCTTGGACACGTGGGCCAGGAGGCTGTCGACGACGGCGACTGCCACCGCGTCGCGGGCTTCAGCCCTGCTGTGTCCGCCGGCGAGCGACTCGCCGGGCGGCGTGGCGAGCCCGCCGTCGGCGGGGGCACGCAGCTTGCGCAGGAAGATGTACGACATGCCGCCGACGCAGCAGAGCAGAGCCACACACAGGAAAGCGGCGAACATCCGGATCGTCATCGACACATCGGGCTGCGCGTCCGAGTCCCCCCCCCCCCGGGGACTGCTGGTGGGCAGCGACGGGAGCGGCGTGAACGAAGGCCCCACCAGCGTCTCGGACAAACTCACAGAGCCAGAGATCAAGGACGGGGTGAACAGAGCCTCGGTCTCTATAATCAGCCACCACGAATACCACGCGCGGTGTTCCATCTTCACCGTGCATGTTTCAGACCCCCGTATCACGATGTACGTGCCGTCCGCGAAATACTGGTACGTGACCAACGGGATGGCTTCGTCATAGCAGCCCGACGACGCAAACCGGCACCGTTTCCCCAGGGCGACAGAGACGGTTCCGAGGCTGTCGCCTCGGTCGAGCCGCTGGACTTCCAGGGCGACGGTGACGTCGAAGCCGGAATCCGCGCTCGCGATGAGGGCCGGCACCACGGCGGACGACGCGCGGCCGAAGGCGAAGCCCGACTCGGGGTAGAGCCCGGGCGTAAACGTAAACAACTTGCGGGCCGCCGGAGGCGCGAGCCACGGCGACGCGGGGTCGACGGGGACGACTGCCCACCGACCGGCAGCCCGATCGGGGAGGGGCGTTGCGAGCAGGGCGACGGGGTCGGGTTCCGTGCTGGAAACAAGGAACTTGCATGATATCCAGTAACCACGTTCACCCGAAGGCAAGCGGACGACCAAATACCAGTCGACGAGAGCGCCGGCCGCGGGATCCGACACGGTGAGCACGGGCAGGTCGGTCGACCCGTCGCGGGTGGCAGTCAGGTACTCGACAGTATCCTCCGTGTAGACGCAGCTGGTGCGATTCCGGCACGCTGCCTCGTCCACGGGGCGGCGGCGAACGACCCACACAGTGACAGGCGGCAGCAAGAAGGGGGATGACCACAACCGGACGAGCTGGATCGACACTCGGCTCGCGCGGCTGATCTTGGCACGCCCCGAGTCCACGGTCGAGAACCTGAAATCCACGAAGCGAGCACCTGACTCAAACTCCGCCGACACGTTTTCAAACTTCCGGACAATCTGAGCCTCCGCCACGGAAACGACGCCCAAAAGCAGAACGAGAACGCGGCCCTGCATAGCTCAGACCGGAGCGTAGTATAAAGGAAAACTAGAGTGTTCGGTTGACCGCGTTTGGGACCCAACGTGTGCGTTTTTTTGTGTATGTGTGTGTGTTGTTGTTGCTCGCGACGACGTTCTTTTTTTTAGCAACCGACACAGGGTATTAGTTTTGAGATTCCTGGGGTTAGCAGATTTTGACATAGATATAGGGGCGGTTTTGGGGGTACATTCAAAGCAGAGAGAGAGAAAGAGAGTGCAGGGACCATCTCTCCGGGGAGCTTCCGGTCTCCTCACTTCTCATCGTGCTGCTACGGCGGGCGTAAGTCGCTCCGGAGGCGCGCTGCGGGTTGCGGCTCTGCTACAGTGAGTGGCGGCACCGGAGTCGGTGCTGCAGCGGGCGCTCTGGCCGGCGGGTGAGCTCGTCTCGCGGGGGATCGCCGCCTTGCTGCGGGCCCTCTCCTTTCTCGCGACTGCGCGGCGTACGGCGGCGGCTAACACCTTGATGGGAAGCTTCAGCTTGCATTGAGCGAAGGCTACGTCCAGAGGGTAGACGGGTTTGGCGTCGTTCCAGCGGTTTTTGGAGCAAACTGCTTCTATGCCGTTTAACATCAAAGCAGAACAGACAGTCTTGCCAGGCAGGTATCGCGTGTGGGTCGCTCTTAGTCATGTGTCAGAGATCAGGACCCGGGCCTGGTGAGAGGCACAGTGGTAAAGGGGGGGGTCGAATAATAACACCTGTGATATTAGGGTCAACGACAAAACGGATTCTATAATAGCGCGAGCCAAACGGCTTTTGCTCCCGGAGCTCGTCCCACAAGGTGGCCAGCACTCTCATTTCTGGATGGTGTGAGGGTGGGGAGTGGTCGGGGAGGGGCCTGGATGGCTATTGCGTGACTGCGTGAGGTTTTCTTGCCTCTTGTCGCTTGTTCGTCTTACTCCCAGCTGTTTGGTTCTCTAAACTGCAGTTGTGGGGGCTTGGGGCCTCCTCGGCAGTGTTGCGGGTCTTTCAGAAACTTGCCGTTTGCGTTGTAGCATCCATTCCGTGCATATTGGCCCGTTCTAGGGCCCGCTTGCCCCTCATGCTGTAGGGGGGTCCATTTTCAGCCTCATTCTGGCTGCCTCTGGCAGTTTCTGCACATCTCCAGCAGAGGAAGCACACGTCTGCAGGACCTTGACACATGCAAACCGGGCCAGGTTGACTCGGGAAACCGGGTTTTATTTGCTACCACATCATTCTAGCTGCACTCACAGGTGTCTGGGGCAAGCAACTACCTCTAGAAAATGGTTGTGGGGGGGTTCTGGCTAGTTGATCCAGTGGGCGGGGACTGGTTGGTGATATTTTCAAAAAAAGCCGAAATTTTCAGGTAAGAAAAAGACTCGCACATATAACTGGACTACGATAAAGTGTTAGTGGATTATAATCCAGTATAATCCACTTTTTTTTTGTCGCTTTTGATAATCCACTTTGTCGCTTCTGGCAACCGGCATGAATTGTATAGGGGGACCCATTCCTCGAACCTCGGCCCGCTGAGCTGAGAAGACAGCCCGCAGTGCTGTTAACTACCTCGAGGGGAAGAAGCAGTGGGAAATCTGCGCCCCGATCGAGGAGCGAGCGACGACAGAGTACACGGCTCTAGTCAAGGCACTACACCGACTGCAGGACCAACCGGGGCTGAGCGGAGAGCTGGTAGTACGGGGGGACAGCGAACTTGTCGTTTCCCAAATGACAGGGAACGCGCGCTGCTCCGAAGCGTTACGCCCACACAAGGCGAGAGCGCAGGCGGAGGAAGCGGAGCTGCGGCAGAAGGGCGTCTTCGTGAAGTTAGAGCACGTGCCACGCGAGCAGAACGTAGACGCCGACGCTCTGTCGAACCGCGCGATGGACGAGGTTCAAAGACGAGCGACGGCGGAATATCGCGACTCGGTGACCGCGAAGTCATACGCGATGAAGAGCGCGATGCGACGCCTGGCAAAGATTGTACAGAAGCCAGTGCATCCGGCACTCGAGATGCACGTCAACGTCCTGACATCTCTTGGAGGCGGAACCACGGCCGGCCTCAATAAGAGGCCGCAGATGTCGAACAAGCAGGCCTTTGAAGACGTGATGCGCGCGTATGAGGCAGCCGCACGAGAGCAGACGGCGAAGAAGGCCGGCGACAAGGTGCGAGCGCAAGGCTGCGACGCTGAACGACAGCTTTCGTCCCCAGAGGCATTACCCGTCGGGATGGGAACGCAAGCAGTCCCAATGGAAACACGAAGTCAAGCAGGAGAGACGAGCAGCGCAGAATGAGCGCAAGACGGGCGCCAAGAGCAGATCAGGACGTTGGGACCGTCCCAAGCCGAAGAAGGAGTCCAAAAGCGAAGCAACAACACCAACACGGAGACGCAAACCGAAGGCAGCCAAGCAGACCTCCCAGGGCAGGGGGGAACCTGCGGCGGTGAAGTAACGAAGCTCATCCGAGTGTCCGATGAAACCCCTTGTCAATACCACCCAACGACTGCGACGCGCGTGCGAAATGTCGGACGCTAGCGTCTGTCAAGAGCATGCGTGACTCAGCCGTGTTTTAAAGGTGAGATGAGAGGCATCGGCTCACTCTGTCAAAGGACCATGCCACTAACGCAACAAGAAGACGAAACTTTGTAAAGAATTGTGACTGTGCGTTGTCCTTGTGAGTGGGGGTGTGTGGTCCTTTTTGAGGTGAAAATCGAAGGATAATGTTAGGTAGGTTTCGCTTCTGCCGACGCTTGCACGAAATTGGCTGACATTAAACCTCCATTAAAATACCTTTCCCTGGCAAAAAGTCCAATGAAATTGTGTGCCCTTAGGGGACTAGTCCCCTAAGGGCACATTTTCATTGGCACTTAGGGAGGTCACATTTTTACCTTACCGGGAAAATTTCCCACTGGAACCAGGGGGGGGGGGGTACCGCTACCACCTTTTATAATTTTGAAGGCGCGGGCAATTATTTCCCCCCAGCCTGTACGTACACCCAGGTTCGATTCCCTTCCAAGCTCTTTTCCGCAGGCAAAACTACAGCATCGTTCTCCGAAAGTTTGATCAAAAATCCTCAAAAATCTTCTTTAAAAGATGGGGGGGTTCGGGGGGCGCAGCCCCCCGCCCAAACGGTACGGTACTAACAACCTAACAGGGCTTGTCTGGGCTTATACGTCTTGTAGAGTACCCGGCGGAGAAACCCCCATCAATGAGAAGGTGTTTCCACCGCATTTTGAGGTGTCCCCATCAATGGTAAAGTGTTTCCACCGCATTTTGAGGTGACCCCATCAAGGGAAAAGTGTTTCCACCGCATTTTGAGGTGTCCCCATCAAGGGTAAAGTGTTTCCACCGCATTTTGAGGTGTCCCCATCAATGGTAAGGTGTTTCCACCGCATTTTGAGGTGTCCCCATCAAGGGTAAGGTGTTTCCACCGCATTTTGAGGTGTCCCCATCAATGGTAAGGTGTTTCCACCGCATTTTGAGGTGTCCCCATCAAGGGTAAAGTGTTTCCACCGCATTTTGAGGTGTCCCCATCAATGGTAAGGTGTTTCCACCGCATTTTGAGGTGTCCCCATCAAGGGTAAGGTGTTTCCACCACGTTTTGAGGTGTCCCCATCAAGGGTAAGGTGTTTCCACCGCATTTTGAGGTGTCCCCATCAATGGTAAGGTGTTTCCACCGCATTTTGAGGTGTCCCCATCAAGGGTAAAGTGTTTCCACCGCATTTTGAGGTGTCCCCATCAATGGTAAGGTGTTTCCACCACGTTTTGAGGTGTCCCCATCAAGGGTAAAGTGTTTCCACCGCATTTTGAGGTGTCCCCATCAAGGGTAAGGTGTTTCCACCGCATTTTGAGGTGTCCCCATCAATGGTAAGGTGTTTCCACCGCATTTTGAGGTGTCCCCATCAAGGGTAAAGTGTTTCCACCACGTTTTGAGGTGTCCCCATCAAGGGTAAAGTGTTTCCACCGCGTTTTGAGGTGTCCCCATCAAGGGTAAAGTGTTTCCACCGCATTTTGAGGTGTCCCCATCAAGGGTAAGGTGTTTCCACCGCATTTTGAGGTGTCCCCATCAATGGTAAGGTGTTTCCACCACATTTTGAGGTGTCCCCATCAAGGGTAAAGTGTTTCCACCGCATTTTGAGGTGTCCCCATCAAGGGTAAGGTGTTTCCACCGCATTTTGAGGTGTCCCCATCAAGGGTAAGGTGTTTCCACCGCATTTTGAGGTGTCCCCATCAAGGGTAAAGTGTTTCCACCACGTTTTGAGGTGTCCCCATCAAGGGTAAAGTGTTTCCACCGCATTTTGAGGTGTCCCCATCAAGGGTAAAGTGTTTCCACCACGTTTTGAGGTGTCCCCATCAAGGGTAAAGTGTTTCCACCGCATTTTGAGGTGTCCCCATCAAGGGTAAGGTGTTTCCACCGCATTTTGAGGTGTCCCCATCAAGGGTAAGGTGTTTCCACCGCATTTTGAGGTGTCCCCATCAATGGTAAGGTGTTTCCACCACGTTTTGAGGTGTCCCCATCAAGGGTAAAGTGTTTCCACCGCATTTTGAGGTGTCCCCATCAAGGGTAAGGTGTTTCCACCCGTGTCCCCATCAATGGTAAGGTGTTTCCACCGCATTTTGAGGTGTCCCCATCAAGGGTAAGGTGTTTCCACCGCATTTTGAGGTGTCCCCATCAAGGGTAAGGTGTTTCCACCGCGTTTTGAGGTGTCCCCATCAAGGGTAAGGTGTTTCCACCGCATTTTGAGGTGTCCCCATCAAGGGTAAGGTGTTTCCACCGCATTTTGAGGTGTCCCCATCAAGGGTAAGGTGTTTCCACCGCATTTTGAGGTGTCCCCATCAAGGGTAAAGTGTTTCCACCGCATTTTGAGGTGTCCCCATCAATGGTAAGGTGTTTCCACCACGTTTTGAGGTGTCCCCATCAAGGGTAAGGTGTTTCCACCGCATTTTGAGGTGTCCCCATCAAGGGTAAGGTGTTTCCACTACGTTTTGAGGTGTCCCCATCAAGGGTAAGGTGTTTCCACCGCATTTTGAGGTGTCCCCATCAATGGTAAGGTGTTTCCACCACGTTTTGAGGTGTCCCCATCAAGGGTAAAGTGTTTCCACCGCATTTTGAGGTGTCCCCATCAAGGGTAAGGTGTTTCCACCGCATTTTGAGGTGTCCCCATCAATGGTAAGGTGTTTCCACCGCATTTTGAGGTGTCCCCATCAAGGGTAAGGTGTTTCCACCGCATTTTGAGGTGTCCCCATCAAGGGTAAGGTGTTTCCACCGCATTTTGAGGTGTCCCCATCAAGGGTAAAGTGTTTCCACCGCATTTTGAGGTGTCCCCATCAATGGTAAAGTGTTTCCACCGCATTTTGAGGTGTCCCCATCAATGGTAAGGTGTTTCCACCGCATTTTGAGGTGTCCCCATCAATGGTAAGGTGTTTCCACCGCATTTTGAGGTGTCCCCATCAAGGGTAAGGTGTTTCCACCGCATTTTGAGGTGTCCCCATCAATGGTAAGGTGTTTCCACCACGTTTTGAGGTGTCCCCATCAAGGGTAAAGTGTTTCCACCGCATTTTGAGGTGTCCCCATCAAGGGTAAGGTGTTTCCACCGCATTTTGAGGTGTCCCCATCAAGGGTAAGGTGTTTCCACCGCATTTTGAGGTGTCCCCATCAAGGGTAAGGTGTTTCCACCGCATTTTGAGGTGTCCCCATCAAGGGTAAGGTGTTTCCACCGCATTTTGAGGTGTCCCCATCAAGGGTAAAGTGTTTCCACCGCATTTTGAGGTGTCCCCATCAAGGGTAAGGTGTTTCCACCGCATTTTGAGGTGTCCCCATCAAGGGTAAGGTGTTTCCACCGCATTTTGAGGTGTCCCCATCAAGGGTAAGGTGTTTCCACCGCATTTTGAGGTGTCCCCATCAAGGGTAAGGTGTTTCCACCGCATTTTGAGGTGTCCCCATCAAGGGTAAGGTGTTTCCACCGCATTTTGAGGTGTCCCCATCAAGGGTAAAGTGTTTCCACCGCATTTTGAGGTGTCCCCATCAAGGGTAAGGTGTTTCCACCGCATTTTGAGGTGTCCCCATCAAGGGTAAGGTGTTTCCACCGCATTTTGAGGTGTCCCCATCAATGGTAAGGTGTTTCCACCGCATTTTGAGGTGTCCCCATCAAGGGTAAAGTGTTTCCACCGCATTTTGAGGTGTCCCCATCAAGGGTAAGGTGTTTCCACCGCATTTTGAGGTGTCCCCATCAAGGGTAAAGTGTTTCCACCGCATTTTGAGGTGTCCCCATCAAGGGTAAAGTGTTTCCACCGCATTTTGAGGTGTCCCCATCAAGGGTAAGGTGTTTCCACCGCATTTTGAGGTGTCCCCATCAAGGGTAAAGTGTTTCCACCGCATTTTGAGGTGTCCCCATCAAGGGTAAAGTGTTTCCACCGCATTTTGAGGTGTCCCCATCAAGGGTAAGGTGTTTCCACCGCATTTTGAGGTGTCCCCATCAAGGGTAAAGTGTTTCCACCGCGTTTTGAGGTGTCCCCATCAAGGGTAAGGTGTTTCCACCGCATTTTGAGGTGTCCCCATCAAGGGTAAAGTGTTTCCACCGCATTTTGAGGTGTCCCCATCAAGGGTAAAGTGTTTCCACCGCATTTTGAGGTGTCCCCATCAAGGGTAAAGTGTTTCCACCGCATTTTGAGGTGTCCCCATCAAGGGTAAGGTGTTTCCACCGCATTTTGAGGTGTCCCCATCAAGGGTAAAGTGTTTCCACCGCATTTTGAGGTGTCCCCATCAAGGGTAAAGTGTTTCCACCGCATTTTGAGGTGTCCCCATCAAGGGTAAGGTGTTTCCACCGCGTTTTGAGGTGTCCCCATCAAGGGTAAGGTGTTTCCACCGCATTTTGAGGTGTCCCCATCAAGGGTAAGTGTTTCCACCGCATTTTGAGGTGTCCCCATCAATGGTAAGGTGTTTCCACCACGTTTTGAGGTGTCCCCATCAAGGGTAAGGTGTTTCCACCGCATTTTGAGGTGTCCCCATCAAGGGTAAAGTGTTTCCACCGCATTTTGAGGTGTCCCCATCAAGGGTAAGGTGTTTCCACCGCGTTTTGAGGTGTCCCCATCAAGGGTAAGGTGTTTCCACCGCATTTTGAGGTGTCCCCATCAATGGTAAGGTGTTTCCACCGCATTTTGAGGTGTCCCCATCAAGGGTAAGGTGTTTCCACCGCATTTTGAGGTGTCCCCATCAATGGTAAGGTGTTTCCACCACGTTTTGAGGTGTCCCCATCAAGGGTAAGGTGTTTCCACCGCATTTTGAGGTGTCCCCATCAAGGGTAAGGTGTTTCCACCGCATTTTGAGGTGTCCCCATCAATGGTAAGGTGTTTCCACCACGTTTTGAGGTGTCCCCATCAAGGGTAAGGTGTTTCCACCGCATTTTGAGGTGTCCCCATCAAGGGTAAGGTGTTTCCACCGCATTTTGAGGTGTCCCCATCAAGGGTAAGGTGTTTCCACCGCATTTTGAGGTGTCCCCATCAAGGGTAAAGTGTTTCCACCGCATTTTGAGGTGTCCCCATCAAGGGTAAGGTGTTTCCACCACATTTTGAGGTGTCCCCATCAAGGGTAAGGTGTTTCCACCGCATTTTGAGGTGTCCCCATCAATGGTAAGGTGTTTCCACCACGTTTTGAGGTGTCCCCATCAAGGGTAAGGTGTTTCCACCGCATTTTGAGGTGTCCCCATCAATGGTAAGGTGTTTCCACCGCATTTTGAGGTGTCCCCATCAAGGGTAAGAGTGTTTCCACCGCATTTTGAGGTGTCCCCATCAAGGGTAAGGTGTTTCCACCGCATTTTGAGGTGTCCCCATCAATGGTAAGGTGTTTCCACCGCATTTTGAGGTGTCCCCATCAAGGGTAAGGTGTTTCCACCGCATTTTGAGGTGTCCCCATCAATGGTAAGGTGTTTCCACCGCATTTTGAGGTGTCCCCATCAAGGGTAAAGTGTTTCCACCGCATTTTGAGGTGTCCCCATCAAGGGTAAAGTGTTTCCACCGCATTTTGAGGTGTCCCCATCAAGGGTAAGGTGTTTCCACCACGTTTTGAGGTGTCCCCATCAAGGGTAAGGTGTTTCCACCGCATTTTGAGGTGTCCCCATCAAGGGTAAGGTGTTTCCACCGCATTTTGAGGTGTCCCCATCAAGGGTAAGGTGTTTCCACCGCGTTTTGAGGTGTCCCCATCAAGGGTAAGGTGTTTCCACCACGTTTTGAGGTGTCCCCATCAAGGGTAAGGTGTTTCCACCGCATTTTGAGGTGTCCCCATCAATGGTAAGGTGTTTCCACCGCATTTTGAGGTGTCCCCATCAAGGGTAAAGTGTTTCCACCGCATTTTGAGGTGTCCCCATCAAGGGTAAGGTGTTTCCACCGCATTTTGAGGTGTCCCCATCAAGGGTAAGGTGTTTCCACCGCATTTTGAGGTGTCCCCATCAAGGGTAAGGTGTTTCCACCGCATTTTGAGGTGTCCCCATCAAGGGTAAGGTGTTTCCACCGCGTTTTGAGGTGTCCCCATCAAGGGTAAGGTGTTTCCACCGCATTTTGAGGTGTCCCCATCAATGGTAAGGTGTTTCCACCGCATTTTGAGGTGTCCCCATCAAGGGTAAGGTGTTTCCACCGCATTTTGAGGTGTCCCCATCAAGGGTAAGGTGTTTCCACCGCATTTTGAGGTGTCCCCATCAATGGTAAGGTGTTTCCACCGCATTTTGAGGTGTCCCCATCAAGGGTAAGGTGTTTCCACCGCATTTTGAGGTGTCCCCATCAATGGTAAAGTGTTTCCACCACGTTTTGAGGTGTCCCCATCAAGGGTAAAGTGTTTCCACCGCATTTTGAGGTGTCCCCATCAAGGGTAAGGTGTTTCCACCGCATTTTGAGGTGTCCCCATCAAGGGTAAGGTGTTTCCACCGCATTTTGAGGTGTCCCCATCAAGGGTAAAGTGTTTCCACCGCATTTTGAGGTGTCCCCATCAATGGTAAGGTGTTTCCACCGCATTTTGAGGTGTCCCCATCAAGGGTAAAGTGTTTCCACCGCATTTTGAGGTGTCCCCATCAAGGGTAAGGTGTTTCCACCACGTTTTGAGGTGTCCCCATCAATGGTAAGGTGTTTCCACCGCATTTTGAGGTGTCCCCATCAAGGGTAAAGTGTTTCCACCGCATTTTGAGGTGTCCCCATCAAGGGTAAGGTGTTTCCACCACGTTTTGAGGTGTCCCCATCAAGGGTAAGGTGTTTCCACCGCATTTTGAGGTGTCCCCATCAATGGTAAGGTGTTTCCACCGCATTTTGAGGTGTCCCCATCAATGGTAAGGTGTTTCCACCGCATTTTGAGGTGTCCCCATCAATGGTAAGGTGTTTCCACCGCATTTTGAGGTGTCCCCATCAAGGGTAAGGTGTTTCCACCGCATTTTGAGGTGTCCCCATCAATGGTAAGGTGTTTCCACCGCGTTTTGAGGTGTCCCCATCAAGGGTAAGGTGTTTCCACCGCATTTTGAGGTGTCCCCATCAAGGGTAAGGTGTTTCCACCGCATTTTGAGGTGTCCCCATCAAGGGTAAAGTGTTTCCACCGCATTTTGAGGTGTCCCCATCAAGGGTAAGGTGTTTCCACCACATTTTGAGGTGTCCCCATCAAGGGTAAGGTGTTTCCACCGCATTTTGAGGTGTCCCCATCAATGGTAAGGTGTTTCCACCGCATTTTGAGGTGTCCCCATCAAGGGTAAGGTGTTTCCACCACGTTTTGAGGTGTCCCCATCAAGGGTAAGGTGTTTCCACCGCATTTTGAGGTGTCCCCATCAAGGGTAAGGTGTTTCCACCGCATTTTGAGGTGTCCCCATCAATGGTAAGGTGTTTCCACCACATTTTGAGGTGTCCCCATCAAGGGTAAGGTGTTTCCACCGCATTTTGAGGTGTCCCCATCAAGGGTAAGGTGTTTCCACCGCATTTTGAGGTGTCCCCATCAAGGGTAAGGTGTTTCCACCGCATTTTGAGGTGTCCCCATCAAGGGTAAAGTGTTTCCACCGCATTTTGAGGTGTCCCCATCAAGGGTAAGGTGTTTCCACCGCATTTTGAGGTGTCCCCATCAAGGGTAAAGTGTTTCCACCGCATTTTGAGGTGTCCCCATCAAGGGTAAGGTGTTTCCACCGCATTTTGAGGTGTCCCCATCAAGGGTAAGGTGTTTCCACCGCATTTTGAGGTGTCCCCATCAAGGGTAAGGTGTTTCCACCGCATTTTGAGGTGTCCCCATCAAGGGTAAGGTGTTTCCACCGCATTTTGAGGTGTCCCCATCAAGGGTAAGGTGTTTCCACCACATTTTGAGGTGTCCCCATCAAGGGTAAGGTGTTTCCACCGCATTTTGAGGTGTCCCCATCAAGGGTAAGGTGTTTCCACCGCATTTTGAGGTGTCCCCATCAAGGGTAAGGTGTTTCCACCGCATTTTGAGGTGTCCCCATCAAGGGTAAGGTGTTTCCACCGCATTTTGAGGTGTCCCCATCAAGGGTAAGGTGTTTCCACCGCATTTTGAGGTGTCCCCATCAATGGTAAGGTGTTTCCACCACGTTTTGAGGTGTCCCCATCAAGGGTAAAGTGTTTCCACCGCATTTTGAGGTGTCCCCATCAATGGTAAGGTGTTTCCACCACGTTTTGAGGTGTCCCCATCAAGGGTAAAGTGTTGCCACCGCATTTTGAGGTGTCCCCATCAATGAGGAGGGTCTTCGACCGCATTTTGCGGTGATCATTGAGGTCTGCTCACCATCGAGGAGGGGTTTCCAACGCACAGCCCCCAAAACAGGTACAGTCTTAGCTTTGATGAGGTGTCCCGGCCCTTTGAAGAGGTAGGCGAAGCAGGAGGCCTGCAATTCGGTCGTCAAGTTGTTCCATGATAATCACGGAGGAGTCGGATCTCCAACTGAGTTACGTTGTGCACGTTGAGAGATCGAAAATGGGCCAATGCGGAAGAAGATGTCTAGAGAACCGGTGCTGATGTTTGACTTGCTCCCGTTGTGCCAAAGCACCCAGTCGTCATTCGTAGTTCCTCCATCCTTTAGTTCTCTGCTCACAAACGAAGAGGCCGGTCAGCGCAAAGCTGGCAGTAGTCGATAATGATGTGATAACCTTCCACGGTTCAAAAATAGTGAGTGTCATCTGGTCGAGTTTCATCGGAAGAATTCTGGTCGGGTTTCGTCTGGAAAAGGAAGTGTAGCATCATAAGGAGAATTCTGGTCGGGTTGCGTGTGGAAAAGGAAATGTAGCTTTCCAAGGTTGCGTACGGTAGCGCGGGTAGCGCGGAACATATTGATGGATTGTCGTTTCTGTAGCGTGAGAACTCTTTTATTCCGAAATCGAAACAGGGTCTAGACAGAAGTTGAGGTTAACGTGATGTCGTCGCCATGTCAGAACAGCGAGTCCGAGTTGGTGAGTGCCATGATGCGGCAGGAGACGTCGTGCACCACTTTCGTGAACGAGGCGACTAGTGGACGGTTAGTGGTTTGCAGAAAGACTTGGGAGGAGTTTGGAGGTTGTCGCAGCAAGGGCTACCAGATGTTCGTAGCAAAAGAGCTGAAGAGAAGAGGGCTGTATGCCACGACGGATGTGGGAAGAGGTCAAGGGCGAAGACGCTTTATATGCATCAACTGTCCGGAGCACACACAGGTCGCTTCTCCGGATAAGGGACCATCGGATAGTGACGCCACGGAGCAAGTCGCAGAAGCTGTCATGGAGCTCACCGTGGACAAGGGATCAGAGAATGACGCCACGGAGCAAGTCGAAGAAGGTGTCATGGAGCTCACCTTGGTTGAGCAACTGGAAGCGATGGGAGACACTTCAACCCAGCAAGAACCGCTGAGCCTCACCGCGGTTGTTGCTGACTCGTCGTCTGGGTGGGGCCAGTTCTTCTCTCACCGACTGGTTGCTTGTCTGTCGACAGCAACTACGTTGGTGACCTGGTTGAACACGGTGCAGGAGGGGTTGACTTGCGCTCTGTACGCGAGCGTGATGGCCGTGCATCACCTACCCCCTGCAGCAGTCAGCAAGGATATGCTGCGTGAGTGCGCGCTGGAGTACGGCACCACCTTGGAGACGTGCGCCACCGACGGGCTGGGGACAACGGCAGTCCAGGCATTTGCCGCGAAACACCGCATAGGGTTCCTCCACAGCTGGGAACTCTTCCGATTGTGCTTGGGGGGAAGCGGAAGAGATCGGTTTGAGCAGAACATCGTGTTCTTGCCGTCGTCGCGCGGGCCCAGCGGAACAGGGCACTACATTTACGTGTACCTGCCGAAGAACTTTGCACTGCGCATGAATCCAGATCTGGTCAAACAGATGGGGCTCGAGGCAACCACCGGGGACAAGTGCGTCATCGACGCCGATACTGGCATCGTGACAGAGTTTGCCGACTTGACCGGGTCTTCCTCGTGCCCCGCGCAGCCTACAGCGACAACGCCAACGGACGACGCAGTTTCTCAACTGCACACAGCTTTGACTGGCAAAAGGAAGAGAAGGGACTGCCCTGCTGAAGCAGCAATGCCCCCGCCTCCGCCACAATTCAACGCCATAGCTCCAGCCGATCAGGAGTCAAACACCCTGGACGGCAGATCGACTCGCAGGGCAGATGCTGCGCGAGATCATATCGCCGATACAACCGATGCCAGCGCTGGCCATCAGCAGCATCTGACTGCGATGCCAAGGCGAGAACTGAACGCCGACTCGGTGTCGAGCGAGCGGCTGGCGGCTCTGGAAGCCACGATGGCCACACTGGCCAACCGCGTGGCGGAGTTGACTGAGTCCCCCTTGTCCCGCGCGGCTCAACCTCCTGCGACAACCCCGACCGCCAACCCCTCAACATCCTCCTCGGGCCCTGAAGGTCAAACACACACTGCCCCCGTTTCGTCCCGGGCTGCCAAAAGGAAGAGACGGGACTCTCCTGCAGCAGTGCCCCCGCCTCGACGCGTTTCAGCCACAGACTTGACTGCGTCCTCCTCGTCGCCCGCTGCTCAACCTCACGCTGCCTCGGCTGTGACAACCCCAGCGGCCGATCCCAACACGTCCTCCGCGAGTCAACCGCACACTGTCTCCGTTTTGTGCTCCCGAGAGAAGTTGGAGCTTTGGAACAGCATACAGAAGCTCGGAAAGGGTGTTGGGTATGTGAACCGCGAGTTGAAGGTCAAGTACAACGCGTGGAAATGCCTCGGGCGAGCGGAGCGCTTGGAGAAGCTCGAAGTTTTGAAGAGTGAACATGACGAGGCACACCAGGAGGAACAGAATGCCTCCGCCGAGGCCAAAAACGCTTTCTCTGCCCTTGAGACGGCTTTCATGGTGTTAGGGAAGACACGGAATGCCGCCCGGGCGGAAGCAAAGAAAACCCTCGGCACCGACCGAGAGAAGAAGGTGCTTCGCATGGCCAACTCGCAGAACAGCATGCTGAAGTACCTGCAGCCCATTCACGTGGTTGCGACGGAAGGCCGGCCGTCAGGCACAACGCCTGTGGGGTCAGACTCAGAGAGCGACGAAAGCGAGATCCGCTTCGAAGACGTGCTCAGCGAGGCTGCTTCCCTTCCTCCTGACGAGTGCTCGTCAGAGGGGACTGTTGGTGATGCGGAAGGTGATGTGGGCGACTGGCCTGAGCTCGAAGTCGAGGATCGGCTCCTCCCCGAGCATCGGGAATCGATCGTCAGGATCCTGTTCATGCTCCGCGGCAAACTGGCAGAGGCCACAGCAGCCTACGAACGGTACACGCAAGGCTTTTTAGGTGCCGGCGATGTAGCCCTTAGCGACGGCCACGCGAAGATGGAGTCGTTGAGGAAGACTGTCTGCGGTGCTTTCGAGGGTCTCCTCCCTCCGTCTGCCATTGATGCATCCTTGGAGCGGGATGACGACGCCAGAGGGTGGGGGAAACACTTCTCTGCTGTGAACTCCGGCGTTGTGGCAAAAGCTGCAGACAACACCATATCCTTTCTGGATAGGTGCTGCAAGAAGAGGGATTACCGGAAACGGGTCCAAAGGACGCAGCTCTTCGACCAGGCCGAGGCCGAACTCGATGGCACCGTGGGTGAAGAGCCCACCATCTGGACTTCCTTCAACGCAAAGGTTGGGGATGTTGGTAGCCTGAAAGGGTATCCTACGTGGGAGGGCACGCTGAGCGCAGTGCGGGTCATTGCGCAGTCGCGAAAGCCGTGCACCCTCATTGCCGGCCTGGAAAACTACCAGGTGAGGAATGTTCTGTTGCACGTGCACCGGAACAAGAGCGTTGTGCTGGACGACTTGCTCCAGGGCTTCTCCAGGAAGCAGCTTGTCGGATTCGCGGTCGAGTTTTCGGCCCTGGCACCGGTGCTGGTGCTTTGCATGACACACTCTGTCGTCATCAACTGTGCCAGCTACCTGGATGTCAGCGATCTGACAGACGAGCTGCGGGAGCCGCTCCCAAAACTCGAACGGCGGTCAGCGGGACGGAAGAAGATCACAGAGAAGTACCCTGCTCTTGTTGATCGCATCCGTCTCTTGCTTTCTGGATACTCCGCCCAGAGCCACGCGCGGCGAAGGGAATCTGAGCTGAAGGCGGGGTGTACGCCGACCGAGCTTCACCGCCTCCTCGAAGCTGAAGGCTTCGCTTTGTCGGATTCTTGCTTGCGGCGCTTATTCAAGGCGCCGAATGCTGGCCGCAAAGCTGCGTCGAGTTACCTCGACTTCTTCGACGTCCGGCTCGAAGGGCACGAGGACACGGGGCGGGATGATCATGTTGACGATCACTTCTGCAGGTCCCAGGTGCGGTTGGTGGTCGAGGCAGCCATGTTCGCCAACGCTTCCGCTAACCTGACCACTTCTGGTCCACGCGATGAAGCAATGGTCCTCAGCGTCGATGCGAAGTGCATCGTTCCTTTGGGGGCTGTTGCTGTTAACAAGAACATCAACACAAAGACGTACTACCGTGTTGACCCCGAAGGAGCTGCAGACAACCAACCTCGCAAGCCTCAGGTCCCGGATCACAGCTTCGTGACCGGGGCAGGTGTCAAGCCGGTCTGTGTGCTGGAGTTGGTCCCCGATCCTGCGGAGCTGAGCCTCTCGAGGAACAACGCAACTGGAGACGCCCGCAATCGTCTCCATTTTCCCTACCCCCGGAATGGGCCTGTCCGGATCTTCCTGCGGTCGACCAAGTACTCCCGCACGAACAGCCAGACAAACGTCAACGACACTCGGGTCGTGTTGATGGAAAGGGTGTGCGTTCCGCCCGTCGTTTGCGTAATTTCGGACAACGCCTGCGACTACGCCCCGTCCTCGATGACAACCGCCTTCTCTTTGTGGCGGTTGTTTCGGGACTTTCGTCTCGATGCGCTGGTGTGCGTCACGTACGCAGCTGGGCACAGTGCGTACAACCCCGTCGAAAGGGCAATGTCGCACTTGTCCAAAAAGCTGTCAGGTTGCACATTCGGATCGGCTCCAAAGTCCACGCAGCACGAGGACAGGAAGATGCACTCCACAGCCATGGAGGCGATGAGTTCCAGGTTCACCTTCGACACGGAGCGCCTAACCTTCAAGTGCACCGCCGTTGCACCGACTGATTGGGCTGCTCCTCCGGAGGTACGACAGAAGGGGAGGAAAAGCAAGAAGGGCGCTCCCAGTCCACCTGCTGTTGTCCTTGCTTCTGTGGTGGCGTCTTTGATGACGACGCTGGCCTCGGTGGTTGAAAAATGCGACTCACCACCCAGCAGCATCCGAGCCGCAGTCGCTGCCTGTCTCGCTGTTGCCGCCTCGGCTGCGGCTCCTGTGTATGACCGCCGTCGGCGGATCTACACGGACTACGAGGACCTGCAGCGGTTTCTCTCGTCGTCGAGAAAGGTCATCAATGATGACCCGGACCTGGCTGCAATCATGCCAGAGTACCGCCTCATGTGTCGTCACATGGACCGAAGGAAGAACATTGTGATCTTCCGGCGGTGCGAGGGCCCGAACGCAACAAGGGAGTGTGCGCATTGCAAGAGCATCCCTCCGCTGCGTGCACCGTTCTTTCTGCACAGGTCAATGCAGGAAACGACCTCGGGGTTGTTCTACACCCCCATTCCGGAGAACGAGCCCGACAGCGCACACGCGTCGCTGCATCCGGCTTCCCAGCACCCAGCGCCTCCGTCGCAGGAAGACGCCCATCCTTTCGGCGAATCTTCGGGCCGAAGCGACGCGGCGGAGCTCACCCAGGCTAGCGGTGTCGATACCGACGAAGACAGCGGCAACGAGAACTTGGAGCCTCAGGGTACCGACGAGAAGGACACCGACGTCCCAAGACCCGGGGAGAGGGGGCACTACCTGAGCTTCAATCAGCTCCGTGAAAGGGTCCACTTCGAAGTTCCGACGGACTTCTTTCGGCCTTCGCTCAAGGGCAATGAGCACAGGTGGCGCTGTCCAACCACCAACTGCAAAAAATTGTGCCTCAACGACGCGGATGTCCACCGGCACTACCGCCTCCACCACGCCAACCTCGTGTCCACAACAGCAGCTACGAAGTCGAAACTTCCTTTGTGGCGCGCCCACGTCCGCATCGCGAAGCAGGCACCGGACACCGACAAGGGTAGGGAAGCACGGCTCTCGCTTTGGACAAAGCCGCAGTTGTGTGGTTTGGCAAGGAAAGCGAGCGTTGAACTTCCCAACAACGTCGTCGGGACAGAAAAGGGTCTGGTGGTAAGCTGCCTTCTCGCGGCATGGGACAGAGTTGTGGGGTTGCTCCAAGAGTTGGAGGCACAACCTGACGCAAGGTTCCATGTCCCGAAGACCGACCCTGCCGACTCCCAGACTCAGGGCCAGAGTCAGGACTCCGAGTGACAGGATTTCGAATGAGCGTGCGCACGTGACGTGACAGCGTTGTTTTATGAACTTCCCTACTACCCCCGGGTCTATTTTCTGCACATCTCTTCATCGAAGCTGTTCTCGAGCAAAACGTCGTTGAAAAGGTCTGCTCAGACTGCTACGTCACGCCAACCAGCGATGGTCTCATGCCATTGCAACTGACTTCCGTGAGAAGTTCTGATTGTTGACGTTGTCGCTGCTTTGGTCGGCCTATAGATAGTGTAGCCTTGTGACGTTCCCTCGAATCGTCTGTCCCATCATGGTCTGGAGTGGACGACCCATCATCCAACCCATGTCGGCCCATGACATCGGCCGCGTGTGGTGTCAGCGCACTTTTTTTTTTGTGTGACACTGTCAGTGTCACAGTGTCATCAGCTGCGGACCGCTCTCTCTGAGTCTGACTCAACGTGTTCTTCAGTCCTGAATCAGGATCTCCTTCGTCCTTTCCCTGACTTCCCATTCTGGCAAGCTTCCAATGACGTGAATATTGCGAAGAAGAAGTTCATCCAAACTTGATTGTTGATGAGACTTGAATGCTTGATACGACGGTAGGCCGGGTCGCAACTGAATGACGGTGTGATGCCTGTCAGACTGAATACGCCCATGTCTTGATGACGGTTACTAACTCAGCTACTGCCAAATGAAACTTCCGTCCCGAATCCGAGAGCCTCGATTCGGAACGGAAACGGGAGGCATTTAAGCTCAAGTTCGAGGCTCAAGGCTCAACTGGATTCCTCGATTCAGCTGGTTCGAGACTTGACGAGACTCGTCGAGAGTGCCTTCTATCGACAAAATGAACACCAGGATTCCTTGGTCGGCGGAGTCCGGGTGGGGAAACTCACGAAATAACGCTAGAAAGTGCGGTGCAAAAAGTCAAGGTGGGATTGTCATCAATGTGGTGGCGCCGACTGACAGCGACGACTCGATGCAACGACAGGCTGGATTTGGGGTGTTGTAGGACTACAGTACTGACGTCACGGAGTAGCAGTACTACGACAGTAGTAGGTTGTACAGTCGCCCGGGAAAAAGTTCAAGGTTGACGGAATTGATTGAAGATTGGATCTCGAGAAAAATGCCAGCTGCGGGATTCGAACCGTGCACCGTCGGCCTCGAAGGCGGTGATCTTGCGACTGGGCTACTGTCCAATGGGGCAAAAAAAAAGTTGGATGCACATTTTGTGGGTTTTCAAACAAAAAACCCACCGGGGGGGGGGGGGGACCTTCGACCTTTTGGCTGACACCACCGGGGATTTTCCCCGGTAAGGTAAAAATGTGACCTCCCTTACGTGTTCGAAATATTCCAATATCCGCGCCCTCGATATCAGGGCGTGCAGCACTTGCCCTTCAGTGAAAGACTGCTGCGAAACGAAAGCTCCGGGTTATCCGAGAGTTTAGAGCTCTACAGAGCTCTACAATACGCACTAGGTGCGCTTCCGTTCAACGTTACTGAGCTGTGTATGCTAGTCCATGTTGTTTACGTGTTCGAAATATTCCAATATCCGCGCCCTCGATATCAGGGCGTGCAGCACTTGCCCTTCAGTGAAAGACTGCTGCGAAACGAAAGCTCCGGGTTATCCGAGAGTTTAGAGCTCTACAGAGCTCTACAATACGCACTAGGTGCGCTTCCGTTCAACGTTACTGAGCTGTGTATGCTAGTCCATGTTGTTTACGTGTTCGAAATATTCCAATATCCGCGCCCTCGATATCAGGGCGTGCAGCACTTGCCCTTCAGTGAAAGACTGCTGCGAAACGAAAGCTCCGGGTTATCCGAGAGTTTAGAGCTCTACAGAGCTCTACAATACGCACCAGGTTCAACGTTACTGAGCTGTGTATGCTAGTCCATGTTGTTTACGTGTTCGAAATATCACAATATCCGCGCCCTCGATATTAGGGCGTACCTCCGTTTAACCCGCCAAGGACCGTTTAGGACCCGTTTTGAGTCGCACAGAGAGGGGTTTCGGGGCCGGCGTACAGTGTGGAGTGGCGTCAAAAAGTATTTTATTCGTGCAAAGGGGGAGAGGGTGTTTTGGCATCTTATCATATCTCAATATTACACTGCCCTCCACTGAAAGACCGCTGCGAAACGAACGCTCCGGGTTTCCGAGAGTTTGGTGCTCTGCAATACGCCACCGGTGCACCTCCTTTCCACGTGACGGTTCCTGCGTACAAGTTATCTCAATACTGAGCCGGCCCGTGCCGCTCGGTTTTCCGTGCGTGAAAAGCACTCGTCCTCCTGTGTAGGACCGCTTTAAAACGAAAGCTCCGGTCTTCCGAAAGGAGCAGGCCGGAGTTCTACAATGCGCATGCTAATCCATGTGGTTCCTGCATTCAAGTTATCTCAATACTGAGCCGGCCCCTTCCGTGCCGAGAGGTTCTCCGTGTGAAAAAAGCACTGGTCCTCCAGTGTATCGCCGCTTTAAAACGAAAGCTCCGGACTTCCGAGAGCAGCAGGCTGGAGTTCTACAATACGCATGCTAATCCATGTGGTTCCTGCATTCAAGTTATCTCAATACTGAGCCGGCCCCTTCCGTGCCGAGAGGTTCTCCGTGTGAAAAAAGCACTGGTCCTCCAGTGTATCGCCGCTTTAAAACGAAAGCTCCGGACTTCCGAGGGCAGCAGGCTGGAGTTCAACGATACGCCACTGATTGGGCCTCCGTTCGGTGTGACTGAGCCGTGCCTTGCTAATCTATGTGATTCCTGCATTCAAGTTATCTCAATACTGAGCCGGCCCCTTCCGTGCCGCTAGGTTCTACGTGCGTGAAAAAAGCACTTGTCCTCCAGTGTAGGGCCGCTTTAAAATGAAAATTCCGGACTTCCGAGAGCAGGAGGCTGGAGTTTAACAATACGCCACTGGGTGCGCCTCCGTGACTGAGCCGTGCCATGCTAATCGGGCGTGCGACACACCAAACGTGTGTCGATGTACACCTGTAAAGCGGGTGCTACACCCCAAACGCGTGTCAATGTGCACCCGAAAAGCGGGTGCGCTGCACCCCAAACGCGTGTCAAGGCGCCAATACAGGCGAACTTCCCCCGTGCTTTTCACGCACGTAAAACCTAGCGGCACGGAAGGGGCCGGCTCAGTATTGAGATAACTTGAATGCAGGAACCACATGGATTAGCATGGCACGGCTCAGTCACACCGAACGGAGGCGCTTTTTCGGGTGTACACCCTCTTTAACTCCAGCTTCTGAGGGTCCTCCCCATCGCTTGTTTGAGAAATAAAGCACTTGTCTCAACCCCTCCCGGATCAGGGCGGAAATATCCAACCAAAGGACTCATCATCGAACTCTCACCTCTTCGGGAGTGTTTTGCGTTCACAAAGCGAAGAACGGGTAGGTGCGCACGACTCGATTAGACAATCTGGCAGACGCAAGACCGGACATACATAGGAAAACTTGCCGCACACAGATAAACCAAAGAGAAAATGCGTTGCGGCTGAATGTAAAGTAGCGTGCTGGTGACGGCAGTCACGCAGTATTTCGGGTATGGACTCAAGCTTCGTCGCAGCAGAATCTCACAAAACAAGCAACAGATCAAGGACCACTGTGTCCCCGGATCGTCGGAAAGACGACATGCCGAAAAAAAACAGAAACAGCGAGAACAGTACAAAGGGCCCTACGCCCCGAAAGAACGCTCAAATGAAGAAAGCGATTGTCGGCGCGTACAAGTTCACCCGGACACAGCGCCGGTATCGGGAGGGGGGTTTGAAACGGGGGGTCATATTTCTTGTCGTTAGATGTTCCAAGCTTCTACAATATCTTTTTTGTATAAGCACCTGCTTTGTAGGAAATGCTTGAGGAGACTGCCAGTTGCGATAGATCAAAGGAGGTAAAGTGTTTGCCTTATCATTTTCATTACCTTTGGTCAGTTGATGCTGATCGTCCGTTGCTTCGTTTATCAGTGCAAGCCCCAACTCCGGAAATGTTCCTCCCCCTCTAGCCTCCTTCGAAATGAGCACAAGGCAGTCCCTCGAGTATTTTCATCCAGAAGCGTGTCACCCCCGCTCTCATATCTTCTACTTGACCCATCCGCGGTTGCGTGATGCCTTGCATCACGGCTCGCAGTTTGTGCACTTCTTTCCGCCTTCACCCCGGTGCGCAAGACCCGCGGCTGGAACAACCAGCGAGGAAAGTGAAGATCGTTCATTCACCATCTCTGGAAGAAGAAAAAATGAGGAAAAAATCACCCCCCCACACACAGTGCAGTCCCGTTGGCGAGTTCTGTGGGACCGCAAAAAAATCCGCCACAAAACAAACCCGACCCCCCACAGGGGACCCTATAAACATGCAGGAAATCCCGACCAGATCGGTGTAGATTGCAGAAACCTTCGGGAAACACCCCGCCGAAAAGCCAGGGTCCCAGAGAGACGCGGGTCAGCTGAAGCTCGAGAAGCTGAAAACGACTCTGATTGCGTGAAGATCGTTTATTCACCCGCTCTGGAAGAAGAAGTACGTGCGCTCGGCTAAGGCCGGCGCGTGGCGAGACTGGAGGCAGCAGTTAAAGTTCGGGGAACAGTAAAGTTCGGGCGAAGCTAAGTTCGGGCAATGCTGGTGAAGCTAAGTTCGAGTGATGCTTAGTTCGGGCGTTGCTAAGCGCTCAGGCTGCGCTGGTACTAAAAAACAGTTCGGGCACGAAGCGAAGTTCGGCCAGGGTGTAAAGTCCGGGTGAAGCCAAGGTCGGTGCTCGTACCCGGGGGGACACCCCCCCCGGACCCCCCCCGACCCACCGAGTGCGGGAAAAGTTTGGCGCTGGTACCCGGGTGGGGGGCGCCCCCCCCGCCGCCCCCCGGCGAAGCAAAAGTTCGGGCGGACTGAGTTCGGGCGAAGCAACGCTCGGGCGAAGTTAAGTTCTGGCGAAGCAAAGTTCGGGCGATGCTAAATTCTGGTACGGGCGCAGCTGAGTTCGGACGAAGCAAAGTTCGCACGAAGCTGAGTTCTGGTGAAGCAAAGTTCGGTTCTCGTAGCAAGTTTGGCCTGTGATGGCAAGCTCGGCCGCCCGACTCCGTTTCCCGGGGTGACCCAAATACCGCGAAATACTGAGAAACCCGCCAAGAACGCAATTTTCGGGCACATTTGACCCCGAAACGCAACAAACCTCGAAAACAATCTTCGACCGGAAAAATGTCATGGGCGTGGTTCGAACCCGGACTCACCGGCCTGAAGGCCGGCGCCCGGTCACTCTGCCACCCGCATACCTTCTGCGAGGGAAAAAAAAAGCTTGCCCGGCTCTTTCCAAAAACAATACACTTTTTTCATGAAGAAAAGCCGGGTTGGCTCGAATAGAGGCTATTCACATTGCATGTTCATAGGACCTCCAGTCTCGAAAAATGAGGAAAAAATCACCCCCCCCACACACAGTGCAGTCCCGTTAGCGAGTTCTGTGGGACCGCAAAAAATCCGCCACAAAACAAACCCGACCCCCACAGGGGACCCTATAAACATGCAGGAAATCCCGACCAGATCGGTGTAGATTGCAGAAACCTTCGGGAAACACCCCGCCGAAAAGCCAGGGTCCCAGAGAGACGCGGGTCAGCTGAAGCTCGAGAAGCTGAAAACGACTCTGATTGCGTGCGGGTTCCGAGCCCTCGACCTCCTTGAGAGCAAGTCCCTCACCTCGGGCGAGCCGTGGGTGTGCCTGGCCATCATAGGCTATCTCTTCGACGACGCGTTTCCCGCGGCCACCGCGCGGTTTCGCTTGTAACAATCTTGCGGGTTGCCCTTCAATGTGTAGTGCAGGTTAAACAGACGTAAGCAGCGACACAGGGCACGTACAAGTGGGAAGAAAATATCAACCGGCACGCACGAACAACACGAAGCGCCTGTCTTTTCTCGTAACTGTAGCAGAACCGCGAAACACTTGAAATCCACACAGAGAGGAGGAGCGAGGGGGAGAGAGGGGTACCCATCTGATCCAACATGCTATGCTCTCGCACGCGGGTCAGCTGAAGCTCGAGAAGCTGAACGACTCTCATTGCGTGCGGGTTCCGAGCCCTCGACCTTCTCGAGAGCAAGTCCCTCGCCTCAGGCGAGCCGTGGGCGTGCCTGGCCATCATAGGCTATCTCTTCGACGACGCGTTTCTCGCGGCCACCGCGCGGTTTCGCATGTAACAATCTTGCGGGTTGCCCTTCAATGTGTAGTGCAGGTTAAACAGACGTAAGCAGCGACACAGGGCACGTACAAGTGGGAAGAAAATATCAACCGGCACGCACGAACAACACGAAGCGCCTGTCTTTTCTCGTAACTGTAGCAGAACCGCGAAACACTTGAAATCCACACAGAGAGGAGGAGCGAGGGGGAGAGAGGGGTACCCATCTGATCCAACATGCTCTCGCACGCGGGTCAGCTGAAGCTCGAGAAGCTGAACGACTCTCATTGCGTGCAGGTTCCGAGCCCTCGACCTCCTCGAGAGCAAGTCCCTCGCCTCAGGCGAGCCGTGGGCGTGCCTGGCCATCATAGGCTATCTCTTCGACGACGCGTTTCCCGCGGCCACCGCGCGGTTTCGCTTGTAACAATCTTGCGGGTTGCCCTTCAATGTGTAGTGCAGGTTAAACAGACGTAGGCAGCGACACAGGGCACGTAAAAGTGGGAAGAAATTATCAACCGGCACGCACGAACAACACGAAGCGCCTGCCTTTTCTCGTAGCTGTAGCAGAACCGCGAAACACTTGAAATCCACACAGAGAGGAGGAGCGAGGGGGAGAGAGGGGTACCCATCTGATCCAACATGCTCTCGCACGCGGGTCAGCTGAAGCTCGAGAAGCTGAAGACGACTCTCATTGCGTGCGGGTTCCGAGCCCTCGACCTCCTCGAGAGCAAGTCCCTCGCCTCAGGCGAGCCGTGGGCGTGCCTGGCCATCATAGGCTATCTCTTCGACGATGCCTTTCCCGCGGCCACCGCGCGGTTTCTGTCGAAGTACCCGTGGTTCGTCAAGGAGAGCGACGACCGTTCATTCACCCGCCAGCTCTGGAAGCTGCTTGCCCACGAGCAGCGGGCCCCGGGAGCCGTGGCCCTCGCGGGCGGAAGATACCCGGCCCTGACGGTGGAGCAGTTCTTCCAGCCGCGGTTCTCGGATTTGAAGCTCGCGTTGATCCTCGACGTGCACGAAGTGCTCAAAAACGCGGCGGTCAAAAACTCGGCCGCGGCTCGGTCGTCCCGCACGAAGCCGCCGCAGCCGGAGCCAGCCCCGCCCGTACCGCATCCCCATCCCATGGTGTCCGTTGCATCCACCCCTTCCGCTGCTGCTGTCTCGCGGCTGAGCGACGTGTCGTGCTGCGTGACGGACGTCACCGACGGCTCGCTGTCGATGCTCTCTTCGCTGACGCCCGCGTCGACTCCTTCGCCTTGTCGCCACGGGCACCGGTCACCAGCTGTCTCTGTGTCTCCAGGCCGGCCCGTGGCTGCAAGACCTGGGGCAGAATGCCGCGCTGCTTTGTTCAAGCCGATCACCCGTGCGGCGAGGTCGCCGTGAACAGCCGTGCACGACTGCACGACTTAGAAGGTTGTGTAGATAGCATGTGACCTGACGTGCTATGCCACGTGTTGTATTGTGCGCGTCTTTTCTGGACGGGGGACACCTTGCAACTGAATGGCGTGTCATCGTGCGACAATCGAGTACTCAAAAACGCGGTAAAATACTCGGCCGCGGCTCGGTCGTGCCGGATACCCCGCCGCACCGACGGTGGAGCAGTTCTTTCAGCTGCAAGACCTGGGGCAGAATGCCGAGCTGCTTTGTTCAAGCCGATCACCCGTGCGGCGAGGTCGCCGTGAACCGCCGTGCACGACTGCACGTGTAGATAACATGTGACCTGACGTGCTATGCCACGTGTTGTATTGTGCGCGTATTTTCTGGACGGGGGACACCTTGCAACTGAATAGCGTGTCTTCTTAGTACTCAGAAACGCGGTCAAAACCCGGCCGCGGCTCGGTCGTCCCGCACGAAGCCGCCGCAGCCGGAGTCAGCCCCGCCCGTACCGCATCCCCATCCCATGGTGTCCGTTGCATCCACCCCTTCCGCTGCTGCTGTCTCGCGGCTGGGCGATGTGTCGTGCTGCGTGACGGACGTCACCGACGGCTCGCTGTCGATGCTCTTTTCGCTGACGCCCGCGTCGACTCCTTCGCCTTGTCGCCACGGGCACCGGTCACCAGCTGACACCTTGCAACTGAATGACGTGTCATCGTAGTACTAAGAAACGCGGTCAAAAACCCGGCCGCGGCTCGGTCATCCCGCACGGAGCAGTCGCAGCCGCGCCCGTACCGCATCCCCATCCCCCCCTTCGGCAGAATGCCGCGCTGCTTTGTTCAAGCCGATCACCCGTGCGCGAGGTCGCCGTGAACAGCCGTGCACGACTGCACGACTTAGAAGGTTGTGTTGATAGCATGTGACCTGACGTGCTATGCCACGTGTTGTATTGTGCGCGTATTTTCTGGACGGGGGACACCTTGCAACTGAATGGCGTGTCATCGTGCGACAATCGAGTACTCAAAAACGCGGTCAAAAACCCCGCCCGCGGCTCGGTCACCCCGCCGCCCTGACGGTGGAGCAGAACTTTCAGCTGCGGTTCTCGGATTTGAAGCTCGCGTTGATCCTCGACGTGCACGAAGTGCTCAAAAACACGGTCAAAAAGCCGCGGCTCGGTCGTCCCCCGCCTGTACCGCACCCCCATCCCCTGGTGTCCGCTGCTGCGAGCGATGTTTTCGTGCTGCGTGACGGACGTCACCGACGGCTCGCTGTCGGTGCTCTCTTCGCTGACGCCGGCGTCGACTCCTTCGCCTTGTCGCCACGGGCACGGGTCACCAGCTGTCTCTGTGTCTCCAGGCCGGCCCGTGGCTGCAAGACCTGGCAGAATGCCGCGCTGCTTTGTTCAAGCCGATTACCCGTGCGGCGAGGTCGCCGTGAACAGTGTGCGCGCACGACTGTTTTCTGGAAAGTTGTGTAGATATACATGCGACCCAGCATGTGACACAACATGTGCTCGCATGTTTGTTCCGTGTATCATTTCAAGTGATGAAATGTTACGTCTTTCCACATGTTCTGCCATATGTTATATACCGCCAGCTTTGTCTCTCCGGGCCGGGCCTGTGGCTGCAAGGCCTGGGAGAAAATGCCGCGCTTAAGCCGATCACCCGCGCTTGTCGTGAACAGTTGCAGACACGCTGCACACCGCGCGGGGCCTGTCATCGCGCATAAGGACGTTTTTGGGGGGCGACGGAACGCATGCCCGCACATTCGAATGGGATTCGGCATGCCGTGTCTTGCGGCAACGGCCGTATCTCGTGGCACCGTCCAACGAAGTGTTTCCCGAACGCCTCAAAAAGGCGGACAAGACACGTTGCTTTGGAATAACGTGTCTTTTGGCACGAAATGTCCCCGAACATCGCCCGAGTGGCTCAATGGCGAGAGCGCTTGACTACGAATCAAGCGGTTGTGGGTTCGAGTCCCACCTCGGGTGTTTTTACAGTAGTGGGGCGACCGGATACTCCTCGGAGAGATGGTCCCTGCACTCTAACTCGTCTCTCTCTCTCTCTTCCGTTTTCTTGTTGCGTTCGTGGGATGGCCCTTTGACAGAGTGAGCCGATGCCTCTCATCTCACCTTTAAAAACACGGCCGAGTCACGCATGCTCTTGACAGACGCTAGCGTCCGACATTTCGCACGCGCGTCGCAGTCGTTGGGTGGTATTGACAAGGGCTTCGTCGGACACTCGGATGACTTCATTGCGTTATTGGGGAGTCATTTGCATGCAAATGAGTACCACACTGTGCTAGCTTTTCGCTACGTGACTCCAGAAGGGTCACTTTTTCCGCGCTTTCGTCGTGGTGCAACCCTTGTCGGCTGCAACATCACGAAGGAAGGGGTACGAGACTCTACTTCGGAACAACGTGTCATGCGCGACGAAGACAATTTTTGTGGCACCTTACAACGGAATGTATTCCCAGACGCCTCTCAAGGCGGACAAGACACGCTGGAATAACGTGTCTGTTGGCACCTTTCTTCTGACAAAGTATCCCGACCATAAAAGGGGACGTGGCCCTACTTCGGAAGAACGTGTCTGGCGCGGCACAGGTGGCTGCGGTGGCCATCGTAGATCCTTCTTCCCCCTCTCTCTCTCTGCTTTTCTGCGGCGATTTTCTGCCGGCTTAGAAACCCGACTCTTTAGGGTTAGACGCCCGCCCCCCGCTCCTTTTCCCCACGGGTGGTTTTTAGAGAATTCCTGAGTGTTTCATCCCGCGTTCCTTTTTGTTTTTTTTTCGTAGTAACAATGCGCTGAAGTACATCGACCAACTCATTTGTGCGGCACCGACCTCGCCACGTACAAGCTTGCTCCGACCACTGCACCCTCTGCCGACACTGCAGCGTATTTGGGAGAAGATTGGCCTAACGATCATATTCACGTACTATCAATCACAAACAGACTAATCAGAAGCGTCTCCGTGAGGAGACAGGTCACCCATATCGAATTCAATAGCCGCCGGCAACGATTGCAACTGCCCCGAGTTGCACATACGACGAAAATGCGGCAGGTGTCCCTGCGCAATGGTGGTGTTTGCCGCTGGCTCGCCACGAATGCAACTTCAAGCACCGCTTCGTGTTGAGAAGGAGTTGGCGGTCTTGCTTTAGGCTACGTCAGGGGTTCCCCCGACTCCCAAATCGTGGCTAGCACAAACTCAAGAGGGTCTGGTCAACGATTCCCTGCAGGATTAGCATTTTCATATCAAGAAAGAGGCCGCTCTAACTTCGGGCAACCACAGCTTGCGAAGCTTGAGTCGAAGGCTGCACAGTGCCACAACCCCGTCCGCTCTGTCCTGTGGCTGGCGGTCTCTGCGAGCTTTTGTTCAGGTGTTCAGCGCAAGCGCCAAGCCCCAAGGTGCGCCACGCCTTGATGCACTAGTTTGGGAAATCGGTAGCCAATTAAGTACCTACAACACGTGAAGCTCGGCCTTCGTGTAGCAGGCTTTCCCCGGTACTCTCGTGCACGCATAAAAGGGGAGGTCTCGCTGCTCGCCTGCCAGATCCGTCTGTCTGGCCACTGGCGACCACTGTAAAACGAGTGGCGTGATTGACCGGTGGTCCTGAAGTGGTCTCGGCCAGATCGAGCTGCTGCCTCCAATGAAAGCAGCGGGAAAGGAACCCGGCAGCACACGAGAAACACACAAACATCCCGGACATGGCTGGCCATTATCCATCATACGCAAAGAAACATCCCGCAATTATAAATCCCTTTCTTGCCGCAAGAGACCCTATTTACCAACAGTCACACGGAGACCCGAAACCCCCGAAACCTCAAGCGGACTTTAACCGTAAAACCAAACACCCCCCCTCCAGGCTGGTACCGGGGAGAGAAAAGAAAAAAAAAAAAACCACCCAAAGGAAAGGATAGCAAGAAACGGCGAAAGAAACCACCGACCGTACATCAACCCCGGTTGATTGTCGGCAACACATTAAACACGAATAAATAAAGGGCAGGCTGTGCGCTATCCAGCTTCCCCCTTGCCTTCCCGCCTCTCCCCGCCTTCCCCCCTGTAGCACGAGCCGCGACGATGGACGACGACCTTCCGGCGTTGCCCGCCGTGTTCAACCAGTACAAGCCGTTGCGGAACCTGGGCTGCGGGGTGTACGGGCAGGTGGTGGAGGTGAGGCACGCGCCGACCGGGAAGCTTTTCGCGATGAAGATCATGCCGTGCTACAACGGGAGCGTCGAGCCGAGCAGCCTGCGCGAGGTGTCCCTGCTGCGCCTGCTGCGGGGCCACGACCACGTGGTCGCGTCGCACGAAGTGCACCACCACATGCACGGCGTTTATTTGATCATCGAGCGCGGGGAGCAGGACCTCACCGCTCTGCTCCACGCGGCCCAGGGCCCTCTGCCCCTCTCTTTGCAGAAGAGCTACGCGCGGCAGCTGCTGGCTGGGCTGCACCACTGCCACGCCCGCATGGTCGCCCACCGCGACTTGAAGCCCGCGAACCTGCTGCTTTTCGGGCAAAACCGCGGGCGGCTGAAGATCTGCGACTTCGGCATGGCGCGCACGGTCGAAACCCCTGCCCGGGCTTCGACTCGTGACGTCATCACACTCAATTACAGAGGTCCCGAGCTGCTCCTCGACAGCGAGGCGGTGGTATCGACCACCATGGACATGTGGTCCGCCGGCGCCATCATCGCCGAGCTGAGTGTCGGGCGGCCCTTCTTCGAGGGCACGACCGAGGTTGCGGTGATCATGGCGATCTTCCGGCAGCTAGGCCTCCCGGCGGCGTCGAGCATCACCGAGCTGCCGTACTACAAGGGCCAGCCGTGGCCCAACTTCCCCGAGAGGCAGCTGGCCGTCAAAGGGCTGCCGGCGGAAGCGTTGAACCTCGTCGCGCAGCTGCTGTGCTACGACGTCGACGACCGGCTGACCGCCGAAGAGGCCCTGCAAGACGCATACTTCGGCTCCTTCGATCCGGCGGGGGCTCCTGATGCCCCGTAGCTGGACTGTGGAAGGGATTGTAAGAAACGTGCTTGTGTGCTCCACACCGCACTGGTCCCATCTGCGCGCCGTGTTTTGAAGGGAGGGGGCGGAGGGAAGAGTTCGGCAACTCGCCAAAGCGCCTGCTTCGTGCGAAATACCCGAGGAGGCCGCCCGTCGAAAAATGAAAAAGCGAGAGGAAATAAGGCGCGGTGGGCTGCACCACTTCCACACCTGTATATACGGGCGCATCATACTCAATTACAGAGGTCCCGAGCTGCTCCTCGACAGCGAGGCGGTGGTATCGACCACCATGGACATGTGGTCCGCCGGCGCCATCATCCATCAGCCGCCTCCTCCTGGTTTGCTGGCTATGCTGTACTGCTCTGATGTCCGATTCCCACAGTATACCTTAGAAAATATAGCGCGGCCCACATGCGCATCTGTGAGTTTATCTGAGTTCAGCGCGTTCATTGCCCCCCTGGGGGCTGACAGGCGGCAGAACATATGCTGCTTCTGCACGGCGCGAACGGTCGAAACCCCTGCCCGGGCTTCGACTCGTGACGTCATCACACTCAACTACAGAGGTCCCGAGCTGCTTCTCGACAGCGAGGCGGTGGTATCGACCACCATGGCATGTGGTCCGCCGGCGTCTTCATGGGCACCTGCCTTGTGCGAAATACCCGAGGAGGCCGCCCGTTGCAAAATCACAAGAGGGGGAGAGATATGGTGCGGCCCACACGAGTCTGGATTTCATACCGCGCGTAAGCGCGTTCAACAACGAGAGGTAACTTGTAGTTGTATTGCATAGCACCGGGCGTTCCCGCCAAGCATTTCATGTGACCTCCGGTATCTTTTCTGCCGTGACGAATGCCTGCGAATCAGGCTCGCCCTGTGCACGCCGTGTGCTCTCAGCGATGTACGGTGCACACATCCATGCACCTTCCCTACCATGCTAGTGTGGGCCGGTCCATCTCCTCTTGATAGACCGTGATAGACCGAAGAATACAGCACCGGGCAATTCGATGCGGCTTTAGGGACCAGGGATGGACCTGATAGACCGTGGTGGACCGTGATTCACTGTGATAAACAGCGGCAGGCACTTCGATGCAGTTTCAAGAGATAGGGACGGACCGGCTCATAGTGGATGGATGGGTTGTGTGTACACACCCGAGTATGGTGCAGCGGTGGATACCACCAGCTACGACCTCCTCAGCATCCCAGATACCTACGAGGTGATGGTACTGAGGTGCTGTGGATACCGGGATACCGCCACATACACCGATACCAGGATAGGTGGTACTACCCATCTCATGCACCCCCTCGTAGATGGAGGACTGCATTGCATTTGTTAAAGAATTGTGCCTTGCGAGCTGCTTTGCCGAAACGCATGGCCTACTGTGCTTCCGGGTATTGCGGAGGTATTGGTCGTGCCGTGCAAGTGCACGCTTGGCACATCTCCGCTCCGCAATGCGCAGCTGGATTCGGCCCTTGGAGGAAGAGGTTTGTCAGGTGGGTGTGGTCCAGTTGAATGAGAAGAAAGTTCATCTATTTCACCCCCCGCTTCTCTCACCCTCACAACTTCCGTATTTTCTGTTCAATACCCCCTCGACAAACGTGGCCGGGCTACGTAGAGGCGCATTGATCCTTCCTCGTTGAATAAAAGAGCGGCGAGCGGCCTTGCGTCAACGGGGTTGATTTCAGTGCAGGGGCTCTGCTCGCAGCTACTCTGGTTTGTGGGCTGCCGAACGGGTAAAGAAGGGTGATTCGGCCGAGCCCCCTCCCAATTCTCACTCTGGACACCGGTCTGACGTATTCCTTGCTTCCTTTTTTTTTTTTTTTTCATTTTCTTTGCTGCTCCCCCTCATCAACGTTGCTGAAAATACTACTACAACCGTGCTTTCGATGGCGCCAGTACTCAATCACGAAGGCATTCAAACAAAAACTCTCAACTTGTAGAACGTGGAGGGCCCAAGGCACTCCACGAAGGAATGTACTTGGTATCGGTCACAAACAGTCCCAGACATGGCTAGCCATAACCCAAAACGAAAGCGTGCACCAAATATACAACTTGCTCTAAGAGAACCCATTCATGAACGGTCACACGGAGACCCTAAACCCCCGGCATCTCAAGCGAACCCCAAAAAGTTCATCAAGACGCGCGTTGATGAAAAACCAACATCGCTTTGGGTCGGGAATGCTGTGATCGTGTGTGGCGGCAGTCTGCAATCCGCTAAACGGCATTCAAACAACATCGCAGTCTCGCTTTTACCGAAGGCTTGAGAAGCGAGTGCCGACCGACCTGTCAACGACCCACGTGGATTGTTGTCATCTTTTTGGCGTGTCATGCGTGAGCGTCTCTGCGTACAGCTCGCCACCCTCTTGGTCGCCACCCTCTTGGTCGCCACCCTCTTGGTCGCCACCCTCTTGGTCGCCACCCTCTTGGTCGCCACCCTCTTGGTCGCCACCCTCTTGGTCGCCACCCTCTTGGTCGCCACCCTCTTGGTCGCCACCCTCTTGGTCGCCACCCTCTTGGTCGCCACCCTCTTGGTCGCCACCCTCTTGGTCGCCACCCTCTTGGTCGCCACCCTCTTGGTCGCCACCCTCTTGGTCGCCACCCTCTTGGTCGCCACCCTCTTGGTCGCCACCCTCTTGGTCGCCACCCTCTTGGTCGCCACCCTCTTGGTCGCCACCCTCTTGGTCGCCACCCTCTTGGTCGCCACCCTCTTGGTCGCCACCCTCTTGGTCGCCACCCTCTTGGTCGCCACCCTCTTGGTCGCCACCCTCTTGGTCGCCACCCTCTTGGTCGCCACCCTCTTGGTCGCCACCCTCTTTGCCAGCGGCGGAAACTCTTTTCTACCTGGGCTCAGTGCACCCGCTAACCTCACTTTTAGTGAGGAACCCCAAA
Organism: Diplonema papillatum; assembly: GCA_030068145.1. NCBI lineage: Eukaryota > Euglenozoa > Diplonemea > Diplonemida > Diplonemidae > Diplonema > Diplonema papillatum. The sequence continues at coordinate 500,342 of JAPJBO010000029.1, read as the reverse complement.
AAACTGGGTTCAACTTTTTTTTTCTCCCCCGCTAGGCCCTCGCGTTTGGTGCAGGACATTGCTTCTGAAGGGGGGGGTCCGGCCCGGCGAACGGTATCAACGGGAATAGTTGAGTTGCAGATCTTGACAAAGATAGACGGAAAAAAGAAGGTGTTTTTATTCTTCGCTTTTTCTCACGAACGGGGGGGTCGGTCCTGCTTTTGGCTTTGTAGGTTCTCCCGACTCCCCAATTCGTGGTTAGCACAAACTCAAGAGGTCTAGTCAACTATTCCCTGCAGTATTGGCATACCTTCAAGAATAGTTGAGTTGCAGCTCTTGACCAAGATAGACGGAACAAAGAAGGTGTTTTTATTCTTCGCTTTTTCTCACGAACGGGATTTGAATCCCTTAGGGCCCCCGCAGATTAGCGAGCTCGTCGATGGTAGACTGCGGGACGACAAGGGTGTTAGACGGGTGTAAGCCTCGCGTGTAAGGGTCCGCCGCCTGCAAATGGGTTGGCACCCATCTGACTCTCAACGTGGCCCCGTGCCCCTCCAGCAATTTAAACTTTGAAAGTAGCACGTTTCCCACGAAGAGTCGACAGTGGCCACACCTCCTAATCCTACCACTCAGGTGCCCATAAAATGCTCCAAAACTGGGGCTAACGGCATATTATGCGCGGTGCCTAGGCATGGGTCTGGGAGTCCTGGGGCTAACGGCATCTTAAGCGCGGTGCCTAGGCATGGGCCTGGGAGTCCTGGGGCTAACGGCATCTTAAGCGCGGTGCCTAGGCATGGGCCTGGGAGTCCTGGGGCTAACGGCATCTTATGCGCGGTGCCTCGGCATGGGCCTGGGAGTCCTGGGGCTAACGGCATCTTATGCGCGGTGCCTCGGCATGGGCCTGGGAGTCCTGGGGCTAACGGCATCTTAAGCGCGGTGCCTAGGCATGGGCCTGGGAGTCCTGGGGCTAACGGCATCTTAAGCGCGGTGCCTAGGCATGGGCCTGGGAGTCCTGGGGCTAACGGCATCTTAAGCGCGGTGCCTAGGCATGGGCCTGGGAGTCCTGGGGCTAACGGCATCTTATGCGCGGTGCCTAGGCATGGGCCTGGGAGTCCTGGGGCTAACGGCATCTTAAGCGCGGTGCCTAGGCATGGGCCTGGGAGTCCTGGGGCTAACGGCATCTTAAGCGCGGTGCCTAGGCATGGGCCTGGGAGTCCTGGGGCTAACGGCATCTTATGCGCGGTGCCTCGGCATGGGCCTGGGAGTCCTGGGGCTAACGGCATCTTATGCGCGGTGCCTAGGCATGGGCCTGGGAGTCCTGGGGCTAACGGCATCTTAAGCGCGGTGCCTAGGCATGGGCCTGGGAGTCCTGGGGCTAGCGGCATCTTAAGCGCGGTGCCTAGGCATGGGCCTGGGAGTCCTGGGGCTAACGGCATCTTATGCGCGGTGCCTAGGCATGGGCCTGGGAGTCCTGGGGCTAACGGCATCTTATGCGCGGTGCCTCGGCATGGGCCTGGGAGTCCTGGGGCTAACGGCATCTTAAGCGCGGTGCCTAGGCATGGGCCTGGGAGTCCTGGGGCTAACGGCATCTTAAGCGCGGTGCCTAGGCATGGGCCTGGGAGTCCTGGGGCTAACGGCATCTTATGCGCGGTGCCTAGGCATGGGCCTGGGAGTCCTGGGGCTAACGGCATCTTAAGCGCGGTGCCTAGGCATGGGCCTGGGAGTCCTGGGGCTAACGGCATCTTAAGCGCGGTGCCTAGGCATGGGCCTGGGAGTCCTGGGGCTAACGGCATCTTAAGCGCGGTGCCTAGGCATGGGCCTGGGAGTCCTGGGGCTAACGGCATCTTAAGCGCGGTGCCTAGGCATGGGCCTGGGAGTCCTGGGGCTAACGGCATCTTAAGCGCGGTGCCTAGGCATGGGCCTGGGAGTCCTGGGGCTAACGGCATCTTAAGCGCGGTGCCTAGGCATGGGCCTGGGAGTCCTGGGGCTAACGGCATCTTAAGCGCGGTGCCTAGGCATGGGCCTGGGAGTCCTGGGGCTAACGGCATCTTAAGCGCGGTGCCTAGGCATGGGCCTGGGAGTCCTGGGGCTAACGGCATCTTAAGCGCGGTGCCTAGGCATGGGCCTGGGAGTCCTGGGGCTAGCGGCATCTTAAGCGCGGTGCCTAGGCATGGGCCTGGGAGTCCTGGGGCTAACGGCATCTTATGCGCGGTGCCTAGGCATGGGCCTGGGAGTCCTGGGGCTAACGGCATCTTAAGCGCGGTGCCTAGGCATGGGCCTGGGAGTCCTGGGGCTAACGGCATCTTAAGCGCGGTGCCTAGGCATGGGCCTGGGAGTCCTGGGGCTAACGGCATCTTAAGCGCGGTGCCTAGGCATGGGCCTGGGAGTCCTGGGGCTAACGGCATCTTATGCGCGGTGCCTAGGCATGGGCCTGGGAGTCCTGGGGCTAACGGCATCTTAAGCGCGGTGCCTAGGCATGGGCCTGGGAGTCCTGGGGCTAACGGCATCTTAAGCGCGGTGCCTAGGCATGGGCCTGGGAGTCCTGGGGCTAACGGCATCTTAAGCGCGGTGCCTAGGCATGGGCCTGGGAGTCCTGGGGCTAACGGCATCTTAAGCGCGGTGCCTAGGCATGGGCCTGGGAGTCCTGGGGCTAACGGCATCTTATGCGCGGTGCCTCGGCATGGGCCTGGGAGTCCTGGGGCTAACGGCATCTTATGCGCGGTGCCTAGGCATGGGCCTGGGAGTCCTGGGGCTAACGGCATCTTAAGCGCGGTGCCTAGGCATGGGCCTGGGAGTCCTGGGGCTAGCGGCATCTTAAGCGCGGTGCCTAGGCATGGGCCTGGGAGTCCTGGGGCTAACGGCATCTTATGCGCGGTGCCTCGGCATGGGCCTGGGAGTCCTGGGGCTAACAGCATCTTATGCGCGGTGCCTAGGCATGGGCCTGGGAGTCCTGGGGCTAACGGCATCTTATGCGTTGGTTAGCCTGGCTGTCGGATATGGAATGGACCAGGAACGGACGAGCGTCAATGCTGAGTTGTCGTTCTCCCAGACACCCGCACGTGTGGTGTCCTACTAGGGGTGACCTAGTCCAGGTGACCCTACACTACAAGGGGGCTTGGCCACTAGTTTATGGCATGGTTGTATCAATACTCCCATCATGCGAAGCAACGACCACAGAAACAGCAACAAATCCAAGGCGCCCCAGGCCCCACACGCACCTGCTGCCATAGGTAACCTCGCGGGCTTCAAGCCCGATTCGATTAGCAGCACAGAAACAGTGCCCCACTTCAAAAGTCTAGGTAACCACAGTTCTAAATGCAGACGAAATCACGCAAACCCCCTTCCGTAGGTACGCTACACAAAGACACCAACACGAACATACACCTTACAACAGTGCCCTTACTGTAGAACCCGCCACGGCTACCCCGTGTAGCTGGAGTAACTAGCTGCGGAGGACAACAAACAGCCAAAGACAACCCAAAGACACAAAGAAAGCAAACCTCCCGCACCATGTTCCTAGTGCTTCTTGCTGTATCGTCCTTTTCAGTGGAAGAAAGGCCACTAAGCCTCCTCACTGAGGTCAACATGAACTGTATTGGTGATAGTATTGTTAAGCAACGTACTGACCTCAGATGCATCGAAAAAGGTTCTTTTCGCGATACCCCCGCCAGCGACGGCTGGATGTTGAGACCCATGAGGTGCGAAGATACCGAGTTTGTTGCCGCAGTCTTCTGTCACACGTGCCAAACGTGCTTCATCCGCTGCGGCCGTTTGTCCGCGCGATGCCATTATGCTGCTGGAAGTATCCCAAGCCCAGTCCAGACGAACATCTGGACCTCAAGCTCCGATACTGCACTGCGGTCCATCTTTGTTGAACAGGACGCTACAGGTGCAAAACCGTGGTTCAGCTACAATCAGCTTGTGGACACCTTGCAGTGGAGTCCTGGGTACTCACAATATGATTCGCCACGTAGTTCGCCGGACATCAACGCACCCATCGTTGGGCTGAAGTGCCTCTCCGCCCACTGCGGAACGCAGCAGGTGGTGCAATCAGGCAGCGATTGCATACGCCCGGACTCCCCAGTTCGCTGGACACCGTGGTTCAGCGAAGAGAACGAAGATGTCACGACGTGCGAGGAGTACGAGTTTGTCGCCCGCATCGAATGCAAAGCTCCTCCTGTCATCACAGGCGGGCTTTTCGGGGAAGAAGGGCACCATTGTGACAATATGAGGCTCGGCTGCGTTGCTATGGCCTCACATTGCACCTTCGCCAGCGGTCCCGCCAGCGAGGAGATCTGGGCAAGTGCAGACAACAACGTCTGGATCTCGCGGTACGTCCTGTGGGGTATCCTGTGCAAGTTCGACTTCTGCGGCAGGTTGGACCTCCGCCTCCGTCTGCTTACGAACAACTTGCAGTGGGTCAGGTTGCAGTGGTACCTGTATTCGGATACTGGCTATACATTTTTATATAACACGAATCCAATTATTGGGCTTTCCTGTAAGACAAACAGATGCAAGGGAACGTCGGGGACAAAGGCACAGGCTCAGGCTTATGTCCCTTGCATACAAGATTCGGAGAGATGCGCAGCCGAAGGGACGATGGCGCAGGCCCAGTCCCACACTTGCATACCGTCATCCGGGATTGGCGTGCGCTGGACACCGGTGATCAGCGTTGGCGCTGGTACGGGTTTGGCATGCGAGGACTACGAGTATCTCGCCGAATTTCGGTGCACGAACTTAGACTGTACCAGCATCAAGCTCGCCTGCGTCTCTCTTCCCTCGCATTGCATTTTCCTCCAGTCCGCTTCCGTAGATTGGTTCAGGAGTGCAGACGACTCTAGCTCTCCCTCCACCGCAGAATGGCTCTCGCAGGACGGGTACGTCCTGCACGGCATCCAGTGCCAGTCCGAGAACTGCGGCAGTTTCAGCCCTCGCATCCGTCAACTTTCCAGCACCTTGCCGTGGACTTCGTTTTCAGAGGAGAACGAAGACGGCAACGAGGGTGCTTCGTCGTTGAATGCCAAAGTGCCCATTGTTGGCCTCTCCTGCTCCGGCGAGCACTGCGACAACAAGCAGGTGCTGTCAATGCCCACCAGCACTTGCGTGGGCACTCCGGGTGTCGTGCGCTGGACACCGTACTTCACCACATCGAACAGCCCGACCGACGACAGGTACACTTCGTGCGAGGACTACGAGTACGTCGCCCGCATCGAGTGCCAGGGCGACTACTGTGCCAACATGAGGCTCGGCTGCATCGCTATGGCCGCGCATTGCACTTTCACCACCGGGCCCGACTTCAAGACGATCGAGTCAGGCGGCTCGTGGCTCTCGCAGCAGGGGTACGTCCTGTGGAGTATCCAATGCAGCAACGACTGGTGCGGCACTTTGAACGTCGGCTACCGTCAGCTTTCGAGTACGACCACCTTGCAGTGGAGCTTTCTGTTTCCTGGGATCATGTGGTCGGCGGGCCAAGAGGGTCTTTCGCCGGACAACAATTTACCCATTGCCGGGCTGCTCTGCTCCACCGAAGGCGGTTTAGGACGCTCCAGCGAAGACTGCGCCAACATGAGGGTGTTGCAAATAACTACCAGCAGTTGCAGAGTCTCAGGGGCTGCCGTGCGCTGGACACAGTATTTCACCTCATTGGACGACATCTCCACGTCGTGCGAGGACTATGAGTATGTCGCCCGCATCCAATGCAAAGAGGAGAGTTGTAGCAGGATGAGGCTTGGCTGCGTCGCTATGGCCCAGCACTGCTCATTCGACACGAGTCCATTCTTCCAGGACGTATCAACAGGCGAGTCCTGGATGTCGGGGAATGGGTACGTCCTATGGAGTGTCCAGTGCAAGGGCGGCGACTTGTGCCCCACGCTGACCGTCGGCTACCGTAGGCTTACGAATACACAGTGGTGGAGTTCTTGGTTCTCAGAAGAGGACGAAAACGGCAACGCTGGTGCTTCGCCGGATGTGCTCGCACCCATTGTAGGGCTGTCCTGCGGCGGTGACCACTGCGACAACAAGAAGGTGTTGCAACTGAAGGAAAGCAGTTGCATACTCTCCGGGGGTGCCGTGCGCTGGACACAGTATTTCTCCTCATTGGACGTCGGCTACACCTCCTGCGAGGACCACGAGTACGCTTACCGCATCCAGTGCCAGGGCGACAACTGTGCCAGCATGAGGCTCGGCTGCGTTTACATGGCCTCGCATTGCACTTTCGCCACCGGGCCCGCCAACCAGACGATCGGCACGTCAGGCAGCTGGTGGCTCTCGCAGCAGGGGTACGTCCTGTGGAGTATCCAGTGCAGCAACGACTGGTGCGGCACTTTGAAGGTCGGCTACCGTCAACTTACGAATACCTTGCAGTGGAGCCCTTCGTTCTCAAGCGGTGCTTCGCCGAACAACAACGCACCCATTGCCGGGCTGCTCTGCTCTGGCGAAGACTGCGCCAACAAGAAGGTGTTGCAAAGGACTACGAGCAGTTGCATAGACTCTGGGGCTGCCGTGCGCTGGACACCGTACTTCAGCGACGCGCAAGCGTCTTACACAAAGTGCGAAGACTATGAGTATGTCGCCCACATCCAGTGCCACGGAGTGAGTTGTAGCAGCATTAGTCTCGGCTGCGTCGCTATGGCCCAGCACTGCGTATACGACACGAGTCCATTCTTCCAGGACGTATCATCAGGAGAGTCCTGGATGTCGGATAGTGGGTACCTGTGGAGTGTCCAGTGCAAGGGCGGCAACTTGTGCCCCACGCTGACCGTCGGCTTCCGTAGGCCTACGAATACACAGAGGTGGAGTTCTTGGTTCTCAGAAGAGGACGAAAACGGCAACGGTGGTGCTTCGCCGGATGTGCCCGCACCCATTGTAGGGCTGTCCTGCGACGGTGACCACTGCGACAACAAGAAGGTGTTGCAAATGAAGGAAAGCAGTTGCATAGTCCCTGGGGCTGCCGTGCGCTGGACACAGTATTTCACCTCATCGGACAGCTACACGTCGTGCGAGTACTACGAGTACGTCTACCGCATCCAGTGCCAGGGCGACAACTGTGCCAACATCCGGCTCGGCTGCGTTGCTATGGCCTGGCATTGCTCTTTCAACGACAACGGGCCCTCTGTCCAGACGATCGGCACGTCAGGCAGCTGGTGGCTCTCGCAGCAGGGGTACGTCCTGTGGAGTATCCAGTGCAGCCACGACAAATGCGGCACTTTGGACGTCGGCTTCCGTCAGCTTACGAATACCTTGAAGTGGAGTGCTGAGTATGATGTCGACTCGCCGTATTCCATCGCACCTATAGTAGGGGTGTCGTGCAAGAACTCCTGTGCATTCAAGCAGGTGGCGCATGCGAGGAGCAGTTGCACACCCAACGACGGGACTGGCGTGCGCTGGACACCGTACTTCAGCGCGGCGAGCGACGCGAACAAGTGCGAGGACTACGAGTACATCAGCCGCATCGATTGCTCGGGTACGTTGTGTTCCCAGCTCAGGCTCGGCTGCGTCGCTTTTCCCTCGCATTGCGCGTACGTCGGAAGCTCACGGGTCGATTCGATCGGCGGATATTCAATTAAATATGACGAGTCAATCGCGACGTACGACAATGTAGTCCTGTCGACGATCCAATTGACAGAAAATGATTTGCACATGCAACTGGATCTCACCTACCGTGAGATTACCGATGATATTTATAATTTCGTGCAGTGGAGTCCTTGGTTCTCAGAGGAGAATGTAAACGACGACGAGGGTGCTTCGCCGAATTCCAACGCACCCATTGTTGGGCTGTCCTGCGGCGGTAACCACTGCGACAACAAGCAGGTGGTACAAATGAAGGAAAGCAGTTGCATAGTCTCCGGGGCTACCGTGCGCTGGACAGACTATTTCACCTCATCGATCGGCAAGTCCACGTCTTGCAAGGATAACGAGTACGTCGCCCGTATCCAGTGCCGGGGCGACAACTGTGCCAACATGAGGCTCGGCTGCGTTGCTATGGCCTCGCATTGCTCTTTCAGCGACAACGTGCCTGGCACCCGGGAGATCGGCCCGTCAGGCAGCTGGTGGCTCACGCAGCAGGGGTACGTCCTGTGGAGTATCGAGTGCCAGAAGGACTGGTGCGGCACTTTGATCATCGGCTACCGTCAACTTTCAAAGTACCCAAGATCACCAACATTGGTAATTCCCCTGCCACCGAAAATCTAGCCACCGAGAATCTTCCGAGGAATGACCGCCAGAGATTTCGAATTTCAGCGCTACCGCATGTTTATTGGCTGGGGGTGACCCCAACCAGCGCGAACTCAGTCTTAATACCTGAGGCAGGTTTTCCGGGAAAAAACGGGTAAAGCGAAGACAATCAAAGGGAGCACGCATCGGATAGTATCAGCGCAACAGCGCCGCAACGACCAAGGAAATGTGGGGCTCGGTGCACCGAGAGCATGCTGACCTGACCACCCAAGAAAGGTCGAACAAGGGTGAAGCAGGCTCAAGAGCGGTCACTGGGATGCGGATAGATAACTGCATGGTCTCTATCATCAAACAACCCGTTGTAGACATAAGCAAGCCACAGCCGCCACAGGGCGGGCTGTTGCCAAAAGGAGGAGAGCCCGCGAAACAACGTGTCAACACACGCCTGCCAGGTGGTCTCGTCCGTCAGTCAGAACGCCCCCGGCTGCGCCACCATCGGTGCAACAATCACCATCTTTGACTGGGCCGCGGCTCGCTCGGCGCCCACGGCGCAACGACTTACGCCCGCTGTAGTAGTACGGGATAGTAGTGGGTCGCTGCACTCTAACTCGTCTCTCTCTTTCCCTCTCTCTCTCTCCCTACTCTCTCTCTCTCTCTCTCTCTTATTTCTTTCCTTGAGTTCAGTTGCAGGAGCAAGGGAAGGGCGGGCAAAGTACTGCTTTGGCAAGCTTCATGTAGTACGCTGCCGACTACCGACCGAAGAAAGCCTTGCTTCCGTTCTTGTTTTTGCTGCATCTTTATCTTTAGCCATACATGTACGCCTATATATTTTTTATAGGCGCATATAGACAACAAAATAATAGCATATAGGCGCATATAGGCGAAATAAATTCAGAAATACCGTAAACGGAAATAAGTTGGACCGGACAAAATGGTCCAACTCACCTATTTCGGGCTCTCGCGGTCCAACTTTTGTCCGGTCCAACTATTTTCGGGGGGTCCTGTGCACTTAGTGAAATTTCGCGGCTGACCACTGACCAACACTGGCTTTACTTCCTTAGTTTGCAAGTCGCGCATGAGCCCGCCGCCAGGAGTTCTAGAACACTGCGCGGCACAACCCGCAGTGTCCCATCCGTCTGCCCCTTTGCTGTGGTAGAGTGCAAACGCAAAAATGTAGAGTGAAAACTAAGTGGATCGAGGTTGGCTGACACTGAAGGGTGGAGCTGCTTATGTTGCGTAGGTCGGCTGAGTCAGGATAGTGGCGGAGGTGGGTGTCGTCGTTTATCGTCAGGACGTGGTCTGATGTAGCTGTTTCGTCACACCCAAGCACTCTACATTTGACCTTCGTACCGTAGGGCATGATGCCTCGGCGTACGATGGCCTGCAACAAGTCAGTTGTGCCATGTAACTTTCGTAGTTTTGTGAAAGTCTGTGCGCGCATACAGCTCGGTGGCGTTACTTCTGATAGACGTTTCCGCACCTCGTGGTCGCGTAAACGCTCGGCACAGCGCCGAATGAAGCGCCCGGATTCTTCCATCTGTGCTTACCTGTCGTCCTCCGGACCGTTTGACATGGATTTTTCGAGACTGGAGGTCCTATGAACATGCAATGTGAATAGCCTCTATTCGAGCCAACCCGGCTTTTCTTGCAACAATTATGAAACCGTATTGTTTTTGAACTGGATAATAGTTCAGAGTAAACTTTTTTCCCTTCTGGGAAAATGCACGGGGGTGGCAGAGTGAGCGGGCGCCGGCCTTCAGGCCGGTCGGCCCGGGTTCGAACCCCGCCCCTCACACTTTTCCGGTCGAAGATGGTTTTCGAGGTTTGTTGGGTTTCGGGGTCTTATGTGCCCGAAATTTGCGTTTTTGGCGGAGTTTCTCAGTATCTCGCGGTATTTGGTCACCCCGGGAAACGGAGTCGGGCGGCCGAGCTTGCCATCACAGGCCAAACTGCTACGAGAACCGAACTTTGCTTAGCTTCACGCGAACTTTGCTTCGTCCGAACTCAGCTGCGCCCGTACCAGAATTTAGCATCGCCCGAACTTTGCAGCGCCCGAACTTTGCTTCGCCAGAACTTAGCTTCGCCCGAGCGTTGCTTCGCCCGAACTCAGCTGCGCCCGAACTTTGCTTCACCAGAACTTAGCTGCGCCCGAACTTAGCATCACTCGAACTTATTATCGTCTGAACTTAGCTGCGCCCGAACTCTGCTTCGCCGGGGGGCGGCGGGGGGGTCCGGGGGGGCGCAAACCCGGGTACCAGCGCCAAACTTTTCCCGTACTCGGTGGGTCCGGGGGGGGTGTTCCCCCCCGGGCACGAGCACCGACCTTGGCTTCACCGGACTTTACCACCCTGGCCGAACTTCGCTCGTGCCGGAACTTTTTTTTAGTACCAGCGCAGCCTGAGCGCTTAGCACCAGAACTTAGCAACGCCCGAACTTAGCAGCGCCCGAACTTAGCATCACTCGAACTTAGCTTCACCAGCATTGCCCGAACTTAGCTTAGCCCGAACTTTACTGTTCCCCGAACTTTAACTGCTGCCTCCAGTCTCGCCACGCGCCGGCCTTAGCCGAGCGCACGTACTTTTTTTTTTCAACCCCGCCTAAGCAGGGAAGTAGCTTGGGCTCTGGGCCCCACGTAAAATCCTACCAAATGTTGTACAGAGCGCTTTTCAGGGTCCTCGGGGCACTTTGTGTGTGTGGAGCTCAGACTGACACTGTGTTGGGGGGTGTTCGGACAAAATGCGGCGCGTGCAGGTGGGTTTTGCTCATGGAAGGTAGCAACACAGCAAGAATTGCTAACCGCTTTGTAGCCCACAGAGACTGTGGCAACTTTGATGTGAGCTAACTTATAGTTGTCGCTACTGTCCACCACAGAGGCTGTCCTTCGGGAAGCAAAAGAACCATGCGAAGAAGGCGAGTGCCGCTTAGCGGTTTTCTGCGACAGCAGGGCGGCTAACACTACACACGTCAAGACCAGCGCCGCAGGCGCGGAAAAATTGATATTGCCGCTTTGTAGTCCACAGGGACTGCGGCAAAGTTGATGCGAGTCAAGTGCGCACTTATGCACTCTGCAGGGTGCTCCTCTTTGTGGTTGTCACTACTGCCCACCACAGAGAGCAGCAGTCTTCTTGGCAACACGACACGAAACATGTGTATTACACAAGCCAAAAATGCCAGCGCCGCAGGCGCGGAAAATTTGCCAAGCTATTGGGCCAGTATTGCCCAAAATTGAGGGTGTACGTTGCTAGACCCATGATCCAGAGGTCGTACTGTAGCATCATCCCCACCCACTGCACTGCCTACAACACACCCACCACCACCACTGCCCACCGCACCACCCACCCACTGCACTACCTCCACGACCTCCCACCACATGACCACCCACTACCGCCGCCCCCCCACGACACCACCGGCCGCTGGCTATAACTATAGTTTTTTTTTTTTTTGGATGTTGTATGGGGTTAACATTGGGTATATGAAGCTACTTCTCTGCGCCTAAGTGAAAACGTGCCTGGGCGGAAATATGTTGGACCGGACAAAATGGTCCAACTGTTTTGGTCGTCGCGCGGTCCAACTTTTGTCCGGTCCAACATATTTCCGGTCCAACATATTTCCGGTCCAACTTATTTCCGTTTACGGTAATATAAAATAATGCAGAAATATTCGAGAAGCAGTCAAAAATAACATTTTATTAATATTTTCCTGTTGACTTCCCTGGCTGTTTTCTCGTGCAGAAACGCGGCTCTGTGCTGTCAGAAGCTGAGAAAGGCTGCTGAAACATGTTCTCGCGAAAAGGCAGTGTCCCAAGGTCACGTAGCGACTTTGACTACGTGATTTTGCTTGTGTGCATGATGAAGGCTGTCACAGATTGGAGAATGTACGCATAGCTGGGTCCATGTTTGCTTCGCCTTCGTGCACAACAAAGGCTGTGTCATGCCGTCGAAACAGCAATTGTCCGCGTTTAGAGCACGTTCACCAAGAACAGGACATCTTCGCATCGAGTGTGGTCGACAAGAGGTTGGTCGACGGTGGTCTAGTTTGCATGAGTGTGAAAACACGACTGCCAACACTTATCCACGTTCTTATTCTTCCAGAACGGGAAAAGAATGGTCAAAGAGAAAGCTGGTCGTTTCTGACGCCTCGTCTGGGTCGTCTGACTCGGTCGCAACAACGACCGAGTCTGACAACGAAGAGCCCGAAGCCAAGATACCAGCGAAGACAGAAAGTCGTCCGAAAAGAAGCCAGCGCCAAAGCGCAAACGAGGTCGCCCTAAGGGCAGCAAACACGAGGTCGCCCTAAGGGCAGCAAACACGAGGTCGCCCTAAGGGCAGCAAACACGAGGTCGCCCTAAGGGCAGCAAACACGAGGTCGCCCTAAGGGCAGCAAACACGAGGTCGCCCTAAGGGCAGCAAACACGAGGTCGCCCTAAGGGCAGCAAACACGAGGTCGCCCTAAGGGCAGCAAACACGAGGTCGCCCTAAGGGCAGCAAACACGAGGTCGCCCTAAGGGCAGCAAACACGAGGTCGCCCTAAGGGCAGCAAACACGAGGTCGCCCTAAGGGCAGCAAACACGAGGTCGCCCTAAGGGCAGCAAACACGAGGTCGCCCTAAGGGCAGCAAACACAAGCCGAAAGGCAATGCTTTCGCGCTGACCTTGCCTGCAGCGCAGCCCGGCGTAGACGCAAACCCGACAACGACAAGCCGACGACGACAGCCAAAAACGCCGCCAGGTAAGAAGCACGACTCACGCGGCTGACATGGCATCAAGCACGTTGGAGTGGCCGCCGCTGCATCGGTCTACCTGGCAAGTGCAGCAGTTGCCTCGCCCGATTTGAGAAACTGGTGTGAGAAACGACTGCCGAGCGATACGGTGGTTTACGACGAGTGGTGCGCCTCCTTACCACCCAGAGCCGACTTCAGCGGATTACAACAGCAGCAGCGTGCAAAGACGAAAGGACACAAAAAACCAGCGGAGACACCCACGGCCGAAGTGAATGACTTCTTCTCCGCAAAGAGCGAAGTGTGCAACTTGCGGCTGTAGCGGCCTACGGCAACTCCACAGACGTGGCAAGTTTATGGTTTGCCCGGTTTATCCGCCGGGTCTACGACCTAATTTTCCCAGTCAGCCAACCCTAACATGTCGTTATTGGCACTTTCAGCTCGTTGGCTACCGGATCATCGAGTTTGCGTACGAATTCCGCACAAAACAGCGCGTTTCTGCACGACTCTCGGTTCAGATGGTGACCAGGAATATTTTCGAATAAAATATTGCACAAAAATAATGCGCAATTTATTTCGCCTATATGCCTATATGTAGCCTATATCTAGCCCATATTTAGCCTATATTTCGCCTATATGAGCCTATATTTCGCCTATATCTGTATTATTTTTTGGGAAAAACGCGAAAATAATCGAATATAGGCTAAATATATATAGGCGTACATGTATGTTTAGCCATACTTCAACTCTCTGAAAACCCTTCATCCCCCACAACATCAAGGAAAACGAAATTGCAAGCAAGAATAGCGCGTCTCACTAGTTATGGACATAACAAGTGCATGTGCAAACCAAGTGCTTTTACGACAAAAATGCGGAGGACAACAAGCTGTTCCTGTTTTTCACACCTTCTTTTTTTTTCTGTATTGACACCAAATGGCCTTTTCTACCCGTCCCGCTACTTTTTACCTACCCTGTACCCCCTTACTGTCCCCCCTACCCGTAAAAGAACAAAGTAGAAAGCTACAGGTTTGACACGTAGACCGGTACGGACTGCACGGCAACCCCTGCTCAACGTCGCGCGGTGACACAGTGCATGCTAATCCATGTGGTTCATGTACTTAAAAGAACTCAATGCTGTAGGACGTGGGGGGCCCAGGACCACTTGCACAATGCAGTGGACCTGGCGTCGGTCACATACGCTAAAAACGAAGTTACACGGATGCACAACCACCTAGTGTGACAGTAAACAGTAAAGTAAAAGCGACACAACATACGAAAAGGAATGAAAACACACTGCCCAAACCCTATAGCTCTAACAGCACGAAAGGAAATCCCCCTTCCCCCTCCGCCTCACAAGTCAAACGGAGACTTCAAAAACCGACCGCTTACTACAAGAAACAGTCTAAAAATACGGTTGGCTAGAACACGGGACAACTTCATACCGAGTGATTCTGAGGAAAGAGTCAAGCCGCCCATTCCCATGGGGAGCTGAAGTAAGGAAGTACTTCGGGGCGATCCTCGCCGCGCGGAGAGGCGCTTACACGCGGCGTCTGGAGGTGATGTGCATGGGCTGGAACTGGGCCCCGTGCTTAGCCCAGCGCTCATCTCTCGTTTCGAAGCCGGTCCCGAAAATGGGTGATGCTGAAGCGATCCACCCATAGTTGGCCGCGTACTGGTATCACAAAGCCAGGCGTGCGTAGGAGTGCATGGTACACGCCGCGAAGTCGTTGGCGTCTCGGGCTGGAGGGTTCGACCTTGCGGCGGACCCACCGAGGTTTCGATCGTCGCCATCTTGGGTATTGAAGCTGCTCGAAGCCGATGACCTCCGAGCTGTGCTCTCTGAGGGCACTACGCCCCGGGTTTCCTCCAAGGGGTTCGGCTCGTTTGTGCGGTTTTGTTTCACCACCGGTCGTCCTCTGTCACCGAGTCTGTGCTACATGCGTTCAGCACTCACTTCGCCTCGCGTCCCAGGTCGGCGCGGTCGGGACTCCCCGTTGGGCGTCCCCTTTTCGACAGTGGAAGACGTGCGGCGTGCAGCGTATACAGTGAGCTCTGAACCGTAATTTTTACGGTTCAGCGTCACTTAGAGTGAGCCTCACTCTAAGTGACACATGCCTTCAGGATGCGTCTCTCCGCCCAGGGAACACATTTTCATCAAGGAGCTGCTCGCGGCGTTGCAGGCGGTATGGTTAGCTGCTGAGGAGATACCCGGTAAGAAGTTCCGCCTCAAGGTGGGACAACCAGGCAGTGGTTTTCGCTTTGCGAAAGGGCAACAGCAAGGACTACCTGGCCAACGAAATCCTCTGCTTTTTTTTTGGATCTTGTGGCGGCTGGTCGTTGCAGCTCGAGCCGGTTGGAGGCTGACCTGTTTACCCGGGGTTGGTTCCATGGCTCCCCGTGAATGGAGAAGTCTTTGCTCGGGGCTGTCCTGATGTCCCGACGCCCCGGACTACGACCCCTGGCACCGAAACCCTGCCAACTATACCGGCCCGCAATGCTTGCGTGTCGCGACACTCAGCGTGACCTCGCTATGGCGGTACAACCCAAAACAACGGAAGTCGTGCCTGACTTTTTCAAAAGAATAGGGCGGCCCTGATATTACCCCCAGGGCTTACGCTCCGTTTTCGGTCTCAGAGAAAATACGTGCGGTCCACATGTGGGCGCTTAAGGTTCGAGGGGGAAAAAAACCTTTCCCCTCATGTGCGACGGCGAAAAACAAAATAGTGTCGCTAGGTAGCTACTGGACTTGGCGACACCTGGCTGTGCGGCCTTGACCACTAGTGCCCCTGCATGTGGACCACTAAATCAAAATCCACATGTGGTACCTGTGGATCCACACGTGGGGGAACAAAATCCAAAAAGAATTAACGTGTGGAAATCCACACGTTCCACACGTGGAGCGTAAGCCCTGATTACCCCCCTCAGGTGACACCACTGGTTTATGTTCAACCATACTTCAACTTTCTTCAAACGAACTCAAGCTGACTCTAAACCCGCTCATCCATCATCATCAAGGACAACGGAGTTGCAATAAAAGAAAACCTTGCTTCCGTTTTCGCACTTCTTCTTTTTTTTCTCCTTCTTCTTCTCTCCTTCATCCCCACCACCATCAAGGACAACGGAATTGCAAGCAAGCATAGCGCGCCTCACTAGTTATGGACATAACAAGTGCATGTGCAAATCAAGTTCTTTTACAACAAAATGCGGTTGGCTAGAGCACGGGACAACATTGCACCGAGCGATTCCGAGGAAATAGTCAAGCCGGCCAGTTTCCCACTATTTGCTTCGAACTGAAAGTTTTACTAAAGGGGGGGGGGGGTCGAATAATGACACTGCGTTATTGTTCAATTTGTCGAATAATAAAAAAAGGACCCGGGTAGCCGAACAGTAGCAGGATCAAATAGTGGTAGTGTTTTTAGACAACCAGACGTGTGTCGAATAACTGTTATTATTCGACCCCCCCTTTACCTGACTGGTACAAAGAAAACATGGGCTGAGCTCGAACCCGGTCACCTTGTGTCACGGCAAGTTTTGGCAGCCGCTGCTTAACAAGCAGTGCATGCTAATCCAGGTGGTTCATGTACTTAAAAGTGCTTAGCAAGTTTGACGTGGGCGGCTTTGGATTTACATCTGAATGACACCTCAACACAAAACAAGTTGTCGACAACGAACAAGTAAAATAATAAAACAAAACTACGCGATTCTTTCCACGCATTTTCCGTGCTCCGGCACATTGGACAGATCTGAAATGGCGACAGATGACTTCGCAGCTTTCGTCGATTTCCTCGCAAACGATACACAGCCGGCCTCAGCCGAACTTGCCAACACAACTCCCCGGAGCAGCATGCTTCCAATTAAGAGAAGGAAGGTTGTTTTTCACGTAGCCCGGAAGTCGTTGTTCAAATTGAATGTTCGGGAGGAAGCACCTTTCCGTCGATAATTTTGCTCCTCGATGTGGTGGTCCGAGGTGCGTCGAATTACGATGTTATTTGGTAGATTAGGTAGAACAACGTCTAATGTTGGATGCAAAATCAATTAGAATGGGTAATCAACGTTTAATGACAGATCCAAATTGAATTGGAATTGGTAGTCAACGTCTTGTGCCGGTTTTGAGTTTATTTGAAATTGGTAGTCAGCGTCTAATGGCGGGGCCAATTTTAATTAGAATTGGTAGTCAACGTCTCGCCCCCTCTCCTCCACCCCCTATCCACCACCCCCTTTGGCCCTCTTGCCTCCTCCTCGCCCGCCTGTTTGCTCTTCCTGCCCATTCACCCCTTGGTCCTCCTGCCTCGGCTCCCTCCTTTATCCGCCCCTTGCCTTGGCTCACCCCTTTGCCGCTTGTAGCACTGTGCTGCCTCCGACTCTTTGACGCTCTGCAAGCTGTGATTGACCGTCACGTTCGTAACCCGCCGAGGCCACCACCACGCCAGAGCCAATTCCAACGATCCTCAGCGTTTTTCTTTTGAAGCTGGGGGTAAAACTGTGGGAACACACTGCAGAATGCTTTGTGCGCTTCACTCGGTGACGATCTTGACTCAATTAATTGAACGCGAAAGGAAGAAAACTAAATGAATTGCACTTACGATGGGGTAACCCCCCCGAGATAGCTAACTTTTGTTGTCCGATTCCTTTGAATCCGGTGCCCAACACCTTCCTAGAGAGTGGTTCGTTACGCGCTTAGCATTCATCGACACAACTGCTCGACATCGGTTGTCTTCTGCCAGCGCTTCTCCAAGAAGACGGCAAGATGACGGTGTCGTAGGCTTCCGTGTTCTGCTGGAGGCAATCTGGGCTGGCGGGATTTGCGTTGTTCTACCTTGTTGTGCCTTCCTTTTTCTTCGTCGCACGGTTTGGTACCAGGGAAAGCCTGCTACACGGGAGCCAAGCTCCACGTGTTCGGCGGTACTGCAGAGCCACGGGCCTACGGGTCAAGTGGCTACCGATTTCCCAAACTAAAGCATCAAGGCTTGGCGCACCTTGGGGCTTGGCACGCGCTGAACACAAGCTCGTCGAGACGATCAGACACAGGGCAGAGCGGACGGGGTTGTGGCACTGTGCTGCCCCCGCCTCAAGCTTTGCAAGCTGTGGTTGACCGCCACGTTCCTGGACCAGGAACGGCCTTTTTCTTCTTCGTCGCACGGTCAGCCGAATGCAGTGCTGTATATTGGCTGTGCAGCTCTCCCAAGCACATTGTTGCCTGCGGGCGTGCCTGCAGACGATTTTTCGAAAAACTGCAGATGCAGTGGCAGGCCGCGAGCCGCTTCCTTCGGTTCCGCGGGCGAGCGCGCGACCAGTAGGAGCCGACGCTGCTCATCAAAACGTGCTCGGCCGCTGTGGACCGCTGTGTCGAAAAATACATTCCGAGGACGTTTTTTGAACGCTTTTGAATGAAATACGTTGAGCTCAAGGACAGTCTGGGGCCCTGGAATGGAATTGTAAACGAATTGCATCTCGTACCAGAGAGGTTTTCTTTTGGGAATTGTTCAGGGCCAAAAACCCTGGAAAATTTTCCAAGGCCCGGGCCCCGAGTTACAGCCACGGTGCAGTAGTAAAGGCTTTCACGAGTAAATTTACTAGTGGTTTTACAAGTGAAAATGGTTTACAAGTGCCACTAAGTTTAAGTGATTTCAGGTGTTTTGGCAGGTGTTTTGGGGTGAAACAAGAAGAAACTGTGGCAAGTGAAGCACACATTCAGAATAACCGGCTTCTTTTGCACCTAACTCGTCAAAATGGGGCTGGGAGAGCAGAGCAAAGTGTGAACCCAGTGCTTGAGAGCCCCGCGCTTAGGCAGACCGCATCAATCCAGGTTTTCCCCACTCCAAGGCAAACGTGACCACTCGAACACGACCCCCCTGTGGCTCGATGCGGTGGAACACGGGACAATAACATCGGAAGAGACGGAGCGCGAGGGAGGAGGCGTCCTTGTCCTCTCAGAGCAGAGTCGTGCACAGGTACGTCCTGGTACCAGAAATAGATGGGCGCCATTGCACGGCAAAAGATGCTCTGGTATCTTGCGTTTGGCCCACGAGGTTACGATTATCTCTGCCTGCGTGCGTCTTATGCCGGACAGGCTTGGCATCCATTTTTTGGACTGAGTCGTGGGCAACAGTGCGGTCAACTCTGAAAGGCAAATACCGTAAACGGAAATAAGTTGGACCGGACAAAATGGTCCAACTCACCTATTTTGGGCTCTGGTGGTCCAACTTTTGTCCGGCCAACTTTTTTCGGGGGGTTCTGTGTACTTCGTGCAGTTTTGCGGCTGGCACTCGCTCCACTCCGTAGTCGCGCATAGGTCCGCCGCCAGGACTTCCCGAACACTGCGCGGCGCTGCGTAACCCGCTGAGTTCCCTCCAGCAACCTGCAACGAAGCACCCTGGCCATGGTCCAGCCATTGGTCGCCATGGCCCTGTGGTGGAATAACAAGATCTTCCTTGCGAGGAAGGATGTTTGATCGCGACCGGTTGCGGTTGGTCATATGGACCAAGATGCGTCCACCGTTTGTCCCATTGCTTTGGTAGAGTGCAAACGCAAAAATGCAGAGTGCAAACGAGGTGGCTCGAGGTTGGCTGACCGTGAAGGAAAAAGTATGAGCCGCCAATAAACGACGATCTTGGTACGCTCAAGAAGAAACCCACGCATCTCTCGCGCCTGACTACCCATTTGTCACGGGACATTTTTTTTACCTCATGCCCATCGACCCAACCCCGCCTAAGTGGATACGTGCCTGGGCGGAAATATGTTGGACCGGACAAAGGGAGGTCACATTTTTACCTTACCGGGAAAATTTCCCACTGGAACCAGGGGAGGGGGGGTACCGCTACCACCTTTTATAATTTTGAAGGCGCGGGCAATTATTTCCCCCCAGCCTGTACGTACACCCAGGTTCGATTCCCTTCCAAGCTCTTTTCCGCAGGCAAAACTACAGCATCGTTCTCCGAAAGTTTGATCAAAAATCCTCAAAAATCTTCTTTAAAAGATGGGGGGGTTCGGGGGGCGCAGCCCCCCGCCCAAACGGTACGGTACTAACAACCTAACAGGGCTTGTCTGGGCTTATACGTCTTGTAGAGTACCCGGCGGAGAAACCCCCATCAATGAGAAGGTGTTTCCACCGCATTTTGAGGTGTCCCCATCAATGGTAAAGTGTTTCCACCGCATTTTGAGGTGACCCCATCAAGGGAAAAGTGTTTCCACCGCATTTTGAGGTGTCCCCATCAAGGGTAAAGTGTTTCCACCGCATTTTGAGGTGTCCCCATCAATGGTAAGGTGTTTCCACCGCATTTTGAGGTGTCCCCATCATTGGTAAGGTGTTTCCACCGCATTTTGAGGTGTCCCCATCAATGGTAAGGTGTTTCCACCGCATTTTGAGGTGTCCCCATCAAGGGTAAAGTGTTTCCACCGCATTTTGAGGTGTCCCCATCAATGGTAAAGTGTTTCCACCGCATTTTGAGGTGTCCCCATCAAGGGTAAAGTGTTTCCACCGCATTTTGAGGTGTCCCCATCAAGGGTAAAGTGTTTCCACCGCATTTTGAGGTGTCCCCATCAAGGGTAAAGTGTTTCCACCGCATTTTGAGGTGTCCCCATCAAGGGTAAAGTGTTTCCACCGCATTTTGAGGTGTCCCCATCAAGGGTAAAGTGTTTCCACCGCATTTTGAGGTGTCCCCATCAAGGGTAAAGTGTTTCCACCGCATTTTGAGGTGTCCCCATCAAGGGTAAGGTGTTTCCACCGCATTTTGAGGTGTCCCCATCAATGGTAAGGTGTTTCCACCGCATTTTGAGGTGTCCCCATCAAGGGTAAGGTGTTTCCACCGCATTTTGAGGTGTCCCCATCAATGGTAAGGTGTTTCCACCGCATTTTGAGGTGTCCCCATCAAGGGTAAGGTGTTTCCACCGCATTTTGAGGTGTCCCCATCAAGGGTAAAGTGTTTCCACCGCATTTTGAGGTGTCCCCATCAATGGTAAGGTGTTTCCACCGCGTTTTGAGGTGTCCCCATCAAGGGTAAGGTGTTTCCACCGCATTTTGAGGTGTCCCCATCAATGGTAAGGTGTTTCCACCGCATTTTGAGGTGTCCCCATCAAGGGTAAAGTGTTTCCACCGCATTTTGAGGTGTCCCCATCAATGGTAAGGTGTTTCCACCACGTTTTGAGGTGTCCCCATCAAGGGTAAAGTGTTTCCACCGCATTTTGAGGTGTCCCCATCAAGGGTAAGGTGTTTCCACCGCATTTTGAGGTGTCCCCATCAATGGTAAGGTGTTTCCACCGCATTTTGAGGTGTCCCCATCAAGGGTAAAGTGTTTCCACCGCATTTTGAGGTGTCCCCATCAATGGTAAGGTGTTTCCACCACGTTTTGAGGTGTCCCCATCAAGGGTAAAGTGTTTCCACCGCATTTTGAGGTGTCCCCATCAAGGGTAAAGTGTTTCCACCGCATTTTGAGGTGTCCCCATCAAGGGTAAAGTGTTTCCACAGCATTTTGAGGTGTCCCCATCAAGGGTAAAGTGTTTCCACAGCATTTTGAGGTGTCCCCATCAAGGGTAAAGTGTTTCCACCGCATTTTGAGGTGTCCCCGTCAAGGGTAAATTGTTTCCACCGCATTTTGAGGTGTCCCCATCAAGGGTAAAGTGTTTCCACCGCATTTTGAGGTGTCCCCATCAATGGTAAGGCCGTTTTGTAGAATCGATTGCCTCACTAGCGCACTGCTCCACTGGACTTCCGGAGTTGGTGCAGCGTCTTGCCGCTGATGCTGCTCTGTGGCGCGTTTAGTCGCTCTCGGAGTCTGCGGTTCCTCTGATGCTCGAGGGTCCCCCGTGCAAACCTACCGATCCCTTCCATCTGCACTAGGCGTGGGCGCATAGGCCTGCATCATGGTAGACCGATCCACATCAAAGACGCTTCGTCCGTTCAGGACTCTTCCTGCTGCCTCGTCCGCTTTTTCATGTTTACGAAACCTCACAATTTTCTGATTATTATGGTCGAGCCCGAGTGTTACATTGATGGGCTGTGTGGAACTCCTTACTGCGGCAACAACAATGTTAAGATCCCTGCTTGGGCAAAGCCTCCGTGCCGAAGCGTGTCGGGAAGTGGCAGGCATGCTCGGACCGACTGGAAGTATTCGCAACAGTCAGGTGGCCGCTTCTGCCCAGGGTTCCCCGCTCCCCGCTCACGTCGCCATTGTAGAGTGTGTTTCACTGTTGTGAATTTGGCACGACACCACTCACAGTGCGTCTCTCTTGCCTCCGTTTCTTCTCATTTTGTAGACGCTTTTCCTCGGCAGCTGTCAACTAGCTCAACAAAAGTCTCAGGGCAAAGGGGCTGGACAGTGCGCACAGTTCCAGTTGGGTGCGCGCTGCTCCTCTCATCCTTTTTCAACGGCGCGGCTGTATATCAGGGGAGATGATTCCCATCAAGGCCCCAACAACCCTGCCCAATTCAGTCCGAGGGGTAGTGCACATCGACCAAACCTCCCCAGTTTTCGATATCGCAATTTTTCACGCAAAACCCCCCTATAAATCACTGGACTGAAAAACACCTGAATTCACTTGTAATTTTTACTAGTGCACTTGTAAATTTTCACGTGTAAATTTTACTAGTAAAAATTTTTACTAGTAAATTTACTAGTAAAAGGGTCATTTTACAAGTTTACTACTGCACCCTCTGTGGATAGATACCCCATTCCTCTCACCCTCCCATTCCAGGAGACTTACCTCGACGCCAGTTGTGTCCCCAAGCAGCTTGCGCCACATTTCCGGATATCCGTAGAACACCGGTTCAGGCTTGGGCTCTGCCCTGTTCACTCGCCGTTCCTAGGAGCATCGCTGTTGCTTTCTTTTCCTGCGCTGAGTGATATGCTTAAGTTTAGCGCGTAGATCTTCAACAGCTGAGGTCGGTGAGAGTTTCATTCGAACGACCTGTTTTTCCAAAAATCAATCCATGCCTTTGAAGTGTGAACCTCACGAGACTAGACGATTTTTGGAAATCGTCAGTCGCTCTCATTGAAGATCCATTGATCGAACACCATCCAATTTCATCAAACCTTGCGATTCAACTCCAGAAGATATGCGATGCTCGTTCTCGGACCCAGGATTTCAAACAGAGCATCGATCGGGTTGAATGATCTTTGCACCGCCACATTCTCGATTCAAACCGATTCAACTCGATCAACAATAATCAGCAAGCCAATCACCATCGAATCAAGAGTCGAACGCAGTCTGAGAGATTAGATTTTCAAGCGACACTCAACTGCTGATGGGCATGGGCGAACCCAGCCCGCTAATGCGTTCGACGACCTGATGAGTCTCATGCTTCTGCAATTCCCATTGACTATCGCGTCTGGCCGCGGTCTTCATCGTTCCCAGAGCCAAGACATCCACCGATAAGTGCAATTGATGTCACCCTCGATCAACCGCAGTTGAGCCGAGGGGAACAGTTGTTTTGCCTTTCCGATTGCTCGGGATTTTCGATTTCCTTCATGACCATGTTTGAATCCTCGGTTTCCAATCTGTTTGAAAGTCGTTTCCTCATTCCATTCAGAATTGAAATCTTTGGTAATGATCCTGCTGCAGGTTCACCTACAGCAACCTTGTTACGACTTTTGCTTCCTCTAGCTGAGAAACATTGCTTGGATTCGGGCGCTAATTCTGGAAGGTTCGGTTTTGGGGTCGGTTTTGGGGTCGGTTTCGGGTTCGGTTTTCAGATTTAATTCTGGAAGGTTCGGTTTCGGAGTCGGTTTTCGGTTCGGTTTTCGGTTCGGTTTTGGGTCCAAAATTTGGACCCAGAATTTGGGTCCAAATTTTTGGTCAAAATTTTTTGTCGAAAATTTTTGGTCAAAAATTCTAGTCGAAAATTTTTGACCAAAATTTTTGGTCGAAAATTTTTGGTCAAAATTTTCGGTCAAAAATTTTTGGTCGAAAATTTTTCCGACTACCAATTTCTGCTTCCCTGGAGACAGTATTTGTTACAGCTAAAAAGAACGTTGTTGGCAGCGGTTTAACCAGGGGGGGGGGCGTCCGCTTTATGTGTCCGTGGCTTAAAGGACCGAAACACGGCGCGGACGGGACCAGTGCGGTGTTGAGCACATACCCATTCCAAGCACGTTCTTGCAATCCCCCCATTCCAGTAGGGTACTTCGCGTAACGCGACTTGCTGCCCTCAGCACGCAGGATTACTTCCTCGCACTCTTTTCCTTTTGGTACTTCAACCATTGGTGCTGCACACGGCAACCCCATGTCCACTGTGCTCTGCGGAGCTTACTTCGCAGATTGCCACCGTAAAAAGAAGACAAGTCAGTGCTGCCTAGCGCGTCGCAGTCACAATCAGGGCGAGTGCCCTGAGTTTTTTAACTGATTGCTCAGACACGGTTGTAGGGGCCTTCTCCCCGTGACGGATTCGCCTGTGCTGTAGTAGCACGGGTGGTCCTGGCTGTGACGAGCTACGAACAGCCGCCTGACAAACCAGACTCACACCGCAGTCCTGTCTGCAGACACTCAGGTTCCACGCTGATGATGGTCCGCCTTATGTGTCCGTGGCTTAAAGGACCGAAACACGGCGCGGACGGGACCAGTGCGGTGTTGAGCACATACCCATTCCAAGCACGTTCTTGCAATCCCCCCCCCCCCCCCCCCCCCCCCTCCTGGTGCAACCCACTGTGGACCTACTGTGGGACCCACCTTAGCTAAATTCTCTAAGGTGAAATGGTAGAAAAAGTCACGTGTGGCCCTATTTACGCTCGTTTTGGGCAAAATCCAAGATCCTATTTACGTTTTTTTGCACTTTTCCCGCCTGTTTTTTGCACCCGTTTTGGTTCGTAGCTACACCCAGAACTTCGTCCTTGGGCTTGTTTTGACTGGCCGTGTTCTGCCCTCAAGACTTCTGTGTACTAACGAGCAAAAAGAATCAAGAAGGCGAACCAAACTCGACCACTTGATTGCACACTGTCAGGCGCCCAACAAGAACTCGAATGGTGTTGCGTCAACGCTTGCCAATATAAAGCTAAGACCTTCAGAGTCGTCGAATTAATGGAGTATTTATCACCCCCCAGTGTTCTAATGCAAACACTTGATTCTTTGGCTCGCGTAGCGAGCCGGAAAAAAACGGTATGATACACCCTAATTCCCGGCTCCTGTAAGCCCGAAGAAACGGGTGTATCTGTCGTAGTGCAATCAGGAGTTGCCCCAAACCCGCCGACCCATTTGATGCGTTGTTGTATTCGCCCAGTTCTTCGAAAGACGGCCTGCTTGGGTGGCCTTCGGGTGGCATCTCGGACACAAGATGCGTGCTGATAACGTACTGATTCAGCATGTGTACAAAGAGAAACTAGTTAACGTGCTGAAATCAGTACGTTTAGCATGCTGAACGTAAGGCCTGGCTGTAGCCTGGTGCAAAAAAAGTGCAAAAAAAAAAGTGCAAAAAAATGTGTTTGGACAAAATCTCGATTTACATTCACGCTTTAGGGCCACACCTGGAAAAAGTGGGTCAAAAACTTTTTTTTCGAGTGCTTTTTTGGGAGGATTTGGGCCAAAAAAAAAATTTTTTTTTTCTTGGTCGCTGCTGAGGAAACCACCTTGGAGCGGTCACCACCGTGCACACAGGCCCTGCAGGAGGGGGGGGGGAGGGGAGTTTAGGGGGGGGGGGGACCCACCCACCCTCGTTGCCGTCCGGCTGACAACGATGCCGAGTTTAGGGGCCTTAGCATCACACGGTGGACCGGTCAAGGGCTGGTGCGGTCAATGACCGCACCACGCTGACCGCAATAATGTTGACCGGTACCTTGCGGTCATTGACCGGTAGGGTACTGGTCATTGACCGCACCCATGGGGTCATTGACCGCACTCATGCGGTCATTGACCGCAACATTGCGGTCAATAACCGGTTCTTATGACAGTTTGCAAGGAAAACTGAAATAGGCAGCAAAGTGTAATTCTCGAAGTACGCACTAACAACTATACGTGCCCACCCCGTGTAAGTTGCTCACCCTTTTTACCCGTGAAAGCGTCTCAAACCGACCTCGCAGAGGAGGGAGACACTTTCACGGGCGGCTGACAGTGTTTTGATTGGCAACGAGCCTGGTGGTGTAGTTCTCTCAAACGATGCGACGGTGAGCCCGTGCGAAGAAAGACACGGGACGCCACGCACCTTTCCATCGTAACAGACGATGTAAAACCCAAGGTTGACTGTCGACCTTTGCAAACTCTTCGATGCAACGAGTGCCTCCAGTCTCGCAAACAGTTGTGTCCGGCGTACACAAAAATTAGTGTGGCGTCCACTACTATGAGAACAGATGATTTCAACAGGAAGGCAGCCTTTGCAAATAGCACAATATCTCTTCAACGAGAGAAAGTGCGAACAAAGGCTGCGAGCGCACAAACAAAGGCAAGTTGTCGACAAAGATTCTACTTGTCGACAGCGGAGTCGCAAACTTTGCTGTCGTCAGCTCGGCAAAGAAGATGTGCTGCGGGACATCTCTACGGGGCCCACATCGCCATGGATTTCTGCTCTTCGTATTGTCTGACGAGAACTGCCCAGAAGAAAGGGAAAAGTAAGAACACGTCTTTGTAACTGATATCACTAGCGCAAGGGAATGTTGAGTGGCTGCCTTAACAAACGAGCTTGGGCGAGGGCACCTTCCATCCACCACAACGCCAGTGAGAAACTGCCTCACCGTAAGTACAATCGAATAGAGCATCAGCGCCATTCATGGTCAGCGGGTTGAGGGAACCGATTACTGACTCGGGAAAAACGTTGCTCGCCACGTATCGTCAAAGCGACAAAGAGCACACCCGGAATGCTACCTTAAGCAGAAGACAAACAACATCAGAGACCCGCAACATCAACATTAAAGCCAGCGGCGAGGGTCAAGAAGACGGCACTGACGCGAGCGAAGAAGCGGACGAACTCTGCGTCGGAGCCAGGTGGTAGTTGGAGTCCTACAAGAACCGACAGCGGGATCCGAGCAACACCACCGACCTGGCCCGCTCGGTACAAGCGCGTGCAAAGCCCGTGCAAAGTCCGTGCATGCTCATCCATGTGGTTCGCGTGTTCGAAACATATTATTATCCATGGCCGCTCGATATCAGGGCGTGCAGCACTTGCCCCCCCAGTGAAAGACTGCTGCGAAACGATAGCTCCGGGTTATCCGAGAGTTTAGAGATCTACAAGGTCCGGCCCGGCGAACGGTATCAACGGGAATAGTTGAGTTGCAGATCTTGACAAAGATAGACGGAAAAAGAAGGTGTTTTTATTCTTCGCTTTTTCTCACGAACGGGGGGGTCGGTCCTGCTTTTGGCTTTGTAGGTTCTCCCGACTCCCCAATTCGTGGTTAGCACAAACTCAAGAGGTCTAGTCAACTATTCCCTGCAGTATTGGCATACCTTCAAGAATAGTTGAGTTGCAGCTCTTGACCAAGATAGACGGAACAAAGAAGGTGTTTTTATTCTTCGCTTTTTCTCACGAACGGGATTAGAATCCCTTAGGGCCCCCGCAGATTAGCGAGCTCGTCGATGGTAGACTGCGGGACGACAAGGGTGTTAGACGGGTGTAAGCCTCGCGTGTAAGGGTCCGCCGCCTGCAAATGGGTTGGCACCCATCTGACTCTCAACGTGGCCCCGTGCCCCTCCAGCAATTTAAACTTTGAAAGTAGCACGTTTCCCACGAAGAGTCGACAGTGGCCACACCTCCTAATCCTACCACTCAGGTGCCCATAAAATGCTCCAAAACTGGGGCCAACGGCATCTTATGCGCGGTGCCTCGGCATGGGCCTGGGAGTCCTGGGGCTAACGGCATCTTATGCGCGGTGCCTAGGCATGGGTCTGGGAGTCCTGGGGCTAACGGCATCTTATGCGCGGTGCCTAGGCATGGGCCTGGGAGTCCTGGGGCTAACGGCATCTTATGCGTTTGTTAGCCTGGCTGTCGGATATGGAATGGACCAGGAACGGACGAGCGTCAATGCTGAGTTGTCGTTCTCCCAGACACCCGCACGTGTGGTGTCCTACTAGGGGTGACCTAGTCCAGGTGACCCTACACTACAAGGGGGCTTGGCCACTAGTTTATGGCATGGTTGTATCAATACTCCCATCATGCGAAGCAACGACCACAGAAACAGCAACAAATCCAAGGCGCCCCAGGCCCCACACGCACCTGCTGCCATAGGTAACCTCGCGGGCTTCAAGCCCGATTCGATTAGCAGCACAGAAACAGTGCCCCACTTCAAAAGTCTAGGTAACCACAGTTCTAAATGCAGACGAAATCACGCAAACCCCCTTCCGTAGGTACGCTACACAAAGACACCAACACGAACATACACCTTACAACAGTGCCCTTACTGTAGAACCCGCCACGGCTACCCCGTGTAGCTGGAGTAACTAGCTGCGGAGGACAACAAACAGCCAAAGACAACCCAAAGACACAAAGAAAGCAAACCTCCCGCACCATGTTCCTAGTGCTTCTTGCTGTATCGTCCTTTTCAGTGGAAGTAGCTCCTCCACTAGGAATAAGCCTCCTCACTGAGGTCAACATGAACTGTATTGGTGATAGTATTGTTAAGCAACGTACTGACCTCAGATGCATCGAAAAAGGTTCTTTTCGCGATACCCCCGCCAGCGACGGCTGGATATTGAGACCCATGAGGTGCGAAGATTTCGAGTTTGTTGCCGCAGTCTTCTGTCACACGTGCCAAACGTGCTTCATCCGCTGCGGCCATTTGTCCCCGCGATGCCATTATGCTGCTGGAAGTATCCCAAGCCCAGTCCAGACGAACATCTGGACCTCAAGCTCCGATACTGCACTGCGGTCCATCTTTGTTGAACAGGACGCTACAGGTGCAAAACCGTGGTTCAGCTACAATCAGCTTGTGGACACCTTGCAGTGGAGTCCTGGGTACCCAGATCGTGAAGATGAGGTACGTAGTTCGCCGGACATCAACGCACCCATCGTTGGGCTGATGTGCTCCTCCGCCCACGCCCACTGCGGATGGCAGCAGGTGGTGCAATCAGGCAGCGATTGCATACGCCCGGACTCCCCAGTTCGCTGGACACCGTGGTTCAGCGAAGAGGACGAAGATGTCACGACGTGCGAGGAGTACGAGTTTGTCGCCCGCATCGAATGCAAAGCTGTTCCTTTTCTCTCGGGGGGGCCTTTCGGGGAAGAAGGGCTCCATTGTGACAATATGAGACTCGGCTGCGTTGCTATGGCCTCACATTGCACCTTCGCCAGCGGTCCCGACAGCAAGGAGATCTGGTCAAGTGCAGACAACAACGTCTGGGTCTCGCAGGAGGACGTCCTGTGGGGTATCCTGTGCAAGTTCGACTTCTGCGGCACGTTGGACCTCCGCTTCCGTCGGCTTACGAACAACTTGCAGTGGGTCAGGTTACAGTGGTACCTGTATTCGGATACTGACAGCTATAGCTCTAATCCGATTATTGGGCTTTCCTGTAAGACAAACAGATGCAAGGGAACGTCGGGGACAAAGGCACTGGCTCAGGCTTATGTCCCTTGCATACAAGATTTGGAGAGATGCGCAGCCGAAGGGACGATGACGCAGGCCCAGTCCCACCCTTGCATACCGTCATCCGGGATTGGCGTGCGCTGGACACCGGTGATCAGCGTTGGCGCTGGTACGGGTTTGGCATGCGAGGACCACGAGTATCTCGCCGAATTTCGGTGCACGAACTTAGACTGTACCAGCATCAAGCTCGCCTGCGTCTCTCTTCCCTCGCATTGCATTTTCCTCCAGTCCGCTTCCGTAGATTGGTTCAGGAGTGCAGACGACTCTAGCTCTCCCTCCACCGCAGAATGGCTCTCGCAGGACGGGTACGTCCTGCACGGCATCCAGTGCCAGTCCGAGAACTGCGGCAGTTTCAGCCCTCGCATCCGTCAACTTTCCAGCACCTTGCCGTGGACTTCGTTTTCAGAGGAGAACGAAGACGGCAACGAGGGTGCTTCGTCGTTGAATGCCAAAGTGCCCATTGTTGGCCTCTCCTGCTCCGGTGAGCACTGCGACGACAAGCAGGTGCTGTCATTGCCGACCAGCACTTGCGTGGGCACTCCGGGTGTCGTGCGCTGGACACCGTACTTCACCACATCGAACAGCCCGACCGACGACAGGTACACTTCGTGCGAGGACTACGAGTACGTCGCCCGCATCGAGTGCCAGGGCGACTACTGTGCCAACATGAGGCTCGGCTGCATCGCTATGGCCGCGCATTGCACTTTCACCACCGGGCCCGAATTCAAGACGATCGAGTCAGGCGGCTCGTGGCTCTCGCAGCGGGGGTTCGTCCTGTGGAGTATCCAATGCAGCAACGACTGGTGCGGCACTTTGAACGTCGGCTACCGTCAGCTTTCGAGTACGACCACCTTGCAGTGGAGCCCTTCGTTCTCAGAGGAACAGGTCGACGGCGACGAGGGTGCTTCGCCGGACAAGAACGCACCCATTGCCGGGCTGCTCTGCTCCGGCGAAGACTGCGCCGACAAGAAGGTGTTGCAAATATCTACCAGCAGTTGCATAGTCTCAGGGGCTGCCGTGCGCTGGACGCAGTATTTCAGCGACGGGCAAGCGTCTTACACACAGTGCGAAGACTATGAGTATGTCGCCCGCATTCAGTGCCGGGGGGTGAGTTGTAGCAGCATGAGGCTTGGCTGCGTCGCTATGGCCCAGCACTGCTCATTCGACACGAGTCCATTCTTCCAGGACGTATCAACAGGCGAGTCCTGGATGTCGTATGGGTACGTCCTATGGAGTGTCCAGTGCAAGGGCGGCGACTTGTGCCCCACGCCGACCGTCGGCTACCGTAGGCTTACGAATACACAGTGGTGGAGTTCTTGGTTCTCAGAAGAGGACGAAAACGGCAACGCTGGTGCTTCGCCGGATGTGCTCGCACCCATTGTAGGGCTGTCCTGCGGCGGTGACCACTGCGACAACAAGAAGGTGTTGCAACTGAAGGAAAGCAGTTGCATACTCTCCGGGGGTGCCGTGCGCTGGACACAGTATTTCTCCTCATTGGACGTCGGCTACACCTCCTGCGAGGACCACGAGTACGCTTACCGCATCCAGTGCCAGGGCGACAACTGTGCCAGCATGAGGCTCGGCTGCGTTTACATGGCCTCGCATTGCACTTTCGCCACCGGGCCCGCCAACCAGACGATCGGCACGTCAGGCAGCTGGTGGCTCTCGCAGCAGGGGTACGTCCTGTGGAGTATCCAGTGCAGCAACGACTGGTGCGGCACTTTGAAGGTCGGCTACCGTCAACTTACGAATACCTTGCAGTGGAGCCCTTCGTTCTCAAGCGGTGCTTCGCCGAACAACAACGCACCCATTGCCGGGCTGCTCTGCTCTGGCGAAGACTGCGCCAACAAGAAGGTGTTGCAAAGGACTACGAGCAGTTGCATAGACTCTGGGGCTGCCGTGCGCTGGACACCGTACTTCAGCGACGCGCAAGCGTCTTACACAAAGTGCGAAGACTATGAGTATGTCGCCCACATCCAGTGCCACGGAGTGAGTTGTAGCAGCATTAGTCTCGGCTGCGTCGCTATGGCCCAGCACTGCGTATACGACACGAGTCCATTCTTCCAGGACGTATCATCAGGAGAGTCCTGGATGTCGGATAGTGGGTACCTGTGGAGTGTCCAGTGCAAGGGCGGCAACTTGTGCCCCACGCTGACCGTCGGCTTCCGTAGGCCTACGAATACACAGAGGTGGAGTTCTTGGTTCTCAGAAGAGGACGAAAACGGCAACGGTGGTGCTTCGCCGGATGTGCCCGCACCCATTGTAGGGCTGTCCTGCGACGGTGACCACTGCGACAACAAGAAGGTGTTGCAAATGAAGGAAAGCAGTTGCATAGTCCCTGGGGCTGCCGTGCGCTGGACACAGTATTTCACCTCATCGGACAGCTACACGTCGTGCGAGTACTACGAGTACGTCTACCGCATCCAGTGCCAGGGCGACAACTGTGCCAACATCCGGCTCGGCTGCGTTGCTATGGCCTGGCATTGCTCTTTCAACGACAACGGGCCCTCTGTCCAGACGATCGGCACGTCAGGCAGCTGGTGGCTCTCGCAGCAGGGGTACGTCCTGTGGAGTATCCAGTGCAGCCACGACAAATGCGGCACTTTGGACGTCGGCTTCCGTCAGCTTACGAATACCTTGAAGTGGAGTGCTGAGTATGATGTCGACTCGCCGTATTCCATCGCACCTATAGTAGGGGTGTCGTGCAAGAACTCCTGTGCATTCAAGCAGGTGGCGCATGCGAGGAGCAGTTGCACACCCAACGACGGGACTGGCGTGCGCTGGACACCGTACTTCAGCGCGGCGAGCGACGCGAACAAGTGCGAGGACTACGAGTACATCAGCCGCATCGATTGCTCGGGTACGTTGTGTTCCCAGCTCAGGCTCGGCTGCGTCGCTTTTCCCTCGCATTGCGCGTACGTCGGAAGCTCACGGGTCGATTCGATCGGCGGATATTCAATTAAATATGACGAGTCAATCGCGACGTACGACAATGTAGTCCTGTCGACGATCCAATTGACAGAAAATGATTTGCACATGCAACTGGATCTCACCTACCGTGAGATTACCGATGATATTTATAATTTCGTGCAGTGGAGTCCTTGGTTCTCAGAGGAGAATGTAAACGACGACGAGGGTGCTTCGCCGAATTCCAACGCACCCATTGTTGGGCTGTCCTGCGGCGGTAACCACTGCGACAACAAGCAGGTGGTACAAATGAAGGAAAGCAGTTGCATAGTCTCCGGGGCTACCGTGCGCTGGACAGACTATTTCACCTCATCGATCGGCAAGTCCACGTCTTGCAAGGATAACGAGTACGTCGCCCGTATCCAGTGCCGGGGCGACAACTGTGCCAACATGAGGCTCGGCTGCGTTGCTATGGCCTCGCATTGCTCTTTCAGCGACAACGGGCCTGGCACCCGGGAGATCGGCCCGTCAGGCAGCTGGTGGCTCACGCAGCAGGGGTACGTCCTGTGGAGTATCGAGTGCCAGAAGGACTGGTGCGGCACTTTGATCATCGGCTACCGTCAACTTTCAAAGTACCCAAGATCACCAACATTGGTAATTCCCCTGCCACCGAGAATCTAGCCACCGAGAATCGGTCGAGAATGCGATGCTTGCCGAAAGGTTCGACTACCCCTTGCGCGGGTTGCCCCGGCATGGGCCTTGGAGTGGAACAAGGCCTGGGGGCTACCGGCGTTTTATGTTGGTATCGTGGCTGTCGGACATGGAATGGACCAGGAACAGGCGGCGTCAATGCTGGGTTGCCGTTCTCCCGGACACCCGCACGCGGTGGCCGTGTGGTGTCCTACTACGGGTGACGTAGTGCAGGTGACCCTCCACTACAAGAACAGAGAAGACCCACACAAACTACACAATAGCGAACTGCGTCCAAAGAAGAACGTGAACCCTAAAACGAGGAGGCACTCGTTGCATAAATATTCCTAGCATGCGAAGCAACGGCCGCAGAAACAGACAACAAAATTGAAGGCGCCCCAGGCCCCACACGCACCTGCTGCTAAAGGCAACCTCGCGGGCTTCAAGCCCGATTCGATTAGCAGCACAGAAACAGTGCCCCACTTCAAAAGTCTAGGTAACCACAGTTCTAAATGCAGAAGAAACCGCGCAAAAACCCTTCTGCAGGTACGTCACACAAAGACACAAAGAAGTACATACACCTTACGATCAGTAGAGCCAACAGTGCCCTTACTGTAAAACCCGCCACGGCTGCCCCGTGGAGCTGGAGCACCTTAGCTGTGAAGGACAGCCAAAGCAACACAAATCCACAAAGAAAGCAACCCTCCCGCACCATGTTCCTAGTGCTTGTAGCTGTATCGTCCTTTTCAGCGGATACCATTGCAGTGGGAATAAACCTCCTCACTGAGGTCAACATGAACTGTGATGGTGAGACTGTTGTTAAGCAACGTAATGACGGCAGATGCATCGACGAAAATTCTTTTCGCTATGTTTATCCCTCCAGCGACGGCTGGATGTTGAGACCCATGCGGTGCGAAGATCACGAGGTTGTTGCAGAAGTCTACTGTCACAAGTGCGAAACGTGCTACCTCCGCTGCGGCCATTTGTCCCCGCGATGCCATTATGCTGCTGGAAGTATCCCAAGCCCGGTCCAGACGAACATCTGGAGCTCAAGCTCCGATACTGCACTGCGGTCCATCTTTGTTGAACAGGACGCTAAAGGTGCAAAACCGTGGTTCAGCTACAATCAGCTTGTGGACACCTTGCAGTGGAGTCCTGTGATCTCAGAGGACCACCGTACTTCGCCGGACATCAACGCACCCATTATTGCGATGAGCTGCATCTCCGCCCACTGCGGAAAGAAGCAGGTGGTGCAATCAGGCAGCGATTGCATACGCCCGGACTCCCCAATTCGCTGGACACGGTGGTTCAGCGAAGAGGTCGAACATGCCACGAGGTGCGAGGAGTACGAGTTTGTCGCCCGCATCGAGTGCTTTTCTCAAGACGTCTTGTTGGGGGGGTATTTGGGGGACCCAAGGGGGAAAAGCGAGGAGTATTGTGACAATATGAGGCTCGGCTGCGTTGCTATGGCCTCTCATTGCACCTACGCCAGCGGTGCCGTCGGCGCGGAGATCTGGTCAAGCAGTGCAGTAGACGACAGCGCCTGGGTCTCGCACGACGGGTACGTCCTGTGGGGTATCAAGTGCAAGCTCGACTACTGCGGCACGTTGGACCTCCACATCCGTCGGCTTACGAACAACTTGAACTGGGATTGGTTGCAGTGGTACCTGTATGCGGCTACGGGCAGCGGGAGCTATAACTATCCTATTATTGGGCTTTCCTGTAGGATAAACCATTGCAAAGTGGATGACCAGTCTGATACCCCTTGCATACGAGATTCTGATAGATGCGCAGCCGAAGGGAAGCTGGCGCGGGTACAGTCCAACCCTTGCGTTGTATCCGGGAATGTCATGCGCTGGACACCGTTGATCAGCGTTGGGGCCGGTACGCGTCTGGCATGCGAGGACTACGAGTATCTCGCCGAATTTCGGTGCTCGGACTTAGACTGTACCAGCATCAAGCTCGGCTGCATCCCTCTTCCCTCGCATTGCATTTTCCTCCAGTCCGCTTCCGTAGATTGGTTCAGGCGTGCAGACTCTTCTCCCTATCTCACTGGATCAGAATGGCTCTCGCAGGACGGGTACGTCCTGCACGGCATCCAGTGCCAGTCCGAGAACTGTGGCAGTTTCAGCCCTAGCATCCGTCAACTTTCCAGCACCTTGCCGTGGACTTCGTTTTCAGAGGAGAACAAAAACGGCAACGAGGGTGCTTCGTCGTTGAATGCCAAAGTGCCCATTGTTGGCCTCTCCTGCTCCGGCGACCACTGCGACGACAAGCAGGTGCTGTCAATGCCGACCAGCACTTGCGTGGGCACTCCGGGTGTCGTGCGCTGGACACCGTACTTCACCACATTGAACAGCCCGACCGACGACAGGTACACTTCGTGCGAGGACTACGAGTACGTCGCCCGCATCGAATGCCAGGGCGACTACTGTGCCAACATGAGGCTCGGCTGCATCGCTATGGCCGCGCATTGCTCTTTTACCACCGGGCCCGACTTCAAGACGATCGAGTCAGGCGGCTCGTGGCTCTCGCAGCAGGGGTACGTCCTGTGGAGTATCCAATGCAGCAACGACTGGTGCGGCACTTTGAGCATCGGCTACCGTCAGCTATCGAGTACGACCACCTTGCAGTGGAGCCCTTCGTTCTCAGAGGAACAGGTCGACGGCGACGAAGGTGCTTCGCCGGACAACAACGCACCCATTGCCGGGCTGCTCTGCTCCGGCGAAGACTGCGCCGACAAGAAGGTGTTGCAAATATCTACCAGCAGTTGCATAGTCTCAGGGGCTGCCGTGCGCTGGACGCAGTATTTCAGCGACGGGCAAGCGTCTTACACACAGTGCGAAGACTATGAGTATGTCGCCCGCATTCAGTGCCGGGGGGTGAGTTGTAGCAGCATGAGGCTTGGCTGCGTCGCTATGGCCCAGCACTGCTCATTCGACACGAGTCCATTCTTCCAGGACGTATCATCAGGCGAGTCCTGGATGTCGGGGAATGGGTACGTCCTATGGAGTGTCCAGTGCAAGGGCGGCGACTTGTGCCCCACGCCGACCGTCGGCTTCCGTAAGCTTACGAATACACAGTGGTGGAGTTCTTGGTTCTCAGAAGAGGACGAAAACGGCAACGGTGGTGCTTCGCCGGATGTGCTCGCACTCATTGTAGGGCTGTCCTGCGGCGGTGACCACTGCGACAACAAGAAGGTGTTGCAACTGAAGGAAAGCAGTTGCATAGTCTCCGGGGGTGCCGTGCGCTGGACAGACTATTTCTCCTCATTGGACGTCGGCTACACCTCCTGCGAGGACCACGAGTACGTTTACCGCATCCAGTGCCAGGGCGACAACTGTGCCAGCATGAGGCTCGGCTGTGTTTACATGGCCTCGCATTGCACTTTCGCCACCGGGCCCGCCAACCAGACGATCGGCACGTCAGGCAGCTGGTGGCTCTCGCAGCAGGGGTACGTCCTGTGGAGTATCCAGTGCAGCAACGACTGGTGCGGCACTTTGAAGGTCGGCTACCGTCAGCTTACGAATTCCTTGCAGTGGAGCCCTTCGTTCTCCTCGGAGGAGGGTTCGCCGGACAACAACGTACCCATTGCCGGGCTGCTCTGCTCCGGCGAAGACTGCGCCGACAAGAAGGTGTTGCAAAGGACTACGAGCAGTTGCATAGTCTCCGAGGCTGCCATACGCTGGACACAGTATTTCACTTCATTGGACGACATCTCCACGTCGTGCGAGGACTATGAGTATGTCGCCCGAATCGAGTGCCAGGGAGTGAGTTGTAGCAGCATGAGGCTCGGCTGCGTCGCTATGGCCCAGCACTGCGTATTCGACACGAGTCCATTCTTCCAGGACGTATCATCAGGCGAGTCCTGGATGTCGGATAGTGGGTACCTGTGGAGTGTCCAGTGCAAGGGCGGCGACTTGTGCCCCACGCTGACCGTCGGCTTCCGTAGGCCAACGAATAGTAAATTCAATACACAGAGGTGGAGTTCTTGGTTCTCAGAGGAGGACGAAAACGGCAACGCTGGTGCTTCGCCGGATGTGCTCGCACCCATTGTAGGGCTGTCCTGCGGTGGTGACCACTGCGACAACAAGAGGGTGTTGCAACTGAAGGAAAGCAGTTGCATAGTCTCCGGGGGTGCCGTGCGCTGGACACAGTATTTCACCTCATCGGACCACAGCTACACGTCGTGCGAGGACCACGAGTACGTCTACCGCATCCAGTGCCAGGGCGACAACTGTGACACCATCAGGCTCGGCTGTGTTTACATGGCCCCGCATTGCTCTTTCGCCACCGGGCCCGACTACAAGGAGATCGAGTCAGGCGGCTCGTGGCTCTCGCAGCAGGGGTACGTCCTGTGGAGTATCCAGTGCAGCAACGACTGGTGCGGCACTTTGAAGGTCGGCTACCGTCAACTTACGAATACCTTGCAGTGGAGCCCTTCGTTCTCATACGGTGCTTCGCCGGACATCAACGCACCCATTGCCGGGCTGCTCTGCTCCGGCGAAGACTGCGCCGACAAGAAGGTGTTGCAAAGGACTACCAGCAGTTGCATAGACTCTGGGGCTGCCATGCGCTGGACGCCGTACTTCAGCGACGTGCAAGCGTCTTACACAAAGTGCGAAGACTATGAGTATGTTGCCCGCATCCAGTGCAGGGGGGTGAGTTGTAGCAGCATGAGTCTCGGCTGCGTTGCTATGGCCCAGCACTGCGTATTCGACACGAGTCCATTCTTCCAGGACGTATCATCAGGAGAGTCCTGGATGTCGGATAGTGGGTACCTGTGGAGTGTCCAGTGCAAGGGCGGCGACTTGTGCCCCACGCTGACCGTCGGCTTCCGGAGGCCTACGAATACACAGAGGTGGAGTTCTTGGTTCTCAGAAGAGGACGAAAACGGCAACGGTGGTGCTTCGCCGGATGTGCCCGCACCCATTGTAGGACTGTCCTGCGACGGTGACCGCTGCGACAACAAGAGGGTGCTGCAAATGAAGGAAAGCAGTTGCATACTCTCCGGGGGTGCCGTGCGCTGGACAGACTATTTTACCTCATCGGACAGCTACACGTCGTGCGAGTACTACGAGTACGTCTACCGCATCCAGTGCCAGGGCGACAACTGTGCCAACATCCGGCTCGGCTGCGTTGCTATGGCCTCGCATTGCTCTTTCAACGACAACCGGCCCTCTGTCCGGACGATCGGCACGTCAGGCAGCTGGTGGCTCTCGCAGCAGGGGTACGTCCTGTGGAGTATCCAGTGCAGCCACGACAAATGCGGCACTTTGAACGTCGGCTTCCGTCAGCTTACGAATACCTTGAAGTGGAGTGCTGAGTATGATATCGACTCGCCGTATTCCATCTCACCTATAGTAGGGGTGTCGTGCAAGAACTCCTGTGCATTCAAGCAGGTGGCGCATGCGAGGAGCAGTTGCACACCCAACGACGGGACTGGCGTGCGCTGGACACCGTACTTCAGCGCGGCGAGCGACGCGAACAAGTGCGAGGACTACGAGTACATCAGCCGCATCGATTGCTCGGGTACGTTGTGTTCCCAGCTCAGGCTCGGCTGCGTCGCTTTTCCCTCGCATTGCGCTTACGTCGGAAGGTCATGGGTCGATTCGATCGGCGGATATTCAATTATATATGACGAGTCGATCGCGACGTACGAGAATGTAGTCCTGTCGACGATCCAATTGACAGAAAATGATTTGCACATGCAACTGGATCTCACCTACCGTGAGATTACCGATGATATTTATAATTTCGTGCAGTGGAGTCCTTGGTTCTCAGAGGAGAATGTAAACGACGACGAGGGTGCTTCGCCGAATTCCAACGCACCCATTGTTGGGCTGTCCTGCGGCGGTAACCACTGCGACAACAAGCAGGTGGTACAAATGAAGGAAAGCAGTTGCATAGTCTCCGGGGCTACCGTGCGCTGGACAGACTATTTCACCTCATCGAACGGCAAGCCCACGTCTTGCAAGGATAACGAGTACGTCGCCCGTATCCAGTGCCGGGGCGACAACTGTGACAACATGAGGCTCGGCTGCGTTGCTATGGCCTCGCATTGCTCTTTCAGCGACAACGGGCCTGGCACCCGGGAGATCGGCCCGTCAGGCAGCTGGTGGCTCACGCAGCAGGGGTACGTCCTGTGGAGTATCGAGTGCCAGAAGGACTGGTGCGGCACTTTGATCATCGGCTACCGTCAACTTTCAAAGTACCCCAAATTGGTAATTTCCCTGTAGCCACCGAGAATCTTCCGAGGAATGACCGCCAGAGGTTTCGAATTTAAGCTCTACCTGTGCGGGTGACGTGACCCCAACCAGTGTGAACTCAGTTTTAATGCCGAAGGGAGGGTTTCCGGGAAAAGAAGGGGTAAAAACGAAGACAATCAGCGGGGGCACGTATCGGACCGCATCAGCGCAACAGCGCCGCCAATTCAACAGCAACGACCAAGGAAATGTGGGGCTCGGTGCACCGAGAGCATGCTCACCTGACCACCCAAGAAAGGCCGACCACTGATTATTTGTACCAGCAACGCATTGAAAGTGCTCACTGACCCCCCTACCCCTACCACAACGTGAGGCCACAAAATGAAGAACGAAACCGAACCAGGAAACAAGCAACCGTGAAGAGGGGGCACAAGGAACCCCATCACTTTGTTCTCAAAAGCGCTAGCAGACAACCGTTTTTTTTTGGGTTTGCGTGGCGTGGTCTAGCGGTCATGGCGGGTGTGTTGTGGATCTGTGGGTCGAGGGCTCCCACCTGACGGTCGAGGCACCCGGACTTGACTTGTTTCGATTCTCTCTCTCTCTCTCTCTCTCTCTCTCTCTCTCTCTCTCTCTCTCTCTCTCTCTCTCTCTCTCTCTCTCTCTCTCTCTCTCTCTCTCTCTCTCTCTCTCTCGCTCTCTCTCTCTCTCTCTCTCTCTCTCTCTCTCTCTCTCTCTCTCTCTCTGAACTTCTTACCTCAAGCTTTTGGACCGGCCACGTTGCTGCTCTCAACCTGAACCTTGCACACTCGTGTGTTTTTGTTAAGAAGAGAAGGGAGAACGGCCAACCAAGCTAAACCGCTAGACTGCACCACTCGCGCCATGAAGTATACAAGTACCCCGTTGTTCACCACTCGATGCAGGGCAGGACCCCCCTATGCACCCTGTTTCGCCTTCTACAGACTAGACACCAAGCCCGCTTTCTCGGTAGTCTTATCAGTAGTCTCAGGTGCAGGGGCAGGGGGCACGGTACACGGCGGACTCTCCCGCCGGATGGGGGAGTGTTTGTACGGTCGGGGATTTCGCTTATTTTGTTTGGATTTACACCCGCAGTGCAGGAGCGTACACCATTCATTGACATCTGCAGTGCGGGAGTATATCACCCGCAATGCAGGAGCCGCACTTTCGCATTTTGGTGCCAAATACAGCGTAAATTCACTCCCGTAATTTTTCACTCCCGCATTCACTCTCCCAACCGGTGGAGGAGTCCTTCGTGTAGGGTACATGGAGCTTCAGAATCTGGTGTCCTCAAGGCAGAACCTTCTGCAGCCAGGGTTCTCCTTGAGTAGTACTTTGATTGTTCTGATGGAAGGTGTCACGGATGTTTGGCAGCCGCTGCTCAACTTAGTGCATGCTAATCCATGTGGTTCATGTACTTAAAAGAAGTCAATGCTAAACAAAGGGAAGTGTGAGGCGTGCAGAGCACTCGTCCGAAGGGAGGTTCCCACGGTAGAGGCACCATCACCACGCGAACGATGGGCAGCCGATCGCGGTGTGCACAGAGCACAGCACGACGAAGTGCGGCGAGTGCAAGACGGCGGCGGCGTGTTGCCGCAGCGGGCATCATGCCTGCCGCACGCATTGCAGAGGAACCTGCCAAGAGTGCAAGAGGCTCCCTACGCTGACGCAGAGGCGACCGGCGGCATGTTGCAGCCGCGGCCACCACCAGTCCAACAAGCCGAACGTCCAGTCAACCCCCGGACGCAACAAGAAGAAGAGGCCCTCCTCACCCACCCAGGTGGGCGTACAACGGGAAACGCCAGTAGGAAAGCGAGCGGCGCGAGCGCCGCTCGCGGCAACGAAAAAGGAGACGGCGACGACCGGACGGGCGACCAAGAGGCCGCCACCAACGCCAGGAACCAGCGAACGACCAGCGCTGAAGAAGAGGGTGCTCGGCACCCCGAAGGAAGGCCCGATCGCCGGCCGCAAGCGGAAGAAGACGAAGGCGACCACACCCGACTCAGGGGTGCATCGAAGGAAGAAGAAGGTACCGAGGGCAAGCAGCTCTCAGAAACGACCGGGGACCACGGGCACACGTGCCCGCCCTCGTACTCGCCGACTCAGTCTCTGGAATCGCAAGAAAGCCAAACCCCGCTAGGTCCACAAATGCTCGACCTTGACGACGCAATGGCAGGTGACGACGTCATCCGATAACCTGACTTTCAAGGCAGTGCATGCTAATCCATGTGGTTCATGTACTTAAAAGAACTCAATGCTAAACAAACATAACGTAGGCGGCGCCGAAGCTTTACCAGCTTCGGCTGACACGATTTGCGCACTTAACCTTGGTTACGAAGACGACTGAAAAGCATAGACACAAAGATAGCTCAAAGCATCTGCAGAATAACACGAAAAGCCTCCAGGCAAAAGTCCGTTTTCACATTTCTTCTGTAGCATGGCCCGAATAGGAGGAGAGCATTCTCCCACTACTGGCATACAAAACCCCGCC
Source organism: Diplonema papillatum (assembly GCA_030068145.1). Lineage (NCBI taxonomy): Eukaryota > Euglenozoa > Diplonemea > Diplonemida > Diplonemidae > Diplonema > Diplonema papillatum. The sequence continues at coordinate 458,673 of JAPJBO010000029.1, read as the reverse complement.
CAACCATACCGGCCCCCAACGCGTGTTGCGACACTCAGTGTGACCTCGCTATTTGCGGTGAGGTTACCTCACATGTATTTGTCATGCTGAGTGTCACGACACGCAAGCATCGGCGGCTGGAAAGAACCGCAATAGCGAGGTCACTGTGAGCAAGCATTGGGGGCCCGGAAGAACTTGGACCTACGACTGTGGATGAGGACAGCGCAATGGATGAGCACAGTGCCGGTCACCTCTTCGTTCATCTCCCAAATCAACGCTCTAAACCACTTGCAATAATCCACAAAAATCAACGGAAGTCTCGTCTGACCTTTCTAAAAGAATAAAAGAAAACCTTGCTTCCGTTTTCACACTTCTTCTTTTTTCTCTCCTTCTTCTTCTCTCCTTCTCTCAAAAACCCCATCAAGGACAACGAAATTGCAAGCAAGAATAGCGCGTCTCACTAGTTATGGACATAACAAGTGCATGTGCAAATCAAGAGTGCTTTCACGACAAAATACGGTTGCTAGTACACGGGAGAACTTCATACCGAGTGATTCCGAGGAAAGAATTAAGCCGCACATTCACATAGGGAGCTGTAGTAAGGAAGTACTTCGGGGCGAACCTCGCCGCGCGGAGAGGAGCATACAAGCGCGGCACTCTTGAGGTGATGTGCGTGGGCTGGAACTGGGCCCTGTGCACAGCCCAGCGCTCATCTCGTGCTCGTCCTCGAAGAAGACGGCGTCTGCTGGGTGGACAACTTCTTTGCTGTCGGGCCTCGAAACAGGAAGCCACCGGGCGTTTGGCTGCGCTCCTTGAGCGTTGTGAGAGTCGCTCGAGTCAGTGTGAGGTTTAGCTACAAAAAGCTATAGCTAGCTACAGCGTAGCTTTTTGTAGCCTTTTGTAGCTCTTTTTTTCGGGAGGGGTTCCCAGCCCATTCAGGATACGTTTTGCTCCAATTTCTTCAGTTTCGAAGTTTTCTGGGCATATTTTGGCGTGTTTCCTGGCACCTGATTTGCCCTGTCACTGGCCTGTGCACTGAGGCCTCACTGCCGGGCCCGCTGCAGCCTACCGAGCCTCAGTGAGGGTCGGTGAGGCTGCAACCACGTAGGGGCGGCGAGGGTGATGCAGCAGGGAAGCCTGGGGCGCCAGAGTCACGACGGTTCCATGAAGCGAAGCCAATCAGGACCCCAACCGCAGAGCGAAGAGCACTCGAGACAGTGTGGGTGCCCTTTGGAAGATAGTGGAGACCATTATCAAAGACCGCCCCACGTTCCTCCATCGATGGACTCCTCAGTCCGGAGGCTTCCGGGTAGGGAGAGGCACAGAGAAGCAGCTCTACACCGCAATCAACCGGAAAAAAGGCCGATTCACATGCTGCTCGTCTTCGACCTGGCGCGCGCTTTCGACGGGCAGCACGCTCCCGGCAGGCGGGACTCCCGGGAAGAGCACGCCGCTCAGCCCGAATCAAAAACGCAGTCGGCCACTAAAGCACTAAAGTAGTGAGCGATCTGCGACAAAACGTGGTCACGGAATCGTGTGAGCGGCCTGCAGATGCAGGTACTGGGTGGTCGTTCGGCAAGGTCACACTCGTCTGTCGAAACCCTTGTAGGCTTCAAATTGAAGTTCAATGGCCGGCAGCTCGAAGAAAGTCTCCGTTCCCAGCTGAGTCATCACCTGTTCAAGACTGCTGGATCTGGCGGAAACGCCGACTGAACCCGGAGGCCTTGCCGATCCTTACCGCACCCCCAGACTCTGCAGACGTCGCCGCCACCGCGCTCGAACGCGTGGCTGTCACTCCGCTGTGCTTGTTCCGCGGCACTGCTGCCGGCAGCCACACTCTCATCATCCCGGTTTTCACAAACCGAGAGAGCTCATCCAAAATATGATCAAGGAAACAATACGAGACGTGTCACGAAACTTTAGCCTGCAACGCAGCACACGTTGAGCCGTGCGGGGTGCTGCGGGTGACTGTACTACTAGTAGTAGTACAGAACAGTGTGGGGGCTGGCACCGGTGCTGGTCGGTGCCCGGGAACAGTAAGGTCGGGTCGTAGGGTGCACGCACGCCCGACCCTACTGTAGACTTCTTGGGAAATCGTGATGACTCCGTTTCGTCGTTCGACTGTTTTCTTTTGCCTGACGGCCTTCGACAAGGTGCAGCCACGGACCGGCTGTCTTCCGTACACAAAGCTAAGGATACGCACGTGTTTTTGTATTGGCCAAGTTTGGAAGTCCCACACAGGCCGGTGCCGGGGCTCAACCTCGCGCGGAGAGCCCCGCGGCGGCACTGGGAATGGATCTACTGTTGAAACGTTGAAACAGTAGAAAGTGCCCCCCTGTGGTAGTAGTCCATTCTCAGCCCCGGAGAAAAAAAGAGCCCCGGCACCGGCCAGCCCCAGACCAGGGTTGGGGAGTCTGATCAGATCTGATGCTGATTTCTCGGGCCAGACCGTGTCAGGGGCGGCCGACTTCCTTGGTTGTTTTCAAAGTGCGCACCCGAAAAACAACCCATTCTTGGGCCAGCTCAGCCCCGAAGCCCCGGGGCCAGCCTCCACACCGTTGGACTCGCTATTGTAGCCTGCAGTTGCAAGAGCCTTCCCCTACTGCAGCCTGTGCCAGTGCAGGAGACCGTACACTGCTACAGAGCAAGAACGTGAACGCTGCTGACACTGACAGACGCCACAATCGTCAAAAAAAGTGGAAACCCAGGCGGAATTCGGGTTTGGGTGACGTTTCACATGGGTTTGAATCGTATTTTGATGGCACAAAAAAAAGGCTACAAAAGGCTACAAAAAGCTTCACGAGCTACAGTAGCTAAAAACTGTAGCAGCTACAAAAGGCTACTGTAGCTAAACCTCACACTGCTCGAGTGGAATTGAACACCGCGGACGAGACTTTCGGGTCCCGATGCAGCGTTTCGAGGCCCTCGGGCTGGAGAGTTCGACCTTGCGGCGGACCCACCGAGGTTTCGATCGTCGCCATCTTGGGTATTGAAGCTGCTCGAAGCCGATGACCTCCGAGCTGTGCTCTCCGGGGCACTACGCCCCGGGCTTTTTTCGAGGGGCTCGGCCCGTTTGTGTGGTTTTGTTTCACCACCGGTCGCTCCTCTGTGTGCTACATGCGTTCAGCACTCACTTTTGTTCGTCGCCTCGCGTCCCAGGTAGGAGCCGGCGGGCGCGGTTTGCGACTCCCCGTAGGACGTTGGCTTTTCGACAGCTCCACCTATTTCAAAAGAATAGAGCGGCCCAAAGATTACCCACTGTTTTCTCTTCAACCGTACTGTGTTGGTGTTACCCACTGGGAGCCTACTCAAACTTCTCTATATTTCAGGGAGTGTGTCACTGTTTATTTTGATATGTACCGAGAACTGAGCTGGTGGCGGGGAAAGGCCGAGGCGAGCCATCCAGTGCATCAGCCCAAGAAACGCAAAGTCGCTAGCACATTGGTCTTTTGCCACGAGGTACATCACAGGTGCTCAAAAAGTGTTGGCAAGGTTGTCTTTACCACGCCTGTGAAATGCCCCGTGCGGCGCGAACCACAACCGCAGTTGGAAAACGGGAGTTTGGCTCAAGAAAACGTCAGCATTATGCACCATCATTATTGCTGGATAAAGTGACATCCTACTCCATACCACTTCTAGCAAACTTCCATATTTACCATCGTGGGTAACACCAATACTCCTACTCTCTTCAAACCCTTCATCCCTCATCATCAAGGAAAACGAAATTGCAAGCAAGAATAGCGCGTCTCACTAATTAGAAATAAAGAGTGCATGTGCCATTCAAGCGCTTTCCGACAAAATGCGGTTGGCTACAACTTTATACCAAGCGATGCTGAGGAAAGAGTCAAGCCACACGGGCCAGTTCCAGTGCTCCGAACTGACAGTTTTACTACCTGACTGGTACACAGAAAACATGGGTGAGCCCGAACCCTCCCCCGCACGGTGGAATCCACCTCAGAAGCAGGAGGTATAGCTGAAGTTACTTGGTGGACGGGCTGAGAACAGGCCGCGTGAAGCGTCCTGCATAAAAGGCAGGGCTCTGGCCGGATACTCCTTTATGCATACAAACGTTGCTCCATACCACGATCTATTCTTTTTCCACGCGTTTTCCGTGCTCCGGCACATTGGACAGATTTGAAATGGCGACAGATGACTTCGCAGCTTTCGTTGATTTCCTCGCAAACGATACACAGACGGCCTCAGCCGAACTTGCCAACACAACTCCCCGGAGCAGCATGCTTCCAATTAAGAGAAGGAAGGTTGTTTTTCACGTACGTGTTCAAATTGAGAGTTCGGGAGGAAGCACCCGTCCCGATTAGTTAGGATTGGTCGTCAACGTCTTATGTTGGATCCAAATCTATTAGAATTGGATTGGAGAAAGAAATAGCGCTAGAATTGGTAGTCAACGTTTAATGACAGATCCAAGTTTGATTAGAAATGGTAGTCAGCGTCCCGCCCCCTCCCCACCATCCCCTTTTCCAACGGACCACCGTAATTCCTTGTTTTTCCTCCCTCAAAACCAGCACCAAGCACAACGAATCCCCACCACCCCCTTTGGCCGTCCCGCCTCCTCTTTCCCGCCTCCTTTTTACTCTTCCTGTCCCCATTCGCCCGTTGGCCCCCCTGCCTCGGCTCCCCCCTTTATCCTCCCCTGCCTTGGCGCACCCCTTGCCGCTGATCCCTTTGGTAGTGACCCTGATCTACCCCAACCCCAGCCCGGGCTGGGACGGCTCGGGTTACAGGGATTTATACGCCGGTCTAGATGGGCGGGTCACCCGTCCATCCTCAAAAAAAAAAAAAAACCCCACGGGCTGGCGGGTGTGGGTAGGCTACCACAGCAGTCATAGGGGGTCATGGGGGAGCCCATAGGGGCAACTCGAGTATCTCATGCTGGATCCGACAGTCAGAAAGAATGACAAAGACGATGCGTCAGAAAGCGAGGACTCAGAGCCCGAGCCCGAAGCCGAGGACCCGTTGCGGTACACGAACGTACGCCGAACATTATTGAAGTTCGCAAAGGCTTCGGTGTGCTTCGATGCCGTGTCGGCGGTCCTCGCAAAGAGAGAGCAGTTGGCACGACGCCCCATGCCCTTATTCTCCAACTCTTCCTTGTAATCCAACTGCTGTGTTTCCCCCCTCACGCGCCCTTTGCCGGACAACTGCTGGTTCTCCCACCTCTCTGCTGCACCCTCCACCCTCTGGAACATCTGGCTCGGAATCTATACACGGTGCGCAGTGATGCACGGTGATGCACAATGATCCACGCTAGTGCGGTGTGCACAGTGACACGATAGCGCATGGTGGTGCATAGTGATCCACAGTGGAGGACAGTGGTGGCACTAATTTTCGGGCCCTCAACGACTTTGCAGGGCTGGCTGGGGTGGCTGGACAGGCTGGACCACCACTGGGGGGGGGTCTGGGGGGTCGACAAACACGTGCTCGGCACCCCGGTGCAAAAGACGGGTACCCGTCCATCTACATGGACTATTGCTCTAGGCCGAAATCCCCTTATAAATCCCTGCTCGGGTACCTCCAAAAAAAAAAAAAGAAGCAGTAGACACACCGCGTTCGTTCCCAACACCCCGGCCAAGCAATACCAACACCCCAAGCAGTACTACTCTCGCGGTACCCAACTTCCCCCAACACCCTTGCGCGTCAAGAATCCTCCGAGTCCTCGAAACTCCCCGCTATCAGCGGACATCCTGCACATCATCATCACCAACTCTCCCGTGCACCAGCCTGCAAACATCCCCTCAGCTCCGCCATCGCTACGCTCTGTCACTCGCAGTCCACCGCAGCAGATCAGCAGCAGATAAACCCCCCGCTTTCAAACCCCTCTCCTGGCCAAGCAACCGTTTCTTAGCCCCATACGCTCCGACCCAATCACCATTCCCTCTTGGGGAAGCTTTTGACCCCCATTTCTCGAAAAGACAGTTTACAACACAACCCCGATAATACTCGTATTTTCCTGTGTCCGTCTAGCACAGCTGCCGGGGTTCCGAATACATGTCTTTTATGTCCAGTGCACAACGCAGTTTGAGTTTGTGTCAGGGTCGTATACATGTACTTGCTGACCGGGCTTCCGCCTGAGTTCAGCTCCAAAAGGTTGTTTCGAACCGGCAACTCCCTCAGGAATCAGCACACCTCCCAACCTGCATCATCCTTACTCAACAGAAGTTCGCGCAAACCATGGATCAAATCAGCCCCCGCACTCGTCCGCAGCTCCGCCATCGCTCCGCTTTGGGAAACCGCAGACCATCGCAGCAGATCAACAGCTACTGTAAGTGAACTATTTCAAACAACTCAATGAACGCCGTCACAGGCAACTGACTGAGCGAATATCGCCGGAAGCACAAAAAATATCTGAGCGCGCGCGCTAAGGAAGGAAGGAAAAAAGAAAAAGGCCGCTCCGGGTCAGGAACGTGACGGTCAACCACAGCTTGCAAAGCTTGAGTCGGAGGCACAGTCCTGCAACCCCGTCGGCTCTGCCCTGCGGCTGACCGTCTCGACGAGCTTGTGTTCAGCGCAAGCGCCAAGCCCCAAGCTGCGCCACGCCTTGATGCTTTAGTTTGGGAAATCGGTAGCCACTTGACCCGTAGACCCGTGGCTCTGCAGTACCGCCGAACACGTGAAGCTTGGCTCCCGTGTAGCAGGCTTTCCCTGGTACCTAACCTACCTGGTACCGCGCGCACTAAAAAGAAAAGCTATCTATTCTCGAGAAAAAAGTTAGTTTCTGGCACGAGTAGTTTTCAGGTGTTGCCACGAGTGACGAGTGAGCTTTCCCATAGCATCAATGTCTTCTTTTGCATTGGTGGCACGCCTTCCTGCGATTCACTCTCAAAACCGACCATTGCCACACACCTGAAGTGGGCATCTGGACCTGTTCTGTGTGCGTGTGCGTCTGTGTGTCTGTGTGTGTGTGCGTGTGCTTCTTTCGTCATCATTGCGTATCGTGGCACGGTTTTCTGCTATTTACTCTCCAAAACAACCCGTGCCACGGCCTAGTGCCAGCAGAATTTGCCTCCTTTGCTCTTTTGTTCCACTGGAATCCTGTGTGCATGTGCTGCGTTATACTGGAAAACGGCATCGGTCTGGGGTTTAGAAAAGTAGCCCCCGAGAGTGCAGAAAAGTCGCGTGCTTTGTTTGTGCGATTCCAGGGAAGCAGGAAATTGGTTGTCGCAAAAAAAAAAAAACTTACTTGTCTTTGAAGAAGCCTCTACCGCGTAAGCAGTTCAACTCGTCTAGGTGTCGAAGCATTGTCAAAAATGACGAAGAAGAAGTGCGAGACCAGGCAGTACAAACATTCACTAAACACCTGGACGGGCGAGTCGGTCGAGAAGCTGGGAGTAGCAGAGATTCGTCGGGTTGGTCAAGAGTTGCCACAAGCCCGCAGCACAGGAGCGCGGCCGAGGGCATCCTGCAGAAGCCATGGCTGGGAAGAACAAGCCTGCAGCTAGTGTTCGAGGAAGACTCGAACACTAGCTGCAGGCTTCTCGACTGGATTTCGAAGTCGGAAAACCTATTTGGACAGTTTCCCACGTCCTTCCCCCTAACTGGCTTAACTGGCTTGGGAGGCGGCGTCACCCAACCTGTCATTTAGCTAAGTTCCTTATGACTGCTGCCCCTCCAGCACTGGACACGACGGGAGCACCTGAGTTTCGCCAGGTCACGATACTCTGTAATTCGCAAACCCGAAAACATACCAAATCGCCACAAGTATGTAGAGGACAAAAGCAGCAGGCACATGGGACACCCAAATATATTGGGATTTGCTGATATAGCGGCGAGTCCATATCCCCCCGTGGTTCCGATGTAGCCTATGAGATAGGTAGAAGCGGACGTGGAGAGAGAGATCACAGATGTGAAGTGGCGATGGATCCAGTTTGTGTCTTTGGCAGGGACCCAGCCAGGGTGCTCGCATGCTCTCTTTTGGCTGCTTGCTTTGGACCAGGCTGGGGGAGAATCATAGTTTCATGTTTGGGCCAGTATTTCCATAGTGTTCACAGGTACTTGGCTACAGACTTAAGCGAGCAGTTCCACAGCTTGGCTGCGGCTTCTTCGGAGCATGCCTCCGGGGTAGGGGTGACAATGTACAGGTTAGCGGCGTAGCAGCCTGACTCAATGGTCGGAGAAAGTAGTGCGTACAAAGCGCATTGTGCACCAGATTTGGCTGATCGTGCGACGAAGAGAAGAAGGGGGTAGAACAAGATGCGCATGACTCGCACAAGCAAGATATCGCTGAGGATTGCCGTCCGGCAGAAACCGGGTGAGTAAGACGCGAAGACGGTGGCAGAGCCCTGCCTGGCCTCCTCCTTCATGTGCACGATTTGGGCGAGCTTCGACTGTACGTATGCGGCCGTCATGGTGTACTCACCGGGGGCCTTACTGAAGTGCTGCTGAAGCGAGCGAGCGTGCACGTTCGCTCGCTTCAGCAGCTGCAAGAAGAGGAAGTGCGACAGATAGTTGACTTGCAGCGATCTCTCGTGGTTGTCCTCGGTGACGCTGTACTCCTGGAACAGAGCCCCGGCGTTCAGGAGGACGTAGTGCACGTCTCCTTTGGTCACCTCCAGCACCTTCTTCGCCGCATCGGCGGTGGACTTGAAGCTGTCCGTCCGCATCTCAACAACAGCCACCCACACCTCCGCATGCCCGGCCGCCTGGGCTGCCTTCATCAACAATGCCTTCGCGCCATTCGCCCTTTCGGCGGACCTGCAGCACAGAACGACGTTGCAGCCTCGTTCCGCCATTCCCTTTGCGGCTTCGAGGCCGATGCCCTGGTTCCCGCCCGTTACCACCAGCGTTCTCCCGCGTGCCTCGGCCCCACAAGAGCGCGGAAACCATTTGTGCACGTAGTACCCTTCGATAAACTTCCTGAGACCGAACACAAGCGAGATAAACCCGATCGGGACCGCCAACGCGGCACAGGTCAGCACATTCAGCTCCATTTTTCTGAACGCTTCCGCCCGCCACTAAACCCAGAGCTACCAGAGCTACCTGTGTTTCATGTGGGCTGCAATACATTACTGGCAGCTTCATCAAAAAGGGCTTTCTACAAAGAAGGCTGCCTCCTTCCTGTTGTTTTTTTCGATTTCCATCTCCGTGTTCCGCACGCTCTGGATAAACACTGGATTTGCGAAGGTCACGCCGGATTTCACACTGGATTTGCGGGTAAGTCAAGCGCCGCTCCTTGGCCATTGGCAGTCATTCCAGCGCGGTTCTTTGGTCGTTGGCACTTTGTGATGCCGTCCTTTGGGAATTTGCAGCAATTTTAGCGGCCGGTTTCTTGGCGTTTTCAGTCGGCACTGGCTGGCAAGGTTTGGAATGTGAAGTCGTTCTGACACCGCGCTTTGGTCGTTCGCTGTTACGCAGGCGCCGTTCTTGTGTACCCACACCCCGAGAGGAAGTCGATTAATCGACTCCGCACGATGTACACCAGCACCGGGTGGGTGTGAACTGTGCGGTCAAAGTGTCGGTTGGGTTCCCCCGTTTTTTAACACTGGCATCCCTAGCCATCTGGAGATGGCAGCTCGCAAGCTTCATGTTCGGGCATGCATAGGGCAGTGTTGTCCGCAGACGTGCAGACGTCTGCGTCTGCAGATTTTGAAAACGCACACGCAGACGTGTCTGCAGGATCGGCCTGCATTGTCCTTCATGTGGACGTGTAGACCTGAGGAATAAAGGAAGGCCCAGCACTACAGCTTCGATCCGGAGTGTAGGCGCGCACGTGCAAATGTGTCTTTGCCGTGCGTGGCTGTAGCCCCGTGGAGGCTGCCCAACCATGCTCCGACTCTTCTTTTGACTCCAACTCTTCTTCGAACTCGGGCACTTCCTCTGGAGATGCATTTGTGCGAGGTCCTTCGGCAATTGAGAAGTCGGTACACGCTTACGTTTATAAACGTTTACGTTTACTCATTCTCGAGTAATTTGCACACACGTCAGCCAAATCTGGTGCACAATGCGCTTTGTACGCACTACTTTCTCCGACCATTGAGTCAGGCTGCTACGCCGCTAACCTGTACATTGTCACCCCTACCCCGGAGGCATGCTCCGAAGAAGCCGCAGCCGAGCTGTGGAACTACTCGCTTAAGTCTGTAGCCAAGTACCTGTGAACACTATGGAAATACTGGCCCAAACATGAAACTATGATTCTCCCCCAGCCTAGTCGGTACACGCTTACGTTTATAAACGTTTACGTTTACTCATTCTCGAGTAATTTGCACACGTTGAGTGGATGTGCACTACACACAGTGGGCGCTCGCAATTCTGCCAAGGGGTCTCCTCCACGCCTTGATTGGGCGGGTGCGGCACCTGATTGCGCAGCGAAGCAGTGGTATTTCTGACTGCACACGCTGAAGGCCGCAGAAGACAAAGTAATCGAGACGGCCAAGTCAAAGCAGCTGATCCGGTGCTATTCCTCTCTCGAGCAATCACCGCAGTGGACACCCACTTAGGGACTTCTATGAAGAAGCTATTGGGTTCAACAAAACAATGGCCGTGCATCCCTTACTATAGTTTCAGCCCTGTGCTGTCAGCGTGCGATGGGTACAGCCGCACAAAGCCCCGAACGGGCGATGACTGACAATACCACCAAAGAGATGAAGAGTCTGATAAAACGTGGGTTGCACCGGGAAGCCAAGTATGGTTCTACAAAGCTCTGTGATGATCGGACCGACTGTAACAACGCGCTGCTACCAGATGGAACCAGGTACTCGCAGAGCACAGCGCGAGAAGGAGGCCCTGGCGGAATGAGTTGCTAGACGTCCGTTGTCCTCTGCTGACATTTCTTCAAGAAAGCGGCAAGATGACGCGTCGCAGGCGTCCGTGTTCTGCTGGAGGCTTTCCGCGTCGGTTTTTGTGGCGTCCCGGACAGCTCAGCATGAAAATATGCCATTTTCTTGCTGGGTTTACGAGGTGCACGGCAGGCACCAAAAATGCCGCTTTCTCACCACGTTCTGCATTATTCTTGTTGTTCTGGGTCATCTTCGCGCCAATTTGTGAGTCAAACCGGCCCACGGTCCCACATAAAATGGCCGGAGTCGCGCCCCCTACCCCTCCCTTCTTGCCTCCCCTTATTCCTCAAAACCCAGTACCGAATAGAACGACCCTCGGCAATTCTTTTACAGAAGCGCCAGCTTGGAAGGAAATGCTCGACGATTGCTGCCAGGCCAAGAACCGCCGAAGGGATCCCAAGTGCTGCAACCGAACCACGTGTTGAACGGACATGAGGTCATGCGGGTCTACCCCTACACGACCAATCACACAAACACAACAAGTCAAAAGTCCTGAGTGAGAAAACATCTTTCCTCCCTTCCGTTCGGAGTCAAAGCAGCTACGTCGAGTATTTTCTTTTGAAGAAGTCATGTGCCGCGTTCAAGTCCTGGGAACGCTGCGGAATTGCTCTGCATCGTTGTCCTTTGCTGGCGTTTCTTCAAAGACGCAGCAACGGGGCGTTGTCGTAGGCTTCCGTGTTCTGCTGGGGGCAATTTTGCGGAATTCGCGTTGTTCCACCTTTCAACAAACTACACGTTTCTTTTCTTCGTCGCATGGTCGACCGAATGCGGTGCTGTATGCTCCCGCAGCTTGTAGCATGCTTCAACAAGACAACGATAAGCTTGCGAGCTGCCATCTCCGGATGGTTGGGGATGCTGATGTTAATATCCGGAGAACCCAGCACGAGGGCAGGTCGATGCCAAAAAAAAGGGGGCGTGTTGGACCAGAACGATTCTGGTGAAGTTTGATGCTGGTGCATGTGGGGCATGCGATGCGACCTATACCCTCCGGGAATGACAAAAACCCATCCAGAGTATCATTTGTAGTCCAGATAGGGCTTCACCAATCTTGGTAAACGATCAACATCCATCCTGGGATCTATCCATACAGCGAGATGGGGACGGTGGCCTAAAACACACCTACCAGCCCCAGGGCTAGGTGGTGGTGGTACATCCCACCGACTAACTATGGAGGTATGGTGCACTCACATCCCGTCCCTGGGGTAGTGTACCATAGTGGCTAGTGGAGTATGGCACTATTGGGTAAGGATCCCTGGACCCATACACACTGGGCCATAATAATATTACCAGAGTACCGCCTAGGGCTACGGTGCCCTGAGAGGCGACTGCCGGGGGAATCTCAAAAAGGCGCCCCAACTGCCGGAGTGACTCGGATTGTCGAGTCATCGATCTGAGTGGCGCAATGGATCCAGACGGGTTCGAACAACCTCAAACCCCTGGTTTCGGCAGAAATATGGACACCCTTTGATCAGCCCCGCTGCACCAACCGGTCACCTGACTGGTGTCTCCAAACGAGGATTCGCGAGCCGAAGCCCGTTTGTCGCTGGAAACGGATAAGCTACGGATCCGAAGACCCTAACCCCACAAGGGAGCAGCTGCCGTCTTCCCATCATTGGATAAGTAAAGCGACAACAAGAGTAGTGGTATTTCATTGTTGCGGCCTCCCACCTATTCTACACCTCTCGTGTCACTGCACAAAGTCAGACTAGAGTCAAACTCAACAGGGTCTTCTTTCCCCGCTGACGGGCTGAGCAGCTGTGGGGACGGGAATCGCTATCGAAGCCCACTGAGCCCTTTGAGAGTCCAACCAAAAGAACGTCGTCAGGCAACCGGTGTCGCCGTCAACACACAACACGGCGGGTGCGCCAACATCGCGAAGGTGCTTTTCCCAGGCACGGTTCAAAACAAGGGGGCCTAAACTGCATCATCAAACGACACGATGCAGCTGAGCACAATGACATGGGCCGCGCTGGCGGCCCCGATCGGGTTTATATTGCTGGGCTTCGTCCTCACGAAATTTATCCAAGGGTACTTCGTGAACAAGTGGCTCCCGCGCTCTTGTGGAGCCGAGGCTGGCGGAAGAACGCTGGTGGTTACGGGTGGTAACACAGGCATCGGCCTCGAAGCCGCGAAGGGAATGGCGCAGCGTGGCTGCAACGTCGTGCTGTGCTGCAGGTCCGCCGAAAAGGCAAAGCACGCGAGAGAACTGATGCTGAAGGCGGCACAGGCGGCCGGGCATGCGGAGGTGTGGGTGGCTGTTGTTGAGATGCGGACGGACAGCTTCAAGTCCACCGCCGAGGCGGCGAAGAAGGTGCTGGAGGTGACCAAAGGAGCCGTGCACTACGTCCTCCTGAACGCCGGAGCTGGGTTTCAGGAGTACCGCGTCACCGAGGACAACCACGAGAGATCGCTGCAAGTCAACTATCTGTCGCACTTCCTCTTCTTGCAGCTGCTGAAGCGGGCGAACGTGCACCCGCTCCGCGTTGTGAGCACGAGCAGTGGCGCGCACAAAATGGGAAAGCTACGGTTCGAGGACTTCGACTTCAGTAAGGCCCCCGGTGAGTACTCCCTGATGACCGCATACGGACAGTCGAAGCTCGCCCAAGTCGTGCACATGAAGGAGGAGGCCAGGCAGGGCTCTGCCACCGTCTTCGCGTCGTACACACCCGGGTTCTGCAACACGTCGTTCTTCAGCAACTCGTTACTCTTGAGAGTCGTCTTCGCCTTGTTCTACCCCCTCCTTCTCATCGTCGCACGGTCAGCTGAATGCGGCGCACAGTGCGCTTTGTACGCGCTCCTTTCCCCGACCATTCAGTCAGGCTGCTACGCCTCTAACCTGTACGTTGTCCCCGCAGCGCCCCAGGCATGCTCCGAAGAAGCCGGCGCCAAGCTGTGGAACTACTCGCTTAAGTCTGTAGCCAAGTACCTGTGAACACTATGGATATATTGGATACCAAACCATTCCACTTCGCCTGTGAGAAGCACGCAATGGATGGCGTCCTCGTACTGTATTCCGTTGGTACTTCGACCACGGCAACACCAAATGTCCTGTGCTCTCGAAGTTTTAGGGCAGGCGCTCTGTATTTTTTTACTGACTTTTCAAACACGGCTGCAGGAGCTCTTCCCGAGACGATTCTTCAGTTCACACGGGTTTTGGGCACGGACTTTTTGCCTTGGGTTGCCGCCGTCTGCCTTCTCGTCATTCCGCGCTTTTTTATGTCTAACAAATGCAATTTGGCAAGAACGAAAACAGATCGATGGCAGCGTACTATCCTCACTCCCGTTAGATGAACAAAACAAGTTTGAAGGAAGTGCGCACAAACAGTCCCGGACATGGCTAGCCATAACCCATAACGAAAGCGTGCACTAAATATACAACCCGTAACCACATAGCCCCTTCTTGCTCTAAGAGAACCCGTTCATGAACGGACACACGGAGACCCTAAAACCCCGGAATTTCAAGCGAACTTTAACTCTAAACAAAGGAAGCGCCAGATCCGTTGTTTATACGAAGATCCCGAATCGATGTGCGATTTCTGCACCATCCACACCCTTGCAGCACGTACCAGTGACTTCGGCACCTTTGCCCGAGGAAGAGCTCAGCACGAGTTTTCTGTGCTTGCCGACGGTAGCGAACTTGGGGTTTTCGAGTGAGTCTGTGCTGTTTCTCCATGGACTACCAGGTAGTATCGAGCACGAGGGGCTACAAGAAGCGCGCCGCAGGCGTAGAAGATCTTTTTGAGACGTTCCGGACTGAGAATGAGAGAAGAGAGAAGATGCAACCGTTCGTCTTTAGCGCGCAAGCGTTGTTTTTCGAGTTGGGGACGACCTACAAACCTCAGTTTCTGAGGTGTACCGTCTTGTCATCGAGGTGGGACATCCTCTAAAAACTTAGTTTCGAGGCGGGGCATTCTTTTTTGTCTGAGCACCTGCGTAGGAAATACTTGAGAAGACTGCCAGTTGCGAAGTCTCAAAGCCCACACGAAACACAGGAAATGTTGCGTTACAAAGTTGGCTAGCCGTAGTTAAAGTGTGTAATTATGTCAACATCCCCTTCACCACCCGACTTCCAGCCGCAATGGTCAACCGGAGACCAGACCCTAAGACACCGAATCTCTGTTTCTAGCGTTTATTGTGGTTCACAGGATCTGGGTTTAGTGGCGGGCGTAAGCGTTCAACAAAAATGCAGCTGAACCTGACGACATGCGCCGCGTTGGCGGCGCCGATCGGGTTTATCTCGTTCGGCTTCAGCCTCAGGAAGTTTATCCAAGGGTACTACGTGAACAATTGGTTCCCGCACTCTTGTGGAGCCGAGGCACACGGAAGGACGCTGGTGGTAACGGGCGGGAACCAGGGCATCGGCTTCGAAGCCGCGAGGGAGATGGCAGAACGAGGCTGCAACGTCGTTCTGTGCTGCAGGTCCGTCGAAAGGGCGAACGACGCGAAGGCATCGTTGTTGAAGGCGGCGCAGACGGCCGGACATGCGACGGTGTGGGTGTCTGTTGTTGAGATGCGGACGGACAGCTTCAAGTCCACCGCCGAGGCGGCGAAGAAGGTGCTGGAGGTGACCAAAGGAAACGTGCACTACGTCCTCCTGAACGCCGGGTCCGGGTTCACGGAATACGGCGTCACCGAGGACAACCACGAGAGATCGCTGCAAGTCAACTATCTGTCGCACTTCCTCTTCCTGCAGCTGCTGAAGCGAGCGAACGTGCACCCGCTCCGCGTTGTGAGCACGAGCAGCGGCGCGCACAAAAGGGGAAAGCTACGGTTCGAAGATTTCGACTTCACCAAATCCCCCGGTGAGTACACCATGATGTCCGCATACGGTCAGTCGAAGCTCGCCCAGATCGTGCACATGAAGGAGGAGGCCAGGCAGGGCTCTGCCACCGTTTTCGCGTCTTACTCACCCGGTTTCTGCCGGACGGCAATCCTCGGCGATTCGTTGCTTATGCGAGTCATGTGCGCCGTGTTCTACCCCCTCCTTCTCTTCGTTGGACGGTCAGCCAAATGCGGTGCACAATGCGCTTTGTACGCACTACTTTCTCCGACCATAGAGTCAGGCTGCTACGCCTCTAACCTGTACATTGTCACCCCTACCCCGGAAGCATGCTCCGAAGAAGCCGGAGCCAAGCTGTGGGACTACTCGCTCAAGTCTGTAGCCAAGTACCTGTGAACACTATGGAAGTACTAGCCGCGTGAATACAAAAGCGTTTGCCTTAAAGACCGAAACACGGTGCAGGAAGGACCGGTGTGTTGAGACATTGCCATTCTGAGCAGGTTAATGAATTTTCGCAAACCCTTGGCCACCCCGGCCATCCGGCCAAAGTGGCTGATCCTTAACAAGAGCGCTGCCCCCCCCCCCCCCTCAGCATTTTCCGAAGAAAGCTGGGATAAAGCTGCGACACAACTCGTTCAAGGCCTTCCTGGGAAATGCGGAATTGCCAGACGTCCGTTGTCCTCTGCTGACGTTTTCTTCACGATGGCGTGTCGTATGCTTCGGTGTTCTCTGCCGGAGGCAGTCTTGCGGGAGTTCACTGCTGGTCTTCGCATTGTTGTACTTTTCTTTTCTCTCGTCGCTTGGTCAGCCGAACGCACTGCCGTGTTGATCCCTGGTTGGTTCCTCTAGCATGCTTCACTAGGAAGCTTGCGAGCTGCCTCTGGATGGCTAGTGAGGCTGGTGTAAATAAACACGAGAACCCAACAAGTGGCAACTCGACAAAAGACACCAGGTCAATGTCAAAACTGTCCGCACTGATGATGGCCCGCCTAGCGTGTCCGTGGCTTAGACCGAAACGTGGAGGTGCCCCTGCTGAAGGGGTGCAGGCACCTGCACCTTACAATCTCACGAACACCCACACGGATCTTTTAGTTTTAGTTTCGTTGAGTGGGGTTTTATTTGCCGCAAACGATCCTTTGTGTGCGGCGGGCGGCGCCCATGGCACCATCACCAAGCATCCATGCGGAGCATCAAGCTCGTGTAACAGCCATCACACACACGTATCAGGCTGCCATGCAAACACATCATCGCACACACGTATTGGGTCACGACATGTTTCGCATCAAGTGAAACCTCATAGTTTCTGAGGGCTGGACTCGTTGGGTTCTAGCAAATCTTGTGGGTTTTGCCCCAAAAAGAGCACTGTGCGAGCAAGAAACCGCAGTGGGCAAAACGAGCTTTGCGCGTTCTGGGGGTTGGTCAGAATTCTGAACCCGAAGAGGGGAACAGGGCAAGAACAAGTGGGAATAGTTGAGCTGCAGCTCTTGACAAAGGTAGATGGAAAAAAGAAGGTGTTTTTATTCTTCGCTTTTCCTCACGAACGGGGGGGTCGGTCCTGCTTTTGGCGTAAGTTCTCCCGACTCCCCAATTCGTGGTTAGCACAAACACAAGAAGTCTAGTTACCTTCAAGAAAGCAGGGATTGAATTCATCCCAGCTTAGTTGACGATGCCGTCTGACGAATTCTGATGAAGCGTGAGCGTTCAAGAGGTGACTCCTCTGCCGCCCCCGGGTGTGCTTTCATTCTGATCCCGAACGGGGGATGGCCTTCCAAACCGAGTCAAACCGAACGCGAACGTCAGGCTTCATCCTCTCCCGTAGCGACACTGTGTCCATGGCGGGCACTTCCGCCACATGGAAGGGGGCCTCCTTCTCGGACTAGAGACAACGGCAGACGACGCGTAGTGTGGACACGTCTTGTGAAACCCGCCGGCCCACAATTCCGCTCAGAGGAGCCAGGGGGTCAGCCGGCTGATGGATGGATGGATGGTTCGTAACAAGATGCCTGGCCAGGGCACCTCCTACGTGGGGAGGAGGTGGAGCTGTAAACCGGAGCTTGCCACGTCGAGAGGGAGGCAATTCGTCAGGAGGCAGCAGGTCAGCCACCCTAAACTCCGGGCACCGGCGGGCGAAACGATCCGTGCGGCAGCCGAAACTCCCGAGATGTGGTGCACAGGCGCCGCTGCACCGGGGCTTTCAGGCCCACCTGGCGTAGCTAACCCCCCTACAACGCCAGGCCGAGGAAGAAACCACGAAAACGCGGTACCAAACTGGTGGTAACAACCCTGGAGATGAAGCACCCCCCATGAAAAACGGTCCTTGCGGAGAACCCCAAGGACACAGCAGTGGAACAATGGTTTGATTTAAACCAGACGGAGCGAATCCTGTAGAACATGAAGCTGTGATACGGCGCCCTCTTGTGTTGCAGGCAAGCGCTGAAGGTGGAGTCCAGCCTCAGAAGCTGGAGGTAAACTCATGGTACTAAGAAATTGGGACCCTGTGGTTTCGGGGGTGGGAGGTAGGTACACGGTGGAGTCCAGCCTCAGAAGCTGGAGTTAAGAAAGCGAGTCCACCCGCTTTTCGGGTTACACGCGTTTTGGTTGTAGCACCCGCTTTTCGGGTTACACGCGTTTTGGTTGTAGCACCCGCTTTTCGGGTTACACGCGTTTTGGTTGTAGCACCCGCTTTTCGGGTTACACGCGTTTTGGTTGTAGCACCCGCTTTTCGGGTTACACGCGTTTTGGTTGTAGCACCCGCTTTTCGGGTTACACGCGTTTTGGTTGTAGCACCCGCTTTTCGGGTTACACGCGTTTTGGTTGTAGCACCCGCTTTTCGGGTTACACGCGTTTTGGTTGTAGCACCCGCTTTTCGGGTTACACGCGTTTTGGTTGTAGCACCCGCTTTTCGGGTTACACGCGTTTTGGTTGTAGCACCCGCTTTTCGGGTTACACGCGTTTTGGTTGTAGCACCCGCTTTTCGGGTTACACGCGTTTTGGTTGTAGCACCCGCTTTTCGGGTTACACGCGTTTTGGTTGTAGCACCCGCTTTTCGGGTTACACGCATACTTGCGGTACCGCGGACTGAAAGCGAACGCGCACTGCCGTCTAGTCCATCCAGTTTTGGCCATCAAGACAGAACAAGCGCTTTGACTTGGCCCTTGCGTGCAGCGGTTTCGTGTCGGTCCAGCCTCAAACGCGTGTAACCCGAAAAGCGGCTGCTACAACCAAAACGCGTGTAACCCGAAAAGCGGGTGACGATGCGCCGCAGGACGCCCTGACAAATGTAACGGACGCGGTTGCTGAATGGACTGACTGGAGTACAGCACTCTTCTCGCCCATGGCCGCTTCAGCGCTGAGGGACGGGAGCTGTTGGAGTGGTGAGAATACCGAGCATGAGGCTGTGACTGCCGCCGGGACTACGTCACGCGGGGGATGGAGGGTGGGAAAAATAATCGGGAAGGTGTGACTGACATTCTTTGATCCTGTTGGTTCGGGCAAGTTCAGACGTGCTACCATTTACCGGGATATTACTACGTCGAAGCCAGCCCCACCCCGAATTCTCCTGGTGTCGATTCGAGGTGGTCGTGCTCATCTAGCCATGCGTCTTGCTCTTATTCCCTCAGTAAACTGCAAGAATTGCTGGGCGCCTTATAACAGCCGCTGGCCGCAGCTGCTGCTGCTCGGGGTGCTGCTGAACCAGCCTGCGACGTCGCGCCGAGCGAGCGGGTGGACGCGTGTTCAACAAGCGCAACAGCAACACTTCCATCGTGGCGCAGCTTAGCTACCTGACACCTTACACATTCCTGATAGTAGTTTTTGTGGGCTTCCTCAGATCAACTACGGCTTACTCTTTCTGCCCATCATAATGACTGCAGGCACCGTATCACAGCCGTATCGCGTATCACGAGGTGAAGCAGCAAAAAGGATAGCGCCATGTGGCGTGACTGCAGGCACCGTATCACAGCCGTATCGCGTATCACGAGGTGAAGCAGCAAAAAGGATAGCGCCATGTGGCGTGACTGCAGGCACCGTATCACAGCCGTATCGCGTATCACGAGGTGAAGCAGCAAAAAGGATAGCGCCATGTGGCGTGACTGCAGGCACCGTATCACAGCCGTATCGCGTATCACGAGGTGAAGCAGCAAAAAGGATAGCGCCATGTGGCGTGACTGCAGGCACCGTATCACAGCCGTATCGCGTATCACGAGGTGAAGCAGCAAAAAGGATAGCGCCATGTGGCGTGACTGCAGGCACCGTATCACAGCCGTATCGCGTATCACGAGGTGAAGCAGCAAAAAGGATAGCGCCATGTGGCGTGACTGCAGGCACCGTATCACAGCCGTATCGCGTATCACGAGGTGAAGCAGCAAAAAGGATAGCGCCATGTGGCGTGTCGACTCACAGCAAGGCCTCTAAAGACCCGTCCCTTTGGAAATGTTGACCCACATCAAGGCCTCTGACCGGTCCCTTGGGGACAGGCGGACTGGAGCTAAGAAGCATGGAGGAGTGTGGACACTTGTGGGAACCCGGGTCCCTATTCCGCACGCTAAGGAATGGTGCAGTGTTCGACCCGTCAGCAAAAAAAGGGGGAAGTGAGGGTGGCTTTGAAAACGAAGCGTGGTCCCGACTGATGGCAAGGCGGCCGGGATTGAGGACTTGCAGAGAGCCGACTAGGGAACGAACTCCTTCTGGAAGATGAGGCAATGTTCCGCGCACCGCGAAGCTGATACGCGTAGCGTTGGCGGGAGGGTAAACACGGCCGAGTTCACGTCGCGGATGAGGCAGGCTACTTTGTGGCTCCCAATTAGCCTCTAGTGGCTATCTTGTGGCTGACAGCTTCGCCCGAACTTCGACCCCTCCCTTTACTCCGGCACACACGAACGGGAAACAACTGAACCATCTGTTGCTGGAAATGGGTGACGGGGAATCAGGGTTCGATTTCGGAGGGGGAGCCTGAGCAACACCTACCACATCTAAGGATGGCAGCAGGTACGCAAATTGCCCAATAGCAACACTGCTGAGGCAACGTACGTAAAGTTAGAAATACTCGAGGGACTGCCTTGTGCTCATTTCGAAGGAGGCTAGAAGGGGAGAAACAATACGTGGGTCTTTTTTGTTGAACGCTTACGCCCGCCACTAAACCCAGATTTACCTGTGTTTCGTGTCGGCTACAGCACATTTACCTCCTTTGATCTATCGCAACTGGCAGTCTCCTCGAGCATTTTCTACAAAGCAGGTGCTTATACAAACTATAACTCTACAAAAAAACCCGCAGGAAGGGGGCGGAGGGGGATAGGCGGCCGCAGGGCGCCTGTACTGGAGGGACGGGGGGGTGGCAGGTAGGTAGGCGCGAGGCACATGGGCTCGCTGTTCAAAGCGCGCGACTGGTGGCAGACGCGATGCGGGGAGAACGAAGAGTTCGACAGAGGGTGCCTGGTGGTCGCGAACGTCGACAACGACCCCAGCGGCAGTGAGAAACTGGTCGTGGGCAGCTTCCAAGGCGTCCTCCGAATATACCACCCGAGGCAAAAAGGCTTCAAAGCAGACGACCTGCTTCTCGAGCAGCAACTCGATGGACCCATCCTGCAGCTAGCCACCGGACGATTCAGCAGCAATGCCAGCGGAAACGTGTGCCTTGCAGTCCTGCATTCCAAGAGACTCACCGTCTACAATGTGCAAAGACACGAGACGGGAGCCGGGGAAGGTTCTCATGACCCGTTGGGCAGGCTGCACACTCTGGTCAAGCAGTATGACCACAATTTGGACCGCGTCGCATTCAACTTCATCCACGGTCCCTTCGGGGGGGCTCCCGCCCACAAGGATCACATCTGCGTGCAGACGATGGACGGGCAGCTCAACTTCTTCGAGCAGGAGAAGTTCTACTTCTCGCGGTTCCTATCCAACCCGCAGGGGCTCGAGCGCGCGTTCCTGCTGCCGGGGGTGCTGTGCTACCATGCGCGCATGGACTCTTTCCTCACGAGCACCTCGACGTTCGACGTGGAGTGCTACCGCTACGCCACGTTCGTCTCCAGCAACGGCAGCCAAAACAAGGAAGGCACCGAGGGACGCAAGGTACGCCAGGACCCTCCCATTTTTTTTTCATAAGCGCCAGCTTGAAAGGAAATGCTCGACGATGCACAAAGAACCGAAGGGATCCCATGTGCTGTAACTACCGAACCACGTGTTGAACGGACGTGAGGTCATGCGGGTCTACCCCTACACACAAATACAACAGGTCAAAAGTCCTGAGTGAGAAGACAACACACGGTGGTGTAAGCGAAGAACAAAATCTATATTTCCTCCCTTCCATTCGGAGTCGAAGCAGCTACGTTGAGTATTTTCTTGCCAAACATGAATCGCCGCCGCAAACTGTGGCAGTTTCACTTTCTGCGTCCTGAATTCAGCCTTACATGAAAACTCTGGTTCCGCGCTGATGATGACCTGCCTTATGTTTCCGGGGCTTTAAGAACCGAAACACGGTGTAAATAGGACCGGCGCGGTGTAAAGTAGATAACCATTCCAAGCACGTTCTTGCAACCCCCCCGAAAGGCCAAAAAGCTGCATCCTAGAAACCCTGCCAACCTTATAACGACAGCTCCGCTGCGACTGGTCTGTCAATCTCGGCGAGGACGTTGTCGATATCCGCATCGTGCGGTTCGCACGGCAACAGGGGACTGTGAGCCACGAGATAGCAGCGCTGTGCGACCGATCGATCTACATCTTGAAGGTGTGTCTCTCGTCGGTTGATATTTTTTTGTATAAGCACCTGTGTGTCTCTGGTCGTTTTGTCGCCAGCTATACTCTTTGCGGATTCAAAGGACTGATGATTAGCGCGTTGCTCTGTCCCGTAGGCACGCATTGAGCGTTGTCGCCAACGATTGCATGTAACCGTCAACTTTGCTTTGCCAACGCACCAACGTGTGAACGTTCATGGTGCCGCCGTCATGTCCATATATGCGCCGTTCTCCTTCAACATCATCGCACTTCCACCACACCGCACTAGCCAGCTCTGGGGCAGCATCGTGATTTGGCGTCGCCCCTGCTGGGTCACGACAGGTGAGTGGCAGCACCTCCCCCTAAGCGAGCAAGGCGAGACGCGACGGGAGACACCACCCCACCGCCTGATCAACGAGGGGAATCCGTAGCGCGACTGAAGAGTGCTGGGTCGCGGATTACTTGACTGGGTTTGCGGATTACTTGACTGGGTTTGCGGATTACTTGACTGGGTTTGCGGATTACTTGCTGGGTTTGCGGATTACTTGACTGGGTTTGCGGATTACTTGCTGGGTTTGCGGATTACTTGACTGGGTTTGCGGATTACTTGACTGGGTTTGCGGATTACTTGCTGGGTTTGCGGATTACTTGACTGGATTTGCGGATTACTTGGCTGGGTTTGCGGATTACTTGACTGTTGACTGGGTTTGCGGATTACTTGACTGTTGACTGGGTTTGCGGATTACTTGACTGGGTTTGCGGATTACTTGACTGGGTTTGCGGATTACTTGACTGGGTTACTTGACTGGGTTTGCGGATTACTTGACTGGGTTTGCGGATTACTTGACTGAGTTACTTGACTGGGTTTGCGGATTACTTGACTGGGTTTGCGGATTACTTGACTGTTGACTGGGTTTGCGGATTACTTGACTGGGTTTGCGGATTACTTGACTGGGTTTGCGGATTACTTGACTGGGTTTGCGGATTACTTGACTGGGTTTGCGGGTTACCTGACTGGGCTTGCGGATTACTTGACTGGGTTTGCGGATTGCAGAGTATCGTGACCTGGCGAAACTCAGGTGCTCCCGTCGTGTCCACTGCTGGAGGGGCAGCAGTCATAAGGAACTTAGCTAAATGACAGGTTGGGTGACGCCGCCTCCCAAGCCAGCTAAGCCAGTTAGGGGGAAGGACGTGATAGCGGCTGCTTCGGCAGTGACCCTGGTGGAGGAAAACCACGCGCACACGCCGGGGGGGACGTGTTTTCCCAATTATACTTGAAAGCCCCCTCCCCATGAGAGGCAGGACTCACACCGCCCCCTTGTCTGCAGACACTCAGGTTCCGCGCTGATGATGGTCCGCCTTATGTGTCCGTGGCTTAAAGGACCAAAACACGGCGCAGACGGGACCAGTGCGGTGTTGAGCACACACCCATTCCAAGCACGTTCTTGCAATCCCCCCATTCCAGTAGGGTACTTCGTGTAACGCGACTTGCTGCCCTCAGCACGCAGGATTACTTCCTCGCACTCTTTTTCCTTTTGGTACTTCAACCATTGGTGCTGCACACGGCAACCCCATGCCCACTGTGCTCTGCGGAGTTTACTTCGCAGATTGCCACCGTAAAAAGAAGACAAGTCAGTGCTGCCTAGCAAGTCGCAGTCACAATCAGGGCGAGTGCCCTGAGTTTTTAACTGATTGCTCAGACACGGTTGTAGGGGCCTTCTCCCTGTGACGGATTCGCCTGTGCTCTCGTAGCACGGGTGGTCCTGGCTGTGACGAGCTACGAACAGCCGCCTGACAAACCAGACTCGCACCGCTGTCCTGTCTGCAGACACTCAGGTTCCGCGCTGATGATGGTCCGCCTTATGTGTCCGTGGCCGTAAAGGACCGAAACACGGCGCAGACGGGACCAGTGCGGTGTTGAGCACATACCCACGTTCTTGCAATATCCCCACGAGGGGCAGTGCTCTGCCTAAACATTAAACTAAGATTTTCCCCCCGACTGTAGTAGTTGAGGAAGGTGCAAACATGGAGACAGCTACAGTAGTCCTGCACGAGACTTGGGCACGTGCGTATTTGGACCCGTGCCTTTTACAGGATACATGTCGGCTTCCTACTCATGGGGGACCAACGTAGGCACTCTCACACCGCACAGGAAAAAAACTAAAGCGCGTCACCAAAACTCCTTGCCAAACAAACAAAGGTCGCAAGACACCAAACTGATCGTCCTTCGGGATCGACGGTAACACAAAACACCACACTAGCCAGCTCATCACTATGCCAACATCAGGCACAGTCACTTTCAACGCCTCACCACACACACACATACACAAACCACCATCATCACAACGCAAACCGTGCTCCAAGGATCATCCCAGGACTGTCCATTCTTGCCGCGGGTTCAAAAAAGCAACAATCAAAAAATGGCAGGAAAACGGCGAGATTCGGCAGCAGAGGCGACTGGACTACTTCCCTTCAACCATGCTGCCCTACATCTGGAAGACCGATGACAAGGTACCTGCGGCTCCTCTCTCTTTCGAATAGTACCCTCCCAGCCCCCTTATTACTTACTCTGCTTCACAAGAACCCTTTTGACAAAGGTCACCCGGAGACTTTAAAATACCGAAATACCGCAAGTGTTTAGTTCTGAAAAAAAGCCACCTTTTTCTTGTCAGTCGGTGTGGAATGCACCATTGACCATGCGCTAGTGACCCTGAACCAATGGTAAGCATGCGCTGATGATTCATGCATCAATGTTCATCAGGCACCACTGATCATTCACTAGTGTCACGCATCAGCAAATCCCGTGGACAATTCCTGTGTGTTGCAACTCGCAATGACATGAGCGTGGAGTCCCTCGTGCAAGATCACCCTTTACAACAATCCGCAGGTGCAGAACCTTATCATCGGCACGCACACCGCATCTATCATGATCTACAATGATCAGAAACTGATATGGTATGCGAAAGCGGCGACTTTCATTTTTTAATAGTACATCTGCACGTCCCGAGTCCATACCCATTGCTTTGTACGACAGACGATTTGCGTTTCTTCCCGCGCGAGCGAGTCTCGGCAACGACCTGGACCGACTGCTTTCACCAGGATTTCGGAACGGCTAGTCATGTCAAGCTCGTTGCATAGAGAGAGCTTGCCACATCCTCGGGTGAGATGTGCCGCCTGTATGAAGACACTCAGCTGTTGTGCATTGCACGGGGCCTAAAACCCCGTGCAGCTAACACCGCAAGATGAAAACAGAATCTTGAGCCGAGTGCCGGGTGGAGATGACTGCTTCCTACGCTCTATCCGCCGCCCTTCGGAAAGGAGTCACAGGACTCAAAAGCAGCGTGTCGGAAACTCAAAGCCGACTGGTGAAGTGACAAGTGGGCTATACTTCCATTCAGCTGTTTACCCGCTGAAGCCTTGAACTTAAACACACACCCACACGTAGGTCTGCAAAAACGAACACGAAGCCGATCTCCCTTGCCGTTACATCGCAAGCAAAGCTTGCCGGGCTCATCGTCATACTGTCCGAAGACGGTTCCCTGAGCTGCAACTACTTAGGCACCGACCCTGCGACACAGCCGACGCAGCTTCTTGACACAGTATGCCGTCACCTGCTCTGTAAGAAATTCTCGAGGGGGGGCCACCAGTTGCTAAAAGCCTCGAAGAATGGCCTGATGCTGTAGCTCGCACGAAACACAAGCAGATCTGGGTTTGGTGTTGGGGGCCGGCGCTCGCCGACTGGGAGAAAAATAGTTAATGCACCAATGATCATGTACCAAGTGATTAGGAACCACGTATTCATGCACCAATGCTCACGCACCTACAATCATGCACCAGTGATCACTGATCATGCACCAAATGATCGTAAAACCAAATGATTATGAACCAATGGTCATGCACTCAATGCTCATGCACCCAAGTTCATGTACCAGTGATCATGCGCTGCTGATCATGCACCAAATGATCATGAAACCAAATGATTATGAACCAATGGTCATGCACTCAATGCTCATGCACCCAAGTTCATGTACCAGTGATCATGCGCCACTGATCATGCACCAAATGATCATCCGAACCGAATGATCATGTCATCTCTAAAAACAAACAACCCCCGAAGGCACGCGAACTTGACTACGACGACATGGACGAGGAGCACCGGCAGCTGCAGCAGTTGATCCGCCAAGCAGTGAACGCCGGCAAGTCCGAACCAGAGGAACACCTCCAGATCCAGTACGAGTGCCCGAGCCAGCTGGACTCGGCGGACGACGGCGATAGCTCCGGGAAGTCGTGCACGGTGAAGGTGTTCCTAAAGTACAGCGGGAAGGAGGACCTGGAGAACGTAGCCCTCACCGTCAACTGCCCCCAGCCGTTCGTCACGCCTGAAAGCAGCATCGCGATAGACCGCGTCGAAGGGCAGGCGGAGCCGCAAATGATCCCGATCACGTTCATGCTGAGCGCGGAGCCGGCGGCCGCGATGCTGACGCCCGCGTCGCTGCAGGCCGAGGTCACCTGCTGCTACTGCAGCCCGACCGGTGAGCCGCTGACCGCACGCCGATCGTTCTTCCTGCCGATGTCGCTCGCGGGCAGCGTGATTCCGCCCGTCAAAAACCCGAACTTCAAGATCACCCTCGAGACCAACCTCGCCCCGCCGCCCCTCCAAGTGCTCTTCGACGACATCACCGCAGGTTTGCGAAGCCTTTGCTCTTCTCGATTTGACTCGGGGAGGCTTAAAGGAGAGGTCGATGATATTTGACACGCGCCTGGCTGTCAAAAAAACTCTGCCAACTATTTGACCCTGCTTGTGTTCGGCGCGCTACCCGGAACTTTTCTTTTAGCTTAGTCGAATGATAGCACAGGCGTTCTTATTCGACCCGGCCCTTTACACACATCAAGCGCACTATGTTGTGGACAGCATGGACAGCAAACACGCCAACGAATAAATCACATGGGGCTGAAATCCCATGCAGCTAGCGACCGCAGGATGAAAACAGAAGTCTTGAGCCGAGGGTCGAGCATCTCGGTCGAACATTTCGGTCGAGACTTTCGGTTGAGAGTTTTGGTCCAGCATTTTGAACGCGACTTTTGGACGACAAGTGCGTCGAGCATTTGATCGAGAATTTCGGACGAGCATTTTGGTCGAGAATCTTGTGCGACAACCAATTTCTGCTTCCCTGGAGACAGTATTTGTTACAGCTAAAAAGAACGTTGGCAGCGGTTTAACCAGAACACATGTAGATTAAATCGCACAAACAAAACATATATTGCTCGTGCAGATGGCGATTGACCTGAAGGCTGTCGACTGGTCTCCCATTGAGGTCGTCCCTGCCCCCGACGGTTGGGAGGCCGCCTAAGTGCCGGATAAATATTTGGACGCGGGCGGCTTTTACACCTCAAACACCACCGTTTGTCGACAACAATCAAGCAACCGAATAAATGCACGAGGCTGAGACTCCATGCAGCTAACACCGCAAGATGGAAAGAGAAGTCTTGAGCCGAGCGGGTGTTGTCAACCTCCCACGCTCTATCCGCAAAGGATCCCACCCTTCGGAGAGGAGTCACAGGGCCCAAAAGCAACGTGTCGGAAATTCAAAACCGACTGGTGAAAGTGACATGGGCAATACATAAGCCCGAACTTTACCACACACACATACGTGAGCAAAAGCTATATGTGTGCAAAAACTTGTGCCCATTTTCAATTTGCGACAAACGCGTTGCCACGCGGTGTCCCTGACCCGTACCGTTCCTATACGAAGTTTCTGAGCTCGGATTCGCCACTAAATGGCTCCCGAGGCTTCTATGTCTCCCAAAATTCGGTTTTATAGGGTTTTGTGTCCCCAATTGCAGCACTGATGGCAACGCCTGGTCGCAAATTAATAATGGGAAACAATTTCTGAAATATTTTTAGTACGAACAATCTTGTGGGTTGCCCTTCAATGTATTGTGCAGGCTAAAAAGACGTAGGCAGCGTGTTTTGGTGGTTGATCAGAATTCCTTGCCTGAATACACACAGGGTAAATACAAGTGGGAAAACGATCAACCGGCACGCACAAACAAAACGAAGCGCCTGTCTTTTTGAGACGTACTCATATGGTACGATGCCAAAAGGGGGGGGGGGGGGGGGGTTTGGGCAGATGTTTTATGGCATAGTAAGATACTGGGCATGTGGGGTATGGGACCCATATCCCCCCAGAAACCATTTTTTCGGGCCGGTTTTGGGGCCAAATGCCCTCGGAGAGCCTTTTTCTGAGCGCAAAACTCTGTTTCTGTGGGTTTCGAGGCCCCGCACGGTGCACTCCAGCATCGTGTGGGGGTGTTAACTGTGCGGCCAAAGTGTCGGGCGTGGGCACACCTGCTAGATCCAGTGTGCCACACCCGCAAATCCAGCGTGAAATCCACTGACACCCAAAAATCCAGTGCGGAATCCAGTGTGACACCCGCAAATCCAGTGTGAAACACACTGTACACCAGCTTAAACAGTTCCCCAAGTTGGATCGAGTCACCTGTCGTCCAACGCAAATCAATCATCAAGGAGGCGAGGCCCCTGGTTGTTAAAAAAGCTGACCCCAGGTTCTTCTGGCAGTATTGGCAACTTTTATTGGCAGAAATCGGCTTGTCGGATCGAAAGAAGTGAGTTTGCTGCTGGTAACCTCACGAAGGCGATGGTTAATCGTGTTCCCTTCTGCAGGTGTCGCACACGTCCGGCCAGGTGTTCGAACCGGGCACCACGTAGCTGGCGGTACGTGGTGTACGACACCTTTGCCGTTAGTTGGCCTTCTTCGTCCACCAGCCTGTGCTAGAAGGATTTGTGCGACGAACGTCTTGTGCACGACAGCTTTTCCGTGACCCACGACGTCGGTGGTTGCCTCCACGAGATCGTCGAATGCCTGCTGCCTCATGGGTCACCTTTGTCGGTCGCCCTCTGTACAGAGACCCCGGGCGCAATCGGGTCAACTCCTGCAGCTTTCATCAGAAAGGCTCTCGTCGCTCTAAAGTGTCTCCGCATGGAGCCCTGTGACCTATCGTACTTCGTGTGCGTCTTGCCTTGCAAGTTTTTGAGCCAATTCTTCGAACGAAACGCATTTACGAGTCACGCATTCTGAGAACAGAGTTAAGTTCCTGTTCTGGGTGGGTGCTGCCGCCGTAGCCATTGTACAGTCGTAACCCTACCTGGGGCCTCAAAGTCCACAACAACTGAGTTTTGCGCTCAGAAAAAGGTTCTCCGAGGGCATTGGACCCCAAAATCGGCCCGAAAACATGGTTTCTGGGGAGGTATGGGTCCTATACCCCACATGCTCAGTATCTGACTATACCAGAAAACATCTGCCCAAACCCCCCCCCCCCCTTTTGGCATCGTCTCATATGCATACCAGAAAACGACATCTGAAAGGAACCCTTTCGACGATGGTCACAAGACCTCAACCCCCCGGATCCTCAAGCGCACCCCCACTCTAAAACAACAGGCTCGAGCGACGCTTCTATGAACGTGCTTTCGTTCCAGTACAACAACAGTAGCGACGTGACGATCCTCGTCTCGAAGTCTGCGAACCGGTTCCGGATACAGGCCAGCCACTTCGAGTCGCTGTGGCTCCTGACGGCCGAACTTGCCCGGCGCGTCAAAATCTACTACGACTCCCAGGATACGGAGCCGCTGAAAATCAACTTCCAAGACGCGCTGCCTTTCCAAGACTACTTCCAAGCGGTCGACACGCACTTCGAAGCCCGCATGAAGCTGCAAGGCTCGCAGCAGAAACTCAGCGAGATGGCACATCAATTTAGGTACGCGCTGGAGCTTCTCTTTCTCTTTGGTTGTCGGAGTACTGAGGGGCAGCAGTCAGTTGTGAGACTGACAGGTGAACAGCGCCACCTCCCGCAGCGAGCTCTCGGATCAAGCTGTGTCTGATGCAGCTGTTGTACGGAATTGCCTGCGTACACTCTAGCTGCGCACGCCTTTATTGCGAAGGTTGCTGCTGCGGCCGCCAGGGTGGCAGTTGTGTCAGGTCAACTGGCGGCTCTGAGGCTCTGTGACGGCGGAGTGCACACCTAAGCATGGCTGCGAGGTAGGTTGCCCGGCTTGGACTGACCGTCTGAAGAGAACTCCGACGTGCTCCGAATTTGTACTGGCTCAGGAAAATGACCAGGTACACACAAACGAAATCGCAACTCTCCGAACGGCTCTATAGCTTTGTATTGGTTCTGCACTACGGAGTGCAAACGAAGTTCCAGACGAACGACCAGGCGCACAAAGAAACCGCTAATCCTCGTGTTATAGCCGGTCTGTACAAAAGGCGGCGTGGGGGCCTATATAGGGCACCGCTCTTTTGCGACCGTGTGTACTTGCGACCGTGTGTACTCTAACTCGTCTCTCTCGGAAAGTCAACGCGATGTCAACGAGAACGCAAGAAATGACACCAGGGTCCGACCAGGCCCTGGGACTGCCAAGGCGTGACAACCCTTTGACTTGTTGATGTGTTCTCTCTCTCTCTCTGTTCTCTTATTATTACTACAGCAGCACAGCGGACGTGAAGCGCGCACATGATGCACAGTATTCGGGGCAAGGAGCGACCGAAGCATGACACGGCTTCTGCAGTCTTTCGTCACAGTTTGTTGCTGCATGTCAAGTTCAAATTGTTACTGCTACTTTAGTACACGGTAGGAACTGGAGCAAAGCGCATGGCAGGATGAGCTCACTACCCGAGCCCACAGGAGAATTCGGGTGGGTTGAGGTGGGTCTTCTGAGACTGAATTTTTCCTGTGATCTCGCCGTTGGCCCATTGACATGGTCAACAGGCACACTCTATCCCATTCGCTAGTAAGCAAGTTATCAGGCTTCTATCAGACTTCTCTCCCCTTTCCGATGAACTCGAAGACCCAAGCCGAGACCGAGTGCGATGAGGCCACAAGCTAGCTGACAATTCCACTGTTGAAAAGAAACCAGCTGCTTCCTGAGAAACAACGGAACACCCTTCCATTACCCCGGGGTTCAAAATGCTCGAGGGACTGCCTTGTGCTCATTTCGAAGGAGGCTAGAGGGGGGAGAAAACAATACAACTACAAAGTGGGTCTTTTTTGTTGAACGCTTACGCCCGCCACTAAACCCAGAACTACCTGTGTTTCGTGTGGGCTACATCACATTTACCTCCTTTGATCTATCGCAACTGGCAGTCTCCTCGAGCATTTCCTACAAAGCAGGTGCTTATACAAAAATTTAAAAAAACAAATGGCCTCCAGTCACCAGTGGTGTAAGCACTACGCGCTCTTGAAGCCAATCCAATTCTTCTCTTCCATGAACCCGGGTCTCAAAAACAAATGGCCTCCAGGTAAATGGGGGGTCGGATAACAACACCTGTGTTATTATTCGATTTGTCGAATACTAAAAAAAGTTCCGGGTGGCCAAACAGTGGCAGGATCAAATAGTGGTAGTGTTTTTGGACAACCAGACGTGTGTCAAATAACTGTTATTATGCGACCCCCCCCCCCCCCCCCCAGGACTAACGGGAAAAACTCGAAGTGTCTGTACGAGTGAACGCACACGAACATGAGAGGATGGAGGCACGTATATGCCGCCTGGCGCTGTGTAGGCGTAGTTTGAGGTTGTACTTATTTCCGAACAACCTACCACGAGCTTATCCACCCACACCCCCATTTTTCCCCTTTCTTTTTATTTACTTTTTCCCGCCCGGTGTCGCTGATGACTAACGGACCGTCGGACCCGTCCCAATGGGGGTACTTATGGAAGCTACAATGAAGGCTTAGACCGGTACGGGCTACATGGCAACCCCTGCTCAACATGTAGAACGTGGGGGGCCCTTGATCACATTCATTGCGGGTGTGGTCGTGGTGTCGGTCGCAATAGTCGCTTTGCTAGCCAAAGAGAGAGATAGAGAGAAAAAGAGCGCCAGAGAGAAAAGAAAAGATAACGTTATCTTCCGGAAAAGAAGGGTTACGCGAACCCCCGAAAAAATAATTACCCCAAAAAAATAAAAACAAAGAAAAAAAATAGAAACACAAACCGACGGTGACCCCCAAAACCTTTTTCAACCTTTCCAATACCCTTCAAACTAAAACCATTCTACAACGCCCCCCCCCAGGCATCTTGTTAAGAACCATCCATCCATCCATCAGCCGGCTGACCCCCCCCCTCATAGGCTATTTTCACTGTGGAGGGGGGAGACGCTACCTGTCACACTCTAAGGTGGTCACCACGGTGGGCGGTCAGAAAAAAAATTTTTTTTGCCCCAAATACCCCAAATACCACACTTCGGAAAATTTTTGTGGGCCCACTTTTGGCAGGAATTTTGACCATTTCACCTTCGAGAATTTGACCACCCAGCCTCCAGGGCAACTGCACTGTAGAGGGGGGGGAGGGGGGTCTGGTTTATCCGGCCATCCGGCCAAAGTGGCTGATCCTTAACAAGAGCGCTGCCCCCCCCCCCCTTTAAGCACCACGCGCTCTTTAAGTCAATCCAATTCTTCTCCCCCACGCGGCAGGTCGATCCAGAAGCGGTTGCTCGTTCGTTTCAAAGACCGCAACCCGTCGCCTCTCAACAACTTGGACAAACTCTTCGAGAACACGTATCGGCAGCTCCTGAAGATATCGGAAGTCGTGGAGTCCGACCAGCAGCAGCTGCAGCGTTCGTCGAATGGGCTGGTTTGCTCGACGCACCTCATCCTGCTCCTGATCCAGTACCGCTTCGACAAGAAGGACGATATCAAGGTGCTCAGACACTACCTGTCACCTATCGTGATGGACTCAGCTACGCAGGGCTGGGAGGAGTCGACAGACGCCGCTATGACACACCTCGTATGTCCTTCCGCTTCCTTTCTTGTACATCTGCACTGACGGGAGCATTTCCGGAACAACGGTTGCACATGAAGGAGAAAAGCGAAGCCGAGAGGTTCATACCCTGTGCACGCGAAAAACCTTTCGTCACATATCGTTGCCACCACCTTTGGTGAGTTGGTGCTGATCGTCCGTTACTATCTAGAGCTAGGCGTAACGACTTACGCCCGCCGTAGTAGTACGGGACAGTAGTGGGGCGACCGGATACTCCCCGGAGCGACGGTCTCTGCACTCTAACTCGTCTCTCTCTCTCTAGAAACTGCCGAGGCTCACTACAAGACTTGAACCAGGGTTAGTCTTTCACATGAGTTCTGTGTCCAGTTTCTTGCCTCCCCGCTCGAGTCGAAGTGCCGTGCTGATGATGTCAGCCTTATGTGTCCGCGGCTGAACGACCGAAGCACGGTGCCGTGAGGTGTTGAGCACGTAACCATCCACGCACTTCTTTTTGCAATCCCCCTGTCTTCCCCGAAAGACCATCGCTGCTGGTGTTGGGGTTTGTTGAAACCGATACCTGGATGTACCACTCACGCTGGCGAATGGAGTGGAGGTCGAGCTTGTACAAAAGCTGCCAGACAAAGAACCGAAGGGATCCCAAGTGCTGTGACTACTGAACCACGTGTTGAACGGACGTGAGGCATGCGGGTCTACCCCTACACGACAAGACATACAAATACAACAGGTCAAAGTCTGAGTGAGAGAGCGGTCGTGTATGCGAAGAACAAACCAGATTGTGTTTGTATTGTATCTGCCCCCCTCTACCTCTATATTTCCTCCCTTCCATTCGGAGTCAAAGCAGCTACGTTGAGTATTTTCGAACTCGGGGCACTCCATGCACGCGCGCACGCACACACACACAACACACGCAGCTGCGCACGTCCCTCGCCAAGACGTATAAAGAAGCGATGTCGTTGCCCCAGCCCCTGCAGGTATGAGAAGAAGTTGGCTTGACTTGCTTGACTTCCGAAATGCGGGTGTTCAGTCAGCGGCCGTGGGGTAGGGAGCGGGTCTGTTCATTCGAAGCAGGGGGGTTGAGTTTCGTTGTGTTCTGCTCACACACTCGACCCGGGGCCTCCCGTCGATTTTCCAACTTGCTGTGTTGACGCAAGCAAGTAGTTGATTGACGAATCAATAGCTGTGCAGCAGCTGATCCAAGCAACCTAATACTCCGAGTTCCGACGAAAGACAGATCTAACATTCTTTTGAGTGCCATACTACGACACTCCCAAACCCACCCAGTACGTTTTAGCTCTAAAAGAACCGGAAAGGAACCCCCCCCGCCTCACAAGTCAAACGGAGACTTCAAAAACCCGACCGCTTACTACAAGAAGCCATTCGTCACCCGGAGACTCTAAAATCCTGGATTCTCAAGCGAACTATAACTCGAAAAGAACGCCACCGCCGCTGAGCGAACACCGCCGGGAACTTAACGTTTTCAAGCGAGCTCTTCATTCTAAGGTTAAAAAATCTCGCTAATTGGAAGCTGAAGTTTCCCATCAAGGTGTTTGCCGCCGCCGTAGGCCGCGCAGTCGCGAGGAAGAAGAGGGCCCGCAGCGCTACAAGGCGGCGATCCCCCGCGAGACGAGCTCACCCGCCGGCCAGAGCGCCCGCTGCAGCACCAACTCCGGTGCTACCACTCACTGTAGCAGAGCCGCGACCTGCGGCGCGCCTCCGGAGCGACTTACGCCCGCCGTAGCAGTGCGAAGAGAAGTGAGGAGACCTGATACTCCCCGGAGAGATGGTCCCTGCACTCTAACTCGTCTCTCTCTCTCTCTCTCTCTCTCGCTTTGCAGCTCGTAGCACTACCGTAATGAAAAGTGCATGCGAGCTACCAAGAGCCCAGCGGAAAGGGCATCCTGTTATGCCTTGCAACATCCAGTCCCGCGGAGAAAAGCCGTGACGAATTCGTCCGTGACGAATTCGTGCACCAGCCAAAAGACTTTTCCAGAACGTGATTTCTGGCTTCATTTTCCTACAGTCCCCATCCACCTTTCTGCTATGGCAGCACCACGGAGGCTTGCCGCTGTTTCTGGCTCAAGCATGTGTCGAGCCCGATCTACAGTCCTAAGTGTGGTCCCACAGCCCGCCCCCGGCAATCCCGACTGTCCAATCACTGTCGAGAAAGGTTTGTGCCCTGTAGTGATGAGGTGGTTGACCAGGCCCCCACGAAGCCTTATACACAACACGGCTACAACACGAGGATGCAGCCCTGCTTAGGTGTTCACTCAGCCATCACGGGGCCTCAGATCTCGCTACTTGACCTGACCCAAAAATGGGGGCCATCAGTGGTCGCAAAGCCCCCGGCAATATCGCAAACATGCACCGGCCACACAGATGCCTCCAGCCACACGGGCAAAGAGAGTGAGAAAGGGGGGCCACTCGGCTCCGCACCAAGCTGAACCTCAC
The DNA here is from genome assembly GCA_030068145.1 of Diplonema papillatum. NCBI lineage: Eukaryota > Euglenozoa > Diplonemea > Diplonemida > Diplonemidae > Diplonema > Diplonema papillatum. Next base: position 423,170 of record JAPJBO010000029.1, on the reverse strand, counting down.
AGAAGAAGAAGAAAAGGAATATCGTATCCACGGGTGCTCGCTGGAAGAGAAAAGAAAACGGAGAAGAAGTAAAACTTGACAGAGAATCCAACACGAGGCGAGCGTGCTTTTTATTTCGTAGTAACAATTATTTGTAAACACGAAAGAGAACGCTGGCAGCGTGTTTGGGAGAAGATTAGCCTACCGATCATATTCACTCACTATCACTCACTAACAGGCTAATCCTCCCCCGGCACGTACAAACAAACACACGCCTATTCTTTTTTCCGCAGGTGGGGGTGAATGGGGAGGACGCCTGGAGGCTGTTGTCACGTGTTTTCCCCATCAAATCACCTGCACAAGTCTTCCAGCGAGGAGCCACACTTCGTGTCAATATTCCCAGAAGTACTTTAGTACTGACAAAAAAAAAGGCCGCTCCTGGTCCAGGAACGTGACGGTCAACCACAGCTTGCAAAGCTTGAGTCGGAGGCAGCACAGTGCCACAACCCCGTCCGCTCTGCCCTGTGGCTGACCGTCTCGTCGAGCTTGTGCTCAGCGCGAGCGCCAAGCCCCAAGGTGCGCCAAGCCTTGATGCTTTAGTTTGGGAAATCGGTAGCCACTTGACCCTTGGGCCCGTGGCTCTGCAGTACCGCCGAACGCGTGAAGCTTGGCTCCCGTGTAGCAGGCTTTCCCTGGTACCAACCTCACAAAACAAACAAAAGGTCGAAAGACGCCAAATCTGTACGTCCCACGAGATCGTCGGAAACACAAAAATGGCTAGCCATAACCCATATCGAAAGCGTGCACTAAATACACAACCCGTTACCAAACAACCCGTTCTTGCTCTAAGAGAACCCATTTATCAACGGTCATCACACGAAGACCCTAAAACCCCGGAATTTCAAGCGAACTTTAACTCTAAAAAATAACGCTAAAAAAAACAAGCAGGTGCCCCCTGATACGACAAAGCTGAAGAAGCACATCGCTCTAGTGTGCGATCGCCTTGCAAAAGGCGGATCGCTCAAGAACGACAAGCCTCCTCCTCAAGCGCAGAAGGAGAAATCGGACAAGCCGGAGAAGTGAATCTGCTTGGTCCACGCGGCGTCCGAAAGTGGCCGCCTGGGCTGCTAGCAAACGGCAGCGCCGCTGAGCCGGGGGGGCTAGGCTTTGTCACGATGACCTGCACCATTGGCCCTTGGTGCCTTTCAGCCGAGTTACAGTTACCCAGGTAGGCAAACCGTCCGAAGTGGCAGGATGCTGGACCGAGAACCAGCCAGTGGCTTTGCCCTGATGATTTGCGCCAAAGCGAGGAGGGACGACGGGTGCAGAGGCGCCAGGACCTCGCTAGCTGCCTTTGATGGGTTGGCTTCCTGGAGAGCTAACTAGGAGAAACGGAAAGTTGTCCGAAGGTCTGCTGCAAGATTGGCAAGATTGCGGGTTGCTGTTGGTCATTCGCTATGTGGACGGCAACAATTAAATCGCGCACATTCACGCCACATGTATGCAGCTGGATTCCGATCTCCAGCGAGGGCATCCGTGTGTACGCTGTCGACACGGCAGCACTGAACCAAAACTTCCAAGCATGCCGCATTCTCTGTTGGACAGACAGGGCACCTCCCCCATTGCTGCCGTGCCCAGTTTGGCACAGACGGCCACTTTGAACTGTTAGCCTCGGGAAACTGGGCACGGCAGCAGAAGAAGTTCAAAGGGGTTGTCTGTGCCATTCATGATGCTGCGAGCCATGAGCCAGCAGCTTTGTCTTGATATTTCCACAGGACCTTCCCCACACCTGGTGGTTCTAGCTGCCATGCAGAATTTTACGGGTAGGCCGACCGTCCGAAGTGGCCAGTGGCTTAACCCCTTTCGGAGGGAGTGCAGATTGACTTCTGGAACGTCACTCGGGCAACCTCGAAAGTTACGTGACTTGAAAAGGGGGGACCTGGAGCGCATAGAAACGGTGGCATGGCACATCGATTCACAGCAGCAAACGTTGCTTCTTTTCGACGTGTTTCTTCACCCAGTCAGCTCGGTCCTGCCTTTTTCGACGGAAATCCTTGTCTCCCGTCCGTGGAGTGTTTATGCCAGAAGAACGTGTCCAGGGGAAGTGTAAAGGCGCAAGCAAGCAGTCGCAGATCCTGAACACCGCTGCTGTGCCAACGTGGACTCGCATGCTCTACTGTTTGTCCTGTTGCTTGTCCTCTGGCTGGATTTGGGCACCTTCTGCGACCATGACGTGCCCCTCTGAGGCTGTTTGCACCAGTGCCAATGAACCTCTTTGGACCTGTTTGGGCCTGTTTGAACCTGTTTTGGACCTGTTTGAACCTGTTTTGGACCTGTTTGAACCTGTTTTGGACCTGTTTGAACCTGTTCGGACCTGTTTGAACCTGCTACACTCAAAGCTTACTGGCGCTTCACCTTACGTAGGAGAGTCCCTCGGACTCCCATTCACCTCTTCAACACATCGTGCCACACAAGGCAAAGGCTTTTCCGTTCAGGGACCTATCGGACAAGCTACAGAGCCCTTCGACAGTGCGGCAGAGGCATAGCAGATTCCAAGTACGCTTGCCTGCACTCACAACCCCCTCGCCTCCTAAGTACCGAGAGCTTAACACGTGTCTTATTGCAAGTCCTTTCTTCACTTGTTTCATCCCTCCTCCCCCACTTTTTTGGTAAAAGACGAGCAAATACAAAAAAAGAGCCAGAAACATAAGGAAGAAAGTCCAATAATCTAAAAACGAGAAGGTGTTGTTCTTTTGCTTCTTTCTTTTGCTTTTTTTCGCCCTCGATTTCACTGCGTCGCCTTGGATGGAGAGATTCGTTCCTCCGTTATGAGCCAAGGGCAGACAAGGCGTATGTGCGTGGGCAACGCAAAAAGGTTCCGTCCGGCTTTGGGCAGGTGCAATGTGCTGTGGTCTCATCTGTTACCCCCCAACCGACCAGCTTCGCGCACATGCGAACTGCTTCTTTCGCTGCCGGAAGGGAGACCTCGGACGCGGCAAAGCCTGGGGTTCTTCGGTTTTTGTACCCTTCGGTTCCAGGTCATGGAGCAACTACGCGGGTTGCCCTGCAATTCTTCGCGGCGGAAAGACTGCGTGTTTTAGCGGTTGACTAGAATTTGAAGAAGTCGAATGCGTAAACGAAATGACAAGAGGGCTGGTCATTCGGCACGTTCAAGCAAATCTAGTTGCGTGCATTCCTGATGCCGGGAAACTAGCGGATCGGGTGACCACCGATTCCTAAAACCAAGACAACAAGGCATGGGCGCGCGTTCCGATTTGGCGCCTGTGCAGCCCACGAGCACTACGTGTTATCTCTGACCCTAGGTATCTCTCTCTATATCTGGATGTCCGCACGCCTTTTCTTTTACATAAGCGCCAGCTTGGAAGGAAATGCTCGACGATGCTGCCAGACAAAGAACCGAAGGGATCCCAAGTGCTGTCACTACCGAACCACGTGTTGAACGGACGTGAGGTCATGCGGGTCTACCCCTACACGACAAGTCACACGAACACAACAAGTCAACGTTCTGAGTGAGAAAACAACACACGGTGGTTTGAGCGAAGAACAAATCAGATTGTGTTCGTAATGTATTTGCCCCTCTACCTCTATATTTCCTTGCGTCGAGTATTTTTGCATAAGCGCCACCTTAGAAGGAAATGCCCGATGAAGCTGCCAGACAAAGAACTGAAGGGACTACCGAACACGTCTTGAACGGGCTTGAGGTCATGCGGGTCTACCCCAAAGGGTGCCTCAAATTGACTTCCTCGGTCCGGTCGGGGAAACCCGCAAGCTGATATGCTGCTTGGAGCAGAAGGCCTTCGAGGCGCACGACGCACTCAAATAGCAGACTATGGAAGCTGCGGACGCGCGGCGGGAAATCTCGGGTTTGCGCAAGCAGCTCGCACAGGCCGCCGCCGATCGGGCGAAGCAGTCGAACGGGCCGGCAAGCGAAGAGCGAGAAGGTCGACGGCCTCCAGAAGATCCTCGCGGAGATGCGCCGGGAGCTGGGCCAGGCGAAGCTTTCGAACAGGCCCACGGCGAGGCAGTTGGGAAAAGCGAGGAGTTACTCGAGAGGAGGCCGCCAGTTGCACACACATACCAAGAGGAAGAATGCGCTTGCAGCCCACACGAAACACAGGTAAATCTGGGCTGAAAGGGGCGGGCGTAACCATTCAACAAAAAGAAAAAAAACACACTTTGTTTCGTTTTCCCCCCCCCCCCCCCCCTCTACTACTCTCCGCAGAAAACAAGCACCCGACGGCCTCTCTTAGTATCCAATCCAAATGGAGTCTCAAATCGACTTCCTCGGTCCAGTCAGCGAAACCCGCAAGCTGATATGCCGCTTGGAGCAGAAGGCCTTCGAGGCGCACGACGCCCTCGAAAAGCAGACGAAGGAAGCTGCGGACGCGCGGCGGGAAATGTTGGGCCTGCGCAAGCAGCTCGCGCAGGCCGCCGCTGACCGGGCGAAGCAGTCGAACGGGCCGACGGCGGCGCAGCTCGCGAAGAGCGAGGCCTCGCAGCTGGCGAGCGAGCGCGACGCCTGCAAAGCCGAAATCGACGGCCTCCAGAAGGTCCTCGCGGAGATGCGCCGGGAGCTGGGCCAAGCGAACGAAAAGCTGGCGCAAAAGTGCAGGCAAGCAGACGCGCAAGCCGCCGAGCTGAAGCGGTTTGCGGCGAAGGAGGCGGAGTACAGCGCGGTGGTGCTCAAGTGCACAAAGGTGCGAGGGGAGCTGGCTCACTCCGAAGAGGAGATCCGCGGCGTCGTCCAACGGGTGCACCATCAGCATTCGCAGCAGAGGCAGAAGCTCGAAGATCTCGCGAAGATCACGGGTTCCTTGGGCGGGAAGTTGACCGCCGCGGTCGAGCGGGAACAAGTCCTCTCCGGGCTTCTCCGGCAAGCGAAAGAGGACCACCTGCGGACGTCCGTCTCCGCCGACGATAAAGCGGCTCAGCTGGCGGTCGCGCAGTCGGAGCTGCTGGCCAAAGCCCGTGAGGCTTGCTGCCTTTCGGAGCAACTCGCCCGCTCGTCGGTCGTCGTGCGCGCCCACCAGGCCACCCTCGAAGCATCCCAAGCAGCCCTGCACGCGGCATTTGCAGCCCTCGCCGCCCACCCCATTTACGTCCTGCCCCACCCTACCCCCGCTGACCAACCCCCGCTCCCCCCACCACCATCACGCCCTGCCGCAGTAACGGACTCGACGCCAGCGCCGGTTGCAAGCAGCCACGAGCCCTCCCAGGAGACGTCCGCTCAGCGGAGCTGTTTCGAACGACGGGAGTCCCATTCGACACAAACAGGGGTACTAAAAATCACCGCGTTGGAACAAGTGGTCGCGGCGCAGAACGCGGAGCTATCGCAGGTGCACGAGCTGTTCGACCGGGTGAATGGAGAGCGGGCGCGGGGGAGCCAGCCGGACGGGCCGTCTGTTGAGGAGGGGGGGCCCGCCGGCGAGGCGCGGATGCTCAAAGAAAAAGTCGAGGCTTTGATGCGGCTCTGCGAGAAGCTGCGGGCGGACAACGAAGAGCTGAAGGCCCGCCCAGCCGCCGAACGCAGGGTTGGTCGCGACGACAGGCGGGCTGAGCTGCCTTCGCAGCAGCAGCAGCAGCAGCAGCAGCAGCAGCCGCCAGTGTCGTCACAGCAGCGGCCAACCACGCAGCAGCATGCGAGGACGGAAGCCTCCCCCTTGCAGCTGTCGAAGAGGAGGAAGATTCGTCCGGTGCCTTTCTTTTCCTGAAAACGAAGAAATCGCAGCAACAGCTCCTGTGTGTCTGCGCCCCTGCGACCGCAGATGCCTTCACAGCAGCAAGCCACGCAGCCAGCATACAAGAACGGAAGCCTCCCCTTTGCAGTTGTTGAAGAGGAAGAAGATCCGTCCGGTGCCATTCTTTCCCTGAAAACGCAGACAAACATGCACAGCAGCTACAACCCCGCAGCAGTGTGTGCCTGCCTCCGCTCAACTCGGCATATGTGCTGTGAAGCCTCCCATCCGTCCAGCCACCAACACGCAGTGTCATCACCCCCCGCCGCCACGCCCTGTCACGGATTCGCCGCCAGCGCCGGCCGAGTACAACTTGAAGGTCACCGAACAAGTGATTGCGGCGCATCCCAAGTGCACGAGCCGTTTGAGACCGAGTGAATGGGGATCGGGCGCGGGGGAGCCAGCCGGGACGGGCCGTCTGTTGAGGAGGGGGGGTCAGCCGGCAAGGCGCGGATGCTCAAAGAAAAAGTCGAGGCCTTGGTGCGGCTCTGCACGAGTAGCTGCGGGCGGACAACGAAGAGCTGAAGGCCCGCCCAGCCGCCGAACGCAGGGTTGGTCGCGACGACAGTGAGCCGGTCCATCCCCTCTGATACCGTGATAGACCGAAGAATAGCAGCGGGCAATTCGATGCAGCTCTGGGGACTAGGGATGGACCTGATAGACCGTGGTGGACCGTGATTCACTGTGATAAACAGCGGCAGGCACTTCTATGCAGTTTGAAGAGATAGGGACGGACCGGCTCAGACAGGCGGTCGGAGCTGCCTTCGCAGCAGCGGCCAGCCACGCAGCAGCATGCGAGGACGAAAGCCTCCCCCTTGCAGCTGTCGAAGAGGAGGAAGATCCATCCGGTGCCTTTCTATTCCTGAAAACGAAGGAACCAAGAAGAAGAAAATTCAGCAGCTACAACTCCACTGCGGTGTGTGTCTGTCCGGAAGCAATTGCAGGTGCTTCCACAGCAGCAGCAAGCCATGCAGCAATATGCAAGGACGGAAACCGCCCCGTTGCAGGTGTCGTAAGTGGAGGAAGATCCGTCCGGTGCCTTTCTTCTTTCCCTGTGAAACGAAGGAACCGCAGCTACAACTCCACAGCAGTGTGTGTCTCGCGACTGCAGATGCCTTCGCAGTACGGCGCCTTCACAGCAGCAAGCCACGCAGCAACATGCAAGGACGGAAGCCGCACTATTGCAGCTGCTGAAGAGGGGGAAGATCCGTCCGGTGTCTTTCTTCTCGCGAATAAAGGAAGACGTACATTAGCCACAGCTCCGCAGCTGTGCGTCTGCCTGCAAGCAACTGCAGATGTGTGTTCACAGCAGCCGTCGTGCTCGTTTTTAATTGAAAGACGAGGGCGCTTCTGGTGTGTTCCGTGGCCATTGTCGAGACTTGCCACGGCCTGTAAGCCGCGGCGAAGGAAAGGTCGCGTGAAAGTGACGACTTGGGGTTCGGGCCTGCTACACATCTCCTTCGAAGAAACGCCTGCTTTTGACAAAGATCTCGCGGCTGGAGGTGAAAAGTGGGTCTCACACCCGGTTATCAGGCGTACATTGTTCGCGCACGTGGTTTGCTGTAAGACACCCGCTTTTAGAGGGTACGTTGTGCGTGTGTTGTGGTGTCGCATGTGATGCGGAGCCCAGTAGCCCCGCTTTCTCACTCTCTTTGCCCGTGTGTGGCCGGTGCTGCTGGCGTATGTTTGGCGTGCAGACCGGTATTGCCGGGGGCCTTGCGACCACTGTGGACCCACCTTGGACCCCTGTGTGGAGCTACTGTCGGACCCACTTTGGACACCACGCGCACCGCTTTTCGGATGTCCATTCTGCACGTGTTTGGGGTGTAGCGCGCAGCTTCGGGTGTTCATCGGGTTTTGCGGTCTTGAACCCCAACTTTTGAGGCTGGACTCTACCGTGTCACCCGGCCTTTCCCGAATGGATGAGGCCCACACTCCGTGACTTGTTCCGTTGTGTTCGTCTCTCCCAATCTCTCATCTACTGCCTACCTCCCTTCTTCACGCCTTTACTCCAAGAGCTGACCATGCCTCGTTCTACCTTCCTCCTTCGCAGGTTTCGCACATCGAGTAGTGTCAATGCATTGCAAGGGGTTCCCTCGATGAATCGCAACAATCGCCTCCTGAATGACTACTGTAGGAAATGAGGGCGCCCAAAAAAATGTCGAGTAAAGTGCAAGCGCATCGGTCAACAAACAACAGACACACACTTACATGCACTGCCGCGAGCACAAACAAACTGTGCGTACCTAATTTGCGCACACGCAACCACTACACTGCACTGCCGCGCCCCTCGACGAGATCGACGACGAGACCCGCAGCACTTCCGCGAGCTGCAGCAGATCGTGGATTAGAAGGTCGGTGAGGGAGGGGTGGGAGAGTTGAAAGCAGTGAGAAAGTTCAGCTCGTTTCGGGTGATGCGTCACTCCGCGGTTACACTTTTTGATGACATACAAGCAAACTTGTTACCATAGAGAATGCTCGGACTGCCTTGTGCTCATTTCGAAGGAGGCTAGAGGGGGAGAAAACACTACGACGACAAAATGGGTCGTTTGTTGAACGCTTACGGGGTGGTCAGCGAACGACGCGTTTTGAAACCTTGCGAGGGCGGACTTGAGGGCGAAGACGTGGTCCCGACTGGTGGCGAGGCGGCCGGGATTTGAGGGCATACAGAGAGCCGACCTGGAGCGGACGAACACCTTCTGGAGGATGCGTGAATGTCCCGCGCACAGCGCGAGGCTTATACGTGTAGCGTTGGCGGGGGTGAACACGGCTGAGTACACGTCGCGGATGAGGCAGGTCCCCTAACGCGTTTAGAAGGGGAGGAGCATGTTGCATTGCCGCCAGGTGGTCTTTGTGCTGCGGGAAGAGCAGCCGCACGCCATCGCCGTCCATCGCCGCGTGACGGGAGACGGTGACATGCATCTACGGCCCTGTGTTCTTTGTCACGTGGGATAGCATGCGTGAACATGACGACCGGACAGTAGAGGAACGAATCCCGTCCGAGTGCCCTTATTCTTGTCTAACGCCCCCTGCCCTCATAGACCCAAGGTCTGCGAGAGTCAGAACCTTGATAGGTGGTCCCTGACGCCAGACCTGGATCCTCACACCGGCAGCTTCGAACAGCGCAAACGATGCCGAGCTATGCCCCCGCCGAATAACACTAAAACCCCCTAACCTGGTGAGATCTTGGTGTCGGTCACAAATTGTTGTGAACCTGTCTTGCCAAAAACACGAAAGAAGCCGTGCATGCCCCCCCCCCCCCCCCCCCCCCCCCCCCCAAACCCACCCAGCTTTAAAAGAACCCGTTCGACGAAGGTCACCCGGAGACTCGAAAATCCCGGATTCTCAAGCGAACTACAACTCTCAAAAACTCTCTCAGTACACATTGGCATACAACCCTCTGCCGTTCTCGCTCCCCCACACACACACTACCCTCCCGCTCCCATCCCGCCTTGACTGTCTCCTTGTTAGCGCCCAGCATGTCTGCAGCTGAGCTCGGCAATGTCGGCGCCGCGACGATGGCCAGCTTCTTCGCCACCGCGAAGGCAAAGCGCGAGCAGCAAATCAGAACCCTCGATTTGGAGTTCATGAACTTCAAGGACACGAGCCTCATCGACCAGGTGTGTGCGCGCACAGTTTTTTTACGTAAGCGCCAGCTTGGAAGGAAATGCTCGACTATAGCTGCCAGACAAAGAACCGAAGGGATCCCAAGTGCTGTAACTGCCGAACCACGGGTCTACCCCAACACGACAAATCACACAAACACAACAGGTCTAAAGTCATGAGTGAGAAAACAACACACGGTGGAGTAAGCGAAGAACAATCTCGCTGGTTGCCCTTCAATGTATTGTGCAGGCTACAAAGACACAGATACGGCAGCGTGTTTTGGTGGTTGATCAGAATTCCGTCACTAGGGCGGAGTGCATGCCCCATTTCGTTCTGTGATTTACTCGTTCTAGGCACTAGCGTCCTTGCCGTGTGAATGCCACCTCTCTCTTTCATTTGCCAGTCTTTTATTTCGTTTTCATTCTATGCGTGGTTGACCATCAGGAGAGGTGGTGATCCTTCCGTCCTCCTGGAGCCCTGAAGGAAAAGATAACCTGAGCCTCGGAATGGAACGAAAGAGGCTCGAAAGAACTGTGCGCGTAGGACGTATCGTGTGGTAGATCGTCTCTGTCAAAGAAGTGTTGTTTGGCGCTTCGCTTTGTTTGTGCGTGCCGGCTGATCGTTTTCCCACTTGTATTTACCGTGTGTCGTTTTCAGGTAAGGGACGGGGTTAACTAACCTGGCCTGACCTCGCCTCGATATGAAACACCCGTACGGCGGATCACTCGCTAGTCACTAGAGCAAGTCAATCACAAAATGAAACGGGCCATGCACTCCGCCCTAGTGACGGGGTTACTTAACCTGGCCTGACCTCACCTCGATATGTAACACCCGTACGGCGGATCACTCGTTAGTCACTAGACCGAGTCCATCACAGAATGAAACGGCCGCTCTAGTGACATAGCTAATCTAGGAAGGAGCTGAAACGCTTCCGGCACAGAACTACGCGGAACCCCAAGAACCTGGGGGAAAATCACAAACAAGTGCTTCACATGCCGGACTCTTCCTGTGCCCGGAGCTCGTGAGAAGGCCTTGAAATCAACTCATCACTCTTCCCTGGTGTTCACTCTGTATGCGCTCACGGTGGAGTCCAGTCTCAGAAGCTGGACTTACTGCTGGTGTGAACGCATCGTCACACCCGCTTTGGTTGCAGCACACCCGCGTTTCGGGTGTGACTCGGTACCCTCTTTAACTCCAGCTTCTGAGGCTAGAATCCACCACCGTGTACGTGGCTTCAAGGATCGAAGCACGGTGCAGATAGGACCAGTGCGGTGCTGGGCCTATAAACCGTTCCAAGTAAAGTCCAATCCGCCCCGCAGACTTTCACGAAGGATGACGTCGACCAGCTGTTGTCGAACTACATCAACGTGCTGAAGGTGTCCCTGCATAAGCAGTTCACGGAGTACGCTACGGGACTTGTCGACATGTCGACCGAGATTCTGGAGCAGGCCGACGGCAAGGAAAGCAAGCTGGACATCGACACCTCCCGCCTCACCTCTGGTACCCTTGGAGAGGACATGAAAAAGCTCGAAGAAGACCTCCTCAAGAAGTCGAACGCACCGCTGGTATGCCCATTTAGAGCCAATCCACCCCTACCCGATCAAATGCTGTGTCGACACACGCCTGCCGGGCGGTCTCGTCCGCCAGTCAGAACGCCCCCGGCTGCGCCACCATCGGTGCAACAAGCATCTTTGACTGGGCCACGGCTCGCTCCGCGCCCACGGCGCAACGACTTACCCGCCGTAGTATAGAAAACACAGTCGCAACGACCACCCAACAGACGAACTAACAGGTACCCGCAATCCTCACACCCAAGGAAAGAACCCCAACCCGCCTTGGCTGTCGACCGTAGACACAAAACACGGGACCTTACAACACTCGAAACAGTCTGGAAACAACCCATAACCAACGCAGCTGCCGTCAGTCACTAACCGAGGCGTCGACCCTAACAGATACCAGCCATACCCACCCAAAGAAAGAACCCCAACCCGCCTTGGCTGTCGACCGCAGACACAAAACACGGGATCCGTACAACACTCGAAACAGTCCGGAAACAACCCATAACCAACGCAGCTGCCGTCAGTCACTAACCGAGGCGTCGACCCTAACAGATACCAGCCATACCCACCCAAAGAAAGAACCCCAACCCGCCTTGGCTGTCGACCGCAGACACAAAACACGGGATCCGTACAACACTCGAAACAGTCCGGAAACAACCCATAACCAACGCAGCTGCCGTCAGTCACTAACCGAGGCGTCGACCCTAACAGATACCAGCCATACCCACCCAAAGAAAGAACCCCAACCCGCCTTGGCTGTCGACCGCAGACACAAAACACGGGATCCGTACAACACTCGAAACAGTCCGGAAACAACCCATAACCAACGCAGCTGCCGTCAGTCACTAACCGAGGCGTCGACCCTAACAGATATCAGCCATACCCACCCAAAGAAAGAACCCCAACCCGCCTTGGCTGTCGACCGCAGACACAAAACACGGGATCCGTACAACACTCGAAACAACCCATAACCAACGCAGCTGCCGTCAGTCACTAACCGAGGCGTCGACCCGCGGAAAAAGCTGATCGACGCGCGAGACGAAACAACGCGCCTGAAGAAGAAGGCGCACGAGATCCAGCTGCAGTTCAATGCGATGATGCGGGAGAAGACGCAGGTGCAAACGCAGCTCAACGAAGAGCTCGACGTGCTGTCGGCCATCAAAACAGAAGGTTCGACTCTGTCGCAGGCCACCATCGCGAAGCTCCAGGGAGAAATCGACCACCTCGAGAAAGAAACGGCGCAGGCACAGGCTGAGGCTGAAGGTCTGTGTGTTCGCCGAGAGGACTTATATTCACAAAGCCCGGGTCCGGACGCACGTAAAAATTAGGCTCTCCAAGTCACAGGTGCCATGTTCAGTTTTGGCAGCCGCTTTAGCAAGATCTGACTGTGGTTTATGTACTCAAAATAGTGCAACACCATGCTGGAGATCACCGGTTCAGTTTACGTACCGCTAACAGAAGGGCAAACTAGGGAAAGCCCCACCAGAAGAGAGGGTCCAAGCTTGGCCTGATTGAAACGAAATGCAAATACTCAGGGTATTACTCATCGAACTGCAGGGGTGTAGTGAACTACCTTTGGAGTCCATCGACCTAACATCAATGTCATTCGCTTCTACCTGGCGTTGCAGTGCGCAGCAACGAGGTGGATGGGTCTTTCGCCCCCTAGCCCATACACTTTGAGGAGCGATTTGCACGTCATGTGGCCACGTGTGTGTGTCCATGTGGTGAGGGCGTCAACATGGCAACGCCTCCTGGAAGCTCTAGAGCTCCAGGAGGACGGAAGGATCACTACCTCTCCTGTTGGTAATATGATGGTCAACCACGCATGAAATGAAGATCAAAGACTGGCAAATGAAAGAGACTGGTATTCATAAGGCAAGAACGCTAATCCACTAGAGTGAGTCAATCACATTCTGAATCGGAGCAGCACTCCGCTCTAGTGACATAGCTTACTAATCTGGCATGACCTCGCCTCGATAATCTCAAATGGCGGCCTCCACCAGGGGTCAGCCGGTTACCGGAACCACACCATCTCAGGCAAGATCGGCGATTCTGCTCAGTTCCAGAATCTGAAGGGCATCATCCAGCGGAAGAACGGCGAAATCAAGACGCTTCGCGAGAGGTCCGCTTTTTCTTTTGTATAAGCACATGCTTTGTAGGAAATGCTTGAGGAGACTGTCAGCTGCAAAAGATCAACGGCATGCCGATGACTCCCCACTATCGTAACCATATTCCAAGAACAAAGGAGGTAAATGTGACGAAACACAGGTAAATCTGGGTTTAGTGGCGGGCGTAAGCGTTCAACAAAAAAGACCCACTTTAAAGTTGTATCGGTTTCTCCCCCTCTAGCCTCCTTCGAAATGAGCACAAGGCAGTGTGAGGAAACTGAACCGCCCAAGTAGGACCTTCTGATCATGATCATTTGCAAGTTTTCCGCCTGAAACCACGTCCAGGTTTGGAGCTCAGGCTGGTCAACGAAATCTCTAGTTTCCCTTTCTACTTTCTCCTGCTCTCGCGGTGTACGGTTTTTGCCAAACATGAGATGTTGGAGGAAATGAGAAGCTCGTCGCCGCAAACCGTGGCCTTTTCACTTGCGTCCTGAATCCAGCTTTACGCAAAAACGCACAGCAACGACGACTCCATCAGACGAATAACCGCACTAACCACGGGTACCCAGTGTGCCCAGAGTGCCTTAACTGTGGCGAGCAACGAACAGTTTTACCCTGCAAATCTACCCAAAGAAAACCTTATTTTTAGGACGGAAACAACCCGCACCACGTGAAGCACCGCAAGCCGTAACCCGCGAAATCCAAGCACCACCCTGCAAGAAAATACATACCGTATTTCTATCCATGTAGGCGGGAGAACAGCTTCCGGTGAAGGCCCTGCCTGACTAGGTGTAGTATGGAATCTGCTAAGTACAACTCAACTTGCTTTTACCAAAAAATGTTGGCCGGAAATAAACCTGGCGCCCCCCCAAAACCGCCAGGTTTATTTCCGGCCAACTTTTTAGGGGGGCCAACATTTTTAGAGCGCAAGGGTTTGCTGGGATCGCCGACGGCTGAGATACACGGGCCGTCATGATCGCCATCACCGACAACTTCTTAGCCTCCCAGGGCCACCCCAAGCCACCCCCAAAAGCACGACCGTGTGGAGCTTTGATCTTGGAGAGTAAGAGCGGGAATCCGCTTGAGGAGCCACGTCGTTGCCGAACTTACCGTGATGATGCTCATGGTCGACTCGAATTTCGTCGGCTCTGCAGCCTTTTGCCACGGGGGAAGGACCCACCAGCGACCGCACTCGGCCTCGCTCCCGCGAGCGATTACGTTGATCGATCAAAAATATTGCATGCCTAATACTCTCCAGGGAAAAGACTTTCGAAAAGGGGAACTATGGACCTACGGAAGTGGCCTCCAGTCAAAGAAGTTCTGGACTTGGCTTCTGGGAGGAGCACCCCGGATCTGCTGGTGCAGCACACTCAGCATATCAAAGAGGAACTTCTTCCTTTGTCCTCCTCGCGCGTTCCCACCGACATGTTGCACAAGCGTACGCCATGCCCCAACTGTGTTGTGCGCCAAGACAGCTGCGAACAGAGAAGGATACTTAGACCGACGTTCATCAAAGACACGACTCCGCAAGCCTCATGTCCACCACCAGCTGAGTACCGAGTAGGGACAGCGAGCGATTCTAGCATCACAAAGAAGGCGGGTTATCTTCCGCGTGCGTTGCGTTCCAGGGGAGGAGGACGGTGTGCGCGAAGGTTACAGCCGTCCTGGATGTGCGGGGTGGGGTGGGTGGGAGGGGGGGGGAATCTGCTAAGTACCCAAAAAACCTGCAAAAATGTTGGCCGGAATAAACCTGGCGGTTTTGCCCGCTTTTTGGGGGGGCGCCAGGTTTATTTCCGGCCAACATTTTTAGAAATACGGTATAAACGCGGACAGACCGGTACGGGCTACAAGGCAACCCCTGCTCAACAGTGCTCGCCTGCCTTGATGGCACTTGCACCTTAAAGAACTCAATGCTCAACTTGCAGAACGTGGGGGGCCCAAGACTACACTCCACGAAGGAATGTACTTGGTGTCGGTCACAAACAGTCCCGGACATGGCTAGCCATAACCCATAACGAAAGCGTGCACTAAATATACAACCCGTAACCACATAGCCCTTTCTTGCTCTAAGAGAAACCATTCATGAACGGTCACACGGAGACCCTAAAACCCCGGAATTTCAAGCGAACTTTAACTCTAAAAACGATCAGGCACTGTGTTCAACGAAAACAAATCTCTCTTCTCATCATCATTCCCGCGCCCGGGTCGGGTTTGCGGGGGCCGAAGGGATCCCAAGTGCTGCAACTACCGAACAAATGTTGAACCGACGTGCGGGGTAGATCGCGCGGGTCTACCAAAACCCACGGGGGAAAGTCCCGAGTACAAGAACAACGCACGGTGGTGTAAGCGAAGAACTAATCAGATTGTGGTTGTATTGTATTCGCCCCTCTACCCCTCTATTTCGGCTTACCTACGAGGGTGGTATCCACGTATTTTGTATCAGAAAACCCCAAAAAGCGCGAAAGGACGTATTTCGGCAACCGCTGGTAAAAGTGCATGCTAATCCATGTGGTTCATGTACTTAAAAGAACTCAATGCTAAACGAACACGTGGGCGGCATAGAGAGAATACGACAACTCAATGGCACCATAAAGTCCAGAAAACCAAAACACGCGAAAAGACGCTGAAAGTAAATAGTGTGTGTGTGTGTGTCGACAACGAAAACCAAAACTACGCATTTCTTCCCTTCCATTCGGAGTCTATTTGCAACCACTTAGTGGCCGTCAGTGAGAAAACTGAGCCGCCTGAGTCGGACCCTTCGATTCATTGCCATCCGAAACCAGGGTTGGCAGTAACGGTGAAGATGTTAATCACAGGCACACGTTGAAGAATAGAAAAGGGTAAGCCCCGACTATTAGATTCACGGCTAAACAAAGCTAACGCAAGTTTGCCTGTACCTCTCCGGTCCCGGCCGGCCGGGCTAGCCTAACGGTGACCCGGATTGGCAATTGTCGATTCCCTCGACACTATTCCGTTCCAGTTTTAAAGCAACCCGCACCTGTACAGGTTGTCGCAGTTTGAAACGAGTGTCTACGACGACGAACACGAAGACTAAGCTCCCGAATCAGCCGCGCCGACAAGTACGAAGGGCGTCGCGCATCGGCTTGATACCTCGGCTTCGCGCGGCGGTAATTTGTTGCAGCTATTTTACGAAGGTTCTCTGCAGCACTAATGACGGCTCGTTGCCGCAAACAGGGCGAAATTCGTTGCCGCCACCGATGAAGATTCTATGCCGCCGCAATGCCGAGGGTCTTTATTTTTGCCGTAACTGCGGCAGGCCTCGTTGCTGTGCCCGACGAAGAATCATTGTTGCTACCGAAGACGATGCTTTGCCGCATCCTTCGATGCCGGTTCTTCCTTACCTAGACGACAACGAAAGGTTGGTGCTGTTTACTGCACAAACAGGCGGATACGCATTTGCTTGCTTTCGAAATTGCTTGGGCGGCAAACCCGCAAACCCGCAACCCCTGGGAGGTTCCAAACCAGCAGGACTGGCAGGTAAGCAGCGACGGCTCCACCCTTCTTGCGAGCACAAACGCACCGCTTCGCAAGAGTCAAACTGCACGATACCTACCGGTCAACGGCTGCTGGTTTCCCAAAGAACCCAAAGCATCAAGGCGTGGCGATTCTTGGGACTCCGCGCTTGATCCCGAGCTGGCAAGTGAAACAGCGACTGCTTGCGAGCGCAATGCACCGCTTCGCGAGAGTCAAACTGCACGTGCTAGACGGATACCTGCCGGTCAACGGCTGCTGGTTTCCCAAAGAAATCAATGCATCAACGCGTGGCGTTTCTTGGGACTCCGCGCTTGATCCCGAGCCGGCAGGTGAAACAGCGAAGGCTCCCCTTGCTTGCGAGCACAAATGCACCGCTTCGTGAGAGCCAACTGCACGTGCTAGACGGCATACTTGCCGCCAACGGGCTGCTGCTTTTTCCGAAGAACCCAATGCATCAAGGCGTGGCGTTTGTTGGGGCTCGGCGCTTGATCCCGAGACGAGGCCAGAGAGGATGCACGGAGCAAACTTTGACTCCCAGAGCCAATTTCCTCTTCCTTTCTTAACTTACGCGAGCCTCGTTTCTAGCGACTGTAAACTTTGAGGTGCTCAACAGACGACCAACGAATGTTTGCGCATCGGTTGTCGATTTTCCGTCTGCGCTTTCTAATCCGGGTTTGGCATTCTGATCAACCACCAAAATATATAACACAGATAGCGAGAACCTATTCGGTCTTAGGCCCGCACTGAAAACCGAACGTGTGAAGGCCCTTTCTTCGGAGGGGCTCACGCACTCAAAGATCGACTTATGCGCACTGAAAACCGAAGCAACGGCCAATCAGCATCGGCAACTGATCAACGCTAGGACTTCGATTTAAATTTTTGTATAAGCACCTGCTTTGTAGGAAATGCTTGAGACTGCCAGTTGCGATAGATCAAAGGAGGTAAATGTGCTGTACCCCACACGAAACACAGGTAAATCTGGGTTCAGTGGCGGGCGTAAGCGTTCAACAAAGTTGTACTGAGGGCCAGCGCTATGTGCAAGCGCATAGCTCTGGCCCTCAGTACAACTGTACTATTCCACACGGCACTTGCTTCGACGGAGTCTATGGGAGAACTAAACCCATACACTCCCCGTCCACGAACGCTGCCACCTGCATTCCGTACGCCTGATACAGAATACTCGTTTGAAACACAAAAGAAAGGGGGAAAACAAATAATTTAAGAAAGAAAAGGAACGAAAAATAAGAAGAAAGAAAAAAGAATTCGAGTGAAACATTGCGGATCTCGTTGCCGTGCCTCTTATCCTTTTGTCGTCTTTGGCAGCTGCCCAGGCGCACAACCAAAGGTTTGGCCTCCCTGACCACTTTCGAGTACAACTCACCTGCAGAACATCCGTAGCTACTGAAGGAAGCCCGAGAGGATATGCCAAGAGTGCACAAAGTGATTCCATGCACCAGAAAAGACAGGCGCTTCGTTTGTCTAGCCAGAAATAAAAAGATGTGCAGATCGAGATTCAGCGCCCCCAAAGACCGACAAGCGTTTCCGGCCCCAAAACGCGGAGCCACTTGAACAGAACCCAGTGAGCTCGGGATACCTTGGCAGAAAATGTCAGATCTGGCCTGGGTGTTCGTTAAAACTGATTCCGTGTGGTAAATAATCGCACCTCACTGGCCAGTGTAGGTGAAAACTTCACTGGGGTTGTAAGTTTTCTTGTTACGGTGTCTGGCAGGAAAAAAGGCTGTCCCTCGGGTACTCTAAGCTCCTCCAAGGTCAGCCGAATAAAATGTAGTCAGGTGGGAAAACGCGGAGCCATCCTGCCCCCCGAACAGAAGCCCAGTGAGCTTGAGACACCTTGGCACAACATGTCAGATCTGGCCTGGGTGTTCGGTAAAACTGATTCCGTGTGGTAAATAATGGTACCTCACTGGTCAGTGTGGGTGAAAACTTCACTGGGGTTGCGGGTTTTCTTGTAACGGTGTCTGGCAGGAAAAAAAAGCTGTCCGTACTCTAGGCTCCTCCAAGGTCAGCCGAATAAAATGTAGCCAGGTGGGAAAACGCGGAGCCATCCTGCCCCCCGAACAGAAGCCCAGTGAGCTTGAGACACCTTGGCACAACATGTCAGATCTGGCCTGGGTGTTCGGTAAAACTGATTCCGTGTGGTAAATAATGGTACCTCACTGGTCAGTGTGGGTGAAAACTTCACTGGGGTTGCGGGTTTTCTTGTAACGGTGTCTGGCAGGAAAAAAAAGCTGCCCGTACTCTAGGCTCCTCCAAGGTCAGCCGAATAAAATGTAGCCAGGTGGGAAAACGCGGAGCCATCCTGCCCCCCGAACAGAAACCCAGTGAGCTCGGGACACCTTGGCAGAAAATGTCAGATCTGGCCGGGTGTTCGGTAAAATTGATTTCGTGTGGTAAATAATTGTACCTCACTGGCCAAGTGTGGGTGAAATCGTGCGAAAAAGTTACTGGGGTTGTGAGTTTTCTTGTTGCGGTGTGGGAAAAGCCTCTCGGCAGGAAAGAAGGCTGTCCCTCGGGTACTCTTAGCTCCTCGAAGGTCAGCCGAATAAAATGTAGCCAGGTGGGGGAAACGCGGAGCCATCCTGCCCACCGTGTGGTAAAAAATCGTACCTCACTGGTCAGTGTGGGTGAAATCGTGTGAAGACTTCACTGGGGTTGTGAGTTTTCTTGTTACGGTGTCTGGCAGGAAAAAAAAGCTGTCCGTACTCTAGGCTCCTCCAAGGTCAGCCGAATAAAATGTAGCCAGGTGGGAAAACGCGGAGCCATCCTGCCCCCCGAACAGAAACCCAGTGAGCTCGGGACACCTTGGCAGAAAATGTCAGATCTGGCCGATTGTTCGGTAAAAAATCGTACCTCACTGGTCAGTGTGGGTGAAATCGTATGAAGACTTCACTGGGGTTGTGAGTTTTCTTGTTACGGTGTCTCGGGTGGGTGGAAAAGCTTCTCGGCAGGAAAGAAGGCTGTCCCTCGGGTACTCTTAGCTCCTCCAAGGTCAGCCGAATAAAATGTAGCCAGGTGGGAAAACGCGGAGCCATCCTGCCCACCGTGTGGTAAAAAATCGTACCTCACTGGTCAGTGTGGGTGAAATCGTGTGAAGACTTCACTGGGGTTGTGAGTTTTCTTGTTACGGTGTCTGGCAGGAAAAAAAAAGCTGTCCGTACTCTAGGCTCCTCCAAGGTCAGCCGAATAAAATGTAGCCAGGTGGGAAAACGCGGAGCCATCCCGCCCCCCGAACAGAAGCCCACAACATGTCAGATCTGGCCTGGGTGTTCGGGAATAAGCCACTTCCTCGGAATCGCAGAACACCTTTTGGTCCATGTCGCGGGGGCTCCCAGGGAAACAGAGAGGTAGGAAGAAGGGAGCTGACAATATTTTATTCTCTTGGGTGTCAACCCAAGCACTTGCTGAAGCGAATGGGGATCTTAACGGGGGAAAGGACGAGCGATGCCTTCTTGCGAGGCGCTGCAGTCATCCCAGGGATGGGTGGGTGGGAAAAACAAAAGAGTCGAGGGACGAGGAAACCTTTCGGTGTTTAGTATGTACACTAAAACAAGGATCAATCATCTCTGCTCTCGGTCGCTATTTATTCCCGCAGGGAGCCTGAGATAAAACTGATTCCGTGTGGTAAATAATGGTACCTCACTGGTCAGTGTGGGTGAAAACTTCACTGGGGTTGTGAGTTTTCTTGTTACGGTGTCTGGCAGGAAAAAAAAGCTGTCCGTACTCTAGGCTCCTCCAAGGTCAGCCGAATAAAATGTAGCCAGGTGGGAAAACGCGGAGCCATCCTGCCCCCCGAACAGAAACCCAGTGATCTCGGGACACCTTGGCAGAAAATGTCAGATCTGGCCGGGTGTTCGGTAAAATTGATTTCGTGTGGTAAATAATTGTACCTCACTGGCCAAGTGTGGGTGAAATCGTGTGAAAAAGTTACTGGGGTTGTGAGTTTTCTTGTTGCGGTGTGGGAAAAGCCTCTCGGCAGGAAAGAAGGCTGTCCCTCGGGTACTCTTAGCTCCTCCAAGGTCAGCCGAATAAAATGTAGCCAGGTGGGAAAACGCGGAGCCATCCCGCCCCCCGAACAGAAGCCCACAACATGTCAGATCTGGCCTGGGTGTTCGGTAAAACTGATTCCGTGTGGTAAATAATGGTACCTCACTGGTCAGTGTGGGTGAAAACTTCACTGGGGTTGTGAGTTTTCTTGTTACGGTGTCTGGCAGGAAAAAAAAGCTGTCCGTACCCTAGGCTCCTCCAAGGTCAGCCGAATAAAATGTAGCCAGGTGGGAAAACGCGGAGCCATCCTGCCCACCGTGTGGTAAAAAATCGTACCTCACTGGTCAAGTGTGGGTGAAATCGTGTGAAGACTTCACTGGGGTTGTGAGTTTTCTTGTTACGGTGTCTGGCAGGAAAAAAAAGCTGTCCGTACTCTAAGCTCCTCCAAGGTCAGCCGAATAAAATGTAGCCAGGTGGGAAAACGCGGAGCCATCCTGCCCCCCGAACAGAAACCCAGTGAGCTCGGGACACCTTGGCAGAAAATGTCAGATCTGGCCGGGTGTTCGGTAAAATTGATTTCGTGTGGTAAATAATTGTACCTCACTGGCCAAGTGTGGGTGAAATCGTGTGAAAAAGTTACTGGGGTTGTGAGTTTTCTTGTTGCGGTGTGGGAAAAGCCTCTCGGCAGGAAAGAAGGCTGTCCCTCGGGTACTCTTAGCTCCTCCAAGGTCAGCCGAATAAAATGTAGCCAGGTGGGAAAACGCGGAGCCATCCCGCCCCCCGAACAGAAGCCCACAACATGTCAGATCTGGCCTGGGTGTTCGGTAAAACTGATTCCGTGTGGTAAATAATGGTACCTCACTGGTCAGTGTGGGTGAAAACTTCACTGGGGTTGTGAGTTTTCTTGTTACGGTGTCTGGCAGGAAAAAAAAGCTGTCCGTACCCTAGGCTCCTCCAAGGTCAGCCGAATAAAATGTAGCCAGGTGGGAAAACGCGGAGCCATCCTGCCCACCGTGTGGTAAAAAATCGTACCTCACTGGTCAAGTGTGGGTGAAATCGTGTGAAGACTTCACTGGGGTTGTGAGTTTTCTTGTTACGGTGTCTGGCAGGAAAAAAAAGCTGTCCGTACTCTTAGCTCCTCCAAGGTCAGCCGAATAAAATGTAGCCAGGTGGGAAAACGCGGAGCCATCCTGCCCCCCGAACAGAAACCCAGTGAGCTCGGGACACCTTGGCAGAAAATGTCAGATCTGGCCGGGTGTTCGGTAAAATTGATTTCGTGTGGTAAATAATTGTACCTCACTGGCCAAGTGTGGGTGAAATCGTGTGAAAAAGTTACTGGGGTTGTGAGTTTTCTTGTTGCGGTGTGGGAAAAGCCTCTCGGCAGGAAAGAAGGCTGTCCCTCGGGTACTCTTAGCTCCTCCAAGGTCAGCCGAATAAAATGTAGCCAGGTGGGAAAACGCGGAGCCATCCTGCCCACCGTGTGGTAAAAAATCGTACCTCACTGGTCAGTGTGGGTGAAATCGTGTGAAGACTTCACTGGGGTTGTGAGTTTTCTTGTTACGGTGTCTGGCAGGAAAAAAAAGCTGTCCGTACTCTAGGCTCCTCCAAGGTCAGCCGAATAAAATGTAGCCAGGTGGGAAAACGCGGAGCCATCCTGCCCCCCGAACAGAAACCCAGTGAGCTCGGGACACCTTGGCAGAAAATGTCAGATCTGGCCGGGTGTTCGGTAAAATTGATTTCGTGTGGTAAATAATTGTACCTCACTGGCCAAGTGTGAAATCGTGTGAAAAAGTTACTGGGGTTGTGAGTTTTCTTGTTGCGGTGTGGGAAAAGCCTCTCGGCAGGAAAGAAGGCTGTCCCTCGGGTACTCTTAGCTCCTCCAAGGTCAGCCGAATAAAATGTAGCCAGGTGGGAAAACGCGGAGCCATCCCGCCCCCCGAACAGAAACCCAGTGAGCTCGGGACACCTTGGCAGAAAATGTCAGATCTGGCCGGGTGTTCGGTAAAATTGATTTCGTGTGGTAAAAAATCGTACCTCACTGGTCAGTGTGGGTGAAATCGTATGAAGACTTCACTGGGGTTGTGAGTTTTCTTGTTACGGTGTCTCGGGTGGGTGGAAAAGCTTCTCGGCAGGAAAGAAGGCTGTCCCTCGGGTACTCTTAGCTCCTCCAAGGTCAGCCGAATAAAATGTAGCCAGGTGGGAAAACGCGGAGCCATCCTGCCCACCGTGTGGTAAAAAATCGTACCTCACTGGTCAGTGTGGGTGAAATCGTGTGAAGACTTCACTGGGGTTGTGAGTTTTCTTGTTACGGTGTCTGGCAGGAAAAAAAGAGCTGTCCGTACTCTAGGCTCCTCCAAGGTCAGCCGAATAAAATGTAGCCAGGTGGGAAAACGCGGAGCCATCCTGCCCCCCGAACAGAAACCCAGTGAGCTCGGGATACCTTGGCAGAAAATGTCAGATCTGGCCGGGTGTTCGGTAAAATTGATTTCGTGTGGTAAATAATTGTACCTCACTGGCCAAGTGTGGGTGAAATCGTGTGAAAACTTCACTGGGGTTGTGAGATTTCTTGTTACGGTGTCTCGGGTGGGTGGAAAAGCCTCTCGGCACAGGAAAGAAGGCTGTCCCTCGGGTACTCTTAGCTCCTCCAAGGTCAGCCGAATAAAATGTAGCCAGGTGGGAAAACGCGGAGCCATCCTGCCCACCGTGTGGTAAAAAATCGTACCTCACTGGTCAAGTGTGGGTGAAATCGTGTGAAGACTTCACTGGGGTTGTGAGTTTTCTTGTTACGGTGTCTCGGGTGGGGGGAAAAGCCTCTCGGCAGGAAAGAAGGCTGTCCCTCGGGTACTCTTAGCTCCTCGAAGGTCAGCCGAATAAAATGTAGCCAGGTGGGGGAAACGCGGGGGCAAAGGAAACCTCTACCCACCCACCCAGTCCGTCGTCGAGAAAATCGGGTCTCTCGGCCTCTGACACCCCCTATCCAGGGAGGCTTGCGTCGACGCCTCCGTTGTGTCGCGGAGCTGCTTTGGACGGAGTATATATCCGGAGGACAGCATCCGTAGAACCGGGAGCGGTTGAACCCCCGGCTCTGCACTGTGCCACCCACGCCGGTTGTGTGTTCCCGGAGGATGCGCTGCGCGATTGGGTGGTAGATGAGGCGCACGGCCGGGGCCCTGGCGCCGGGAGGCGTGACGGGCCGGATCGGGACCATGGGGACCTACTTCGCGGACAACAGGATCGTGCGGTATTCGCCGGGGGACAAGGACGGGCATCTGCAGAGGGGTGACGGGGCTGCCGCGCGGGTGCTGAAGATGGAGGTGAGCAGGAGGGGCGAGGTGCTGCAGGAGGTCAAAAAGCTCGTCAACCGGCAGTTCCACGTCGGCCCGAAGACGTACCAGGTCGCAGTGCACCTCGCGGGCGTCTCCGGATCCGTCTCCGACACGGGCAGGCTGCTCGCGCAAATGAAGCGGAAGCACGTGCCTTGGAGCACCGAAACGTACAACGCGATCATCCAGCTGTGCATCGCCGTCACCGACCCCATGAAGAGCTTCGCGGTCAAAGACGCGATGGCGGCGAACGACGTGGTCCCGGACGCAGTGACCTTCAAACTCCTGCTGCAAGCCCTCGGAAAACACTGCGCCTGGCTATGGGAGGTCACAGCTAACCCGGCCGACCTGCGGGAGCATTATCGAAGGGGTTTGGGCCTCCTCGAGGTGTATCAGGGGACCGGGCACCCCATCGGGTTGCACGAGATGTCGCTGATGCTGCCGGCGTGCCCGCAGGCGGCCCACGCGTTCCGGCTCGCCGGGAAGGTGCAGCAGAAGGGACTGACGATGGACCTGCCGTTCTTCGGCGCGCTCGTGCGGGTGCTCGCGCTCCGCGGCGGCGACTCGGCGTTCGGCGCCGTCGAGCGCCTGCTGCGGGCCGTGGTGGCGGCCAAGCGGGGGGGTGCAGCCGCGCCGCCGCCCGCGCCGGGGGTAGACCTGGACTACGGGCAGTGCCCGCTGCCCGACGAGGGTTGCTACGCGAGCCTGCTGGAGGCGGCGAAACGGGCGTACTGCCTCGAGAGTTTGGCGCGGGGGTTCCGGCTGGTGAGAGAGTGCTCGGTCAAGATATCGTCTGCGATGGTGAACACGGCGATCCAATGCCTCGTACCGCACGTCGCCTGCGGGAACGCCAAAGCGTACGAGCTGAGCCTCTACCTCTACGAACTCTCCCACCGGCAGGGCGTGACCCCCAAGCGGATGCAGGCCGCGATTGCCTCCACCTTCGCAGCCCTCGGCGCGACCGGGAAGCCGCTGCTGGACGCGCACGTCGACCGGTTCCCGTTCTTCAGCGTCATGGAGGAGCACCGGGGCCGCGGGCTGGGCGCGCTCTTCGCGAAGGAGTTCCGCGCCGTGCGCGGTACCGAAGGGTACTGCCCGGTGCCGGGCTGCGTCGAAACCGCGAAGCGGCTCCTCCCCACCAGCTTCCCGCGGCCGCACCGCAGCAGGAAGCCGCGCAGCGGAAATCTGACCACGTGGCAAGGCACCCGCAGCACGTAACAAGCCTTGGTGCGCAACAAGGACTCTTGAGCAGCTAACGCCTTGGTGTGAGAATCAAGCTGCCGGTTGAGCTGCGTGCCCTCATCCTACGAACCTCCCCTGTAAGGTGCCGTCGAAGCCGTGAGGTCAACAGAGATGATCAAACTCCAGTCGGGGTAAACCCAACGCACGTAACAAGCCTTGGTGCGCAACAAAGAATTCATGCGAGTCGTGACACTCTTGAGAATCAAGCTGCCGGTTGAGCTCCTCCCCACCAGCTTCCCGCGGCAGGAAGCCTCGCATCGGAAATCTGGCCACGTGGCAAGGCATGTCATTATTCTTGAGCAGCTAACGCCTTGGCCGGAACAGAGATTCGTAGCATGAAGCAGCTAAGCCTCGGTAACAAGGACTTCTAAGCAACTAAAGCCTCGGCGCGTAGCAAGAACTCTCAGCAGCTGGAGCCTTGGCACGTAAAATGGGTTTTGTGCAATGAGTGTCATTGTTGAGCAGCGGAAGCCTTGGTGCGTGACAGGGCTCATGCTTCGTCTCACTCTCAAGCGAGCAGCAAGCCGCCTGTTGCGAGCTATGTGCCCCTCATACTAAGAAGATGCCCACCGATCCGCCGGTAAGATTAACAGAGATGGCCAAACTCCAGTAGGGGGTCAACCCAACGCGCCGCGCGCGCACGTTCGTTTTCTCGCGCGGAAACGCTTAGTCTTTTCCAGCGACCAACACGTCCTGTGAGGGAACCCTATCGGCTATCGTCTTTTCCCCGGCTCGCCCGGGCTGATCGACCGTATCGCCCGAACGAATACCCAAGTCGCCAAGTCGGCACACGCTGCCACCGGGCAACGAAGAAAAAAAGGAGTCCCTTCTCTTTGCTTCCCCTTTTGTCTGCCCGTGCTAAGGCATGGTGGGAGCTGTCCCCGTCGTAGCATCACGTCGCGACGTTCCTGCTGCAAGATCTCGAGCGAACGTCAATCGGTGGTTTCTGTGTATCTGGGAATTTATTGTCGCAGCAGACCAGTGGCTGCTCTAAGCAACCGAATACCTGGGCTCTCGTGGCCGACCGAAGGGGAAACTATATCTCCATGAAGAGTCTCAGCAAGTTGCAGAGCAGCAGATCAGCAGCTACTCGAAACCATCCAATACCAACGAGCACGTTCTTGCAATCCACCCCCACCCTCAGTGAAAGAGCACGTACAGTAGTGCAGCAGTCCTGTCTGCAGACACTCAGGTTCCGCGCTGATGATGGTCCGCCTTATGTGTCCGTGGCTTAAAGGACCGAAACACGGCGCAGACGGGACCAGTGCGGTGTTGAGCACATAACCATTCCAAGCACGTTCTTGCAACACCCCCAGTGAAGAAAGAGTACGTACAGTAGTGAGTAGAGAAGAGGTGCGGAGGTATCACAAACTACCAGACCAACGGAGACCACCGCGAAAAAGATTCCTTGCCTTTCTTATCCCTCAAAATCAGCACCGAATAACAACGTCCCCACCCCCAGGAAAAAAAAAGGAGAAAACACCAAAAAAAGCCAGCCCAAGAACACACCCCCGCTGGTTGTAGAAGCCCCTATCTCACATCCAAAAGGAAGCAGCCGCCTCCGGTTGGTCTGAATACCGGGAAAGGAGGGGAGCAGAAAAAAGAAAAGCGCCGAGCATGATGAGGCATTAAAAAAAAAAAAGAAAAGGAAGCGCACGCAGCCGGAAATCGGACGAAGATTGGTTTGCGCGCACTTCTGTCAAAACCTGGGTTATTTCATCTACCGGGAGTGAGGATAGTACGCTGCCGCTGACGCAGCGGCCCCGCCGTCGCGAAAAAAAAAAAAAAAAAAGAAAAGAAGGAGCGAAGGCCGGGCGGTCGGCCCCCCCCCCCCCCACCGGGGAGCGAGAGACACACGAGACAATGTTCCGCGAAGCCTTGCGGTGCCCCGCCGGCGACGTCCTGCACCTGTGGACCGAGCTGCTACTGCCGCGCGACGGCCGGCCGCGGCCCGCGAGCCGCGGGCCGCTGCCGGGCCGGCTGGTGGGGCAGAAGACGTGGGCGAACGGCGCGGGGGGGAAGAGGGGCATACCGCCTGCCGAAGAGCGCCGCCAATCGACGCACCCACCGCGTGTTTCCAGCCGCCCCTCCGCCGGTCACCGGGCGAACTCGACAGGCCGAAGCTGCCGGCTCCGGCAGCGCCAGCGTGGCAGCGTCGAATACCGGCAAATCCCGGGGAAGCAGCCCGGTGGGGACCGAACCGCGCCGCTCGCCGCATCGGCGGCGCCCGAAAATCGACGTCAAAAATCTGTTGTTCCCCCGCTCGATGAAGCGGCGTCCGGCGAACCGAGCAGGGTCGACCTGTCGCAGCGCGAACGAATGCCAACCGTCCCTTGGGTCCCGCCTTGCGGAAGACCCACCGCCCAGCGTGCGGCGAGCAGAGGCCGGCGGCTTGCTCCCGACGGCGGCGGCGGGGCCAGGCCGCGGGGGAAAAACTGCCGGTTGAAGGCCGGCGCGGCACGAGCCCCCGGGATCCAAAAGGAGAAGCAAGGGTCTTTGAAGGGACGTACCGGGGACGGCGATGTACCCCGGGGCACCGAACCAGGAGTGGATGCCGCCGTTGCTCCGGCTTCGCGGGGCTTCGGCGGCGGAGAGGAAGAGAAGCGAGCGACGTGCCAGGGTGGCTCTGGGAGCAAGGGACCAGCCGGTGGAGGCGGTCTCGGTTGTACCGCACCTGGGGGTAATGCCACCGTTGCTCCGGCTTCGCGGGGCTTCGGCGGCGGAGAGGAAGAGAAGCGAGCGACGCGCCAGGGTGGCTCTGGGAGCAACCTATTGAAGGGACCAGCCGGTGGAGGCGGTCTCGGTTGTACCGCACCTGGGGGTAATGCCACCGTTGCTCCGGCTTCGCGGGGCTTCGGCGGCGGAGAGGAAGAGAAGCGAGCGACGCGCCAGGGTGGCTCTGGGAGTAACCTATTGAAGGGACCAGCCGGTGGAGACGGTCTCGGTTGTACCGCACCTGGGGGTAATGCCACCGTTGCTCCGCTTTTGCAGGGCTTGGGCGGAGAGACGCGACGGGACGATTCTGGGAACAACTTGTTGAAGAAGGCCAGCGATCTCAGTCGCACCGAACCCAAGGTAGCTGCCATTGGTGCACCGCCTTCGCAGGGCTTGGGCGGAAAGGGGAAGGAACGCGCGACGCGACAGGACGATTCTGGGAACAACCTATTGAAGGGATCCAGCGATCTCGGTCGCACCGAACCTGAGGTGGATGCCACCGTTGCACCGCCTTCGCAAGGCTTGGGCGAAAAGGGGAAGGAACGCGCGACGCGACAGGACGGTTCTGGGAACAGTCTACAGAAGGGATCCAGCGACCTCGGTCGTATCGAACCTAAGGTAGATGCCACTCCGCCTTTGCATTGCTTCGGCGGAAAGGGGAAGGAACGCGCGCCGCGACAAAACCACGCAGGGAGCAGTCTACTGGAGGGACCCCCCACCTCTGTCTTGCCCCACCGACAAGATCTCGCGGGCACAACCCGCGGCAGGTCGCGGGCTTCCATAGCCAAGCGGTACGAACGCGAAGCGGTGCGGCCGCCGCCCGGCCGCCTGTCCGGCTCCGCGCGGCAGTGGAGCTTCGACGACGCCGCGGGCGCCGCCGCCGTCGCCGCCGCGCCGCCCGCGTTTTCGGGGTACGCGGCCCTCCGGCAGGCCGCCTGCACCAGCCTCGCCGCTGGCCTGGTCGTCGCGGCGGCCGCAGTCGAGGCTGGGCCGAAGAGGCCCGGCGACTACTGGCCGACGATGCGCGTCGGAGTCGCGCTCAAGGGCACGCAGAGCCTGCTGTTCACGCTCGAAGCCGGCGTCCGCGTGACCCTCCTCGACGTGCGTAAGCGGCTCGAGGCGGCGGACGGCGGCGTGCTCAAGGAGCGCCGGTGGCGGTTCGTGGGCAAACCGTACGCGAAGCTGCTCGACAAGCTTGAGGTCGACTGCGAGGCCCTGCGGGTCGGCTTGGCGAACGACGAAGACATGCTCGCGAAGGCCTGGGAGCGTTTTGCCGCGTACGACGACGGCGACTGCCAAGTGTACGGCACCCTCCTCAAGCGGCGGGAGAACGTGCAGCGGGGGAGGATCCGCTACGAAACGCTGTCCGAGTCCCTCTTCGAGCTGCGAGCCGTCGTCGAAGGCACCCCGCTGCTCCACGTCTTTCCGTTGCTGCCGAAGCCCGGCTGCCTGCCGGCGTTCCACCCTCGCCCGTTTTCCCCGATATACATCCCGGCCCACCTCTACACCCCCGCGCCCGCCAACCGGGCGCACCAGTTCACCCAGCTCGCAACGCTCGTCTCCCCCTTCGCGGCGCGGATGGCGCAGGAGGACGCCGCCCCCGACGCCGACGGCCCGCTCCTCACCCCCCGCGCGCCGACCACCACCCGCTGGAAGCCGTGCCCCCGCGGCCCCTCCCGCCAGCGGGGGGGCCCCGCCCGAGGGAAGCTACGCAGGCGCGCCGCCGCGAAGCGGCCGGGCGGGGGTGCAACCGCGAGAACCCCGCTCACTGGCCGCTGGGTGGTCCCCGTCGTGTGGGTCGAGTTCGTCGATGCCGGCGGGCTCCCAGACATCGAAGACTCGGAGGTGTGCGCGACGGCACGCGCGTACTGCGCCGCCGCCCCGCCGCCGCCGCCGACCAGCCGGAAGGAAGCCGCGCCGGCGGCGGGAGGAGAAGACGACGACGACGACGACGAAGAAGAAGACGACAGCGGAGACGAAGAATCGAAGGATCGCGGCGAGGAACGAGAAGAGCTGGCCCGCGACGACCGAAGTTCGGCGTCGAGCGAGGTGATGTCCCCTCGGAACGGGATGGCGATGCACTTTTCCCTGCGCGACGCCGGGTCCCCCCGCGCCGCGAAGGAGAAGCCCAGCTTCTCGAAGTGGCTCGGCGACGTGGAGGGTCCCAAGCTCCGCCAGCTGCTGGCGCTTCCCGACGAGTTCGTCGGGTTTTCGTGCGTGCACCTTGCGGTCGCCACGCGGAACCTGCCCGCGCTGGCGGTCCTCGGCGGCGCCCTCGGGCCCGCCGGCCTGTACCAGCGGGATTCCTCCGGGCAAACCGCGATGCACATCGCCGTCAGGAACAACGACGCCGCCGCCGCCGCCCTCCTCTTCCGCATCGAGGCAACCCTCTCCGCCCGCCCCCGCACGCCGCCTCCCCGGCGCTCGGTCGCGCGTGACTTTGTGTCCGGGCGCCGGTCGATCGCTTCGCGGCTCCACCAGCTCGGGCTGGCCCCCCACCCGGAACCCGTGTCGCCGGCGGCCCGCCGGGCCGACTTCTGGGCGTCGATCTCGCCGAGGAGCCTCCGGGGGCTCAGCCGCGCGTCCGCGGTCTCGATCGTCGAGGAAGAAGGCCCGTTCGCGGAGGCGGTCGACCGCGCGGGGAGGACCCCGTTGGCGCTCGCCGTCGATCTCCGGCGCACGGAGCTGGCGGCGCTGCTCGCCGCCGCGTGCTCCTTCTCCGGCCCCCCGGGGGGGTGGTCCGCAACGTCGGTCGGCGGCGGCTTTCCCGGGGCTTTCGCGTCCGGCAGCAGCAGCGGGGGCTTGGAGCCGGCCCCAGGGGGCGGCGGCTTCCCCGGATTCTTTGCGTCCAGCAGCAGCGGGTGCCTGCAGCCGCGTCCTGACGGGGGCTTGGTGCCAGTCCCAGGGGGCGGCGGCTTTCCCGGCCTTTTTGCTTCCGGCGGCAGCGGGTGTCTGCGGCAGCGCCATGGTGGAGGTTTGGAGCCGGCCCCAAGGGGCGGCGGCTTTCTCGGCTTCTTTGCGTCCAGCGGCAGCAGCGGGCGCCTGCAGCCGCGTCCTGGTGGGGGTTTGGCGCCGGCCCCAGGGGGAACCTTCAGCGGTGTGGATGGGAAACCGAGCTTTTTCGCTTCCGGCAGCACCACCGGGTGTCTGCGGCAGCCTCCTAGTGGAGGTTTAGCGCCGGCCCCAGGGGGTGGCCCCGCTGGGGGTGCTTCTCCCAGCTTTTTCGCGTCCGGCAGCAGCGGGTGCCTGCTGCCGCGCCCTGGCGGAGGTTTGGAGCCGGCCCCAGGGGGAGGAGCCCTCAGCGGTGTGCACAGGAAGCCGGCTGCTTCTCCCACTTTTGTCGCGTCCGACAGCAGCGGGTGCCTGCTGCCGCGCCCTGGCGGAGGCTTGGAGCGCGCGCTGCAGACAGCGCCGCCGGGCGTTCTCGCGAGCCGCGGCGGGTCCCTCCCCGGCGGTGGTGGGGAAGAAGCGCTGTTCGCCGAGTGTCCACCCAGCAGCCGCCGCCAACCCTTGGCCGACCGAAGGCAGGGCCGCGCGGCCGGCGCCCCGCCCCAGCCGCCGCTGCCGCCGGTCGAAGGCGCCCCCCGCTGCCTCCCGGGACTCGACAAGCCCGTGCCGCCGTTCCGCCTCGCTGGCCTCAGCACCCTCTTCCTCTTCACCCCGGCCGCAGTGCCCGGGAACGACCCGTACGCCCCCCAACCCGAGGATCCTGGATCCGCGCTCGCCCTCTCGTCGGGCCCGCGGGGGCCGCCTGCATTCTCTCAGTTATACTGCGTCGGGAACCAGACGTCAAACACAGAGCAGGACGACACAGCCGGTAGACCAGGAGCAGGAGGGGGGTGTGGGCTACCCGAGAGCCAAAACACCCGGGCCGCGGCGGGCAGCTTCTCGCAGCAGGTGCGCGGCGTCTGCGGCGGCGTGCTCGGGGCCCTGCGCGCGCTGCTGTCGCCGCTCGGCGCGGTCTGCGCCGGCGATGCCGGCCGCGTCGAGTTTCTGTACCGGCACGGCCTCTGGGAGCGCGGCGGCCGCGACCTGTTCTCGGGCCGGTCGCTCCTGCAGTGGGCGGTTGCGTGCGGGGGGGAGCGCATGTGCAGGCTGCTTCTGTCCTTTGGAGAGGACGCTGGCTGGGTGAACGACGCAGTCGGGTGGAACGCGGTTCACGAAGCCGCATGGGTGGGAGCCCGGCCGGTGATGGAGGCGGTGCTGGAGGCTGGCGGGGGGCTGCTGGGCGTCAGGACTCGTGAGAACGGGAGGTTGCCTGGCATGACGCCGCTGCAGGTGAATCTGTCAAGGATGGGGTGTGGGGGCGCAGCGGCGGACGACCTGTGCGCGAAGTTGATCACGCGCATGCACATCGACGACATTCTGTCCGTCGACGGCAGGTCCCGGTCCGCCTTGCACACCGCGAGCGCCGCAGGTCGCGACAAGCCACTCGGCTTGTTGCTCGAATGCATCCTCTATCTCTCCTCTCCTTCGACTCTATCCGCCACCGTCAACGCCGTCGACGCCGACAGCGACACCCCGTGGTCGCTGGCCCTCAAAGCCAACAGCCCCCCGTGCCTCACCGCGCTCCTCGAAACTGGCGTCGTAGACCTGTCCCTCCCCCTCTCCTTCAACCGCCACATCCTCCTCATCGCCGCCGAAGCCCGCAGCGCGTGGATCGAACCGGGCAGGCATCGCGACACCCACGGCGACCCATCACCCGCCAGCAAGTCGCAGGGAGACACCCCGCCGGACCCGCCGCCCTGCACCAAAGCGTGCGCCGACGGGGCGAGCGCGGAGGCCCGCACCCCCACGCGCTTGGAAAAAAGCGTGCGGCTCGCTGTTTCTCCCGCGGACGTCCCCCAGTCGTCTTGCGACACCGGCGGCCGACAGGACGAGGGTTCGGCGAAAAAACTGGCTTCCGCGCCTGTTAAAAGCTGCCTGCGGCTCACGCCGTTGCAGGCGCCAGAAGGTGACGGTGAAGCTGAGTGGGCAGAAGCGAGTCGAGATGATGCGAGCAGTCCGGATAGCGATGGGCGGGCGGGTGAAGAAGATCGGGAGAACACGAGGAAGATGACGAGGGAACTGTTGGAGAGGGAAGGCGTGGTAATGGTGCTGCTGCGGCGGCTGGGGGTGGATGGGGTGCGGGCGGTGTCGGGGTTGGAAGGAAAGAGGACCACTGCGTTGCACGTTGCTGTGTCAGCAGGGGACTTTGGGCTTGCCAGCGAGTTGTTGTCACGTGGCGGGGAGCCGGATGCGTGTTATGATGGGTCGACTACACCGTTGCAGACGGCGTGCGCCAACGCGGACCTGCCGATGGTGCGCCTGTTGCTGGCGAACTGCAGGGAGCCGTTCGGCTCGGTTTCTCCGCTGCTGCCGCTCGTCGGCCTCCCGCTGGGGCTGCGGCTGCGCGCGATCTCGGCGGCGAAGGTGTCGACCCACCCCAACCTGCTGACCCTGTCGGCCTCCACGGCGTTCCTGTCCGTCACGACCGCCCACCACTACACCACCACGCAGCGCCACCTCACGAACTCCGACAACACCGCTCTCACCCTCCCGCTGACGACGGAAACGTCGACGTCCGTCCTCCTCTCGATCCTCAACCACTGGCCGTCTTGCACTTGCTTTCCGGGGCACGAAGCCAAGGACGCAAAGCGCTCTGATGATAAGGCATCAAGTGCACTTCCTCGCCTCGGTGCAGAAGAAAACGTACCGGGGGTGCAGCAACGGGTGGGGGGCAGGGGGTCCGAGCCTTGCGCTCGCTGCGACGCGGCGACGGTGGCCGGCATGGGGGAGACCGCGCGGCGGTGCTACCTATCCGGCGCGAGGCGCAACGGGGGCAAACCCCTGGCATCTCTCGTCGCGTATCGAGAGTTGTGGGCCCTTTTGTCCGAAGCTGCAGACGACCCCCTCTGCGGCTGGCAGTGGCAACTGGTCGCAACGCCGTCGCAACGAACAGTGCTCCACTGGATCTGCATGCTCGGGCCGTCGTCTCTGGTGCCGCCTGTCGCGAAGGTGTGCGCGTCCCTCCCTCTGCAAACGGATCTCCACGGCATGTCGCCAATGGGCTACGCACTGCAACGACCATCCATCAACCACGTGATCGCTCTCCTCACCCTCACCGGTGAAGCCAGCTCGCGACCGCTGGTACCCAGCTCCGTCCGAATCCTTCCGTTCATCAGGCTCAAAGAAGAGCCGCTGCGCGCTGCTGTTCCAGCCGCGCACGAAGACGCACCCGACGACGACTTTCCCCACTGTGCCCAGGCCCTGGAATCGGCGCAGGCCCTGGACCAAATCCTGGCGGACGCGATCCATTTCAGCGCCTACCGCTCCACCGAAGACTACCTCCTGACGGAGCTTGCCCAAGAAACGAACCGGAAGCGCCGCCCGGCCGGCCAAAGGGACAACGCGGCGCCGGGGCCCGACGCTTGCGCGCCGGTTCCGAGCGTTCGCGGGCTTTTGGGTGCCGGCGCGGCGCCGGGGGAGAGGAGGGGTCTGAACGTCGGTTACGTCGCGGCGGGGGGCGTTTTGACTCTTTTTTCGAGGGAACCGGGGCAGTTTTCGCCGTCGGGCGGGCAGATCGGGCTGTGCCGCACCGTGCGCACGGCGATGCGCCGCGGGTTGGAGGCCCGGTATGCTCTGCACTGGGCCGTGCAGTGCAACGCGGTGGTTCTCCTGCGGCTGCTGCTGCGCGCGCGGGGGGACGCGGATTACGTCAATTGCAGGGTGGCGGGCGCCGCCGGCGGTACGCCAGCGTCTGACGTAGCGTTGGGGGCGACCGCACTGCACTTGGCGTGTTTGCTGGGCAGGCGGCTGTGCGTCGAGTTGCTGCTGGCGTCCCCGTTTTGCGACCCGAACGCGGCGGGGTCCTCAGGGGAGACTCCGCTGGCCGCGTCTCTGCGGGCCGGCTGCACGTCCATCGCCCGCGTCCTCTTGAAGCACGGGGCCGCGCCCAACACCTGCACCGAGTCCCCGGCGGCCCTCCCGTGCCGGGTCCGGTCGACGCCTTCCTTCGCGGAATCCACCGTTTTCCGCCGGCTCGCGCGCGCCTCGTCTTCCTTTCCCCGGCCTGCGCGAACAGCCCCAAGCCGGTCGCACACCCCGCACACCTTCACCACCGCTCAAGTCTCCAGGGTCACGCCGCTGCTGCTCTTGGCTCGCAACGCATGGCGTGCTTCCGACCTGCCCACGGTTCGTAGCTTCGTGCAGGAATCCTTCATGTTACTCGAGCTGCCAGGCAACCCGGTTACTCTGCACGTCGCTCACGGGTCCATTCCCGTTAGCCCGCTGGCGGTAGCTTTGGCGGGGCTCCCCTCGGAGTTGCCCTCTTCCGACTTCTTGATCGAGCTCACGGGCATCCTCGGCGAGACGCGCGCGGGTGTGAACGCGCTGGGGTTGGATCGAACGGACGAAGAAGGGCGGTCCGCGGTGGAGCTCGCTGCCTGCTGGGACCGGGTGGACTTCGCTGTGTACCTGGCTGAGCTGTGCCCGAGGGCTGCCGTCTGCGCCCTTCGGCATGGGAGGGGCATCATCCATCTCTTCGCGAGGAAACGGAGCCTAGACGGCGTCCTGTGGTGCCTTCGCGCAGCGGAGACCAACCCGCCCGCGCCTGTTGTTTTTCCGGCAGACAGCACCGCCGCAAGCTCGGAACGCAACCCGTCGGACGTCTTCTGCCAGCCGCAAGACTTCTTGGAAGGGTCCACGTCGTCGGTTTTGGCTAGCAGGGCCGATGACTTCCACAGGACCCCTCTGCACTATGCGGCGCAGGCGACGAGCAAGCCGGCGTCTTCGCGGTGGAAAGACACCGCTTCCCCGGAGTACGGCATTCTCGACGCACTTCTGCGCGCCGGATCGCCGGTCGATGCAATCGACTTCCTGGGGCGGAGTCCTCTCCTCGTCGCAGTCCGTGGCAACGCACCGGGCGTCGCCCTCGAGCTGCTCTTGCAGTACGCCTCTGTCGCGTGCGTGAATTTGTGCGATTACCGCGGGTGCAACGTGCTGCACTACGCCGGGTCTCCTTCGGTGGCCGCGCTGCTCGTCGCCTCGGGGGCCCTCGTGCAGGAGCGGCCGTCTCCCCTGATCTCCCAGATCTGCAGCAACCGCGAAGACGTCGCCCTCGCCCTTCTCCCCCACGCGAAGCAGCTTTTCCGCGCCCGCGGCGGCAGCCCCGCCGGCGGGGGCGGGGCGCCGCGGCGGGAGGAGGCCGACGGGGAGGCCAATCGCGGCCTGGCATCCTCGGGCGGTCCAGAACCTGAAGGGAAGCAGCGGCGGGAGGAGGCCGACGGGGAGGCCTATCGCGGCCTGGCATCCTCGGGCGGTCCAGAACCCGAAGGGAAGCAGCGGCGGGAGGAGGCTCATCGCGGCCTGGCATCCTCGGGCGGTCCAGAACCCGAAGGGAAGCAGCGGCGGGAGGAGGCCCACCGCGGCCTAGCATCCTCGGGCGGTCCAGAACCCGAAGGGAAGCAGCGGCGGGAGCAGGCCCACCGCGGCCTGGCCGCCTCGGGCGGTCCAAAACCCGAGGGACAGCAGGCGACCGCCGTCGCGGGTTCGGCGGCAGACCTCCCCGCGCAGCCGTCGCCGGCTGCGAGCGGGTCATCCGATTGGAGGTATGACGAAGCGCGGGATGACGCATTCGAGTGCTGGAGCAAGCCGGAAGAAAGCTCGAATCGCCACTGCGACGGAGTCACGGGTGCGTTGTCAGCGGAGAAGAGAGTGGCCGGCGTTATCCAGCTCCGCAAATCGACCGTCGTGGAAGAACACCCGCACCCCCTGCACACGGCGGCTGCGAGCGGGTCATCCGGGCGTAGGGATGACGAAGCGCGGGACGACGCATTCGAGTGCTGGATCAAGCCGGAAGAAAGGATGCAGGCAGGCTCGAATCGCCACTGTGGCGGAGTCACGGGTGTGTCGTCAGCGGGGAATGGCGTCATCCAGCTCCGCAGATCGGCGGTCGTGGAAGACCACCCCCTGCACATGGCGGCTGCGAAGAACATGCTGCGGCTTTTCGCGCAGCTAGCCGCGGCCGTCGGCGACTTCGACACGCTGGCCTCCCCCGGCGACCCCCACGCGGCCGACGCCTCGTGGGGCGGGCTCAACAGCTTGTCGTACCGCCTGCTGTTCGGCGGTATGCAGCCCATCGCCGAGGGCGTCGGGCTCCTCCTCTGGACGCGGGGCCCCTCCCGGCGGCACCCGTCGGTCGCGGCCGTGCTCGCGCGGAGCGCGACGGCGGATCTCAGCAGTAGTTATACTGCGGGAATCGGACATCCAACCCGGAGCAGGGCAACACAGCAGCAGCCGGTGAACCAGGAGGAGGAGGGCGTCGTGCCGGGCTATTCGAGAACGGAAAAGAACCCCCTCCCGGGAGTTCTGCAGAGGTACGACGGAGACGTCCTGGCGCGCTCCGCGGCGGCGTTCTACGCGTACGGGACGCGC
This sequence comes from Diplonema papillatum, assembly GCA_030068145.1. NCBI lineage: Eukaryota > Euglenozoa > Diplonemea > Diplonemida > Diplonemidae > Diplonema > Diplonema papillatum. Next base: position 385,968 of record JAPJBO010000029.1, on the reverse strand, counting down.
GGGCGCGCGTTTCTCTCACGGGGCATCCCCCGGCTGAACCCGAGCGTCCAGGAGCAGCTGCAAGGCGCGCTGGGCGCCGGCGACGACGCCGCTGCCGCCGCGGCGGTCGCCCTGGCCCGGCACGACGACCGCCGCGTGCGCCTCGAGGGCCTGCCGTCGTTCCAGCGCCTCGCGAAGTACTTGTTCCAGATCGAGCAAAGCGTGGCCGCCGTCGAGCTGCGCCCGCCGGTCCCGCCGTCGTACGCCGACGTCTCGGCCCGCCTGAAAGCCTCGCTGTTCGCGGCGCTCCGCACGACCGCCTTCACCGACCTGCCCTCGCAGGTCCCCGCCGCCGAAAGGGAGCGCTTCACCGCGCCGGGCAAGCGGCATGCCGCCTGCCCAGCGCCAGGCTTCTTCAAACCGCCGGTGCTCCCCGAAAAAGTGCGGGGGTTGCGGCTGGGGGAAAAGGCGAAGCGGGCGGATCTCAACTTCGAGGACGCGTCGCTGTGGATGCGGTACCACGTGGGGTTCGGCTCCGTGCCGTGGCCCGCAGACGAAGCGGCCAGGGACGCCTGGGTGCTTTCTGTGGCGCGGCAGGTGGAGTGCGAGGAGCGAGCCGCGTGGGACGCGCAGCCGTGGGACCGGACGCTGCTGGTCAACACGCGCGGGAGGGAGGAGCGAGACCGGTGGCTCGCCGCAGGGGCCGTCACGTTCCAGAAGGTGTTCCGCGCCGCGGTGCGCCCCGTCGAGCGCGAGGGCCCGGACTACAGAGCGAGCATGAAGCCGGGGACTTCGTCCATTTTCCACCAGTGCGCCCTCAAGGGCCTGAACCTCACGATGAAAACGGTCTTCGCGATCAACAGCGCCGACGACGAAGCCCTGGATGCCGCGGTCGCGTCCGCGTTGAACTACAGAGACGAACACGGGTACGCGCCCCTGCACTACGCCGTAAGCACCTCGCGGTTCGAAACCGTGAACTTGATCCTGCGGAATGGTGGGTCATGGCATGTCCGTGATGTTGTAGGAGGTGTGCCGGCTTCGTCGTTCGTCCCGTCTTTCTCAGCCTACCTCACCCTCGCCGCACTGAAGGACCCGAACCTGCCGTACTCCGCCTTCCCGGCGGTTCCCCAAGCTTCCTCCCGCCGAGTTGTGCGGCGGCTGTTCCGCCCGCAGTTCCTCGCGGCGGCGGCCGCCGCCGATCCATCGGATGCCCCTTCGTGTCTGCTGTGGCCGGCGGCGCCGGCAGTCCCGGCGGCGGCGGCGGCGGCACGCCTGACGCTCGAAGACGTGCGCGCGCTGCACGTCTTCAGCCGGTGCAAGTCGCTGCGCGGCTCGAACTCGCTGCTGCAGCTCAGCGACGCCGCCGTCGACGCGGCCCGCGAGAAGCAAATTTCCCACCTCAGGTATGGGGCGTTTTTTTTTTTTTAGCCACATGCAATGTGTGAGGAAACTGAACCGCCCAAGTAGGACCTTCTCATCATGATCATTTGCCAAATTTGCCACCTGAAACCACGTCCAGGATTTGGGCTCAGGGTAGTGCGGTCAACGAAAACTCTAGTTTCCCTTTTCTACTTTCTCCTACTCTCGCGGTGTACGGTTTCTTGTATAAGCACCTGCGTTGTAGGAAATACTTGAGGAGGCTGCCAGCTGCAAAAGATCAAAGGAGGTAAATGTGCTGTAGCCCACACGAAACACAGGTGAATCTGGGTTTAGCGTTCAACAAAAAAGACCCACTTTGTAGTTGTATTGTCCCCCTCTAGCCTCCTTCGAAGTAAGCACAAGGCAGCCCCTCGAGTATTTTGTCGTGTAAGATCGCAGATCTTAGAAGATTAATATATCCGACGAATACCTAACACTTGTACAAGGTTATATAGCCCCGTCGCTATCCCGAACATCGTAACTTCACCCCTCGCTTGTGACAAACACACCGAATCACTGCCCGACCTTTCTACTTTCGGTTTTTGCATCATCCGCGACGGTAAAGACGAAGCAGCAGACGGAGCCAGTATACGCAGTCAGGAGGAGGATGTATTAGCGATATTAAACCACCTTCCTTAGTGAGCGTGCTTGTTACCGCTAACAAGGAACGTTGGCAGCGGTTTAACCTGAACGCGTACAGGTCAAATCGCACAAACAGAGCTTTCACCAGCTTCGGCTGGCGCCATCTGTTGCGCACTTCATCATGGGTAAGAAGACGTACGAAAACCTGGACACAAAAAAAACCATATACGGTATAGCTCAAAGCATCTGCAGAATAACACGAAACGCCTGTAGGCAAACCCCCGTTTTCCTGGTTATCCTCGCACTTTCGCTGTAATAGTTGGTCTCTGTCTGTGGGTAGATGAGGTTAGAATGCAGGACTAGACTAAATACGTAGCGAATCTTGTTCTTGGTGTCGGTCTCATTAGTCACAAACCTGGCTAGCCGTCATTTACGTGTGCAAATACGTCTACATCCCTTTTCACCACCCGACTCCCAGCCTGTGTTAGCGGTCAACCGGAGACTCGATGTCACCGGACGCTTGAAGCTCGAAAAATACTCGAGGGGCTGCCTTGTGCTTACTTCGAAGGAGGCTAGAGGGGGATTAACAATACAACTACAAAATGAGTCTTTTTTGTTGAACGCTTACGCCCGCCACTGAACCCAGATTCACCTGTGTTTCGTGTGGGCTACAGCACATTTACCTCCTTTGATCTTTTGCAGCTGGCAGCCTCCTCAAGTATTTCCTACAAAGCAGGTGCTTATACAAAAAGAAAAGGTCGAAAGACACCAAATCTGTACGTCCCACGGTATCGTCTGAAACACAAAAAAAAGAACGCTACAACCAACGTGTCCGCAGGTCGCTCTTGCTCGACACAGCCGAGCGTGTGGCCCGCTTTTTTGCGAAGCGCCGCAACCCGGGCGGAGCGGTGCCGGCCACCGCGGCTGCTCCGTCCCTGCTGTACCCTTTCGGCGTGGAGTGGGCCGAACCGTGCCGGTGGGAGACTGCGCGGGAGGTGGCGGCGCACGTCGCTTCGCGGCTCGAAATCCGGGTGTCGATGGAGAGTTTGCACGACCTTGCCAACGAGCACAAGGGCCCGGCCCTTGGGTTCGCGCTCCACGGCCTCGCCGGGGGCTCCGGCGCGGCGGCGGCCGGGGCGCTCGGCGCATACGTGTGCGAAAAGGGGCTCTACGGGCAGCAGTGCTTGCTCACGGTCCGGCGTGTCCAGTTCACGTTCACGCGCGACAAATCGACCGCTTGCGCCGTGGTGGTCCCGCTGGAAGGGGCCGGCTGCCTGCTCGACGTGGGTGTGCACGCATCGTACAGCGGGTTGGTCGTCGGCGACGTGATGTCCGCGTTGGATGCACACTTTTCGACGACGGAGGTGCTGGCGGCGGCGCGCGCCGCCGGCACGGCTGCCCAGTACGCCGCCCGGCAGCCGCCGCCGCCCTTCCAGCTCGCGTTCTACGCCGACAACGTGGCGTGGGCGAAGGTCACGCGGCTGTTCGCGGCATCAGCCCGCGGGGACTTCGACGTCGTCGACCTCCTACAGCGGGAGTGCAGGTAACCCTTTCCTTTCTCCAGATCTACATCTGAATGACACCTCGGAGTACTCTTGGCATGGACCACAGCATGAGGAGCAGCTGTGCATGCACGAGGAGTGGACCTACGGATACCCGTAGAGCACAGTACGACGCACCACGGTCCTACACGTGACCCCATTCATGGTACACCGTGCTAGACCAACCACCAGAGAGACGGAGTACGTTGAGCACCAGCTCTTCGTGCTGCCATGCTCTGCTGGTGTCTACGTACCGAGGACTGCACCACGCAGCACGAGCTCACCCCTTTCCTTTCTCCAGATCTACATCTGAATGACACCTCAACCACAATATGTTGTCGACAACAAACAAGAAAAAGAATAAAACAAAACTACGCATTTCTTTGTTTCAAAATCCATGGTGAAGAAAGCTGGTGTCGGTCGCATACGCTAAAAAACGAAGTTGCACGGATGCGCAACCACACATGTGACAGTAAACAGTAAAGTAAAAGCGACACAAAGTACGAAAAGGAATGAAAACACACGGCAACCGTGGCTGGGCTTTTGAAGAAGAACACAGCAACCTTTCTAACTTTTCGAAGGACCCCCCGCCTCACACACGTCTACAGGAGACTACAGTACACCGACTTCTTAAACCAAAAATACTCGAGGGGCTGCCTCTGAGCTTATTTCGACGCCAGGCCCTGCTCTAACAGCACAAAAGGAAAACCCCCCCATTGCCCCCCCGCTTCTCCGCGGTACCAGCACCACGGTGCACGTCGTGTACGGCGCGGCGCCGCCGCCCGCCACGCACAGCCCCGGCCGGGGCCTGCAGCAGCTGCTGTCGGCGGCGCTGCAGCCGCTGCCCGGCAGCTGCCGCGCGGGCTCGCGGCGCTGGGTGCCGCGGTCGACGGGGGGGATGTCGGTTTGGTGTCGGTCTCATTCGTCACTTACCTAGCCAATGTTAAAAGACATCTACGCGACTCCATGGTCAACCGGAGACTCTAGTTTTTCGGGGAAACCCAGTGCTCCCGCTAACGAAAAAGTGCGAGGAATTCCTCAAAAAAAAAAGAGGCTCGAAAAAAGAGGGTGAGGAATTCCTCATGAGGAGTTCCTCACCTTTTTCCCGTTGGTGGTATCGTGTAGCCACAGCACTGCATCACGGTCTACTCTCTGCTGGGTATGGTGGGCTGCCGGGTAGAAGTCGGGGGCTGCCACAGGGGCTGGAGCCGAGAAAGAGAGTCGAGGCTCAGAAGCCGCTCCGGATTTCTTGACAGCCTTGTTCCATGTGATCTCTGGTCTGCATCTACTCGTGGCAATGATTTACCAGCATACAGTATCGAGTGGTGGTTGAATTTGAAATGGGCTGTTGCCTTCAGGAATGTGCAGTGTTTATTGTGACAAACATGCAAACTTTCTCCACCTGTACCGTATCGTTCGCCGGGGGGCAGACCCCCCGGACCCCCCTTGATTCTGGTGCACCCCTCGAGAAAAGCTTCTCGGTCTCAGATAGTTGGTCGAGAAACCGAGGCAGAAACGAAGCTAATAACCTGCACAGCACGGGGGGAAATTTTTGGGGGGGCACAAAAAAAAAAAAAAGCCCAAAAGCAGGGTCTGTACGCGCCCGCACCACGCCGTACGACTCCAACGTCGGAAGGTGGCGCAGCATGAATCGAGAGAGCCCCCTCGGGAGCCCGGGGTCTCCGTCCAGGATGGGACGCGCCCCATCGCGCATGGCCCCTAGAAAAGCCTCACGAGACCGTATAACGTCCAGCACGCCGACTAGAACGCCCTCTGTGTCCAGGCAAACGAGCGCATCAAAGTTAAGACGAGAAGTTGAGATCGGGGCCAGCTTCCCCCTCGCCTTCGCCGCGGGAACCGAGACACTTCCGCCTGTAGTCCTGATGCAGAGCGCCTGGCTGTAAGGAAAGGCGATGTCAGGACCCCCCGTCTCAAGGGACGTGGGATCGTACGGAGAAAGGTGATGGTATTTGGGACGCCGGACTCTTGGAAAAGCCGGGGCGAGCGGGAGGATCGGCTTTTTCACGGGAGGACGTTCACGGCGAGGAGGCCCGACGAAGTCGCCGTCTCGCGGGCCACGGCCAGCTTCCCGGCTGGCAGATACCGGACCAAGGCATCCAGACTGCTGTGGCGCGACACTCGTCGTATCTCCTCCAAGTGGAGCCCCTTCTGGAGTAGGCGGAACAGGGCCCCCCGGCGAATCGAGTGGCCGGTTAACTCCGGCCGAGCCCGCTTCAGGGCCGCTTTCACCTGCGCGTATGACACGGACAGGATCAGCTCCCCAGGAGGCCGTCCCTCGACATGCCGCCGAAGCTCGGCCGACCAGTCTTCCGACAGCACCAGACCAGTGGTGACACCCAGACGGAAAGGGTCCGACTTCGTTTGTGACCAATTCACAGCGACGAAACCGTCCTCCCAGGAGACGTCCCCAACCGTCAGGCGAGTAACGTCCGACACCCGCGCGGCCCCCGCCCATGCAAGAGCTATCGCAAGCCCAACCTGTGAGCCCGCCTCCTTCCTGAGCACCCTCTGGATGTCCTGGTGCGTAGCGGGGACCGCCTGGCGCGTCGGGCGCATAGCGCCCTGCCTCCGTAGAGACCTCTCGAAGTCGCGCACCACCTGCGAGTCGCTGATGGGCGCGCCAACCCGGCGCTGGGCTGACTTGAGGTCCTGCAGATACTGCAGCGCTGACGAGCACACTATGGGAGCGCGCCCGGGCTCCCCCAGCATCTTCCTTGTCAGCCACAAAACGACAGCCGTTGGGACGTCGATCTCCTGCTCCGAGCGGGACTCCCAATTCCACTTGAACTGGAGCATACGTCGGTGCGTCGACTCCAAGGACCGCCACGTCGAGCTCGCGAGCGCAAGCGACAGATGGTTTCGCGCCGCAACTTCGACGCGTCGCATCTCCTGTTTTGACGGTGGCGCTTCGACGAGCACCGGTCGTCCGCGCTTCAACTTTGCGGGTGCCTCGAGCCCCTTCAAGAAGGTTGTGATAGGGAAGTGCGAGGGTGGGCAGGGTGGGCAGACGACATTTCCGTTCACCTTCCGCTGTTCGCGGCGGTCTTGCTTCCGGTCTTTGCGCCTTTTTCCCTGGGGCGAAATGGGCCTTTGCCCTCTTGGTTCGCTCTGGTGGTGGTGGTTGTCGTTTCGGGCTTCGGTTTCTTCTTCCGAAACGTGTCGGCAACGTCCATCGACTTTTTCAGGTAGTCGGGGACCTTCGGAGCGCCGAAAAACGTGTCGCTTACCGCCTGCGCACCGTCCCATGACACCTCGTACCCCGTCTTTAGCACAAGAAGGCGGACGATAACGTTTCGCGCGAGGCGGACTGCGAACTCGTCCTGCTCCGGACTGCTGGTTCCCACGCCTGTGAGAAGCTCGGCCAGTTGGCCGAGCAGGAACCCCGATTCGTGAGGGGCCTTCGTGAGGGGGACCACAAAGTGGAGGCGGAGCTCCATTAGGAGCACCGCCTTTTCCGTGCGGTCCATGTTGACCCAGAAAGCGGGGTCGAGCAGCACCGTCTCGCGGGGGGCGTCGACCGAGATTCCGCCTTCCGAGTAATCGCTCTCCCCTCCGCGGACCGAGGGAAGAGCGTCCCCGTTTTCCGAGGCCTGGGAGTTGGCGCGCGACTGTGCTGCGTCCGGTGTCGCGCGCGGCGCTGGCGGTGCCTTCTTCAGCTGGGCTATCTCAGCCCGCAGCTCGGCCATCTCGGCCTTGCGGTCTTTCTCCATCCGCTCGATGAGAGCGATGATGGCGTTGTCAACCGGGGGGGGCGTGATGGGGGGTGAGCGCGATCGGGAAACGGGTCGGGCGTGGGGGACTCCAGGGGGCCGTAAACCGGTGCCGCGGCCTGCTGAGGCCGTTCTGTGTGCATCTTCAACGCCGCCGGCTATCGGCGTTTCGTCCTCGATGTCCTCCGTGTCTTCCTCGTCTTCCTCGCTCGTCTCCTCCAGGTCCGTGTCATAGTCGATGTTGAGACGCGCCATTTCTGCCGCCACCACTTCCGGTGCCTTCTTGTGCAGCTGCCAGAAAGACAGCAGAAGCCGGGAGCCCATCAGGCTCGACACCGCAGCCGCCTCCACGCCCAGAACCCCGGCCACCACGGCGCGCAGCTGGCGCACCGCGGTCTCCTCCGTGCGTGAAAACCGCGACCTTACGAAGGTGGTCGCCTCGCCCGTCAACAGCTTCACCCCTCTCAGGGGTTTGCTCCCTGTCACCCGCTCGAAAGCTGCAGCGAGCTCGCTTGGATACGAGAACCTGCTCTTTCTCGACGGGGTGCCCCACAACATGGTAGACATTTAGGTGTTTTATATATTTTTCGTTGAACGCAGTGCCTGATCGTTTTTTACGTAAAGCTGGATTCAGGACGCAAGTGAAAACGCCACGGTTTGCGGCGACGAGCTTCTCATTTCCTCCAACATTTAATGTTTGGTAAAAAAAAAAGAAAGTCAGAAGATTTCTGGGAAACTACCGGCGGAAATTTCTCTCGTGGGAAGGGAAACTGGTGGTGGAAATTTTTCTCACGACAGAAAACTGATGAAAATTTTCTCGTGGAACTACTGGCGGAAATTTCTTTTGTGGAATACTGTTGGTGGCAATTTTCTCATGGCGGAAACCTGGCGGAAATTTCTCTCGTGGCGGAAACCTGATGGAAATGTTCTCGTGGAAACTACTGCAGCCGGTGAACAACCAACGTGTTTCCGGCCATCTGTTTAGCTGTAAGTGCGACCGTCAAAATTTCCGCGCCTGCGGCGCAGGTTTAATTGACATGTCAGCCAACCTAGTTGTGACGAGCCACCCTACTGCCCATCTCCTTTGATCCGTAAGTGCGACCGTTTAAAAGTTTCCGCGCCTGCGGCGCAGGGCTTTTTTAAGAAACACAAAACCGCCACAAAAAGAGTTGCTGGATCGGTGTTCCGGAGTTTAACGCTGGCTCAATCGGGCACCAGAGGCGGCACACGCACGCAGAAGCCAAAAGGTGGCTCACCACCACAAAATATATCGCTGCGCAGGCAGGTCTCCCCCACCCGAAGCGTCAAGACAGCCTACTGTGCGGGTCGGGGCTACAGTAGGGTCACCGCTAAATGCCGTGTGATTCCCCAAACCCCGGTTTAGAGCGTAGATTTTCGTCCCAAGACATCCCTGCTGCCCAAGTGTTGGAAAAAGAAAGAATTTTGACCTCACACCGGGATTTTGGCTGACACCGGGTTTTCCGCTCCAACCCCCAAACTTTTAAAGACCCCTGCCGGGGAAACCTCAAAAAAAAAAAAAAAACGCTAAAAATACAACGGACTCTTCGTGAGGAGAAACCGTACCGACAGTCGCGACACCGCGGTCCGTAAGCGACTATCTTCCGATGTACCACCTCGCTGCTTCAGCGCACAAGCCCTGCGAACGCTGCGGAACCTGCATGGAGCTACGGACCTCCTCCAAGCACTCACCCGTAGAGCCATCATGCCGTTCAAAACCCGCAACGAGTGCGCCGTAGAAGGCTGCTACCACCGAGGAAGTGCAGATCATGTCCTGACGGCTTGCGACGAACGACATATACTATGCTACGGACCCGAAGCCAACCTCACGCGCATCTTTGGACAGAGTGAGGTAACCTACAGGCAAATATTGGATGAATTTGCGGCCCGCAACACAGCAGTCATGCTGTCCGTTTGCGTGCGAGTCCGCTATCAGGAGCCCAGCGGAAAAGCAACAGAATGGGCCACTTGGCTAATGCACGAGATCAAGTCTAGCTCGAAGATACGATAACACAAAACATTTACTTTGGGAACCCCACCGATCACCACAAGCACGTACTAAGCTGAACTCCACAAGCATACAAAAGGTCGAAAGACACCAATCTGTACGTCCATTCGGGATCGTCGGAAACACAAAAAAAACGCTAAAACTACAAAACAGGCAGCTTTCGCAGCGCGAGAAAGACGGCGCCCGGCGCGCGTTGATGCGCCTGGCCGGATACTTGAAGCCCGACGGGGCCTGCCCCGTCGCGGAGTTCCTGTCGGAAAGCCGGCACCAGGTTCTCCACGGCACCACGGTGCACGTCGTGTACCGCGCGGCGCCGCCGCCGGCCACGCACAGTCCCGGCCGGGGCCTGCAGCAGCTGCTGTCGGCGGCGCCGCCCGCCCAGGAGGCAGGCGCCGCCGCGCCGCCGGCGCTGCAGCCGCTGCCCCGGCAGCTGCCGCGCGGGCTCGCGGCGCTGGGCGCCGCGGTCGACGGGGGGGATGTGTCCGGAGTGTTTCTGCAGAAGGGCATGCGGGTGGGGCCGGACGCTGTCCGCTTTGCGTCGCAGCCGTCGCCGAAGCGCGGGCGGCCGCGCACCAGCGGGCTGGCCACGCTGCTGCTCGCTGCGACCACCAAGCAAGCTGGCCGGCACTGGGTACCCACCACCGCCGCCGCTTGCCATCACCCGGTCCTCATTTGCAACCTGCCCTCGCCCCGCCGCGCGCAGGCGAAGCCGGCCTGCTACCACCGCCCGGAGTCCCTCCACTGGAAGACCCTGCGCCACGGCCGCCTCGAAGGCCCCCTCCACCCAAGAGCAGACGCATCGCAAGCCGCCGCAAATACTACTACTTCTGGCGGTCCCTTGGTCCTCGAAACCGGCAGCGCCAACGACAACGTGTCCCCGCCCGCCGACGAGTGCAAAAGAACGGAGGTGCCGCAAGCCGCCAGACCGACGACGGGGGCCGCCACAAAATTGACTCGTCTTCCTTTGGTCCTCGAAACCAGTGGTACCAACGACAACCTGCCCCCACCCGCCGACGAGTGTAGGAAAGGAGCGGAGGAAGCGCAAACCGCCAGACCGAAGACAAAATATTCCCGCCTTCCCTTGCTCCTCGAAACCGGCAGCGCCAACGACAACCTACCCCCACCCGCCGACGAGTGTAGGAGAGGAGCGGAGGAAGCGCAAACCGCCAGACCGACGACAAAATATTCCCGCCTTCCCTTGCTCCTCGAAACCGGCAGCGCCAACGACAACGTGCATCCCCCCCGCACCGACGCTCCCGGCCCGAGCAGCCGCCGCGCCGAGGCACCCGTGGCCGGGGGCTTCGCACCAGCCTGCGACCAGCGCGCGGCGGCTGCGTTGCGCCGCCCCGGACGGACGCTCGCCGCCGCCTTCGGGCGGCTGTGGGCGCTCGAGGCGCGCGCCCAAGGCGCCGCAGCGGGGCGCCGGGCCGAAGGCCAGGTGCCCGCGCTGGCGGGAGTCGTCCGGGCGGTGTTCGCGTACTGTCCGCAGCTGCCGGTGCTCGGCCGGCTGGGGCGCGTGAGCCGGGAGTGGCGGGCCGCGGCGCTGTTGGTGGCCAGGGAGCCGGGTACCTTCGCCGCGGTCGAGGCCCTGCGCGGGGCGTTGGCGAACGATGCAGCGGACGCGGCGGCCGCCGTGCTTCGGTGCCGGGCGGGGCGGCCGCCGTTCACGCCGCCGGCGTGCGCCGGCGGGGTGTGCGGCGGGAGGTTGTCGGCCGAACAGGCGTTTGAGCAACGTCATCCTGCGAGGCTTTCGGGAAGCGGAGAAGTCAACCAGGCGTTTGAACAACGTTATTCCGGTGCGAGGCTTTCGGGAAGCAGAGAAGTCAACCAGGCGTTTGAGCAACGTTATTCCGGTGCGAGGCTTTCGGGAAGTGGAGAGGTGTTGGAACAACGTCATTCTGTGAGGCTTTCGGGACGCAGAGAAGTCACCCAGGCGTTTGAGCAACGTCGTGCCGGTGCGAGGCTTTCGGGAAGTGGAGAGGTCAACCAGGCGTTTGCACAACGTCGTTCTGCGAGGCTTTCGGGACGCAGAGAAGTCAACCAGGCGGTTGAGCAACGTCATTCTGGTGCGAGGCTGTCGTTTCACCTGGCGTTTGAACAATGTCACACCGTGAGACTTTCAGGAAGCAGAGACCTCGGCGCGAGGCCTTCGTTCGTCCGAACCTCCGGCAAGTCGTCGGCGGACCGGCGCCCCCGTGCGAGGCTTTCATGCACCGGAGCTGCTACTCGGGCGGAGCCGTTCCACCGCGTCTGCTTTTCGAGGCAGCGGCACAGCGCGGCTAGGCCTTCGTTGCCCAACGGCGCCCGGCCGCTCAGGACCCCGGCGCACGGCAGCAGCACTCGCCCGTCGAAGGATCCCGGCCTCGCTGCTGCTGCTGCTGCTGCTGCTGCTGCGGAGTTTGCGTTCGACGGCAAAACGGGCTGCTGCGACAGCGGCGGGGCCGCTTCGGCGCACGGCAGCAGCGTTTGCCCACTGAAAGATCCCAGGCTTGCTGCTGCTGCGGAGCTGGCGTTCGACGACAAAGCGGACGGGTCCGCTTTGGCACACTGCAGCAGCGCTCGCCCACCGACGGATCCCAGGCTTACTACTGCTGCGGAGCTGGCGTTCGACGGCAAAGCGGGGGATGGCTACGGCGACGGGTCCGCTTCGGCACACTGCAGCAGAACTCGCCCGCCGAAGGATCCCAGGCTTACTACTGCTGCGGAGCTGGCGTTCGACGACAAAGCGGAGGATGGCTACGGCGACGGGTCCGCTTCGGCACACTGCAGCAGAACTCGCCCGCCGAAGGATCCCAGGCTTACTACTGCTGCGGAGCTGGCGTTCGACGGCAAAGCGGGGGATGGCTACGGCGACGGGTCCGCTTCGGCACACTGCGGCAGCACTCGCCCGCCGAAGGATCTCCCGCTTGCTGCTGCCGCCGCGGAGCTCGCGTCCGACGACAAACCGGGCGGCCGCGTAAGCGGCGGGTCCTTCGGACCACCACCACCGCCGCCACCCCCAGGCGTCCCGCCGTGTCCCACAGCCGCCGCGCGCCTCGCCTATTCTCAGCCGGTGGGCCCAGTGCCTGATTCGAGGGTTTTGCGTCTTTCCGGTGGCAGTTCGCGGGGCCGGCGGCGGTCGTCGCGGCACCGGTCGGTGACTGTGCCGGCGCACGCGGCGGCCGCGCGGACGGGAGGAAGCCGGCGCCTTGGCGACGGGGTTAAACGCTCCGCGAGCACGGCGTCTGCAAGGGGGCGCTATTCCCCTTCAACCGTCGAGGACCTCGAAAAGATGATCTTGCGCCGCGGTGTGCGTGCGCCCGCTCGCGGCGTGTGGTACACGTGCCGCGGCAGGTGCTACCACAGCCCGTCGCTGGACGTTTCCGTCTCGGGGTCGCATCCTGGGGACGCGTGCGTCGCGCGTTTTGCAGACTGCCTTTCATCGCTCCGAAGCCAGCAGCTCGCGTGGCTCGCATTGCTGCGCGCTGTCGACAGCGTGTGCGTCCGGCACCGTACTGTCATCGCCTCCTTGCAGACCGCCGCAGCCTAACCAAGCTTGGCCAGCCAGGAGAGAGGAAACAAACGCAGACCCCGATGTGTTTGTCAGAGACACGACTAACTAATAACTAGTTGCCCATCCACCACCAGCTTCGACTGACACCAAGTGCGCATTGACCGTGGGTAAGACGTACGAAACCTGAGAGCATTATTATACCTGAAAGCATGTGCAGAATAACACGAAAAGCCTCACAAGGTTGGCGCCTTGGCGAGGGTTAAACGCTTCGCCCGCACGGCGTCTGCAAAGGGCGCTATTCCCCTTCAACCTCGAGAAGATGATCTTGCGCCGCGGTGTGCGTGCGCCCGCTCGCGGCGCGTGGGTACACGTGCCGGGGCAGGTGCTACCACAGCCCGTCGCTGGACGTTTCCGTCTCGGGGTCGCATCCAGGGGACGCGTGCGTCGCGCGTTTTGCAGACTGCCTTTCATCGCTCCGAAGCCAGCAGCTCGCGTGGCTCGCATTGCTGCGCGCTGTCGACTGCGTGTGTCCAGCATCGTACTGTCATCGCCTCCTTGCAGACCGCCGCAGCCTAACCAAGCTTGGCCACCCAGGAGAGAAGAGTAAAACGCAATTATTCTCCTTGAATGAGGAATACCTAGTAGGCGCAAGTCATCAGCTTGCACTCATTACGTCCCTGCCATTTGTACACACCGCCCGTCGTTAGTACCGGCTGTGGGATAGAGCTTGGGAGAGGGAAGCTCGTTCTTGAGTTCAGCGCCCGAATCCAAGCAATGTTTCTCAGATAGAGGGAGCAAAAGTCGTAACAAGGTGGCTGAGAACTTGCAGAAGGATCATTACCAGAGCTTGGGAAAGGGAAGCTCGTTCTTGGCGATATGTTCAGCGCCCGAATCCAAGCAATGTTCCTCAGCTGGAGCAAGCAAAAGTCGTAACGAAAGGTTGCTGTAGGTGAACCTGCTGGATCATTACCACAGATTTCAATTCTGGATGGAATGAGGAAACGACTTTCAAACAGATTGGAAACCGAGGATTTAAACATGGTCATGAAGGAAATCGAATATCCCGAGCAATCAGAAAGGCAGTTCGGGTTCCTTGCCAAAGTCGAAGATCCTGCGAGTATTGCGCACCTCAGCGGGGCCTCAAAACCGATCTCAATCACGGGTGCGCGCTCCGGCTTCATACACGAGAGGATGGTAGATAGTAGAACGTTTTTAACCCTCAGTTCACCGTCCCTCCCATTTGGCAGCTTTGGACCGAACAAGGCAGAGCACGTTTCCACGTGATCTGTCCTCGTTGGCTTTCCTTGTTGCACCCTTGTTGTGAACCACACGTCTCTTTCTCTCTCTCCTCTCACCTTTTCTCTGGCAACTCAGAGGGCTTGTCAATCCGGAAGAAAATGCTCGACGAAGATGCCAGAGGAAGAACCGAAGGGATCCCAAGTGCTGTAACTACCGAACCACGTGTTGAACGGACGTGAGGTCATGCGGGTGTACCTCTACACGCACAAACACATCAGCGAAACAACGTGTCAACACACGCCTGCCAGGCGGTCTCGTCCGCCAGTCAGAACGCCCCCGGCTGCGCCACCATCGGTGCAACAATCATCTTTGACAGGGCCACGGCTTGCTCCGCGCCTACGGCGCAACGACTTGCGCCCGCCGTAGTAGTACGGGATAGTAGTGGGGCGACCGGATACTCCTCGGAGAGATGGTCTCGTCTCTCTCTCTCTCTCAGATCAAAGCCCTGCGTGAGAAATCAACACACGGTGGGTGCAGGCGAAGAACACGCGGGCTCTCGCATTCGAGTATCAGCAAGCTGTAGAAATTTCCTCTCTCCCAAGCAGTCGCGCCCGTGAAAGAAAAGGATCACACAAAAAGCAGGCCCGGAGGACAATACAAGACCGAGCAAAAGGAGCTTCAAAAAGGGGAAAAAACAAGCAGAAGGGCGCGGGGACCCACACCTGGCTGACGGGAGTTGCCGGTGCGTGTTGGCTGAGTAGGCGCGGTTTTGGGCGCGGGGAAGGTAGGTGAATAAGAGGAAAGCAAACTAGGTGTGTACCCACGATGGGGGCTTGCTCCAGTGCCGACACAAAGCCGAACGGGCCGAGGCCGTCGCCCGAAAAGATGCCCGGCAGCTCGCCTGTGGCGCAGGACACCTGGGAGAATGGCAAAGACTTCCCGTCGGAGCTGTTCCGCGTGCGAATCCACAACCCGGATCGGGAGCTCCACGGCGTGGTCCTCACCGAGTGCCTCATCGACAACGCTCTCGAGAACTGGTATGCTGCGCGCTCCATCCCCCCAGAGCTTCATGCCCTACACACCCCGGACTCCCGTTCCCGGATTGCGGGAGTGGTTTTGCGGTCGCTTGTGCGGTCGGCCTCACTCCCTCAATGCGGGAGTGGGGCCCCCTCAATGCGGGAGTGGCACTTCCTCAATGCAGGAGTGGCACTTCCTCAATGCGGGAGTGGCACTTCCTCAATGAGGGAGTGGCACTTCCTCAATGCGGGAGTGGCACTTCCTCAATGAGGGAGTGGCACTTCCTCAATGCAGGAGTGGCACTTCCTCAATGCGGGAGTGGCACTTCCTCAATGCAGGAGTGGCACTTCCTCAATGGGGGAGTGGCACTTCCTCAATGCAGGAGTGGCACTTCCTCAATGCGGGAGTGGCACTTCCTCAAAATGGGAGTGGGACCCCCTCGATGCGGGAGTGGAACTTCCTCAATGAGGGAGTGGGACCCCCTCAATGCGGGAGTGGGATTTTTCACTCCCGCATTGACTAAGTATATGGCTGCTGAAGTCCGGGGTACACCTGAGCCGGTCCATCCCATCTTGATAGACCGTGATAGACCGGAGAATACAGCATCGGGCAACTCGTGCAGCTCTAGGGACCAGGGATGGACCTGATAGACCGTGGTGGACCGTGATTCACTGTGATAAACAGCGGCTGCAGTTTCAAGAGACAGGGACGGACCGGCTCACCCACACCCCCTCTAGGCCCTTGGCTAGTGATCATGGCAAACGTTGAATGTTTGCACGTTTGACAAACATTTGCGTTTGCACAGTCCGTGTCAAGCGTGCATCAAACGTGGGTGGAGCGCTGGCTGCGCCTGAAGTGGCGATCCAAATGTGGGGTCGGCTTGTGAACGCGAGCCACGAGGGCAGGGTATTCATGACGTCGCAGCGTGTGACGGAACACTTGTTGAAAGCTAGTATATCTTCTGTGCACGCCCAAGGAAAGCCAGAAGGATGCCTTGGTTCCCTTATTTTCGTCGTGTCCGCCTGCAGACATGGACACGTGCTATCAAGGGTCGTGTACTGAGGTCCATCGATTATCAAACAAGCGTTTGCACGTTTGTCAAACGTTTGCGTTTGATAAATGTTGTCAAAACTTCTATGCTTCATTTTTTCAGAAACTTTAACTAGCATCAAACATGCACGAGAGGCAGCGTTCTGCTTCCCTCCCAGCTTCAAACATGCACGCACACACCCACAGCCTCGTCAACTGCACTGTCAAGAAGTGCACGCTGGTAAACTGCCACCTCAAAGGTTGCACTATCGAGTCCGGCTCTACTGTGAACAGGTCCGTCGTGAAGGGAGGCCTCGTGACAGTATGTCCCTATTTGAGAGTTTTAGAGTTTCTCGCGTTCCGAGAAGGGCATCGACCCCGCACACATACTTAGTGGCTCCCGGATTCTTAGTACTAACAATCTTGCGGGTTGCCCTTCAATGTATTGTGCAGACTAAAAAGACGCAGGCAGCGTGTTTTGGTGGTTGATCAGAATTCCCTTGCCTGAATATACACAGGGCAAATAAAAAAAAGTGGGAAAACGACCACCCGGCACGCACAAACAAAACGAAACGCTTGTCTTTTTCTGGCCACTCGACTCTTCACTGGTACATTGCCCTCCCCTCGGTGTGCTCCAGCACCGGGCGGGGATGTTAAACTGCTCGGTCCATCTTGCGGTGGGTCACACATCCACGCTCCATCGAGGCTCACGCCAACGACTTCGCGGCGTGGACCACGCACACCAACGCACGCCTGGCTTTGTCATGCCAGTACGCGGCCAACTATGGGTGGATCGCTTGAGCATCATCCAACGACTTACGCCCGCCGTAGTAGTACGGGACAGTAGTGGGGAGCTGGTCCCTGGACTCTAAGTCGTCTCCTCTTTCATCCATTTTCGGGACCGTCTCTCATTATCGGATGCCGACTTCCCTGGCCACCGTCCTGCTGTCAAGATGAACCGACCCGCAAATCCAGTGAAATCCGGCGTGGCACCCGTAGATCCCGCGTGAACTCCCCCCACCCGGTGCTGGAGTACACCGTGCATGGAGCTGGAGCCCAGCTGAAGAATGACATTGCGGATGAAAGCCTGGCCTCCCGGCTGGGAGCACATCCGCTCCCACTTCGCTGGCTGCCGGTTCTGCTGAGGTTGGCATCGCCTTCGCTCTGTGTCTGCGTTAGACCCGGCGTTTTCTGATGCCCGGGGGGTACCCGTGGGGGACAGTCACACTAGCAGTACACAGCACCGCTTACCGCATCTTTTTATCTTTGTTGAAGCAACGTACAGCCTCAATTTTGAAACCAGCGACTGGCCCAATAGCTTGAAAAAACTTTCCGCGCCTGCGGCGCTGGTATCTTGGGCTTGTGTATTGTTTCATGACGTGTTGCCAAGAAAGCGAAGACCGTGGCTGTCCACATGAAAGGCCTGCTCTCTGTTCAGCGCAGGGCTTACGCTCGACGTGTGGAACGTGTGGATTTCCACACGTTCAATTTTTTTGGATTTTCCCCCCCACTTGTGCTTCCACGTGTGCTTGCCACAGGTTGGTCCACATGCAGGGGAGTCCAGGCCCACAAGTCGGCAAGGCCGTCCAGTAGTGACGCTATTCTTTTTCGTTCAACGAAAACAACTCTCTTCCCATCATCATCATCATCATCATCATTAGTTTTGTATCAGCTGCGGTTGTGCGAGTGACAAGCTCTTATTTTGCTCGCCGCACATAGGGGGAAAGGTTTCTTTTCCCTCTAACCTTGAGCGTCCACACATGTGGGCCACACGTATTTCTCTGAGACCGAAAACGGAGCGTAATCCCGGGTTCAGCGCGTGTTCAAAGCCATACCACAACCCCAACGCACAGGACTCAACGCTGACATCAGGCACTGAGGTGTCAGACGACACGACCATCGACAAATGCTACATCACCGATCGGTCTACCGTGACGAACTGCCGCATCGGCCCGACGGTGACCACCACGGGATCGAACTTCATCAACTGCTACGGCAACCCCGAGCCTGCGCCTGCGGCCGCCTGCTGTACCGGCTGCAAGTGGGGCAGCGATGAGCCGTGAGCAGGGCTTGAATTCTGACAGCATCCTCAATTTCACCCTGTCTGGAAGGGGGCGTCGGTCGAAGGAGGGTGGGACTGGGGCTAAGTTGGATGGAAACTTCGTTTCGTTTCCTTCCACCTTTTTTGTATAAGCACCTGCTTTGTAGGAAATGCTTGAGGAGACTGCCAGTTGCGATAGATCAAACGAGGTAAATGTGCTGTAGCCCACACGAAACACAGGTAAATCTGGGTTTAGTGGCGGGCGTAAGCGTTCAACAAAAAGGACCCGTGTATTGTTTTCTCCCCTTCTAGCCTCCTTCGAAATGAGCACACGGCAGTCCCTCGAGTATTTTTTTTTTTTTTTAGCCACATGCAATGTGTGAGGAAACTGAACCGCTCAAGTAGGACTTTCTGCTCATGATCATTTGCCAAATTTGCCACCTGAAACCACGTCCAGGATTTGGGCTCAGGGTAGTGCGGTCAACGAAAACGGTTTTTTTTTTTTAAGATTTTTGAAACGGCAGCGGAAACGCTTTTCCGTTCCCTTGTCAGGAACCCACTTCGGGCTTGTCCGTTTGCGGGCATCACGTTTTCTTGTGCTCTAGTCGTATCGGAGGCCGTGCCGCTGGTGTGGGGCTTTTTTGACTCTGCGTTCCTCGTCTTCGCTGTCCGATGCTTCCGACAGTACTGCCCGGTGGTGCCCATTCACGACACTTGTTCTGTCGGCTCGCACAGGGCGCACTGTCTCAAGCGATGCAAGACGAAGGGGAAGCGCGAAGCGTCCAGCCCGGACGGAGAAGCAAGACGCAAGACCAGGTGACCAAGAGAAGGAGGGCGACGCGACCCAGAGACCCGGGCTAAGTAGCCGGGAACTAGTGTGATGGACATTTCTTCGGAGGGGCTCACGCACTCAAAAGTCCGACTTATACGCACAGGACACTGTGTGTCTCAAGCGATGTTGTACGCCACATCTTTCCGCGTGGCCATTGCTCTTCTGACGGTTCAACCTGCTACGGACTTGTCCCGCGCGCGTTTCGTACTGCACCTCACCTTCAGGCAGCACTCTCTCGTTTCGTGCTTGGGGACTCTCTCTCTCTTCCTCCCGCGCCGCCCGTCCCACGCCGCCGCGGAATACTCTACTGGCGCACCAGCCGATGCTACGCACACGTCACGAACAGAAAACGAAATGTTTTTACACAAGCGCAAGCTTGGAAGGAAATGCTCGACGATGCTGCCTGACAAAGAACCGAAGGGATCCCAAGTGCTGTAGCTACCGAACCACGTGTTGAACGGACGTGAGGTCATGCGGGTCCTACCCCCGACGCGACAAATCACACAAACACAACAGGTCAAAGTTCTGAGTGAGAAGGCAACACACGGTGGTGTAAGCGAAGAACAATTTCCTTCCTACGTAGCCCCAGGGGTGACAACGTGCATTGTGTCCTCTTTTTTTAGTTCGGTCTCTTGTTGACGTCCTTAACAGGCGGCCTCCCCCGAGTATCTCGGGTGCTTATTCAAAAAGAATCATCGGAAGCGCCGGTTAAAAAGAAGAAAGAAAAGCCATCGCGCTTCGTTTTGTTTATGCGTGCCGGTTGATCGTTTTCCCACACCCACCATCCCCACTCCCCTCGCGTTCAGGTGAAATCAATTAATGACACCCAGAACCGGTGCTCAGTGGCGTGTTCACGGGAAGTCGTTGGCAGGACCGTGAGCACCACACGGGACTAGCTTTTTTGTAACGTGGCTCCGGAAGGGTCACTTTTGTTTCCGTCAACAGAATTAACCACTTAAGGATGAACTAGGTAGCTAATTCAAGAAACTTCGCGGGCGAGAGTCGTCGAACGTGGTCGCTGTTTGCTTCATTGGGAAGATCTGACACAAATCTTTGAAATGCGTCCTTCATCGGGCAGAAATCCTGCTCCGAGCTCTCAACGGATACCTGAGGTTTGCCATCAGCCCGCCCTTTTCCCAAATTAACTCTCCGCCCCCCCTCCGTTCTTACTCACACCGCAGTCCTGTCTGCAGACACTCAGGTTCCGCGCTGATGATGGTCCGCCTTATGTGTCCGTGGCTTAAAGGACCGAAACACGGCGCAGACGGGACCAGTGCGGTGTTGAGCACATACCCATTCCAAGCACGTTCCTGCAATCCCCCTCCGTTCTTAAGGGGTTAAATTACTTCGGCCCCCACAGCCCCCCCCCCCCCCCAGTACTTCCCCAGCGCCTTGCCCACTCCCAACGTAAACTGTGGGAGTGTAACCTTGTGACTGTGTTGCAAGCAAGAAGACAGTCTTTCATCGCATCCCTGGGCAGAACCTTTCCCTTGAAAACGACTGCTAGCATCAAACATGCAGGAGAGGGCTCTGCCTTTTGTGGTCTGCAGAATTGGGTCGGTGACTCATTTTGTAGCAAGCAGCAGGGTATAGTCGAGACTGTTTCTATTTGAATCGAAAAGTATGCAAATACTTTTCGATCAGAGGATAATTGAAGTAGACCTACAGCCATACAGGTCGACTACCGATGTTCCTGTGAGCTAATCCGCGTGCCCAAAGCAGGCGTTCGCCGTGAATGAATAAAGCATGGAACAACGAGGAATCGATTCTCTCGACTCTTTTTGTTGGTCTCGTAACCCGAGAAGGAATACTCAAAACGAAGCTCTTAGCTCTGAGCGTTACGCCCGCCGGTCCATTCGGACTCGTATAGACCCGGTTGGAGATACGGGATCTGGATGTGAATTTGGAAGTTGCCGTTCGCCGAAGCTAGTCGTGGCCCGATACGATGTGCCCTGAGGAACTCACGCATTCCTCAAGACTTGGGTTCTGGCTAAGAGGCGTTCAGCCATAATCCATCCAGTGGTAGCATCACGGCACTGTCCGATCGAACAACCGTAAAGAAGCGGGTTAGTGCATTGCACTGGGCCGAATAGTTCTGTTTGGGTTTAGGCAAATGGAAAGTAGAACATCAACCCCGTACCGGCAAGTTCCGGTGAAATCCCACAAAGTAGTGGGAAGAAAAAGTCTTCGTTCAGCCCGGTCGAGTTCAAGCAAACCGCCAGGGCAAAGCGCCACCACGTATGAGGGTAGGCAGAGACGAAATATCATATCTGAAGTCAGGCTGAAGCCAGGCCAACGACCAAAGTCAGACTGCATACGTCCCGGCAATGCTGAAAAAGCATCTCCCTGCCCTCCGAGAAGCTGTCCGAAAAAAAATCGAGGGGCTGCCTTGTGCTTACTTCCAAGGAGGCTAGAGGGGGAGAAACCCGAATTTCGGGGATTAGAATAATCTGCGGGGATACAAAAAAAAATGCGGCGTTCTTCGGCTATTGCGCTGTCGTCTGCTCAGCACCTTCAGTTGCCCAGCTGCTGTTTTTAGGTGAAGCAGAGCGGGAACGATGGGGAGATCCACACTGGGCGCTTGCCGAGCACGCTGTTAGTTTACAAAAAAGGAGCACCGTACCTTTAATACGTGCCGCGCGACGCGTTTCGACCTTTCCTTCTGAATAGAAAGTAGGGGGGAATCCGAAGCAAGGAGTTTTGAGTTCGTTTTGTATTGCTCACCACTGGACCTTCGACTGCGACGCATCATCTGCGTCTTCAAAACGATTGCCGCGTATGATGTAACACTACCACGCGCTGCAGAGTTGCACTTGAATTGTGACAACAATTCTTCTTGACCACTCAAGCCTCGAAAGTTGACCAAAGCAACTTCGATCGATTCGTTCTACTGCTCACAATGGTACCCCCGAAAACCGAAGTAACGAAGGACGCAAGAACTCCGCGCAAACTACGCGGGAACTACGCAATACGGGGTAGGGCTGCATTTTTATACTCCACATGCAGCTGGTGTCTAACTGAGTGTCTAAACGGTCCTGACAGGGCTTCTATAACTTGCCACCTGCGGCAAAAGAAAGTATAGTACACTTATATAATGTAGCCCTCGCCGTTTCACAAACCCGCACGAACTACGCTGGAACTACGCAATACGGGGTGGGGGCTGCATTTTTTCGAGACTGGAGGTCCTATGAACATGCAATGTGAATAGCCTCTATTCGAGCCAACCCGGCTTTTGTCCATAAAAAAAAAAGTGTATTGTTTTTGGACTGGATAATAGTGCGGAGCAAGCTTTTCTTTCCCCTGCCTATCCACCGTACCGATAACCGATAACCTAATACGGGGTGGAGGCTACATTTTTTTTACATAAGCGCCAGCTTGAAAGGAAATGCTCGACGATGCTGCCCGACAAAGAACAGAAGGGATCCCAAGTGCTGTAACTACCGAACCACGTGTTGAACGGACGTGAGGTCATGCGGGTCTACCCCTACACGACAAATCACACAAGCACAACAGGTCAAAGTCCTGAGTGAGAAAACAACACACGGTGGTGTAAGCGAAGAACAAATCAGATTGTGTTTGTATTGTATTTGCCCCTTACCTCTATCTTTCCCCCCTTTCATTCGGAGTCGAAGCAGCTACGTCGAGTATTTTCGAGACTGGAGATCCTATGAACATGCAATGTGAATAGCCTCTATTCGAGCCAACCCGGCTTTTGTCCATAAAAAAAAAAGTGTATTGTTTTTGGACTGGATAATAGTGCGGAGCAAGCTTTTCTTTCCCCTGCCTATCCACCGTACCGATAACCGATAACCTAATACGGGGTGGGGGCTACATTTTTTTACATAAGCGCCAGCTTGAAAGGAAATGCTCGACGATGCTGCCCGACAAAGAACAGAAGGGATCCCAAGTGCTGTAACTACCGAACCACGTGTTGAACGGACGTGAGGTCATGCGGGTCTACCCCTACACGACAAATCACACAAGCACAACAGGTCAAAGTCCTGAGTGAGAAAACAACACACGGTGGTGTAAGCGAAGAACAAATCAGATTGTGTTTGTATTGTATTTGCCCCTTACCTCTATCTTTCCCCCCTTTCATTCGGAGTCGAAGCAGCTACGTCGAGTATTTTCGAGACTGGAGATCCTATGAACATGCAATGTGAATAGCCTCTATTCGAGCCAACCCGGCTTTTGTCCATAAAAAAAAAGTGTATTGTTTTTTGGACTGGATGATAGTGCGGAGCAAGCTTTTCTTTCCCCTGCCTATCCACCGTACCGATAACCGATAACCGATAACCTGCCAAAATGCATAGGGGTGGCAGAGTGGGCGGGCGTCGGCCTTTCGGCCGGTAGGGTCGAACCCCGCCCATCACACTTTTCCGGCCGAAGATTGTTTTCGAGGTTTGTTTCGTACCGGGGTCTAATGTCGCTCACTCTGCCACCCCTTTGCATTTTGGCAGGGGAAAAAAAAGCTAACTCTGCACATCCCCAGCTCCAAAAAAACAATGCACTTTTGAGTGTAGAGAAAAGTGGGGTTGGCTCGAAGCACCGGTAGGCCGCCACGGAGACAGATAGGACTCTGGATATCGAGGGCCTGCCTTATGCTTACTTCGACAACACAACACAACTACAAAGTGGTTTGTACGACAGCAAAAATAAAAGAAGTAAGCGCGCCGTAAGTTGCGTTCAGGCCACACCCACTGGTCATGACGATGTACTCTGCCACGGTAATAGAGGCTATTCACGTTGCATGTTCATAGGACCTTCAGTCTCGAATAAAACAAACCTACGCAGTTCCTTCCCATTCCATCACCTGCAAGGGGGAGCTTCTGGGAAGGATGACGCCCGTGCAGGAGCAAGAAGCGATGACAGGGATTCCCGTGGAAAAGAAGGCCCAAGGGTTCCGAATACCCGCGTCTGGCCATCGTCTTCTGTGCGAGGCAGGCCGCACGAAGGTGCCTTGCGTGGGGGTTGCCACTCCGGTGCTGACAAACACGTGACAACGTCTCAAGCTGTTTTTCTGAAGACCCCCACGCAAATCTCCGAACTGAACGCTGGGCAAGTCAGGCCAAAGCCCCGTCTGTCCCAGACCTTTTGCGGAACCTTGTCGCCTCTCCCTTTGAATTGTTGCACCGGAGCCCTTCCCCAACCTTCCAGTCCGGCAACGTCGCCTTAACGCTACCAGCTTCCCTTTTTCATCTGTTCATGCCTTCGAAAACCGCTTTGGCACTTTATTCGACGGCCGGTCGTTCTTTGTCCTTGTGCTGCCGAACTCACGAATCCTCGTCTTTCATTGGGAGTATGCTATGCATGCCGGGAGTCGTTGGCCAAGTTTTCTGAGTTCGTCACAACGGACGGAAAACACTGTCGGCGCGCAACCGATGAACCTGGACGAGCAAACGAAGAAGAAGCGAGGCACCAAACGCGCGCCTGAGCGCGATGCTCAATCTGAATTTGTCAAAAGCGAGCCCCCCAGGCATCTTGTTAAGAACCATCCATCCATCCATCAGCCGGCTGACCCCCCCCCCCCCCTCGTGGTGTCGGTCGCAGAAGTCTTTTGTTTTGGCTAGCCAAAGAGAGAAAAAGAGCGAAAGAGTACGTACAGTAGTGAGTAGAGAAGAGAACGAGTGTAAAAGAAAGGAGGTAGCACGGACTACCAGGCCAGCGGAGACCACCGCAAAAAGAAATTTACTTTCCCCTACTTCATCCCACAAAACCAGCACCAACAACAACGACCCCCCCCCCATACGGAAACACGGTAAACACACTCACCCACCCCTAGCAAGCGCCGTAAGGAAGCAACTGTCGGCGCGCAACCGATGAACCTGGACGAGCAATCGAAGGAGAAGCGAGGCGCCAACCGCGCGCCTGACAAGACGAGCGCAAGAGGCGAAGGCATGATTCGTCACGCGCACAGAGATAACCGCGGTGCCGGCGATGCAGATTATCGCAACAGATTCTTTGCATTCTAACCCAAACCATCGCGTCTAACCCAAACCATAGCGTTGTCGGCAGACGTCTGCAAGAAGCCGCCGCCTCGTTCGCTGAGCACGGGCATCAAGCCCGCCGCGAAAACGACGCTGTTCACAAAAAAGGTTACACGGATGCGCAAACAGAAGAAGAAGAAGAAGAAAAAGGCCGTTCCTGGTCCAGGAACGTGAGCTTGCAAAGCTTGAGTCGGAGGCAGCACAGTGCTACAACCCCGTCCGCTTTGCCCTGTGGCTGACCGTCTCGACGAGCTTGTGTTCAGTGCAAGCGCCAAGCCCCAAGGTGCGCCACGCCTTGATGCTTTACTTTGGGAAATCGGTAGCCACTTGACCCGTAGGCCCGTGGCTCTGCAGTACCGCCGAACACGTGAAGCTTGGCTCCCGTGTAGCAGGCTTTCCCTGGTGCGCAAACAGAAAAAAACAAAAGCGACCCTAAACACACTCACTCGCCCCTACTTAGCCAGACCCTGATCTAACTGCACAAATTTATCCCCCTTCGCCCTCAAGTCAAACGGAGACTTCAACAAGACCGACCGCTTAGCACAAGAAACGTTCCAGAAAAAAACCACCGAGGGAAAGGAAACGAACGAGCAAACGGGAGCTGGGGGGAGCGGAAGCGACAAAAAACACCAGAAAAGAAGATTAGTCGATAAATGGCAACCACACGGCAGAAGCCGCCGCCTCGTTCGCTGAGCACGGGCATCAAGCCCGCCGCGAAAACGATGCTGTTCGGAGCCGATAAGCTGGACTGCGCCGGCAGGGTCAACAGGGGCAGCAGCACCCGCGGGGAGCAGATGAAGCGGGCGTACCTAGACGGCGACCTGGGAGTCCTTCACGGGCACGGCGGAGACGTCCCGGGTGCCCCTACTGCTGGATCGGGGAGGGAACTAAACACAAGGTTACACGGATGCGCAAACAGAAAGAAGAAGAAGAAAAAGAAAAAGGCCGCTCCTGGTCCAGGAACGTGACGGTCAACCACACAGTTTGCAAAGCTTGAGTCGGAGGCAGCACAGTGCTACAACCCCGTCCGCTCTGCCCTGCGGCTGACCGTCTCGACGAGCGCGAGCGCCAAGCCCCAAGGTGCGCAACGCCTTGATGCTTTAGTTTGGGAAATCGGTAGCCACTTGACCCGTAGGCCCGTGGCTCTGCAGTACCGCCGAACACGTGAAGCTTGGCTCCCGTGTAACAGGCTTTCCTTGGTACCTAACCTACCTGGTACCGCCTGCGCAAACAGAAAAAAGCAAAAGCGACCCTAAACACACTCACTCGCCTACTTAGCCAGACCCTGATCTAGCTGCACAAATTTACCCCCTCTCGCCCTCAAGTCAAACGGAGACTTCAACAAGACCGACCGCTTAGCACAAGAAACATTCCAGAAAAAATTCACCGAGGGAAAGGAAACGAACGAGCAAACGGGAGCTGGGGGAGCGGAAGCGACAGAAACACCAGAAAAGAAGAATAGTCGATAAATGGCAACCACACGGAAGAAGCCGCCGCCTCGTTCGCTGAGCACGGGCATCAAGCCCGCCGCAAAAACGACGCTGTTCGGAGCCGATGCTAAGCTGGACTGCGCCGGCAGGGTCAACAGGGGCAGCAGCAGCCGCGGGGAGCAGATGAAGCGGGCGTACCTAGACGGCGACCTGGGAGTCCTTCACGGGCACGGCGGAGACGTCCCGGGGGCGAAGGGTTGCTACTACTGCTGGATCGGGGAGTACGCCAAGTGCCGCAAAATTAGAGAGCAGCGCCACGTCACGACCCCGATCGCAGGGGCCGCTGAACGAGCCCGCTCCCGGTCCAATTCTTTGAGCGCCAGGCACAACAGGTATTCGCGTTTGCACCCTTCGTTCAATGGATGCTCGAGCTTTCTCCCATCCAAGCGTGAGCCGCCGCCGTGGGCTGCGCACTCGCAAATGAGAAGGGAGCCCGCAGCGCAACAAAACACCAGCTGACATACACAACGCGGGTCTCTAACTGTCGCCCTACCCTCCTGAAAGCGACCTCGAGCTCGATTACGCAGATGGATTATCGCCACAGATTATATGCATTCCAAGCTTAAACGATTCCGCGGCGTTGACTGTGGCTGTTTTTTTGTAAGGGCTGCCTTGCTGTGTACTTTGATCAACTCACACTAACCTGAAACGAACACGCGGCGTTGACTGTGGCTGGCTTTTCGTAAGGGCTGCCTTGCTGATCAAACTCACACTAACCTGAAACGATTACGCGGCGTTGACTGTGGCTGGTTTTTTTTAAGGGCTGCCTTGCTGTGTACTTTGACCAAACTCACACTAATCTGAAACGATCACGCGGCGATAAGTAGATTCCACGGCGATAAGTAGATTAAGCGGCGATTAAACTGGATTACGCGGCAGGATTCTGCCCAAACACGAAACTAACGATTTCCCCCATGTATGTGTGTCACCCGGAGGCTTTCAAAACCCGGAACCTCAAGCGAATGTTCACGTAGTATCCAACACAACGCAGAAGCCGCTCGCGGAGCCACAGCAGGTCCCGCAGCAGCCGGTCGACTACGGCGCGGTCGGTCGGGCGGTCGACGACGGCGGCGAGCCACCACCAGCCGCCGCCGCACGTGGCGCTGCCGCCGCCGCCTTCGTCGGCGGCTTCGGTCACCGGCACGGTGCTGTCGACGCCCATTCCGCACATCCCGCACTCGGTGGCGTCCCTCTCCTGCTCGCCCGAGAGGGATCACTACTTGAAGGACATGAAGTCCAAGCTCAACACGTGGTGCCTCTCCGTCCACGGTACCGCGAACGTCTCCGCCGCCGCCGCCTTCCCGTCCAAACCCCTCGACACCTGCTCCGTTACCCAATACTCCACCATCGGCCTCAACCCGAGACACCACAACATAGCAGCCCGCGTCCGGTCCGGCAGCAGCGGCTACTCCGTCTTGTCTGGCGCTCCCACCGCTGGCCCTGCCACCCCTCGCAGGCGGTGCTCCGTTGGACCGCTTTCCACCGCACCTTCGGCTGCCAGCACGGCGTCCGTCGCGTCTTCGCAGCCCAGGCCGGCGCCCCTCCAGCAGTCGAGGGTCAACGGCAACATGCCCACCGCCACGGACAAGAAGGTGCTGCGGTCGCTGTCCACAGGCCGGTACCAGTCTGTGCATGACCTGCCTCTTCCGGGATTGTTCAGCGGCACCTTCTGAGCGCGCAACTCGCGGATAAATAAATCATGGGATAGCACGGGATCGATGCTCCCGACGCTTTTTTGTGTGTTGATTATCTCAATCCGAGGAGGAAGAATCGAAGCGAAGTTCTTGGCGGTTCTCTTTTGAGTTTGGTGTAAGGCCTTGTTGCGCGGGATCAATAGGGACGCGTGATACCGCCCGCTGGCAGTGCTCCGTCGAGCAACTCTCGACCGTGCTTTCGGCTGCCAGCACGGCGTCCGTCGCGTCTTCGCAGCCCAGCCTCCAGCAGTCAAGAGTCAACGGCAACATGCCCACCGCAACGGAAAAGAAAGTGCTGCGGTCGTTGTCCACAGGCCGGTACCAGTCTGTGCATGACCTGCCTCTTCCGGGGCTGTTCAGCGGCACTTTCTGAGTGATCGACAAATCGAGCCTGCTGCAATTCATTGGTCTCAACGGCTACTCGATGTTGTTCCTCGGTAGCACGTATAGAATCCGTCTATCCTCTCAGCAGTGGCAAGCCCTCGGGAGTCAGTGAAGGCACCCACCCCTGGAGATTGCCCTCTTCGCAATTCGACAAAGCAAAATATGGGGAAAGCGGCATCGGAAAAAGACCATGTCGAAAAAAAATACTAATTCATCTCCGCCAGCTTTTTTTCCTCAAGTGGGATAAACACGCAGTCTGTTTTCCCTCAGGTTTTATTGTCGCAAACGAATCCCCGTGTGCATCGGGCGGCGCGCACACGGAACCAAGCGCCCATGCGGGCCTCAAGCTCATCTGACAATCGATACATAAACTCATCAGCTTACCACACGAACGTATCAGGTTACCACACAACGCAAGCACACTCTCCGGTAACTCCGGTCAGTTGACCTCCGCCGGGTTAAAAAAGTGATGAGTCGCGAGCAGGTCCCCTTAAGAGATAGTGCGCGTCTGTAAGCAGCAAGCCCACTGCTTTTTGAATGTCCGGCTATGAGCAAAACGGCGCCACAAGCGCTCCCTCGGTCGTGAAAGGTGCTACGCCACGATCACCTCCCTTCCTCAGCCCATCTTCAGCCTTCTGCTTCCTTTCCCTTCTTCCCACGTAGAAGCGCTGCCCGCGTGGACTGCCCTAGATTCTTCCTCTTCTCAGGCCGCGTGAACCGTTCTCAGCAATTTGAATAGAGCCTTTTCCTCAACAGGAGTCCAGCCTCAAACGCTGGAGTTGTCACACCCGTTGTAGGGTGGTGGGTCTGCATCTACATGCGTTTCGGTCACAGCACACCCGCTTTTTGGGTGTGACTCGGACACACCTACTCTTTAGCTCCAGCCTTTAGGTTGGACTTCACCGTGTATCATGCTTTCTGACTTCCCTCCTCAACAAATAGGGCGGGCGGCGCTCTGAGCTTTTTGACTGATTGCTCAGACTAGGGCAATGTTGTCCGCAGACGTGCAGAAGTCTGCAGGATTGGTCTGCATGTCACATTCTTACCGGTATTCCAGACTTCTGGCCATTTTCGGCGGTTTCTGGTTAAGCTCGGCCATTGTTTGCCGACTTTCCCGGATTTTTGGCCTATCATTGCGGATTTTGGTAGTCCCTTTGGCCCTCCGTTTGCAGCAGACGGCATTGTGCACAGCGTTCACAGATATCCTCCACGGGGACGTGCAGACCTCCGGTATAAGGAAGACAGCACTACAGCTTCGAAGACCGGAGTGTACGTGCGCACGTGTAAATGTGTCTTCTGCCGTGCGTGGTGCTGAAGCAGTTACGACGGCTTAAAAGGAAAAGATTGTCGTAATCCAACTGACTGGCAGACAGCCAACTGCGTCTGCGCAGACGTCTGCGTCCGCGGCGCGGGGGGTCATGGTTGTGGCGCGTTACGAGCACCAACCAAACAACAGCCTGACACGCACACACATTGCAGGAACGAAAAAATAGCGGTGGCGAGCCTTTTTGTTTTAGCCACATGCAATGTGTGAGGAAACTGAACCGCCCAAGTAGGACCTTCTGATCATGATCATTTGCCAAATTTGCCACCTGAAACCACGTCCAAAATTTGGGCTCAGGGTAGTGCGGTCAACGAAAACTCAAGTGCTTCCTGAAGCGCTTCCTGGTTCGTTCCATGCGGAAGAGTGGGGCTTGGATCAGGAGAAAACGATGAACCGAATAGGTCTTCTGTCTACCCAGGCTCCGCGCTTGCTCATGACCTCAAAGGATTGAAACATATTGCCGGACGCGCCGTTGCAATCGTACCATCCAAACACATCCTTTCATCTCCCCCTCCTCACGCCCGTTGTTAGAACCTCTTCTTGAAAAGCATGCAAACACTGCGGGAAACATTCGACTAGACCCCCTGACTTTCGTCGCTGCTCACGACCGTGGAGTCGGAAAGCCTAGCGTATCCGTAAAGCAGGACCGACCCCCCCGCCTCTCTCCCCTCTTTCGTGCGAAAAAAAGCGAAGAATAAGAATGCCTTCCTTTTTCTAACTGTCAAGAGCTGCGACTCATTATTCTCGACGACGACTGTACGTAGATGTGAAAAAAAAAAAAAAAAAAAGACCGTTTGTTAGAAGAATCAAGCCAAAGTAAGGATTTTTATCGCCTTTTTACGTGTGCGCAATGTGCTTCAATGTTGCCTGGAAATGCAACAAGAAGGCAAAAATGGTGTAACGTGCATTGGGGTTTTGGTCGTTGATCGGACAGTCCTCAGAAGCAAGAGGAAGTCGATCAGCCGGCACGCGCTAGCGAAGCCGTGTGAAAGGGTGTCAGAGTAAGAAAAATACTCGAGGGGCTGCCTTGTGCTTACTTCGAAGGAGGCTAGAGGGGGAGAAACAATACAACTACAAAATGGGTCTTTTGTTGAACGCTTACGCCCGCCACTGAACCCAGATTCACCTGTGTTTCGTGTGGGCTACAGCACATTTACCTCCTTTGATCTTTTGCAACTGGCAGCCTCCTCAAGTATTTCCTACAAAGCAGGTGCTTATACAAAAATAATTCTGCGCGGATTCCTTCGGAATGCATTGTATACGATACCTTAAACCCCTCCGACGATGGTCACCCGAAGACTGTAAAATCCCGAAACCTCGAACCTAAAACACCGAACCTCTAAACCACAATAGACGCTAAAACAACACCCTACCCAATGCCAAACACCCCTCTAAACGTGTTAGGGTACTTCACAAGGTTTCACAACGGAGTGACACAACACCCGAAACGAGCTGCACCCTCTTACTTTTCTCAACCCCCACTCCATACCCAAGCCTCTGCGGTCAACCGGAGACTTTACAATACCGACCTTCTAATCCACAATATACGCTAAAAAAGGGTCACTGCAGGAAACCTCTCTCCCCTCCTTCTCTCTTCCGCATCCGTTGAAGATGAACCGCTTCGTCATGCCCAGCAGCCTGCGCCGCGCGGTCGGCGCGTCGGTCCGGTGGGCCAGCGTCAGCGGGCTCCACCATGACACACGACCAAAAAGCAGCGTGTCGGAAACCCAAAACCGACTGGTGAAAGTGACAAGGTTGTTTGCTGTACTTCGCTTGAGCTGAGACGTTACCCCACTTAAAGCCATGCACTTTTGCTCCCTGCATACATAAGGGATGCATACCGGTATATTGACGATGGTCTGCAAAACCCCGAAACCTCGAACCTAGAAAAACGGGTGACTGCAGGAAAACTCTCTCCCCTTCTTCTCTCTTCCGCATCCGTTGAAGATGAACCGCTTCGTCATGCCCAGCAGCCTGCGCCGCGCGGTCGGCGCGTCGGTCCGGTGGACCAGCGTCAGCAGGCTCCACCATGACACACGACCAAAAAGCAGCGTGTCGGAAACCCAAAACCGACTGGTGAAAGTGACAAGGTTGTTTGCTGTACTTCGCTTGAGCTGAGACGTTACCCCACTTAAAGCCATGCACTTTTGCTCCCTGCATACATAAGGGATGCATACCGGTATATTGACGATGGTCTGCAAAACCCCGAAACCTCGAACCTAAAAAAAAAGGGTGACTGCAGGAAACCTCTCTCCCCTCCTCCTCTCTTCCGCATCCGTTGAAGATGAACCGCTTCGTCATGCCCAGCAGCCTGCGCCGCGCGGTCGGCGCGTCGGTCCGGTGGGCCAGCGTCAGCGGGCTCGGCGGGATCGAAAAGATCACGTTCGTGAAGAAGATCAAGGCCGACTGGTGAAACTGACAAAGTTGGCTGTACTCAGTTGAGACCTTACCCCACTTAAGTCATACACTTTTGCTCCCTGCATACATAAGGGAAGCAGACCACCTTACCCTTTTGACGACGTCTGCAAAACCCCGAAACCTCGAACCTAAAAAAAGGGTGACTGCAGGAAAACTCTCTCCCCTCCTCCTCTCTTCCGCATCCGGTGAAGATGAACCGCTTCGTCATGACCAGCAGCCTGCGCCGCGCGGTCGGCGCGTCGGTCCGGTGGGCCAGCGTCAGCGGGCTCGGCGGGATCGAAAAGATCACGTTCGTGAAGAAGATCAAGGCCGACTGGTGAAACTGACAAAGTTGGCTGTACTCAGTTGAGACCTTACCCCACTTAAGTCATACACTTTTGCTCCCTGCATACATAAGGGAAGCAGACCACCTTACCCTTTTGACGACGTCTGCAAAACCCCGAAACCTCGAACCTAAAAAAAGGGTGACTGCAGGAAAACTCTCTCCCCTCCTCCTCTCTTCCGCATCCGGTGAAGATGAACCGCTTCGTCATGACCAGCAGCCTGCGCCGCGCGGTCGGCGCGTCGGTCCGGTGGGCCAGCGTCAGCGGGCTCGGCGGGATCGAAAAGATCACGTTCGTGAAGAAGATCAAGGCCGACGGGACGCCGTGCAAGAAGTGCGGCGACATGGTGAAGCGCCTCGAGAAGACGGATCAGCTGAAGATGGTCGACGAAGTGCTGGTCAATGCTTGGCGGCAAGTGATTCCCGCCACTTCCCCGTGCGCATGATCTCAGCTGCGACTCAGGTGGCGACTGCCCACCATGACACAGGACCAAAAAGCAGCGTGTTGGAAACCCAAAACCGACTGGTGAAAATGACAAAGTTGGCTGTACTCAGTTGAGACCTTACCCCACTTAAAGTCATGCACTTTTGCTCCCTGCATACATAAGGGAAGCAGACCACTTACCCTATTGACGACGGTCTGCAAAACCCCGAAACCTCGAACCTAAAAAAAAAGGGTGACTGCAGGAAAACTCTCTCCCCTCCTCCTCTCTTCCGCATCCGTTGAAGATGAACCGCTTCGTCATGCCCAGCAGCCTGCGCCGCGCGGTCGGCGCGTCGGTCCGGTGGGCCAGCGTCAGCGGGCTCGGCGGGATCGAAAAGATCACGTTCGTGAAGAAGATCAAGGCCGACGGGACGCCGTGCAAGAAGTGCGGCGAGGTGGTGGAGCGCCTCGAGAAGGCGGACCAGATGAAGATGATCGACGAAGTGCTGGTCGCAGACGAGCGCGACGACGCCAGCTCCGGCATGGTGCTCGCGGCCAAGCACGACGTCTCGCGGGCTCCGTTCTTCGTCGTCGAAAACACGGGCGGAAAGGTTTGCTCCCCACCCTCTTTTTTTAGTACTAACAATCTTGTGGGTTGTCCTTCAATGTATTGTGCAGGCTAAAAAGACGTAGGCAGCGTGTTTTGGTGGTTGATCAGAATTCCTTACCTGAATACACACAGGGTAAATACAAGTGGGAAAACGATCAACCGGCACGCACAAACAAATAAGAACGCAGATCTTAGAAGATTAATATATCCGACGCATACCTAACTCGTTACAAGGTTAAATAACCCCGTCGCTATCCCGAAAATCGTAACTTAACCCCTCGCTTGCCCACCCACCCTTGCCCCCTCTTTTCTGAAGCGTGTCCTGAGGCGTCACGACGATTATGACAAACACACCGAATCACTGCCTGACCTTTCTACGCTACTCTTTCAAAAACGTACATATAACAAGTGTTACGGGATAAGCCGGCAGCCGCTGCTTAACGGTGCATGTTAATCCGTGTGGTTCATGTACTTAAAAGAACTCAATGCTTAACGGCTGAGTACACGTCGCGGATGAGGCAGGCCGGAGCTGAGCCGCAGGCGCCCAGCTGCAAGCACTGTGGAAGCGGCGACACCGAGGACGAGAAACACGTTTTCTGGGACTGCGGAGCGTACTCGCACATACGGCGACGAGAGGCACATGCCGAGCTGATGGCAGCCAACCGGGCCGACTGGCCCAGATGCACGCTGGAACACGGTGTGGTAGTACCCGAGAATGCCCAATTCTCGAGGCGGCTCCAGGAGATGATGGCTGAAATCCTTGCGGAACGGGCTGGGCTCGAAGCACGTGGCTGGGTGGCCAGGAACCCCACGACCCCCTGGTCGAGAGCGAATGCGATGCCTGCCGAGAAATTTGACCACCCCTTCGCGCGGATTGCCCCGGCATGGACGTGGGAACGGAACAAGACCTGGGGACTACCGACGTTTTATGCGTTGGTAGCGTGGCTGTCGGACATGCAATGGACCGAGAACGGGCAGGCGTCAATGCTGGAGCTTGCGATCGACTTTGAACTCTTCTCGGGCCTCAGCATGCCGCTGCACGGGAATGCGCCGAAGGGGGTGAGAGAACGGGGAAACGTCCTGCGCTGCATGATGAGCGCGTTGGACAAGCTGGCGGCACAGCAAGGGCTGGGAAGCTGCATGAGAGGAGAGAGGGTGTGCCCGACGACGTCGCTGTCGTTCATGGGCATCACGGGGATATCGGGTATACGGCCCAGGCCACGCTTTCGCGAGGCACACACGGGGACGATACTTGAGGAACAAGTGAAAGGAAGCGATGTAGGGACGCAGTGCCCGACGTACCCTGACTGGACGATCGGGAGAGCGGCGAGGTGGGCCCTGCCTGCCCCACCACAACTGCACCCAGACCCCGTGCATATGCCGGGTGTCGATATAGAGAAGGCACTCGTCACGTGCGCGACCCATCACAAAGGGAAGTGTGAGGCGTGCAGAGCACTCGTCCGAAGGGACGTGCCCACGGTAGAGATGTGCTGCCGGCACCATCACCACGCGAACGATGGGCAGCCGATCGCGGTGTGCACAGAGCACAGCACGACGAAGTGCGGCGAGTGCAAGACGGCGGCGGCGTGTTGCCGCAGCGGGCATCATGCCTGCCGCACGCATGGCAGAGGAACCTGCCAAGAGTGCAAAAGGCTCCCTACGCTGACGCAGAGGCGACCGGCGGCATGTTGCAGCCGCGGCCACCACCAGTCCAACAAGCCGAACGTCCAGTCAACCCCCGGACGCAACAAGAAGAAGAGGCCCTCCTCACCCACCCAGGTGGGTGTACAGCGGGAGACGCCATTAGGAAAGCGAGCGGCGCGAGCGGCGCGAGCGCCGCTCGCGGCAACGAAAAAGGAGACGGCGGCAACCGGACGGGCGACCAAGAGGCCGCCACCAACGCCAGGAACCAGCGAACGACCAGCGCTGAAGAAGAGGGTGCTTGGCACCCCGAAGGAAGGCCCGATCGCCGGCCGCAAGCGGAAGAAGACGAAGGCGACCACCCCCGAGTCAGGGGTGCATCGAAGGAAGAAGAAGGTTCCGAGGGCAAGCAGCTCTCAGAAACGACCGAGGACCACGGGCACGCCAATGCCCTCGAAAGTCAAAAACGGGCACACGTGCCCGCCCTCGTACTCGCCGACTCAGTCTCTGGAATCGCAAGAAAGCCAAACCCCGCTAGCTCCACAAATGCTCGACCTTGACGACGCGATGGCAGGTGACGACGTCATCCGATAACCTGACTTTCAAGGCAGTGCATGTTAATCCGTGTGGTTCATGTACTTAAAAGAACTCAATGCTTAACGGCGGACGAGGCAGAGGCACCAGTCGACGCTCAGACTCCGAAGCGGAAATGCGCTGCTGCGATTTAGCAAGTCCGTCACGTGTCTGGGGGCCCTAGTCTCAACGGCGAAGAACAGAAAGGAGAGGTCCGACTCTAAGAGGGTAGAGAGGGCGGCGGCCCTAGCGGAGGGCCTCCGCCACGCGCCATTCCGGTACGAAAAGCGGGTCCGTATTGTGCAGTCGAATGTGTTGCCGGCAGCGCTATCGGGCTGCTCCTTCGCGCCGGTGTCAAAGGTGGCGATGAAGCGGTTGACGACGTCGGTGATGGGTCTGATCTGGGGTGGAGCAAACCCGAAGCGCGCGAGAGAAATGGTCCTGAACTTCCAGGAGAAGGGCCACCTGACGGACCCCGGTACGTGTTTAGCGTACCGGGTGACGACGGCGTTCTACGCGGCGTGCGAGAGGCTGCCGCGACTGCTACCTCTGATGGAGAGTATCCGGGGGCGGTACGCCGAGGGGGACCAACCCCTCGGCCCAGTCGGGCTGGCGATGAGGAGCATGGAGGAGTGTGGACACATATGGGAGCCTGGGCCCCTATCTCGCACGCTACGACGGAATGGTGCAGTGTTCGACCCGCTGGCCTCGTCGCCCTCGAAGAGGGGGCACGAAGTGAGGGCGGACCTGAGAACGAGGACGTGGGCCCGACTGATGGCGAGAAGGCCAGGATATCAGGGGCTGGAAAGAGCCGACTTGGAGCGCACGAATGCGTTCTGGAAGACGAGGGAATGTTCCGCGCACACGGCGAAGCTAATTCGAGTTGCGATTGCGGGGGGTGTGAACACGGCGGAGTTCACGTCGCGGATGAGGCAGGCTGGAGCTGAGCCGCAGGCGCCCAGCTGCAAGCACTGTGGGAGCGGCGTGACGGAGAACGAACAGCATATCTACTGGGACTGCGACGCATACTCACACATTCGCCGGCGGGAAGCACACGCCGGGCTGATGGCGGCCAACCGAACCGAGTGGCCCCGATGCACGCTGGAACATGGTGTGGTTGTACCGGGGAACGCCCACTTATCGAGGCGGCTCCAGGAGATGATGGCTGAAATCCTTGCGGAACGTGCAGGGCTCGAAGCACGTGGCTGGGTAGCCAGGAACCCCACGACCCCCTGGTCGAGAGCGGATGCGATGCCTGCCGAGAAATTTGACCACCCCTTTGCGCGGATTGCCCCGGCATGGACGTGGGAGCGAAACAAGACCTGGGGACTACCGACGTTTTATGCGTTGGTAGCGTGGCTGTCTGACATGCAGTGGACCGAGAGCGGGCAGGCGTCAATGCTAGAGCTTGCGATCGACTTTGAACTCTTCTCGGGCCTCAGCATGCCGCTGCACGGGAATGCGCCGAAGGGGGTGAGAGAACGGGGAAACGTCCTGCGCTGCATGATGAGCGCGTTGGACAAGCTGGCGGCACAGCAAGGGCTGGGAAGCTGCATGAGAGGGGAGAGGGTGTGCCCGACGACGTCGCTGTCGTTCATGGGCATCTCGGGGATATCGGGTGTACGGCCCAGGCCACGCTTTCGCGAGGCACACACGGGGACGATACTTGAGGAACAAGTGAAAGGAAGCGATGTAGGGACGCAGTGCCCGGCGTACCCTGACTGGACGATCGGGAGAGCGGCGAGGTGGGCCCTGCCTGCCCCACCACAACTGCACCCAGACCCCGTGCATATGCCGGGTGTCGATATAGAGAAGGCACTCGTCACGTGCGCGACCCATCACAAAGGGAAGTGTGAGGCGTGCAGAGCACTCGTCCGAAGGGACGTGCCCACGGTAGAGATGTGCTGCCGGCACCATCACCACGCGAACGATGGGCAGCCGATCGCGGTGTGCACAGAGCACAGCACGACGAAGTGCGGCGAGTGCAAGACGGCGGCGGCGTGTTGCCGCAGCGGGCATCATGCCTGCCGCACGCATGGCAGAGGAACCTGCCAAGAGTGCAAGAGGCTCCCTACGCTGACGCAGAGGCGACCGGCGGCATGTTGCCGCCGCGGCCACCACCAGTCCAACGAACCGAACGTCCCGTCAACCCCCGGACGCAACAAGAAGAAGAGGCCCTCCTCACCCACCCAGGTGGGCGTACAACGGGGAACGCCAGTTGGAAAGCGAGCGGCGCAAGCGCCGCCCGCGGCAACGAAAAAGGAGACGGCGACGACCGGACGGGCGACCAAAAGGCCGCCACCAACGCCAGGAACCAGCGAACGACCAGCGCTGAAGAAAAGGGTGCTAGGCACCCCGAAGGAAGGCCCGATCGCCGGCCGCAAGCGGAAGAAGACGAAGGCGACCACCCCCGACTCAGGGGTGCATCGAAGGAAGAAGAAGGTACCGAGGGCAAGCAGCTCTCAGAAACGACCGGGGACCACGGGCACACCAATGCCCTCGAAAGTGAAAAACGGACACACGTGCCCGCCCTCGTACTCGCCGACTCAGTCTCTGGAATCGCAAGAAAGCCAAACCCCGCTAGCTCCACAAATGCTCGACCTTGACGACGCGATGGCAGGTGACGACGTCATCCGATAACCTGACTTTCAAGGCAGTGCATGTTAATCCGTGTGGTTCATGTACTTAAAAGAACTCAATGCTTAACGGCTTATCACGTGGGCGGCCCTGAGATTACACCCTCAGGTGACACCACTTTATCTTTAGCATACTTCAACCTACTTTCGATTTATGCATCATCCGCGACGGTGAAGACGAAGCAGCAGACGGAGCCAGTATACGCAGTAGGAGGAGGATGTATTAGTACAACAATCTTGCGGGTTGCCCTTCAATGTATTGCGCAGGCGAAAAAAGACGTAGGCAGCCGCAGCGTGCTTTGGTGGTTGATCAGAATTCCTTACCTGAGTATGACACAGGGTCAATACAAGTGGGAAAACGATCAACCGGCACGCATAAACAAAACGAAGCGCCTGTCTTTTTTTATGGTAACCAGGCTCAGTTACTACTATCCACCACGGTTACCACGGTTGTCAATATCAAAAAGTGACGGTTGGCAGCGTACTGTGGAAATTACCAAAACAGGTGACAACACATATGGCGCAAAACAAATGAATGAGGAAGGAGCACCGCAGTGAAACCAAGTTGTGCTCGCACCGGAACAGGACTGAGAATCCCCATCCAAAGGACTCACTGATGATGAGCTCTGACTTTGGATTGGTCTGCGTTCAAGAGCGAAACCTGAGACGAAGAACGAGGTGCACACAACACCGCGGTGAAAAATTTAGGGGGCTAGCCTCTCAAGGTTTCATACCCCACTTTGGGGAGCCGTACACTCCCCTTGTTACCTTTTCCATTTTTGCATCCCTTTCCTTGACAACATCTTCCTCGAGGACTTGATGCTAGCATCAACTATGCATGAGAGGCAGTGTTCTGCCTAAACATCAAACTAAGATTTTCCCCCCCTGAACACGAATCGAAGATTTCTCTCCCGAGGTGCACACAACAACGCAGTGAAAAATAATGAAGAGGACCAGTCCCTCAAGAAACAACCCACACCCACACTAGCCCTTACTCGCTCTAAGCGAACCCATTTGTCAAAGGTCACCCGGAGGCCCTAAAATACCGGGATCTCAAACGAAGGTTAACTCTAAAAACCCTCTAAACGCGTTAGGGGACTTCACAAATTTTCACAACGGAGTGCCCGAAATGAGCTGCGCCCTCTTACTTTTCTCAACCCCACCCTTTCGAGTGGAGCCGAACCAGGAGATAACCGTAGGAACCGGCCACAAGGCTCAAACCCTCGGAACAACAAGGCTCCTCAGTGCGTTACGCCATACACAAGCCTCTACGGTCAACCGGAGACTTTAAAATACCGACCTTCGAGTCCACAAATAACGCTAAAGAGTTCGTCGACGCCAGCACACAGTTTTGCAAGTCATCGAACCCTATGCACAGACCGACATCTACACGGTCTACTTCGAGTTCGTCAAGAAGGTGTTGAAAGGTAAGGCGTCGGAAACCGAAGGCTTGAAGGACACCATGGAGCAGAACCGCGACGTGCTGGACATGATTTGAGACTGTTACCCCACATTTTCTCTGCCTCTCTCTCTCTCTCTGTTCCTAACACGCTCCCACAGAGGTTGACCGAGCCTTTTTGCAGAGTCCTTCAGCTCAAGGTCGGATTCACAGCCACGCCGGAGGCCCCCCGGTAGTGAGTTTTTCCTCCTGAAGGAAATCGATGTTTCCTGAGCGTTGAAGCTCAGCGCGAGACGGAAGTAAACGGTATCACAGAGCCGGCTGTTTGTCACAGTGAATCGCGGTCCAGTAGAGCTGCATCGAATTGCCCGTCTATCAAGAGGGGACGGACCGGCTCAATCACGTACACGATGGCGTCCAGCCTCAGAAGCTGGAGTTATAGAGTCGTGTGCACGAGAAAAACTCGAAAAGCGGGTGTAATACCCGCTTTTTTAACACCAGCTTTAGCTCCATCTTTTAAGGCTGGACGCCGCCGTGTGCTCGCCGACTAGCCACGACTGCACCTGGCAGAACCTTAGTGGGGGGGGAGGGGTGCGAGAATGAAAGATTCCACCCCGCAACGAAGGACAGGATCCCCTTTGTCGGCGTGAACCCCGAGAAAGGGATGTGACCAGTCGTGTACCGGTGTGCCGTTCCCCCCACCCACTCACACACACGCACCCCCTACAACGTGGCGACAACATTGAGGAACCGTAGCTGTGGACCCGCGTGCTATCCAGCGGGTTCCACAGCCGGCCGACGAAGAATTGAGACGTGCATGGTCGCCAAACACGAAAGAAAAGTGTCGTGGCGACACTGTGCGCACCGCCGGTCCTCTGTTCATGCGCGCGTGCGCACACACTCACCTGTTCGGAGCTAATAACGCCGCCAACCGTCACTCTAACTATGACTAACGCGTTTTCTGTTTTCGCGTAGAAGCGCTGTCGTCGGTGGAAAAGAAAAAAAAAAGCAGAAGCAGAAGAATTGCTAGCTTGCCTCGCACAGCGTCGCTCAGGTCTCGGTGGCATTTGCCCTTCACGGCAAGCCAGTTCGAGTCAAAACTACTTGGCGCAAGCGAGCAATGTCGAGGTGTCGACTCTGTTTTTTTTTTCCTCCCCCGGCCCAAAAAAAAAAAAAACACATCTGCAGAATAACACAAAAAAGCCTCTGGGCGAAACCCCGTTTAACATTCCTTCGCGCGCTGTCTACACCGCCGGCACCTTTCTTGGTAGGCTCGTTGTCCTACGATTTGACACGGAGAAAGGGTGGGTGATCCGACGTTCGATTGTCACGTACGTGTGTTAGGGGGGCCTGGGGCGTTTGAACTCGGTCGACAGGACACCCTCAATTGATCTCCAAGGCAGGAAAGTCTCGTGCAACAGGTCGGTGTTCACCCACGAGTTTCAATGATGCTGTTGGTAAGGCCCTCAAAGCATGCCTTGGTGGCACGGGTGCCTCGGGGCATCCCGTGGTCCGCCATCTCGCCGCTTGTCAGCCTAGCTGGAGTTTTCAGACGTGGCGCGTGCCCAGCATTAGTCAAAAGATCCCGGCTTCGTTATGGAAGACTGCGTTTTCTGCCTCCCGTCCTGGATGTCCGCTGCTCCTCGTTTCTTTCTTGCAGTTTTCAGTAAGCACGGCCCTTTCCGACTTTTCGGCATCCCTGTCTGGCTATGAGGAGCGCAAAAAGAGCGAGGAAGGTGGGTCTGACGTTCTTTGATCCTGCTGGGGTTGGTCTTCAGTCACGCCGAGTGGCTGTCTACATGACTGAGCCGGTCCGTCCCTATCTCTTGAAACTGCATCGAAGTGCCTGCCGCTGTTTTATCACAGTGAACCACGGTCCACCACGGTCTATCAGGTCCATCTCTAGTCCTAGAGCTGCATCGAATTGCCCGGTGCTGTATTCTTCGGTCTATCACGGTCTATCAAGAGGGGATGGACCGGCTCAATTACACCCCGCCTCGTGCCAAAGTCTCCTGGTGTTGGTGCGGGAAGGTGCTCGTCCGGCCGTGCGCTTTGCTCCAGTTCCCACAGTAAACTATAGTGCACTCGCAGTTGCAGGCAGCGACCGAAGCACGCACGCGGGCCCCGCTGGAGGGCCAGTCGAGCGTCGTCAGACGGTAGCGTTTAGGTTAGAATGCCAGTAGTTTGCGGCGATAATCTGCGTCGCCGGCGTCGCGGTCAACTCTTCACACGGGACGCGTCAGGCGGTAGCGTTTGGGTTAGGACGCAAGTAATCCGTGGCGATAATCTTCGTCGCCGGCGTCGCGGTCAACTCTTCACACGGGACGCGTCAGGCGGTAGCGTTTGGGTTAGGACGCAAGTAATCCGTGGCGATAATCTGCGTCGCCGGCGTCGCGGTCAACTCTTCACACGGGACGCGTCAGGCGGTAGCGTTTGGGTTAGGACGCAAGTAATCCGTGGCGATAATCTGCGTCGCCGGCGTCGCGGTCAACTCTTCACACGGGACGCGTCAGGCGGTAGCGTTTGGGTTAGGACGCAAGTAATCCGTGGCGATAATCTGCGTCGCCGGCGTCGCGGTCAACTCTTCACACGGGACGCGTCAGGCGGTAGCGTTTGGGTTAGGACGCAAGTAATCCGTGGCGATAATCTGCGTCGCCGACGTCGCGGTTAGCTCTTCGCACGTGATGAATCAGACGGTAGCGAATAGAGCTGCACTCATTCTCGCCGGTCAGAGATGCCGCGCAAGTGTCGTGAAAGAGCTATGTTTACAGTGCGTTGCTCAGGGTAGTCGAAGGCCTGACAAACACACTATTGCAACAAAAATGACGCCTGATGCTGCACCCCGCGGCGGCGCTTCGGCATGAGCCAGGAACTTCAAGGGGAGCAGCGCGAGAGGCATCATCCACGCTTCAAAGGCACACACTATTGCAACAAATGTACAGCTATGTTTGGCCGGTGCGAACGTGAATACTGCGAACGTGCGCCGGACAACGGTGACTGCGATAGGCTCTGACGAAGATCGGTTGCGCGAGTCGGAGGCAGCACAGTGCCACAACCCCGTCCGCTCTGCCCTGCGGCTGACCGTCTCGACGAGCTTGTGTTCAGCGCGAGCGCCAAGCCCAAGGTGCGCCAAGCCTTGATGCTTTAGTTTGGGAAATCGGTGGCCACTTGGCCCGTAGGCCCGTGGCTCTGCAGTACCGCCGAACACGTGAAGCTTGGCTCCCGTGTAGCAGGCTTTCCCTGGTACCAATGCTTCCACTAAACGAAAGCAAGCACGGAATCTCGACCCGAAGCTGCCGGTGCGAGGATCCAGGTCTGGCGTCGGGGACCTATCAAGGTTCTGACTCTCGCAGACCTTGGGTCTATGAGGGCAGGGGGCGTTAGACAAGAATAAGGGCACTCGGACAATATTCGTTCCTCTACTGTCCGGTCGTCATGTTCACGCATGCTATCCCACGTGACAAAGAACACAGGGAGGGCTGTAGATGCATGTCGCCGTCCTGGCGTCTCTCGGTGGTGAGCCGGTCCATCCCCTCTTGATAGACCGAAGCACCGGACAATTCGATGCAGCTCTAGGGACTAGGGATGGACCTGATAGACCGTGGTGGACCGTGATTCACTGTGATATACAGCGGCAGGCACTTCGATGTAGTTTCAAGAGATAGGGACGGACCGGCTCACGGTGGTGGGAACATGGGCCGGTCTCAACAAGAGGCCACACATGTCGAACCAGCAGGCGTTCGAAGTCGTGATGTGCGCCGAGGCCGCCATACAAGAGCAGACGGCGAGGAAGGCCGGTGACAACGTGCGGGCCATGGAAAGAGTTCAACACGGACACACGGAAGCGCAACCCGAGGACAGCCAAACAGACCTCCAGGCAGGGAGGAGCCTACGGCGGTGAAGTAACGAACCGCATCCACCGGTCAGACTCGGACGCAGTTTGGCGCTGTGGCATGGACTCGCTATGGCACGCGATGATGGGGGGAGCCGAACAGCATGTGGCAGGAAAAGCGTGCGCAGCCAGCGGTCAGTTGGATGTGTTGTAAAAACCAACAAGAATCTCATGCGAATGACCCACCGCTATCTCTACCGATAGTCCGTCGATCCAGATCTTCACCGTTGACTTCCGCGCTGATTTTTCTAACGTCCGCAGGGGAATTGCCCCCATGTCCAGGTCAGCTTCTGGTATATTCGTTCGTTCGCTTGCCTCAGTCTGTCACAAAACCGCTGGGTAACAAGGTCGGTGCAGCTTACGAACATGTGCGCCAGCGGGCTACGGGTGCGTTGACCACACTGGCACTGTCTGGGCAGGAAAGGAAAAGCTGGCGTCTATCCCCACGATGCACCGTGAGATAGCCAGCAGAGTACATCGTCATGACCAGTGGGTGTGGCCTGACCGCAACTTACGGCGCGCTTACTTCTTTTATTTTTGCTGTCGTACAAGCCACTTTGTAGTTGTGTTGTCTTCGCCCCCTTTACCCTCCGTCGAAGTAAGCATAAGGCAGGCCCTCGATATCCAGAGTTCTATCTGTCTCCGTGGCGTCCTACCGGTGGTAGCATGCGCAATCCCGTAGAAACGAACCGGCTGGCGGTGGTCTTTGATTAGGGTCCTTTTAGGGTCCTTTCAGGGTCCCGGCGGTTTGGCGACACATTTTACGGGGGTTTTATGAACCCACACCGGTATGGATCAAACTTTCCTGGGGTTTCCGAATGTCTTTGGGTTCCCTGTGTGGTTGTGTCCTAGTCGGGCTGTTTTTTGTGGCTGCGGTTTGGGTTTTGGATGGGGTTCCTCAGTGGTTGAC
The DNA here is from genome assembly GCA_030068145.1 of Diplonema papillatum. Classification (NCBI taxonomy): domain Eukaryota; phylum Euglenozoa; class Diplonemea; order Diplonemida; family Diplonemidae; genus Diplonema; species Diplonema papillatum. Next base: position 341,335 of record JAPJBO010000029.1, on the reverse strand, counting down.
ACACTTCCATTGCAAGCAAGAGCGCGTGCAACGCCCGTCGGAGACTACCAAATGCGGAGAGTCGAGGAACATGCTTTTGTATAGACATCCATGCAACCACCGATATCGCCACCGTAGGTATACCGTAAATGGGGTTACTAGTGAAGGGCTTTATTAGTGAAGAGTCTTATTAGTGAGCTGTCAAATCAGTGAGGTTTTCAGCACGAGTAAGTGCCATTTTTGTTTGTACGTGCCGGGGGAGGAGTAGCCTGTTAGTAATTGATGGGGAGTGAATAAGATCGTCAGGCTAATCTTCTCCCAAACACGCTGCCAGCGTTCTTTCGTGTTTACAATGCATTGTTAACATGAAAACTTCACAAGGTTTCACAACGGAGTGACACAACACCCGAAACGAGCAGCACCCTCTTACTTTTCTCAACACCCCTCCATACTCAAGCCTCTACGGTCAACCGGAGACTTTAAAATACCGACCTTCTAATCCACAAATAATGCTAGAAAAATGAGTATGGTGCTTTCTTTTGTTTGTGCGCACTAGCGGAACTCGCCTGCTTTGGTAAGTTTCATGTACACTTGGCGTACTCTGGGGGGGGCACACCCTGGAATCCTTCACAGCGCGCTTGGGCGTGTGTAGGAATGAAAGACGACGAGAAACTGGCAACAGACTGGCTGGGAACGCTACCCCGACCATGAGCCGGTCCATCCCCTGTTGATAGACCGTGATAGACCGAAGAATACAGCACCGGGCAATTCGATGCAGCTAGGGATGGACCTGATGGACCGTGGTGGACCGTGATTCACTGTGTGATAAACAGCAGCAGGCACTTCGATGCAGTTTCAAGAGATAGGGACGGACCGGCTGGTCGCACGAAGGCGCTGAGGACCCCGTTTTTGGGACTGAACGGGTCAAGTTAGGGAGGTTTTCCGGCTGATTCCGGGGTCAGTGAACGTTTTGACCCTTTCACTCGCATAAGCCCATTTCCGGCAGGGAGTTTACAATCACTACCAACAACACCATGCGGGTCGGTTTCCTGTCCCTCGACAATTCGCAAGATGCGTGGGCCATCTACGACGGGTTGCTAGTGGAGCCGTTCCAGCGAAGGGGCGTCGTTGTTGACAAGGCCATCCCGTGGCGAGACTACGCGAAAATCGACTTCTCCGTGTATGACGTCGTTGTGGTGCGCAGTACGTGGGACTACCAAGAGGACCTGGACTTGTTCTTTCGAGCATTGACGAGCATCGCTGGGACCGAGGGCGTGGCGCTAGAGAACAGCCTGCCCACGATGCGGTGGAACGCCTCGAAGACGTACCTCCGGGATTTGGTCCGGCGCAGGATCTCCATCGTCCCCACAGCCTTCGTCGAAGTCGGCGCGGCTGCGCCGGACGACGGTAAAACGTTCACCCGTCCTTCCGACGCTCTGCGAGCGGCCCTCGCGGTCTTCGACGAAGTGGTGGTCAAACCCGCGGTGGGAGCGTCCTCCTTCGACACGTTCCGAGTCGCACGGAGCGCGTTGGACGAGCCTTTTGAGTTCGTCGAAGACCGGGTTGTCAGGGAGCTGCGTGGACGCGACACAACCTTCGGACCGACCGTTAAAGGCGGCAGCACGCGCTTCGAGAACATGGGCGACTTCGTCGACGCGGTTTTCCACTACCCGTCGGATTCCCCGCGGGCGTGCTTGGTGCAACCGTACGTCCCGACCATCGCGACCGAGGGAGAGTGGAGCCTGTTCTTCTTCAACGGGGCGCTGAGCCACGCCATGCGGAAGGTCCCAAAACCCGGGGACTTCCGCGTGCAAGAAGAGTTCGGCGCCACCCACACGCTCGTCGACCCAGAAACCCTCTCGACCGGCATCGCCGCCTGCTGCGAGGCGTGCATCGCGGCGATTGCAGCGCAGGGACTTGGAACTCCGCTGTACGCCCGTTTCGATATCGTGCACGTCCCCGCGCCGATACTCGAATTGGCAACCGCAGGCGCAAGCTCGCCTTTCTTCTGCGCCGGGTGCGACGACGCGAACGCAGGCGCTTTCGCCGTAATGGAGGTGGAGTTGATCGAACCGTCATTGTACTTCAACCTGGTGGCAGCGGCAACGGAAACGTTTTGTGACGCGTTTCTGGCGCGCCATCCGTTGAAGCCGCGTGCTTGATTCTTCCGTCTCCAGCGGAACTCTCACGCGTCATGCAGCACACTGAATGGACACGTGAGTTCGGAGCCAGAAACCCTCTCGACTGGCATCACCGCCTGCAGCGTGGCGTGTTCGCGGCGATTGTAGCGCAGGGCCTCGAGACACCGCTGTACGCCCGTTTCGATATCGTGCACATCCCCGCACCGATACTCGCAACGGCAACCGCAGGCGCAAGCTCGCCTTTCTTCTGCGCCGGGTGCGACGACGCGAACGCAGGCGCTTTCGCCGTAATGGAGGTGGAGTTGATCGAACCGTCATTGGACTTCAACCTGGTACCAGCGGCAACGGAAACGTTTTGTGATGCGTTTCTGGCGCGCCATCCGTTGAAGCCGCGTGCATGATTCTTCCGTCTCCAGCGGTGATCGCCGAAGAAACCGTTACACTTTACGCAACACACTCAATGGGCACGGGCAATACACAACACAATTCACCTTGCTCGGACACGTTTCACCTCGCTGGGACGTCGAAAATCTGTCTCAATCCGTCTCCGAAGGATCCCGTTCCACTTCTTCGGAGAGAAGTCATCGACTCCAAATGCAGCGTCTTGGAAACTCAAAGCGGACTAGCAAAAGTGACAAGTGACCTATACTTGCCTTCAGACCTTACGCACTCTAAACCATAAATCCATAAACATACGCACACACACACGCATTCTCACCAGGTGTAAAAGGGCATCACCAAGGGATGAAATCACGCACAAAGTGGCGAGGCAGAACTCGTTTCGAGGAGCGTCGGCATGTCTAAGCGCAAGCGACAGGTCGAGGAAGAAGAAGAGAAGAAGAGTCGCTCGCTGCCCAGCACACCCGCCGCGCCAAGCGGACTCCGACCGGCGAGCCGGACCTGGGCTTCGTGCGCGGGACCACCAGCATCGTAGATGGCGTCGCGGTCGCCGCCAGCGCCGCCAGCAGGCCGGGCGGGCTTCGACTCCCGCCCAAAGCGACCGCGCCCCCGTCTCCCCGTCTCCGCCCACCCCAGCACCCCCCGGCGCCCCCGTGTAGATTCCTGGTGCACCGATGGAACCCCATGCACCTCACACACCGGTAGATGTAGATGAAAACAGAAGCCTGTGTTGAGCCGAAGTGCCGGATGGAGAAGTTGGCAACCTCCCACACTCTATCCGTCCCCCGAAGGATCCCACCTTTCGGAGAGGAGTCACAGGACCCAAAAGCAGAGTCTTCGAAACTAAAAGCGGACTAGCAAAAGTGACAAGTGGGCTATACTTGCCTTCAGACCTTACGCACTCTAAACCATAAATCCATAAACACACCCACACACACGCATTCTCACCAGGTGTAAAAGGGCATCACCAAGGGATCAAGTCACGCACAAAGTGGCGAGGCAGAACTCGCTTCGAGGAGCGTCGGCATGTCTAAGCGCAAGCGACAGGTCGAGGAAGAAGAAGAGAAGAAGGCCTTCCTCGAGTCGCTCGCCGCCCAGCACACCCGCCGCGCCAAGCGGACGCCTACCGGCGAGCCGGACCTGGGCTTCGTGCGCGGGACCACCAGCATCGTAGATGGCGTCGCGGTCGCCGCCAGCGCCGCCAGCAGGCCGGGCGAGCTGTGGCTCCCGCCCAAAGCGAGCGCGCCCCCTTCCCCGCCCACGCCAGCGCCCCCCGCCGCCGCGGCGGAGCCGCCGGGCGGCCGCAAGCGGCCGAAGATGATGGACGCGTTTCTGCGCGAGCTCAAGCAGCAAAACCTGCAGCAGCAGCAGCAGCTGCCCCTGCCCCTGCCTCCGGCGGCCCACGGCCTGCCGCCGCCGGGGCCGCTGCCGCAGCCGGCGTTCGCGAGGCCGGCGCCTGGTGGCATCCCGCCCGCGTCCCTCGGCGCGCCGATCTCCAAGATGCCCGGCAGCACCGTCGTCTACGACGGCGAGTCGTCGAACATCTGCGTCGAGAACTTCGACCACCGGCGGATGACCGCCGAGGTATGCCGTTTACCCACAAAGGTTAGCCAGTCCTCCCTTCTTCCCTGAATTTTTTAGTACTAACAATCTTGCGGGTTGCCCTTCAATGTATTGTGCAGGCTAAAAAGACGTAGGCAGCGTGTTTTGGTGGTTGATCAGAATTCCTTACCTGAATATACACAGGGTAAATACAAGTGGGAAAACGATCAACCGGCACGCACAAACAAAACGAAGCGCCCGTCTTTTTTACATAACGCGCCAGCTTGGAAGGAAATCTCTCACTCACAGCCTCAATGGTCAACCGGAGACCCTAAAACACCGAACCTCTAAACCACAATAAACGCTAGAAATGCTCGACTATAACTGCCCGACAAAGAACCGAAGGGATCCCAAGTGCTGTAACTACCGAACCACGTGTTGAACGGACGTGAGGTCATGCGGGTCTACCCCAACACGACAAATCACACAAACGCAACAGGTCAAAGTCCTGAGTGAGAAAACAACACACGGTGGTGTAGGCGAAGAACAAATCAGATTGTGTTTGTATTGTGTTTGCTATATTTCCTCCCTTCCATTCGGAGTCAAAGCAGATACTTTGGGGTCGTTCCGCATAGTTGCGCATAGTTGCGCATAGTTGTTTGGGCTTTTCCGCATAGTTGCGCATAGTTGCGCATAGTTGTTTGGGCTGTTCCGCATAGTTGCGCATAGTTGTTTGGGCTGTTCCGCATACTTTGGGGTCGTTCCGCATAGTTGCGCATAGTTGTTTGGGCTTTTCCGCATAGTTGCGCATAGTTGCGCATAGTTGTTTGGGCTGTTCCGCATACTTTGGGGTCGTTCCGCATAGTTGCGCATAGTTGTTTGGGCTTTTCCGCATAGTTGCGCATAGTTGCGCATAGTCGTTTGGGCTGTTCCGCATAGTTGCGCATAGTTGTTTGGGCTGTTCCGCATACTTTGGGGTCGTTCCGCATAGTTGCGCATAGTTGCGCATAGTTGCGCAGAGTTGTTTGGGCTGTTCCGCATAGTTGCGCATAGTTGCGCATAGTTGTTTGGGCTGTTCCGCATACTTTGGGGTCGTTCTGCATAGTTGTGCATAGTTGTTTGGGCTGTTTCGCATAGTTTCAGGTTGTTCCGCATAGTTGCGTATAGTTGTTTGGGCTTTTCCGCATAGTTTCAGGTTGTTCCGCGTAATTGCGCATAGTCCGTTTGGGCTGTTCCGCATACTTTCGGGTCGTTCCGCATAGTTGCGCATAGTTGTTTAGGCTGTTCCGCATACTTTCGGGTCGTTGCGCATAGTTGCGCATAGTGGTTTGGATGATCTTAACACGGGTCCAAAAAAAAACCTCAAAAAAAAAATTCCCGCTGCGCGGGCCAAGAAATCCCCCAGAAAAGATGCCCCAAAAAAAGTTTTCCCCGCTGCGCGGGGGAAAATTGGTAGGTAAAAAAAAAAAAATTCTCGGGGTTTCTGGGGGGTGGGTGGGTACCCCCCCCCCCCATTTTCGACGGACAATGTCCGTCGGTATTCCAAAAACGTCATCCCTGTCAAAAGCTGTGACTTTTGACGACATTGTCAACACTTATCTCCAACACACCGAAATCTCCACAGAGCATAATCAAACGGTTCGCCAAGTACGGCGCGGTATCGAGCCTGAAGATTTACTGGCCGAAGCGAGGCGAGGAGCACACCGTGGCTTCTACCAAGGCGTACATAAACTTCCTCCACCAACGCGACGCGGTTCACGCCGTCGAAGCTCTCAACAACGTACGCGCTTTCTTTTGTTTCGTTGCTGCTACTCAGCTCTTCGTTCTTTTACAGACTTGGGGCCAAAGGTTCCTTCTCAGTACGAGCCCTGCCAAAGGTTCCTTCTCAGTACAAGCCCTGCTTTCTGTGCTTCTTGTTCGGTCTTGCCCTCGTCAGCAGAACTGCACCAAAAAAGCGCACCTCTTCGATTCGCCATGTTTCGTGTAGGCCACCACATTTGCACCTTCGAGACTTCTAGCCTTCTCTCTCTCTCATTCTCAATGTGGCGAAGGTATCCCTTGAGAACAGGTGCTTTCGTGGATCTCTCTACAACACGGTGTACTCCAGCACCGTGTGGGGAGTTAACTGTGCGGTCAAAGTGTCGCATGTCCGGTGCCACACTCGCAAACCAGTGGACACCGCAAAACCCGGTGATCACACTGGATTTCACACTGGATTTCACACTGCATTTCACACTGGATTTCACACTCGATTTCACACTGGATTTCACACTGGATTTCACACTGGATTTCACACTGGATTTCACACTGGATTTCACACTGGATTTCAACTGGATTTCACACTGGATTTCACACTGGATTTCAACTGGATTTCACACTGGATTTCACACTGGATTTCACACTGGATTTCACACTGGATTTCACACTGGATTTCACACTGGATTTCACACTGGATTTCACACTGGATTTCACACTGGATTTCACACTGGATTTCACACTGGATTTCAACTGGATTTCACACTGGATTTCACACTGGATTTCACACTGGATTTCACACTGGATTTCACACTGGATTTCACACTGGATTTCAACTGGATTTCACACTGGATTTCACACTGGATTTCACACTGGATTTCACACTGGATTTCACACTGGATTTCACACTGGATTTCACACTGGATTTCACACTGGATTTCACACTGGATTTCACACTGGATTTCACACTGGATTTCACACTGGATTTCACACTCGATTTCACACTGGATTTCACACTGGATTTCACACTGGATTTCAACTGGATTTCACACTGGATTTCACACTGGATTTCAACTGGATTTCACACTGGATTTCACACTGGATTTCAACTGGATTTCACACTGGATTTCACACTGGATTTCACACTGGATTTCAACTGGATTTCACACTGGATTTCACACTGGATTTCACACTGGATTTCACACTGGATTTCACACTGGATTTCACACTGGATTTCAACTGGATTTCACACTGGATTTCACACTGGATTTCAACTGGATTTCACACTGGATTTCACACTGGATTTCAACTGGATTTCACACTGGATTTCACACTGGATTTCACACTGGATTTCAACTGGATTCACACTGGATTTCACACTGGATTTCAACTGGATTTCACACTGGATTTTTGCGAGTGTGCCACACCCGCAAGATGGACCGTACAGTTTAACTCCCCCCTCCCGGTGCGGGAGCTTGCAAACCCCCCATTCCAGTAGGGTACTTCGCGTAACGCGACTTGCTGCCCTCAGCACGCAGGATTACTTCCTCGCACTCTTTTCCCTTTTGGTACTTCAACCATTGGTGCTGCACACGGCAACCCCATGTCCACTGTGCTCTGCGGAGTTTACTTCGCAGATTGCCACCGTAAAAAGAAGGCAAGTCAGTGCTGCCTAGCGAGTCGCAGTCACCATCAGGGCGAGTGCCCTGAGTTTTTTAACTGATTGCTCAGACACGGTTGAAGGGGCCTTCTCCCCGTGACGGATTCGCCTGTGCTCTAGTAGCACGGGTGGTCCTGGCTGTGACGAGCTACGAACAGCCGCCCGACAAACCAGCCTCACACCGCTGTCCTGTCGGTAGACTCAGTCCGCGCTGATGATGGTCCGCCCTTATGTGTCCGTGGCTTATAGGGCCGAAACACGGCGCAGACGGGATCAGTGCGGTGTTGAGCACATACCCATTCCAAGCACGTTTTTGCAAACCCGGTGCGGGAGCACACCGTGTGGGTAGGAACAGTAACATCGTACCGGCGCTCCTGCAGGACTTCCTGCAGGACGCGGCTGCTTTCCAAAGAAAACGCTTGCAAAACGCTCAAAAAGAAAAGACGAAAGAAACACCCACAGGCCGACGATAACCAAAGCTGAACCTCACAGAACAAACAAAAACAACGGTCCCACGGAAACGCTAAAACCCCGGAATCTCAAGCAAACTTTAACTCTAAAAAGTCGAAACGACACATATCTGTACGTCCCGCGGGATCGTCGGAAACACGAAAGAAACACCCACAGGCCAACGATAACCAAAGCCGAACCTCACAGAACAAACAAAGAACAACGGTCCCACGGAGACGCTAAACCCCCGGAATCTCAAGCAAACTTTACCTCTAAAAAGTCGAAACGACACATATCTGTACGTCCCGCGGGATCGTCGGAAACACGAAAGAAACACCCACAGGCCAACGATAACCAAAGCCGAACCTCACAGAACAAACAAAGAACAACGGTCCCACGGAGACGCTAAACCCCCGGAATCTCAAGCAAACTTTACCTCTAAAAAGTCGAAACGACACATATCTGTACGTCCCACGGGATTGTCGGAAACACGAAAGAATCACCCACAGGCCGACTTCTGCGGGACGAGGCTCCTCCTCTCCTGGTCGCGTGCGGTGGGCAAACCGCGGTGCGTCGTGTTCGTGAACCCGAACCACGCGAAAGAAGCCGCGGCGACGCTGACCCGGATCCACGGCGTCGAGGACCTCCACGTGGCGGTCACCCCTGAAAAACTGCCCGAGGAGCAGCGGCAGCTGATCGACGCCATCGTGCCGTACGTCGTGAAGCACGGCTCCGTGTTCGAATCCGCCATCCAGCAGCGAGAGGCGCAGAACCCGCACTTCGGGTTTCTCACGCCGTCGTTGAGGAACCCGGCCCATGTGTACTACAAGTGGAGGGTGTATTCGCTTCTGCAGAAGGACACGTTCGAGAGGCACCGGGACTTTCCGTTTCAAATGGTCATGAACGGCCCCCTGTGGATCCCGCCGAAGTGCCCTGACTGGGCCGCCGCTCCGGTGCCGCCGGCAGCCAAGGGGGACCTGCTGTCGAGCAAGCAGAAGGAGGAGTGGTTCAACATCCTGCGCAAGCTGACCACCGAGAACGCGAGCATCCGCGACGCGATGCTGTACGCGCTGGACCACGGCGCCCAGGCGCAGAACGTCTGCGACGTGCTGGCGGACGCGTTGTCCCTCGCGCAGACGGCGCCGGAGCTGAAGCTGGCGCGGCTGTTCCTGGTGTCGGACATCCTCTACAACTCCGGCTGCTCGGCGCCGAAGGCGATGCAGTTCCGCCGGTTCCTCGAGCTCAAGCTGCCGGCCATCTTCGACCACCTCAAAACGGCGATCTCGCAGCACCCATACTTGCGGAACCCCGTAGTAAAGGTGCTTAAGGCATGGTCCACCTGGGGCGTCTTCCCAGACTCGTTCCTGGACCAGCTTCGTGATAAGGCAACCCTTTGAACTGAGGGAACGAGGCAAGCTGACCACACCAAGAGTGCCATTGCACCGCCGTTTGAGTGTCGCTTGCAAAATCTAATCTTTCAGGCTGCTGTTGTCGACTCTCGATTCGACGATGTTTGGCTTGCTGACCATTTTCGATCGCGGCCTTGTGCAATGTCGCAATGAAGAACCCGTTGGGTGGTGTTGACGAGGTGCCGCGCGAGTGAATCGATACCCCATCACACCTTTCTCTTGTCGCGTTTGTGAGAGCTTGATGCGGGTTCATCTACAAGCCGCATCATGGCGGAGCGTTTTGAGACGGAAAACGTGTTCTAACAAGGGTAACCCCTTTTGTCACGACGACCCTCCTGCTGCAGGTTTACCTCCGGCAACCGGTCCCCGGACCAGCTTCGTGGCAAGGCAACCCTTTGAGCAGAGGAACGCACCACCGGTTCGACCACTCGTTTTTGCAGTGGTCAACCAAACCGAGGTTTCGGATGGTGAGGCGTTTGTTTCCCGTAGCAACAGCGCACTTGCGGGTTCTGGTTGCAAAACGTCACAAGTTGTACCGCCGGCGACCTTTTTCCGCAGGATCCACGCCAGGCAGAACAGGAAAGGCAGGCGCGGTCGATCCGAGAAGCGGCAGTCGCGGAAAAGGCAACGAGTACAGAGCAGTCGACGCGCAGACGAGCAGCAAAGCGACCCGCGTCGCAGGTGGCACAAACCGAAGAAGCCCGTGAGGCAGGGAGTGGAGACGAGGTGATGCAAGACGAAGGGGAAGCGCGAAGCGACCAGCCCGGACGGACCAGCAAGACGCAAGACCAGGCGACCAAGAGAAGGAGGGCGACGCGACCCAGAGACCCGGGCTAAGTAGCCTGGAACTAGTGTGATGAACCTTTCTTCGGAGGGGCTCACGCACTCAAAGTTCGACTGATACACACAGGATCTACGCCAAAATGATATATTGACTGGTCCGATACGGGACTAACATGCACCTCGCCCCGTGCGGTGCTGAGGTGTTTCGGCCAGGAAGGCAGTCCTGCGAGAAAGGTACATACGAGGACGCCACCATGCGATGGGGGCAGTTTTTCGAGCGAGTAAGTCAGACCACCGCTTTTACTCGGGCTGTTGTTGGGGCCATGGGCATGTCAAGAAGCACCCCGGCACCTGTTGCGTTTTTGGCCAATGCGTACCGCCCGCCTTCCTCTCAGGGTCAAGAGGCCCCGTTGACCGAGCGAGTGCTGCTTCTTCAAAGGTTGCAAGGGGTTAATTGCACGTGTTCTCACTGCCGAGAGGCCATCAACACACTGGTGAGACGGGATGTCGGGGAAAGTTGAGGTTTCGACGGCCCGCGCTCATGAGGCGGTGCTGCCTCCTCCCCGAGTGTCTTCCCGTTGCAAACCGTCAACGGCTGCTGACTGACGAGTCGTGCAAGAAGAACGACCTTCCTCTTGTTCCCGCCACTTCTTTGCAAGTACGCAAGTATCGCAGGGCTTGTGCCAAGTGCTCAGCGCACGTTAAGCGTCAAAAGTGGCCGGCTGTGCCAGTCACGTTAAAAAAGAAGATATCCCGGTCCCTCCTGATAAACCGTGAATGTACCACAATGCATTGTGGTCCGACAGCAGCGGGCAATCTACTACACTCGTAGGGGTTCTGGCGGCAGAACACCGCTGACTTCTCGTTGCGTTCACCGTGATAGGTCACGGCATCTAGTTTGTTGCAAAAATATGTAGTTCGTTGCAGTTTTACGGGATGTGGCGCGTTTACCGTGACAGACTACGGCATGAGTGTAATTCGTTGCCGTTTTACGGAGGAGTCTGAGGTTCTATATGTGCCGGGGGGGAAGGTAGCCTGTTGGTGCGTGAACATGATCGTTAGACTAATCTCCTCCCGAACACGCTGCCAGCGTTTCTCTTTTACATAAGCGCCAACTTGAAAGGAAATGCTCGATGATGCTGCCCGACAAAGAACAGAAGGGATCCCAAGTGCTGTAACTACCGAACCACGTGTTGAACGGACGTGAGGTCATGCGGGTCTACCCCGACACGACAAATCACACAAACACAACAGGTCAAAGTCCTGAGTGAGAAAGCAACACACGGTGGTGTAAGCGAAGAACAAATCAGATTGTGTGTGTATTGTATTTGCCCTTACCTCTATATTTCCTCCCTTCCAGTCGGAGTCGAAGCAGCAACGTCGAGTATTCTCGAGTTAACAAAGTGGTACCACGATGCACGTGGTACCACATATCACCACATACCACCACCACAGGTATACCTGTACATGCTATACCTGAGTACGTCTCAAAAATACCTTAGAATTTGTGCCCATTTTATTTGCGACAAAGGCGTTGCCACGCGAGTGTCCCTGACCCGTACCGTTCCTATTCGAAGTTTCTGAGCTCGGATTGGCCACTCGATGCCACTCCCGCGAGCCTTCTATGTCTCCCAAAATTCGATTTATGGGGTTTTGTCCCCCCAAGCAGGAATTGCAGCACGTCGGAGTACCGATCGGCAACGCCTGGTCGCAAATTAAAAATGGACACAATTTCTAAGGTATTTTTGAGACGTACTCACCTAGTAGGTAGTATGTACGTACCAACCACGTAGCTGTAGATGCCACGTCGTAGTACCATCGGCAGGATGTGATACCTTGAGGTGACACATTGACGATCCTGTTGACCATGTCCACAGGCCCCGGATGATGCAGTCGTCTCTTTTTGAAGGAAGGGTTGACCCTTGAAACGCTTCACGCGGGGACAGGGTTAACTATCCTGGAAAGCTGCACTTTCTTCGTGTAGTAGGGTGTCCTGTGGATGTGCATGGAAAAAAACAGGGGAGATCTCGTTATCTTGCAACCACAACCTCGTGGTGCTCAGATCCCAGGATGCGATGCAGCAGCGGTGCATGTATCCTAAGTGTCACCACGAAATACGTACTGTATTGGTTCACGAAACAAATCTTCGCAAGGAGGAAGGGGCCCGCGTTCTTTCTTTCTCCCACCACACAAAGAAAACACCCCGAAGCAGAGTCTACACGCGACTCCGGCTGAGCAGAGCGGTCGAAAAGACCACTAACACACCACGCGCGGCGCGGTACGCCCCCCCTCCCCAGAACAACCCGGGAAAGAAAGGGCAGCCAACCTTTGAGCGAATCTCGCCGGAAAACACCCACGAAGAAGCCCGTGTGTGCGGAAACACTTCGGACTCGGTCTGGCGGTCGCTTCTTTTTTCGTTTCGCGTGTGTTCTGTCTTGCGGAAGGGAGACGCGCGGACTCAACGACTGCACAGACCCGCGCGCTTCTTTCGCGTCCGCCGTTCGCGCTCCGGCCGAGGATTCACGCGTAGGTTGCGGAAGCTTGCGTGGCAGCAATGCCATCTACGGCTAGCCATGACCTGGCGACCAACGACCAAATCGAGGCGACGGCACGGCGCGTACTGGAGGAAATAGCCGCCGTCGGAACCGGGACAGAGGTGCAGCTCGATGAGTACATCTCGGTATGCTCGCCACAGCGTTTACTACAGGGGACTTGGAAACCCGGTTTCCCGGTTTCAGAAACCGGGGTTTTCCGGGTTCGGGTTTTCAAAAAAGACAGGCGCTTCGTTTTGTTTGTGCGTGCCGGTTGATCGTTTTCCCACTTGTATTTACCCTGTGTGTATTCAGGTAAGGAATTCTGATCAACCACCAAAACACGCTGCCTACGTCTTTTTAGCCTGCACAATACATCGAAGGGCAACTCACAAGATTGTTAGTACTAAAAAAATAAAAGAAATTGATAAATTATGATTTCAAGTGGCCCCTGTACTGTACTGTACTGCAGTTACACGGCGCGTCACGGTGTGTCACTGCAATTCGAAGCTTTTCACTTGCCATCTCCGTAGTTTGATAGTGAGCACACCAATACCGCAAGCTTATATCTCACCACCCCCCTTCGTCCCCTTGTTTGCGTGCGCGGGGCGACGGTTCCAGGACTCAGACACCCACAGGCACCACAGAGCCCCAAAACCGGGTTTTTGGCTGAAACCGGCTTTTTTTGCTCGGTCAGACAAAGAGCTAAAGTCCCCTGGTTTACTATTCCTCCCTCCAGGAATTGGAGGCTGGCTTCTTCTGGCACCACCCATTGGCGAGCTACCCCTCGGGCGGTCCTAAAATGCTCGGGAAATCCAAAATAACTGGTCGGATGCTCGTCTAGGCTGAAATAACGGCTGCAGAATGCAAAAACAAGACAGAATCACCTCCCACAAGGCAATTCCTTAAGGAAAACATCAGAAAACCCAGGCGGGGCGTCACCAGAAATCCAAAACTCGTACCACTCAGGTGCTCATAAAATGCTCCGAAACTAGGGAACTTTGAAAGAGTGCCAACAAAGTGTCACGGGACCAGCCGGCAGCTGCTGCTCAACAACTTTTATCACGTGGGCGGCCCTGAGTTTATCCCCCCTCAGGTGACACCACTGATTTACTTTAACCATAATTCAAGGTTCTTGTCCGTCATGTCACACCGAATCTCCTCTGATTCACTGGCAGTCTGACCGGCTCCTCCTACTTAACGTACCACCGGGTGGTCATTTGCATGCAAGTGAGACACACACACACACACACACACCATGCCAGCCTTTCGCTAGGTAGACGACCTCACGAGTTCTTTATACAAGTCGTCCATTAGCCTATGAGAGGACACGAAAAGGCGAAGAGGACGAAACGGATCCTACTCGAAGAAGCCGAGCGGGCAGACGACCCACAGAGGACAACACGGCCAGATTATCGCCACAGTTTTCTTTGCATTCTTTCTAAGAAGACGACGGAAAGCACAGACACAAAGATAACTCAAAGCATTTGCAGAATAACACGAAAAGCCTCTAGGCAAAAACCCGTTTTCACATTTTTACCTCAAACTTCTGGCACCATTGCACTCGTTCTGGGCCGGGGTCTGCAACAGTTGCTGCGGCTGGCGCTCCTCGGCCGGGGCTCTTGGCTATCCTCTCTCGGGTCTTTGGGTGGGTCTCTCCCACTTGACGGGGTTGTTGTACCGTTTTGCCCTAGCCTCTCCACACATGAAAGAAACGGTGAAAACAGTCAGGATACTAACACGCAAACGAAAGGGAAGAACACCGACCACGAGGCAAGCCAATGAAAAAAAGAATGGGGAAGGTGAGACGGACATTCTTTACTCCTGCTAGGTTTGGTCTTTTGAACCAGCGCCGGAGCTGGCTGTCTCTCCTTGCCAAAACCCACACGGCAGGCAGGTCGGAGCACGGGAAGGGTAGCGTGCATCAAGCGGTGTTCGTTGTCCCTGCTCAAGTAAGTCGAATAGTTGGCAATAGGCAACAAAGACACCCACACACAAGCACACGAACTGCCACTACCGCAGATACGATACGCATACTGGTGGTATATGAGTATCCGATACCTTAAAAGGAGCTTTTTTGTGTGTTAACAATGCATTGTTGGTTCTAATCATTAGTAGTTGGCAGCGTACTACATGAAACTTACCAAAGCAGGTGAGTTCCGCTAGTGCGCACAAACAAAAACACCACAGGTCACCCGAAGACTCTAAACCCCAGACCCCTCAGCAAACTTGCACTAAATCACATAATCAAGAGTCGAAGATTAGCGTCGAAACTTGCTGGCTTTTCACGCCGTAGCAGAACGACCACACCCTACCCAATGCCAAGCACCCTCTAAACGCGTTAGGAGGTTTCACAACGGAGTGACACAACACCCGAAACGAGCTGCACCCTCTTACCCCCACTCCATACCCAAGCCTCTACGGTCAACCGGAGACTTTAAAATACCGACCTACTAATCCACAATATACGCTAAACATACTCCACACGGCAGATACTCGCGAAGTACCGTCACACGTGCGAGAAGCGGTCGAACTACAAAGAGGCCGAGCTCGTGCAACACGTCCTCAAGCAGCTCCGGCTGGAGGAAGAGAACCGGTGTGCTTTCTTACTGCAAAAAGGACGGGCGCCTCGTTTTAGCTAAGTGCGTGCCGGCTGGTTTGTTTGTACCCTTGCCTCATTTTCGGGTAAGGCACTGTGGTCAACCGCCAACACGCGTGTGCCTACGCATTTCTCAGGTCGTTGTCATGCCTCCGGCTACTGTATGGTGCGTTCTGGCGGGCACCGCACCCTCGGTTTTTAAGAAACCCTGCAACCAACAGGCTTCTCACCTCTTACACGGATTTTCCCGTGCTCTGGCATGGTCCTGGCTGACGAGCTACGAACAGCCGCCTGGCAAACCAAACTCACACTGCTGACTGGTCTGCAGACATCAGGTTAGGCTTAGACGGAAGCCTGCCCACCCTTATCTCCTGAATGCGGCAGGCAATGCGATGCAGCCCCTCTGGAACCACATCGCATTGCCGCTGTGTATCACGTTGCCACCACGGTCTATCAGATCCATCTCTATCTCCTGGAGCTGCATCGATTAGCCTGCCATTGTCACGGCGAATGAACGGCGGAAACACGTCACTGTACGTACAAAGAGGTAGTCACCAGAGCGACTGTAGTGCAGACCGTCGTCACAGTTTCTCTGCGTTTTAGCTTTTTCAAAGCCTTTATAGAATATGGCGGTTTATCTGGATAACCAGTTTAAGTTTGAATGCAAACTTCGCTGTGGTAGTAAACAACCATCACCAACAAAACAGACACGTCTACGCCCTGACCCAGCAGCAGGACCTTGAGCGACAAGGTCTCGAGGAGGCACACATGCTCGAATTTCAAAATTTCAACCAGGTCGCATTTTTTTCTTGTATAACTTACTACTAAAAGCACCTGCTTTGTAGGAAATACTTGCCAGCTGCAAAAGATCGAAGGAGGTAAATGTGCTGTAGCCCGACCTACACGAAACACAGGTGGTTCAACAAAAAAGACCCACTCCGTAGTCGTACTGCAAAATAGCACGAAAAGCCGGCAAAACCCCGTTTTCACATTTCTCCCCCTCTAGTCTCCTTCGAAGTAAGCACAAGGCAGCCCCTCGAGTATTTCTTTTGTATAAGCACCTGCTTTGCAGGAAATGCTTGAGGAGACTGCCAGTTGCGATAGATCAAAGGAGGTAAATGTGCTGTAGCCCACACGAAACAGGTATATCTGGGTTTAGTGGCGGGCCTGAGCGTTCAAGTTCTTTTTTAGGAAATACTCGAAGAGGCTGCCAATTGCGGGGAATGTGCTGCAATCAGCGTTGTGCCGGGCTAGCTCGAATAGAGGCTATTCATAATGTTCTTGCATATTCATAGGACCGGACGATACGGACGGCGCAGCTCGAAATGGCCACGTGTATGCCTGCCTGAAGAGCAGCGGTACAAACAGAGGTTGACAGCGATTTACATTTTGCATTTGCGCGCCCTCTTTTATCGGATACACGCGCAGATTTGGAACGAGAAGATTGACAGCTTCGAGGAGCAGCACAGCATGGAGCTCACGAAGTTCCATGGGGCGATGCTAAGTTCAAGTGTACAGAAAAGTGGGGTTGGCCTGAACAAACGTTATTCATGTTGCTATTGTTCATAAGTCTATTAAGACCTCTAGTCTCGAAAGATACGTGCGGCGCAGCTCGCCGACATGGCCACCTGTACGCCTGCCTAAAGAGCAGCGTCACAAGCAGAGGTTGACAGCAAGCATTTTGCACGACAACGGCTCGTGTCTGCGGGACAGTGTTTCCAACGCGGGGAAAGCGATATTTTGCGTGCACGGCACCTTCTTTTACTGGTCAGCTTTTTTCAATACGGACACACGCGCAGATTTGGAACGAGAAGATCGACAGCGTCGAAGAGCACCAGCTGGAGTGCGAAGCGGTGATGCTGGAGCAGCACAGCATGGAGCTCACGAAGTTCCACGGGGCGATGCTAAGTTCAAGTATACAGAAAAGTGGGGTTGGCCTGAACAAACGTTATTCATGTTGCCATTGTTCATAAGTCTATTAAGCTCTAGTCTCGAAAGATACGTGCGGCGCTGCCTAAAGAGCAGCGTCACAAACAGAGGTTGACAGCGAGCATTTTGCACGACAACGGTTCGCACTTACATGCCTGTCTGCGGGAACGCGGGGAAAGCAATATTTTGCATGCACGGCACCTTCTTTTACTTGCCAGCTTTTTTTCAATACGGACACACGCACAGATTTGGAACGAGAAGATCGACAGCTTCGAAGAGCACCAGCTGGAGTGCGAAGCGGTGATGCTGGAGCAGCACAGCATGGAGCTCACGAAGTTCCACGGGGCGATGACGGCCGAGGCTCCGAAGCGGGCGAAGTTCTCGAAGGACCTGCTGAACCTGCGGAAGATCCAAGAAACCCTCGCCAAGCAGAAGAACTACGTCGAGGCGCAGAAGGTGAAGCTCAAGGCCGACCGCCTCGAAACCATCGAACTCGAGAGAATCAACCGCGAGCGCGGCGATCGCTACGCCAAGAAAGAGTCGAAGATCCTCGTCCGGCACCGACACGAGCTGCTGGCCATGCGGAAGCGGATGGAACGCGGCCGGATCGAGCTCGAAAGGCGGCGGAAGAAGGAGATGGAGATGCT
Organism: Diplonema papillatum; assembly: GCA_030068145.1. Lineage (NCBI taxonomy): Eukaryota > Euglenozoa > Diplonemea > Diplonemida > Diplonemidae > Diplonema > Diplonema papillatum. Next base: position 323,511 of record JAPJBO010000029.1, on the reverse strand, counting down.
GCTGCAGCGCTACAACAACGTGAAACGCGGCCTGCTCGGGCAACACAACATCATCAAGGCCAAGACCGGGAACATGCTGATGAAGCACGCGGCGAACAAGAAGACCGATGCCTCGGGAAGCCAGGCTATCGTCACCAGCATGAACAGCGGCACCTTCGGCCCTGGTATCAAGAAGCGGAATGACGCGAGCTACCCTTCAGCAACCGAAGTCGTGCGGCAGATACAGCAGGAAGTTGCCGAGACTCAGCAAGGTATTGTCTAAAAAAAAAAAAAAAAAAAAAAAAAAAGACGTTAACCCAAACAACTTCCGCCGGTAGAGAAATCTTGCCTAAAGGAATCAACTGCCTTCGGGTAGGCTAGTCTGACACTAGTTGTCGTCGGGGAAAAAAAAAAGGTCGAAAGACATCAGTACGTACGTCCCACGGGATCGTCGGAAACACAAAAGGATGTGGTGTCGGGTTGTATGTTGCCAACCAGCAGCACAAGCGCGTTGTGCATCAGGTCTACCGACGCTGCTTGCCGCGAGTCCCTACCACTACGACTTATAGACTAGTATCCAAACTTGTCTATCAGCGTTGAATCATCGTTTTCAAATTCGCACCCGAGTTTCGCCTGACATAGGAACCGGCCATAAGGCTCAAAAGCTCTCGAAAGTGAATTGGGACGTTGTCGATCGCCGAAGCTAGAGATAACATCACTGCCCGATACCCAGCCCTCGCTGATCAACCGGAGACTCTGAAGTTTTAGCCATATGCAATGACAATGTGCGAGGAAACTGGACCGCCCGAATAGGACCTTCTGATTATGATCATTTACCTGAACCCACGTCCAGCAGGATTTGGGTTCAGGGTTGTGCGGTCAACGAAAACTCTAGTTTCCCTTTCTTCCGTTTTGGCAGCCGCTGCTTAACAAAATTTGACGTGAGCGGCTTTGGATATACATCTGAATGACACCTCAATACAAAAAAAGTTGTCGACAGCTAACAAGTACAAGAATAAAACAAAACTACGCACTTCTTATTAACCTAACGATCATATTCACACACTATCAATCACTAACAGGCTAATCCTCCCCCGGCACGTAGAAACAATAAATGGCACTTACTCGGACTGATATCCTCGAGGACGAGGTCAACTGGGGCACTGTGCCCGTTGGGAAGCTACCGCGCTGCGCGGAGTTTGACGACGGGGAGTTGCAAACACACACCTATTCTTTTTTAATAGTACATCTGTACTGATGGGAGCATTTCCGGAACAACGGTTGCTCATGAAAGAGAAAACGAAGGCAACGAAAAAGTGCTAATACAGGAAACCCCCCCCAGAGAGGTTTATACCCTGTACACGCGAAGAACAAGAAACTTTTGCCTTATCACTTTCATCACCTTTGGTCAGTTGATGCTGATCGTCCGTTGCTTCGTTTTTCAGTGCAAGCCCCAACTCCGGAAATGTTCTCGATCTTAGCATGTGTTACGCGTAAGCAGAGGAAGCATCCAAAACAACTCACGACCATTCCCGCTACACACAGACGACGGATCGCCGCCACGTTCTGAATCGCGGCAACCAGCTGCCCACGAAAACATGCTCCCCCCCGTCTGAAGACACGCAACGCGTCAGCGGAGTTGACCCTGCGTCCTCGTCAGCTTTGTAACCTCTCACCAGTCTGTTCTGAGATTACCCCCCTCTGGTGACACCGCCGATTTACCTTAAACCATATGCTTCGACTTTCTTTTCGAGGCAATGCGTTCTGAAATGTGGGCTTGAGCAACGAGCAAACTAGCACCATACTAAGATCCCGTCACCGGTATCCCGAACACGTGAGCCCAACCAGGCGAAAGGAAAAATCCACCAAACTGATCGTCCTTCGGGATCGACGGTAACACAATCCGGAAAAAGGGCCCGAAGTTGGTCATTAAGAAAAGTGTGGAATGCGTCAACGCAGAAGTCTTCGGGAAAGGGTAGCGAAAGGGCGAAGGCATAAAAATCCCCCCCCACCCCCCAAGATTCCCCTCCTCTTTCTTCTTCTTCTACTTTTTCCTCCGGCCTCTGTCTCCACTCACACCAACTTTGTTAAATACGAGACATCACTCCGTCTGTTCATGTCGTCACTTTTCCATTTTTCGTTTCTGCTCTCTGCGAAATAGGGTCGGAAATCAACCAAAGAACGGTAAGAACAAGTGCAAGAACAAGTTTGCCCCGAGATGGTCGGCCGTGGCGTGAACAGCTTGAGTCGAAGTTATCACACTATCAGGGCATCCTGTGGTGTACCATGGGATGCATGTCCTCGTACACACGTACGCGCTATACTATAAGTACGAAAGCACACGTGGTAGATACGGTGGTACATCGGTAGATGGATAGCTGGTAGTAGACACACAGCAGCTGCGTGCACAATCCCGTCTGTTCTGCCTTGTGGTCAGGGTGTGGGCTGGGAATGGATCAACGGGATAAAAAACAGTAGAACAATCCCCTGTTGTTCCAGTGGATCCATTGCCAGCCCCGGAGCCTCCCCGCGGGGCTGCCGGGGCCAGTCCACGCACTTGATGTTTTCGATCCTAACGTCCGCTGTCACGGCGGTTTCGGCGAAGCAAGGTCGAACGTACTCGGGTTGACCGACCGCCGTTGCGTCCCAAACACTGACACACGCGTGGTTTGCGGACTTCCTCACCGAACCGTACGTACTGGTGCCTTTTCTCAAGCGCTAGCGGGGGGTCCCTTATGGTTGCTTCCCCCCAGACGGACCTACTCCTGGAAAAGGGTTTCAAAGTCTCCGCCTAGTCGACAGCCTGCGATAGACAACAGCAGGCTCGATGCACTTCTAGGACGTAGGGTTGACTCAGTACACTGCTGCGGTTGACCGTCTCTGTACCGTGTTCCAGCGCAAAGATACGTTTCAAAGGCTTCCGGCCCACGTGTGTCATTGAATGGTCGCTTGTCCAAGCCGGCCGATCAGACACTGACTGGTCCAAAAAGAATGACCAGGCTGCCCACCCGTGTGCAAAGAGAAAAGACCTGGGCGGGGTCTCGATTTATCCCTCTGCCCATCGCTTTTTTTTCTCCTTTTCCTACCCCGATGCCGCTGCAACAGGATTCTTCCTGCTACACTGCGCGACTGACCGCCGTTCTTTTCTTATTCGTACAGTTTGTACGGAAGAAAGCACTTTCCCGGAAAAAAAAAGGTTGCACACGGATGAGGTTAAACGAGGCCAACGGAATTACTCGACCAAAGAGAGAGTAGACGGGAAATCTCGTGTAAACTCGCGTCGTGATGAAAATCGATGACTGCGATTCTTCTCCTTGAATGATTGAATGAGAAGTGCATGGTATACACCTCAGCAAGGGCAAATAGAAAGGTCTTGTGCACGCGCTGTTCCAACCGGGCAGTGATGAGCTCGATCCGCGCCGTAATGCGGAGGATAGACCGGTCGATGACGTGAGGAGTGTTACCCCCGCTTACGTGCAGAGAGCAACGCATCCTTGTCCCCGTCGAATGTCTTCTGCTTGTCCTTCACGACAGACCGTTGGTCCTGCAGGCGGAAGACTTTGTCGAACTTCTCTTTCGGAATGATGTTATCGGATTCAACAGAAGCAGGCTCGTCATCCACAGCCGCCAGTTTCTCATTGAGATCGTAATAGTCTTGCCCTCCACGACAGACCATTGGTTCCGCAGATACGCACGTCAAACGTCTCTCCTGAAACGGACTCCTCGGATTCAACAGAAGCAGGCTCGTCATCCACAGCCGCCAGTTTCTCATTGAAATCGTATTAGTCTTCTGCTTGCCCTCCACGACAGACCATTGGTTGCAGATAAGCACGTCAAACGCTTCTTCTGAAACGGACTCCTCGGATTCAACGGAGCAGCCGCCAACTTCTGTTGAGCTCGTCGATCGCCTTTTGCTTGTCTTCTACGATACTTCGTACACGCACCCACTTCTAGGATGTACACGACGGGGCCGCCAGCTGCAGAACCTGCACGGGCGAAAGTGTCGTAGCTCACACGAAACACAGGCAGGCCTGGGTTTAGTGCGCAAGCGTTCAACAAAGACCCACTTTGCAGTGTGGTTAAGAAGACGACTGAAAGCACAGACACGAAGATAACTCAAAGCATTTGCAAAATAACACGAAAAGCCTCTAGGCAAAAACCCGTTTTCACATTTCTCCCCCTATAACCTCTGTCGGAAATACGGCACCGGGCGGCCCCTCGAGTATGTGTTTGCCTCATCGATTCTCCACCATCATCGCTCCGATGACAGTGGCTGTCTGTGCGCCTTTTTGCCTTATCAGTGCAAGTCCCCCAACTTCCGGAAGAGTTTCCCTTCTTTTCAGTCCAGTTTTGCTGTGTCAAGAGTCAAGCGCCATCAGGGTAATGCAGAGAAGAAGAAAGAGAAGAGCCCCGCTTGAGAAGTCGCTGACGTAAAGCCGAGGAAAGCTGTCGAAGAATTTCTTCTTGGTGTCGGTCGCAACACTTACAAACTTGGCTAGCCGTAGTTAAAGTGTATAATCATACGTACTTCCCTCATACTACCCGCCTCACAGCCTCAATGGTCAACCGGAGACCCTAAAACAACGAACCTCTAAACGACAATAAACGCTACAAAACCATACGTGACCACCAACCTTAACTATAGCAAAAAAAACGTCTTCCCATACACTCCAGTCCGTAATCAATCAATTTCTAGTTCGTGAAGACCGCCAAACCGAACGAAACAGATATTCACAAAATTCAGCTTCATGATGTACAGGGCCCGTCCCCCCGACCTCTTTGCGCTAGCAGGTGTCAGGCAGCAGACTCCAGCAAAAATAAATAAGCAAATCCCAGAAGCGCCCGTCTAAAAACAATTAATTTATTCACGAAGTAAAACTCTTCACAAAATACAATTCCACAAGATATTACTTGATTAATTACGCACTGGAGTGTAGTAGTGTTGCCAAAAGTCACCGGGAGACTCTAAAACCAAGTTTCAAGCGTTATTTGTGGATTAGAAGGTCGGTATTTTAAAGTCTCCGGTTGACCGTAGAGGCTTGGGTATGGCGGGGGGTTGAGAAAAGTAAAAGAGTGCGACTCGTTTCGGGTGTTGTGTCACTCCGTTGTGAAACCTTGTGAAGTCCCCTAACGCGTTTAGAGGGTGCTTGGGTTTGGGTAGGGTGTGGTCGTTCTGCTGCGGCGTGAAAAGCCAGGAAGTTTCGACGCTAATCTTCGACTCTTGATTAAGTTCACCGGGAGACTCTAAAACCAAGGTTCAAGCGAACTTTCACTCTAAAATAAGGACAGGAGGCCTCTTTAGAAGACTGGCTGACTTTTCGCCCTGTGTATATCCGACGAGGTTTCAGTCCGTGTTGTTTCGTCGCCTTCTCCCCCCCCCCAAAAAAATGCAAGCAAAAGCCAGCAATTCCTGATGGGCCTTGCATAAGCTCGTCCACGACGGATCCAGGGCATGGCATTGCATTTCGGCGACAAGTTCCCACAACACTGGTCGGCCGCCTAGTTCGTTACCCGCTGAGCTGTGTAGTGGGGCTCCGGTCTTGTGCCGCCCGCATACACGACGCGTACAGGCCTACTTTTGTGTCTAACAACAATGCAATTTGTCAAGAACAAAAACAGATCGATGGCAGAGTACTATCCTCACTCCCGTTAGACGAACAAAACAGGGTTGAAGGAAGTGCGCACAAACAAACCTTCGCATCTCATTCAAGGAGCAGAATTGCTACCATCGATCCTCATCAACGACGCAAGTTCAAAAAGAATTCCCATCCACTTCGAGGTAGCCGCAAGGCTCGCGAAACTCGTTTAGCGCGTCAGTGCAATAACATACATTTAGGAGCATGGCCAGTCTGCAGCCAGAGGCATGGGCCCGTTGATGGGGAAATGCTATGGGAGCAGACTCAGACTCAGAGAGTCAGAGGCTACAGTGCAGAGGACATTCATACTCAGGGCCACTGGCACTGGAGGCGACTCTTGTGTCCAAGACTGCCCAGACCTGCTATTGGCTCGCTCTTCCTCGCGCTATAAGTCGCGCAGTCCCTTACAGGGGTAGTGTCTTGGTAATCAGCGAGGCCGCCGATACTAGGAGACACGCCCAAACGAGACTCACACCGCTGTCCTGTCTACGGACACTCAGGTTCCGCGCTGATGATGATCCGCCTTATGTGTTTCGTGGCTTCACGGACCGAAACACGGCGCAGACGGGACCAGTGCAGTGTTGAGCACATATCCATTCCAAGCACGTTCTTGCAAACCCTCCTCACACAACTCTAGGCCCACCTACTATTTGAGGGCCGAGATCTCGCACCCGCGTCGTACGTCGTCAGCTTCTGCTTCATCGCTTCGCACGACTTGCAGAAGCGCGTGCTTCTCGAATATTTCGCAAAGAGCAGGTGCCAATAGTCATATGCAACAAAAGGAAACACATAAAAGAACCGCCGGGGCAAAGAATGGCCGCCCACGTTTAGGCAAAGTGCTGGGAAACTAGCTTTATTGTCGCGGTCAACTCTTCGTCTCAGACGGCAGTGATGGCACAAGCCCTGCGCAGCTCCCTGTGTTACAAGACATACCATCTTCATACTATCTTTTGGCGAGTCTTTCTTCCTGGACGACTCGTCTGCGATGGGTAAGTTCGGGCGATACGCAGAGCCACTCCGAGTAAGATCTGCATCTGGTACGCTCCGAAACTTTTCTCTGTACGTAGTGTACGTGAGACTTCTTCTTCGAAGACGTTTCCAGCGCGGTCGTCGAGGTTGACTAATCGAAAATAAAAGACTATTTGGTTCTCTGTCATTCGCATTCAGGACGAATTTGAAGTCTTCTTTATTTTCGCGGTCAACTCTTCGTCTCAGACGGCGGTGATGGCGCGAGCCCTGCGCAGCTCCCTGTGTTACAAGACATAACATCTTCATACTATCTTTTGGCGAGTCTTTCTTCCTGGACGACTCGTCTGCGATGGGTAAGTTCGGGCGATACGCAGAGCCTCCCGAGTAAGATCTACATCTGGTACGCTCCGAAACTCCGAAAGAATGGCCGCCCATGTTTAGGCAAAGTGCTGGGAAACTAGCCTTATTTGCCGCGTATTTGACGTCCTAGTGTTTACCCGAAGAAGGTCATGGCATCCAAACAGAGGTTTCTGCTTCGTGGGGAGATGTGCTGCAGCCAAACAAAGCAAGAAAGAGCGGAAACCTTGAAGAGAAACAAAAAGTAAAAGTATCTCTCTCTCTCTTTCTCTCTCGCTATCTCTCTCATCGTTTTTCTTTTTTCATTTTATGTGCGCTTCCTTTCTTCGACTGCACTTTTCTGCTTTCTTTCAGCGTACTGGGATGCGTGACAGCCGGACTGCCAGCCTGTCCACGGTTTTCTTTGTCGCCCACGGTAAGTCCTGCGGCAAGCAAGTCTATACCACGCCCACGGTAAGCCCTGCGGCAAGCAAGTCTATACCAAGCCCTGCGGCAAGCAAGTCTGTACCGCGCCCACGGTAAGCCCTGCGGCAAGCAAGTCTATACCACGCCCACGGTAAGCCCTGCGGCAAGCAAGTCTATACCAAGCCCTGCGGCAAGCAAGTCTATACCACGCCCACGGTAAGCCCTGCGGCAAGCAAGTCTATACCAAGCCCTGCGGCAAGCAAGTCTATACCACGCCCACGGTAAGCCCTGCGGCAAGCAAGTCTGTACCGCGCCCACGGTAAGCCCTGCGGCAAGCAAGTCTATACCACGCCCACGGTAAGCCCTGCGGCAAGCAAGTCTATACCACGCCCACGGTAAGCCCTGCGGCAAGCAAGTCTATACCAAGCCCTGCGGCAAGCAAGTCTGTACCGCGCCCACGGTAAGCCCTGCGGCAAGCAAGTCTATACCACGCCCACGGTAAGCCCTGCGGCAAGCAAGTCTATACCACGCCCACGGTAAGCCCTGCGGCAAGCAAGTCTATACCAAGCCCTGCGGCAAGCAAGTCTATACCACGCCCACGGTAAGCCCTGCGGCAAGCAAGTCTGTACCGCGCCCACGGTAAGCCCTGCGGCAAGCAAGTCTATACCACGCCCACGGTAAGCCCTGCGGCAAGCAAGTCTATACCAAGCCCTGCGGCAAGCAAGTCTATACCACGCCCACGGTAAGCCCTGCGGCAAGCAAGTCTGTACCGCGCCCACGGTAAGCCCTGCGGCAAGCAAGTCTATACCACGCCCACGGTAAGCCCTGCGGCAAGCAAGTCTATACCACGCCCACGGTAAGCCCTGCGGCAAGCAAGTCTATACCAAGCCCTGCGGCAAGCAAGTCTGTACCGCGCCCACGGTAAGCCCTGCGGCAAGCAAGTCTATACCACGCCCACGGTAAGCCCTGCGGCAAGCAAGTCTATACCAAGCCCTGCGGCAAGCAAGTCTATACCACGCCCACGGTAAGCCCTGCGGCAAGCAAGTCTGTACCGCGCCCACGGTAAGCCCTGCGGCAAGCAAGTCTATACCACGCCCACGGTAAGCCCTGCGGCAAGCAAGTCTATACCAAGCCCTGCGGCAAGCAAGTCTATACCACGCCCACGGTAAGCCCTGCGGCAAGCAAGTCTGTACCGCGCCCACGGTAAGCCCTGCGGCAAGCAAGTCTATACCACGCCCACGGTAAGCCCTGCGGCAAGCAAGTCTATACCACGCCCACGGTAAGCCCTGCGGCAAGCAAGTCTATACCAAGCCCTGCGGCAAGCAAGTCTGTACCGCGCCCACGGTAAGCCCTGCGGCAAGCAAGTCTATACCACGCCCACGGTAAGCCCTGCGGCAAGCAAGTCTATACCAAGCCCTGCGGCAAGCAAGTCTATACCACGCCCACGGTAAGCCCTGCGGCAAGCAAGTCTGTACCGCGCCCACGGTAAGCCCTGCGGCAAGCAAGTCTATACCACGCCCACGGTAAGCCCTGCGGCAAGCAAGTCTATACCAAGCCCTGCGGCAAGCAAGTCTATACCACGCCCACGGTAAGCCCTGCGGCAAGCAAGTCTGTACCGCGCCCACGGTAAGCCCTGCGGCAAGCAAGTCTATACCACGCCCACGGTAAGCCCTGCGGCAAGCAAGTCTATACCACGCCCACGGTAAGCCCTGCGGCAAGCAAGTCTATACCACGCCCACGGTAAGCCCTGCGGCAAGCAAGTCTATACCACGCCCACGGTAAGCCCTGCGGCAAGCAAGTCTATACCACGCCCACGGTAAGCCCTGCGGCAAGCAAGTCTATACCACGCCCACGGTAAGCCCTGCGGCAAGCAAGTCTATACCACGCCCACGGTAAGCCCTGCGGCAAGCAAGTCTATACCAAGCCCTGCGGCAAGCAAGTCTGTACCGCGCCCACGGTAAGCCCTGCGGCAAGCAAGTCTATACCACGCCCACGGTAAGCCCTGCGGCAAGCAAGTCTATACCAAGCCCTGCGGCAAGCAAGTCTATACCACGCCCACGGTAAGCCCTGCGGCAAGCAAGTCTATACCACGCCCACGGTAAGCCCTGCGGCAAGCAAGTCTATACCACGCCCACGGTAAGCCCTGCGGCAAGCAAGTCTATACCAAGCCCTGCGGCAAGCAAGTCTGTACCGCGCCCACGGTAAGCCCTGCGGCAAGCAAGTCTATACCACGCCCACGGTAAGCCCTGCGGCAAGCAAGTCTATACCAAGCCCTGCGGCAAGCAAGTCTATACCACGCCCACGGTAAGCCCTGCGGCAAGCAAGTCTGTACCGCGCCCACGGTAAGCCCTGCGGCAAGCAAGTCTATACCACGCCCACGGTAAGCCCTGCGGCAAGCAAGTCTCTACCAAGCCCTGCGGCAAGCAAGTCTATACCACGCCCACGGTAAGCCCTGCGGCAAGCAAGTCTGTACCGCGCCCACGGTAAGCCCTGCGGCAAGCAAGTCTATACCACGCCCACAGTTAATATCTACACGAGACCGTTCAGATCTCCATTACGACACGGTGCACATGCATAGAGTAACAAGTGCCTGAAACACGTGTCATCTCAATCTTCGAAACCTGAAAATCCTCAATGGGCAGGAGGAGGGTCTTCCTCACGAGAATCCTTCCCGATCTACACCGCTTCCGAGCTGAAGCGGTGTATTGCGGACAAGGAGCGGAGAGGCGCCGGCGACGTGGCGAGTCGGCTGCGCACAGAGCCGATCGACGAACGGAGTGCGCCTTCATCTGGGACTGCGGGAACACCGGCCGCATGTCGTCGAAGGTTGCTGCGAGGCGGCCCTCAACGAAGCCCACACCCACTGTCACGGTAAGCGCAAGGCTTACACGCAGCAAATTTTGACAAGTACTGGTGTCAAACGAGAGTTCCTATGCACATAGAGCAACAAGCGACGAGCAAAAGTGTCAGCCCAACCTTCGAAACCTTAACTTACTCCAGGAGGGGCTTGTGGCTCGAATGCGCATCAGAAAAAGATGGCTTGTCAAGACCCGGAAGGAGGAGGGTTCTTCTCACGAAAGACGTTCCCGATCTACACCGCTTCCGAGCTGAAGCGGAAGATTGCGGAAAAGGAGCGGAGAGGCGCCGACGACGTGGCGAGTCGGCTGCGGGCGGACGGGAGGCACGTGCCGCACATAGAACCGATCGACGAACGCGCGGAGCGCAGCCTGCGGCTGACGGCGTGCGCCTTCATCTGGGACTGCGGGAACACCGGCCGCATGTCGTCGAAGGTTGCTGCGAGGCGGCCCTCAGCGAAGCCCACACCCACTGTCACGGTAAGCGCAAGGCTTACACGCAGCAAATTTTGACAAGTACTGGTGTCAAACGAGAGTTCCTGTGCACATAGAGCAACAAGCGACGAGCAAAAGTGTCAGCCCAACCTTCGAAACCTTAACTTACTCCAGGAGGGGCTTGTGGCTCGAATGCGCATCAGAAAAGATGGCTGAAGGAGGAGGGTTCTTCTCACGAACGACGTTCCCGACCTACACCGCTTCCGAGCTGAAGCGGAAGATTGCGGACAAGAAGCGGAGAGGCGCCGACGACGTGGCGAGTCGGCTGCGGGCGGACGGGAGGCACGTGCGTGCCGCACACAGAGCCGATCGACGAACGGAGTGCGCCTTCATCTGGGACTGCGGGACCACCGGCCGCATGTCGTCGAAGGTTGCTGCGAGGCGGCCCTCAACGAAGCCTGCACCCACTGTCATGGTGAGCGCAAGGCTTACACGCAGAAGATTCTGACAAGTACTGGTGTCAAACGAGAGTTCCTATGCACATAGCGAGCAACAAGCGACGAGCAAAAGTGTCAGCCCAACCTTCGAAACCTTAACTTACTCCAGGAGGGGCTTGTGGCTCGAATGCGCATCAGAAAAAGATGGCTTGTCAAGACCCGAAAGGAGGAGGGTTCTTCTCACGAAAGACGTTCCCGATTTACACCGCTTCCGAGCTGAAGCGGAAGATTGCGGAAAAGGAGCGGAGAGGCGCCGACGACGTGGCGAGTCGGCTGCGGGCGGACGGGAGGCACGTGCCGCACATAGAACCGATCGATGAACGCGCGGAGCGCAGCCTGCGGCTGACGGCGTGCGCCTTCATCTGGGACTGCGGGAACACCGGCCGCATGTCGGTTGAGGCCTGCTGCGAGGCGGCCTTGAACGAAGCCTACAGCGCCGCGGTCGCCGAGGGCCACCTGTTCTGCGCCTTCGACAAGCGTGGCTCTGCGGACGTCGCCCGCCGGGTGAAGGCCAGGCGGGGGCCCTGCTCCGCTTACGTCCCGTTCATCGGCGGGCCCACCGCGGCTGAGGTGGCCGGCAGCGAAAAAGCACTCAGCGCCCTGGTAAGGCGCCCTGTCACCGCGCGCAGCTACAGAGAGGCGCTTGGCGGCTTACCGCAGGACAGCGAGGCCGGCGCCAGGTTTGCGGCGTTCTTTCTTTTTGCAGGAAAAAATGTACTTGTCTCTTTGAAGACTAATAGCAGCAAGATTAGCAGCTTTCTGGCTTCACCGTTTACTCCAACAACCATACGGCGCGCGGCAAGCAGAGCAGGAGCGGTGGACGAGAGTGACAGACACAAGCATAGGAGTGAGGATTGTATTATTACTAACAATCTTGCGGGTTGCCCTTCATTGTATTTGCAGGCTAAAAAGACGTAGGCAGCGTGTTTTGGTGATTGATCAGAATTCCTTACCTGAATATACACAGGGTAAATACAAGTGGAAAAAACGATCAACCGGCACGCACAACGCATTGTTGGTACTAAATATTCGAAAAAGGCTAGCGGGGGAGAAAACAATACAACTGCAAAGTGGGTCTTTTGTGTTGGACGCTCACGCCTATGCACCTCCTTTGAGGTTTCGCAACTGGCAGTCTCCTCAAGTATTTACTCCGAAGCGGGTGCTTACATCAACTGACCAAAGGTGATGGAAATGATCAGGTAAGTTCCATGTAGTACGCTGCCAACAAGGTACCATTGGGAACATTCTAGGGGGAACGTGTCAGGACTTTGGCGTCCATTGCCGGCATAGCGGAGAACCCCCCCCTTCTTCTGACAGCACCTCGTATGTTCGCATCACAAAACAAAGAAGACAGTGAAATGGTCGTTACCTGGTCGGGTTTCGCTCGCGACCGTTTCCTGAACAATCCTTCACTAAATCCGCGGTTAAACAACCTGGCCTCAGTGGTGCAAGCACCACGCGCTCTTCAAGCCCAAGAAACATTTCCCCCCCCCTCCCCCACCTGTTCCAGCTCTTCTTCCTGGAGGAGAGCTTCCGAGCGTTCGACCGGTTCCTCGTCGCCACCGCGTGCCTCTTCCTCGCCCACCTGTAAGCGTTCAACAAAAAAAGACCCGTTTTGTAGTCGTATAATGTCCTCCCCCTCTCGAAATGAGCGCAAGGCCGTCCCTCGCGTATTTGTTGAGAGGTTCAACCCTTTGTGAAGCTGTTCCCACCTACAGGCAGCACGTGGCGACGCTGCAGCGTCACGTCTCGGCGCTGAAGGACGCGTCGTTCCCAGACCACCCCGCGCACGCCCTGAGCACGGCGCGGGCCGTGTATCTGTTCCAGCACTTCTTTCTGGAGGAGAGCTTCCGAGCGTTCGACCGGTTCCTCGTCGCCACCGCGTGCCTCTTCCTCGCCCACCCTGTAACCGTTCAACAAAAAAAGACCCGTTTTGTAGTCGTATAATGTCCTCCCCCTCTCGAAATGAGCGCAAGGCCGTCCCTCGCGTATTTGTCGAGAGGTGCAACCCTTTGTGAAGCTGTTCCCACCTACACAGGCAGCACGTGGCGACGCTGCAGCGTCACGTCTCGGCGCTGAAGGACGCGTCGTTCCCAGACCACCCCGCGCACGCCCTGAGCACGGCGCGGGCCGTGTATCTGTTTCAGCACCCCCCTTCCTGGAGGAGAGCTTCCGAGCGTTCGACCGGTTCCTCGTCGCCACCGCGTGCCTCTTCCTCGCCCACCTGTAAGCGTTCAACAAAAAAAGACCCGTTTTGTAGTCGTATAATGTCCTCCCCCTCTCGAAATGAGCGCAAGGCCGTCCCTCGCGTATTTGTCGAGAGGTTCAACCCTTTGTGAAGCTGTTCCCACCTACACAGGCAGCACGTGGCGACGCTGCAGCGTCACGTCTCGGCGCTGAAGGACGCGTCGTTCCCAGACCACCCCGCGCACGCCCTGAGCACGGCGCGGGCCGTGTATCTGTTTCAGCACCCCCCTTCCGGGAGGAGAGCTTCCGAGCGTTCGACCGGTTCCTCGTCGCCACCGCGTGCCTCTTCCTCGCAAAAAAAGACCCGTTTTGTAGTCGTATAATGTCCTCCCCCTCTCGAAATGAGCGCAAGGCCGTCCCTCGCGTATTTGTCGAGAGGTGCAACCCTTTGTGAAGCTGTTCCCACCTACACAGGCAGCACGTGGCGACGCTGCAGCGTCACGTCTCGGCGCTGAAGGACGCGTCGTTCCCAGACCACCCCGCGCACGCCCTGAGCACGGCGCGGGCCGTGTATCTGTTTCAGCACCCCCCTTCCTGGAGGAGAGCTTCCGAGCGTTCGACCGGTTCCTCGTCGCCACCGCGTGCCTCTTCCTCGCCCACCTGTAAGCGTTCAACAAAAAAAGACCCGTTTTGTAGTCGTATAATGTCCTCCCCCTCTCGAAATGAGCGCAAGGCCGTCCCTCGCGTATTTGTCGAGAGGTTCAACCCTTTGTGAAGCTGTTCCCACCTACACAGGCAGCACGTGGCGACGCTGCAGCGTCACGTCTCGGCGCTGAAGGACGCGTCGTTCCCAGACCACCCCGCGCACGCCCTGAGCACGGCGCGGGCCGTGTATCTGTTTCAGCACCCCCCTTCCTGGAGGAGAGCTTCCGAGCGTTCGACCGGTTCCTCGTCGCCACCGCGTGCCTCTTCCTCGCCCACCTGTAAGCGTTCAACAAAAAAAGACCCGTTTTGTAGTCGTATAATGTCCTCCCCCTCTCGAAATGAGCGCAAGGCCGTCCCTCGCGTATTTGTCGAGAGGTTCAACCCTTTGTGAAGCTGTTCCCACCTACACAGGCAGCACGTGGCGACGCTGCAGCGTCACGTCTCGGCGCTGAAGGACGCGTCGTTCCCAGACCACCCCGCGCACGCCCTGAGCACGGCGCGGGCCGTGTATCTGTTCCAGCACTTCTTCCTGGAGGAGAGCTTCCGAGCGTTCGACCGGTTCCTCGTCGCCACCGCGTGCCTCTTCCTCGCCCACCCTGTAACCGTTCAACAAAAAAAGACCCGTTTTGTAGTCGTATAATGTCCTCCCCCTCTCGAAATGAGCGCAAGGCCGCCCCTCGCGTATTTGTCGAGAGGTTCAACCCTTTGTGAAGCTGTTCCCACCTACACAGGCAGCACGTGGCGACGCTGCAGCGTCACGTCTCGGCGCTGAAGGACGCGTCGTTCCCAGACCACCCCGCGCACGCCCTGAGCACGGCGCGGGCCGTGTATCTGTTTCAGCACTTCTTCCTGGAGGAGAGCTTCCGAGCGTTCGACCGGTTCCTCGTCGCCACCGCGTGCCTCTTCCTCGCGTTCAAGACCGACGAGCTCCTCCCTTTGCCGGGCGTCTCGATGATCGAGTCCGCCGAATACGCGCTGAAAACGATGCTTCCCGACCGCTTCGCCGGCCGACCCTCCGTCCAAAGCGACATCCTCCGCCTCGAAATGTCAGTCCTGAAGACCCTCGGCTTCGAGCTCGACTGCCAGACCCCCCACGAAGCCCTCGCGAGCCTCTTCACAGCCTTCAAGCCGACCCCCCCCGTCCGCCGCCTCGCCGCTGCCGCCTGCAACGACGCCCTCGTCGCAACCGACCTGGCGCTGCGGTACGCGCCGGAGACGCTGGCCACCGCGGCGCTGTGCTTCGCCGCCGCGGCGGCCCCCGCCGGCAGCTTCGCCGGGAGCCCGGCTCCAGCCATTAGCCCTCTTGCCTTGGCCTTGGACAGCGAGGTGGGCGCGGCTGCCTTTTTGGCGGCGCCCGCAGCCGCCGTGCGGTCGGTCTTCCTCCCCCGGCGGCCGCCGCAGGCTGCCGGAGGGGGGGTGTGCCCTGCCTTCAGGGAGGCTGCTGCTGCTGCTGCTGCTGCTGGTGGTGGTGACGGCGGCGGCGGCGGCGGGGGCCGGAGCGAAGCGCCGGCGTTCTCGTTGGAGCACGCGTTGTCCGACGTCGTCGTGCGCGCGGCGTGGGCGGACGTCCTGCGGGTTTACGCGCCGCTGTTTCGGGCGGGTGGCGGAGACCCGCCAGCCCCGTCGCCGCTCGTCCAGAAGCCGAACAGCCGCCGGCGCACGGTCGCGGACAGGTACGCTCGCTGGGCTGCAGCGCTCAAGCACAACATCCGGACTCAAGCCCTGCAGGCAGCCGGGGAGTCCAAAGCTAAGCTTCCTGCTTTGTAGTCACGAAGAGACCCGCTGCTGATAGGCTTTGACAGTTTCGGTCATGCTCTGCCTAAACATTAAACTAAGACTTTCCCCCCGTGTGTGTTATTTCAGCGTGCGCGTTCCGCCTGGTTGCAGTTGCCCCGGCAGGTGCCTCCGAGTATTTCCAGGCGGGCGCAACGCCTCGTTGCTTGCCGCGCATCGCCGCTCGTCGCGCTCGAACTAGCTTTTTCATCCCAAACGTAGAGGGGCACCTATCCCACGGGTATCGTGGAATTCTACCTTGAGGCTTTCCCACCCTCCCTGTGCGGTCGTGTGCCGGCGTTCCTGCCTTCCTTTTTGCTTCACACTTCACTTCGTGTTCTTAGCGCAAGCTAGGAAGGAAATGCTCGACAATAGCTGCCAGACAAAGAACCGAAGGAATCCCGAGTGCTGTTGAACGGACGTGAGGTCATGCGGGTCTACCCCAACACGACAAACCCCATCACACAAACACAACAGGTCAAAAGTCCTGAGTGAGAAAACAAGTTGCGACAGATCAAAGGAAGTAAATGTGCTGTAGCCCACACGAAACACAGGTAAATCTGGGTTTTGTGGCGGGCGGAAGCGTTACAAACTACCTCTATAATCCTCCCTTCCATTCGGAGTCAAAGCAGCTACGTCGAGTATTTTGGCGCACCACGCGCCCACAGCGGCAGGACGCTGGTTGGCTGCAGCAGCACGTGTGAGCCACTGCCGCCCGCCTATTTCCCGGAAGTGCATCGAATTGCCTGCGTTCGAAGATGTAGCCACCCAGTGACTAATGCAGGCCATCGCTACAGATGTTCTTTTGCATTCTAGCCTCAACTGCTGCTGCCTGTCACAGTCTATCAGCAGGGTGTAAACCGACTCAAGCACTGGTGCTCGGATGCGCAGCAAACATTTCATCAGAAAGACGAATGCCAGAGAGATGATGTGGGGAACCCGTATTCTGAGGCCGAAAGGCGGGCTGAATCCTTTTTTTTTCCCGGAAGCCTTCTTCTCCTACGCATAGAGAGCACCGTTCTCTGGGATTCCCTGAATACTTAGAACGTGAGGGGCCCACAGACGACATTCCAGACCTGAACTTGGGCTCGGTCACAAATAGTCCCGAACTTGGCTAGTAATCGTGTGATATATGTGCTCATCACATAAGCCACACCGCACCACTATTTACTTCAAAACAAACCCGCATTGACGACGGCCTCATACTCCCGTAACTTCAACCCGCTTCAGGCTCCGGAACAGACAAAACAAAGAAAATGCTTCCCCCGGGCAACCTACAAAGCGCTCACCAACCAACGACGCAAGGGCCATTGAGCGGAGCAACGCGCAGCAGCAGGGTGGGTGGGAGTCCTCTCTCACTCCCTCTGGCTCACTCTGAGGGTGGGTGGGAGTCCTCTCTCACTCACTCTGAGGGTGGGTGGGAGTCCTCTCTCACTCACTCTGAGGGTGGGTGGGAGTCCTCTCTCACTCACTCTGAGGGTGGGTGGGAGTCCTCTCTCACTCACTCTGAGGGTGGGTGGGAGTCCTCTCTCACTCCCTCTGGCTCACTCTGAGGGTGGGTGGGAGTCCTCTCTCACTCACTCTGAGGGTGGGTGGGAGTCCTCTCTCACTCACTCTGAGGGTGGGTGGGAGTCCTCTCTCACTCACTCTGAGGGTGGGTGGGAGTCCTCTCTCACTCCCTGTGGCTCACTCGGCCTGCTCAAAAAGGAAAAAACACAAAGAAATAGAACGTCGACCTGCTGAGGAATCCGTCTCCTCTCTCTCTTTCTCTCTCTCTCTCTCTCCCTGTGTCACTCTCTGGACGTGAGGGTGGGTGGGAGGGGCCATGCCGGGAGAGCTGCACATCATCAGGCAGCTGAGCCACGCGACGAATTCTTCGAAGAAGAACCTGTTCGTATTGTGGGAGGCCGTCACAGGCAGCCACTGGGAGCCCATCGAGGGCAACGAGCAGGGGCAGACGCACATCCTCGAGGACTCCGGCGGTCCGGCGGGCGCCGTGTTCGCGCACCCGATCGACCTGCACAACACGCAAAACATCCAAAGCTGGCCGAAGCCGGTGGTGCATGTCTGGCACCAGGACAACTACGGCAGGAAGGACTTCGTGTCATACGGCGTCGCCTACCTCTCCCCGTCCGAGCTTTGCGACGCGACGCCCGTCTGCCCGATCACGCACCTGTTCCTCGAGTGCAAACTCGGGTACGCCATGAGGGAGCCGATGTGGAGGCAGGTTTTCGAAGCCGACCCGAAGGTCCCGAGGGAGCTACCGGCGCCAACGTCGAGGCACAAGATGCTCTGGCCCCTGCTTTTCGAGCGCCCGGAGGCAGGTTTTCGAAGCCGACCCGAAGGTCCCGAGGGAGCTACCGGCGCCAAGGTCGAGGCACACGATGCTTTGGCCCCTGCTTTTCGAGCACCCGGAGGCAGGTTTTCGAAGCCGACCCGAAGGTCCCGAGGGAGCTACCGGCGCCAAGGTCGAGGCACAAGATGCTTTGGCCCCTGCTTTTCGAGCACCCGGAGGCAGGTTTTCGAAGCCGACCCGAAGGTCCCGAGGGAGCTACCGGCGCCAAGGTCGAGGCACAAGATGCTTTGGCCCCTGCTTTTCGAGCACCCGGAGGCAGGTTTTCGAAGCCGACCCGAAGGTCCCGAGGGAGCTACCGGCGCCAAGGTCGAGGCACAAGATGCTTTGGCCCCTGCTTTTCGAGCACCCGGAGGCAGGTTTTCGAAGCCGACCCGAAGGTCCCGAGGGAGCTACCGGCGCCAAGGTCGAGGCACAAGATGCTTTGGCCCCTGCTTTTCGAGCACCCGGAGGCAGGTTTTCGAAGCCGACCCGAAGGTCCCGAGGGAGCTACCGGCGCCAAGGTCGAGGCACACGATGCTTTGGCCCCTGCTTTTCGAGCACCCGGAGGCAGGTTTTCGAAGCCGACCCGAAGGTCCCGAGGGAGCTACCGGCGCCAAGGTCGAGGCACAAGATGCTTTGGCCCCTGCTTTTCGAGCACCCGGAGGCAGGTTTTCGAAGCCGACCCGAAGGTCCCGAGGGAGCTACCGGCGCCAAGGTCGAGGCACAAGATGCTTTGGCCCCTGCTTTTCGAGCACCCGGAGGCAGGTTTTCGAAGCCGACCCGAAGGTCCCGAGGGAGCTACCGGCGCCAAGGTCGAGGCACAAGATGCTTTGGCCCCTGCTTTTCGAGCACCCGGAGGCAGGTTTTCGAAGCCGACCCGAAGGTCCCGAGGGAGCTACCGGCGCCAAGGTCGAGGCACACGATGCTTTGGCCCCTGCTTTTCGAGCACCCGGAGGCAGGTTTTCGAAGCCGACCCGAAGGTCCCGAGGGAGCTACCGGCGCCAAGGTCGAGGCACAAGATGCTTTGGCCCCTGCTTTTCGAGCACCCGGAGGCAGGTTTTCGAAGCCGACCCGAAGGTCCCGAGGGAGCTACCGGCGCCAAGGTCGAGGCACAAGATGCTTTGGCCCCTGCTTTTCGAGCACCCGGAGGCAGGTTTTCGAAGCCGACCCGAAGGTCCCGAGGGAGCTACCGGCGCCAAGGTCGAGGCACAAGATGCTTTGGCCCCTGCTTTTCGAGCACCCGGAGGCAGGTTTTCGAAGCCGACCCGAAGGTCCCGAGGGAGCTACCGGCGCCAAGGTCGAGGCACAAGATGCTTTGGCCCCTGCTTTTCGAGCACCCGGAGGCAGGTTTTCGAAGCCGACCCGAAGGTCCCGAGGGAGCTACCGGCGCCAAGGTCGAGGCACACGATGCTTTGGCCCCTGCTTTTCGAGCACCCGGAGGCAGGTTTTCGAAGCCGACCCGAAGGTCCCGAGGGAGCTACCGGCGCCAAGGTCGAGGCACAAGATGCTTTGGCCCCTGCTTTTCGAGCACCCGGAGGCAGGTTTTCGAAGCCGACCCGAAGGTCCCGAGGGAGCTACCGGCGCCAAGGTCGAGGCACACGATGCTTTGGCCCCTGCTTTTCGAGCACCCGGAGGCAGGTTTTCGAAGCCGACCCGAAGGTCCCGAGGGAGCTACCGGCGCCAAGGTCGAGGCACAAGATGCTTTGGCCCCTGCTTTTCGAGCACCCGGAGGCAGGTTTTCGAAGCCGACCCGAAGGTCCCGAGGGAGCTACCGGCGCCAAGGTCGAGGCACAAGATGCTTTGGCCCCTGCTTTTCGAGCACCCGGAGGCAGGTTTTCGAAGCCGACCCGAAGGTCCCGAGGGAGCTACCGGCGCCAAGGTCGAGGCACAAGATGCTTTGGCCCCTGCTTTTCGAGCACCCGGAGGCAGGTTTTCGAAGCCGACCCGAAGGTCCCGAGGGAGCTACCGGCGCCAAGGTCGAGGCACAAGATGCTTTGGCCCCTGCTTTTCGAGCACCCGGAGGCAGGTTTTCGAAGCCGACCCGAAGGTCCCGAGGGAGCTACCGGCGCCAAGGTCGAGGCACAAGATGCTTTGGCCCCTGCTTTTCGAGCACCCGGAGGCAGGTTTTCGAAGCCGACCCGAAGGTCCCGAGGGAGCTACCGGCGCCAAGGTCGAGGCACAAGATGCTTTGGCCCCTGCTTTTCGAGCACCCGGAGGCAGGTTTTCGAAGCCGACCCGAAGGTCCCGAGGGAGCTACCGGCGCCAAGGTCGAGGCACAAGATGCTTTGGCCCCTGCTTTTCGAGCACCCGGAGGCAGGTTTTCGAAGCCGACCCGAAGGTCCCGAGGGAGCTACCGGCGCCAAGGTCGAGGCACAAGATGCTTTGGCCCCTGCTTTTCGAGCACCCGGAGGCAGGTTTTCGAAGCCGACCCGAAGGTCCCGAGGGAGCTACCGGCGCCAAGGTCGAGGCACAAGATGCTTTGGCCCCTGCTTTTCGAGCACCCGGAGGCAGGTTTTCGAAGCCGACCCGAAGGTCCCGAGGGAGCTACCGGCGCCAAGGTCGAGGCACAAGATGCTTTGGCCCCTGCTTTTCGAGCACCCGGAGGCAGGTTTTCGAAGCCGACCCGAAGGTCCCGAGGGAGCTACCGGCGCCAAGGTCGAGGCACACGATGCTTTGGCCCCTGCTTTTCGAGCACCCGGAGGCAGGTTTTCGAAGCCGACCCGAAGGTCCCGAGGGAGCTACCGGCGCCAAGGTCGAGGCACAAGATGCTTTGGCCCCTGCTTTTCGAGCACCCGGAGGCAGGTTTTCGAAGCCGACCCGAAGGTCCCGAGGGAGCTACCGGCGCCAAGGTCGAGGCACACGATGCTTTGGCCCCTGCTTTTCGAGCACCCGGAGGCAGGTTTTCGAAGCCGACCCGAAGGTCCCGAGGGAGCTACCGGCGCCAAGGTCGAGGCACAAGATGCTTTGGCCCCTGCTTTTCGAGCACCCGGAGGCAGGTTTTCGAAGCCGACCCGAAGGTCCCGAGGGAGCTACCGGCGCCAAGGTCGAGGCACAAGATGCTTTGGCCCCTGCTTTTCGAGCACCCGGAGGCAGGTTTTCGAAGCCGACCCGAAGGTCCCGAGGGAGCTACCGGCGCCAAGGTCGAGGCACAAGATGCTTTGGCCCCTGCTTTTCGAGCACCCGGAGGCAGGTTTTCGAAGCCGACCCGAAGGTCCCGAGGGAGCTACCGGCGCCAAGGTCGAGGCACAAGATGCTTTGGCCCCTGCTTTTCGAGCACCCGGAGGCAGGTTTTCGAAGCCGACCCGAAGGTCCCGAGGGAGCTACCGGCGCCAAGGTCGAGGCACAAGATGCTTTGGCCCCTGCTTTTCGAGCACCCGGAGGCAGGTTTTCGAAGCCGACCCGAAGGTCCCGAGGGAGCTACCGGCGCCAAGGTCGAGGCACAAGATGCTTTGGCCCCTGCTTTTCGAGCACCCGGAGGCAGGTTTTCGAAGCCGACCCGAAGGTCCCGAGGGAGCTACCGGCGCCAAGGTCGAGGCACACGATGCTTTGGCCCCTGCTTTTCGAGCACCCGGAGGCAGGTTTTCGAAGCCGACCCGAAGGTCCCGAGGGAGCTACCGGCGCCAAGGTCGAGGCACAAGATGCTTTGGCCCCTGCTTTTCGAGCACCCGGAGGCAGGTTTTCGAAGCCGACCCGAAGGTCCCGAGGGAGCTACCGGCGCCAAGGTCGAGGCACAAGATGCTTTGGCCCCTGCTTTTCGAGCACCCGGAGGCAGGTTTTCGAAGCCGACCCGAAGGTCCCGAGGGAGCTACCGGCGCCAAGGTCGAGGCACAAGATGCTTTGGCCCCTGCTTTTCGAGCACCCGGAGGCAGGTTTTCGAAGCCGACCCGAAGGTCCCGAGGGAGCTACCGGCGCCAAGGTCGAGGCACAAGATGCTTTGGCCCCTGCTTTTCGAGCACCCGGAGGCAGGTTTTCGAAGCCGACCCGAAGGTCCCGAGGGAGCTACCGGCGCCAAGGTCGAGGCACAAGATGCTTTGGCCCCTGCTTTTCGAGCACCCGGAGGCAGGTTTTCGAAGCCGACCCGAAGGTCCCGAGGGAGCTACCGGCGCCAAGGTCGAGGCACAAGATGCTTTGGCCCCTGCTTTTCGAGCACCCGGAGGCAGGTTTTCGAAGCCGACCCGAAGGTCCCGAGGGAGCTACCGGCGCCAAGGTCGAGGCACAAGATGCTTTGGCCCCTGCTTTTCGAGCACCCGGAGGCAGGTTTTCGAAGCCGACCCGAAGGTCCCGAGGGAGCTACCGGCGCCAAGGTCGAGGCACAAGATGCTTTGGCCCCTGCTTTTCGAGCACCCGGAGGCAGGTTTTCGAAGCCGACCCGAAGGTCCCGAGGGAGCTACCGGCGCCAAGGTCGAGGCACAAGATGCTTTGGCCCCTGCTTTTCGAGCACCCGGAGGCAGGTTTTCGAAGCCGACCCGAAGGTCCCGAGGGAGCTACCGGCGCCAAGGTCGAGGCACAAGATGCTTTGGCCCCTGCTTTTCGAGCACCCGGAGGCAGGTTTTCGAAGCCGACCCGAAGGTCCCGAGGGAGCTACCGGCGCCAAGGTCGAGGCACACGATGCTTTGGCCCCTGCTTTTCGAGCACCCGGAGGCAGGTTTTCGAAGCCGACCCGAAGGTCCCGAGGGAGCTACCGGCGCCAAGGTCGAGGCACAAGATGCTTTGGCCCCTGCTTTTCGAGCACCCGGAGGCAGGTTTTCGAAGCCGACCCGAAGGTCCCGAGGGAGCTACCGGCGCCAAGGTCGAGGCACAAGATGCTTTGGCCCCTGCTTTTCGAGCACCCGGAGGCAGGTTTTCGAAGCCGACCCGAAGGTCCCGAGGGAGCTACCGGCGCCAAGGTCGAGGCACAAGATGCTTTGGCCCCTGCTTTTCGAGCACCCGGAGGCAGGTTTTCGAAGCCGACCCGAAGGTCCCGAGGGAGCTACCGGCGCCAAGGTCGAGGCACAAGATGCTTTGGCCCCTGCTTTTCGAGCACCCGGAGGCAGGTTTTCGAAGCCGACCCGAAGGTCCCGAGGGAGCTACCGGCGCCAAGGTCGAGGCACACGATGCTTTGGCCCCTGCTTTTCGAGCACCCGGAGGCAGGTTTTCGAAGCCGACCCGAAGGTCCCGAGGGAGCTACCGGCGCCAAGGTCGAGGCACAAGATGCTTTGGCCCCTGCTTTTCGAGCACCCGGAGGCAGGTTTTCGAAGCCGACCCGAAGGTCCCGAGGGAGCTACCGGCGCCAAGGTCGAGGCACAAGATGCTTTGGCCCCTGCTTTTCGAGCACCCGGAGGCAGGTTTTCGAAGCCGACCCGAAGGTCCCGAGGGAGCTACCGGCGCCAAGGTCGAGGCACACGATGCTTTGGCCCCTGCTTTTCGAGCACCCGGAGGCAGGTTTTCGAAGCCGACCCGAAGGTCCCGAGGGAGCTACCGGCGCCAAGGTCGAGGCACAAGATGCTTTGGCCCCTGCTTTTCGAGCACCCGGAGGCAGGTTTTCGAAGCCGACCCGAAGGTCCCGAGGGAGCTACCGGCGCCAAGGTCGAGGCACAAGATGCTTTGGCCCCTGCTTTTCGAGCACCCGGAGGCAGGTTTTCGAAGCCGACCCGAAGGTCCCGAGGGAGCTACCGGCGCCAAGGTCGAGGCACAAGATGCTTTGGCCCCTGCTTTTCGAGCACCCGGAGGCAGGTTTTCGAAGCCGACCCGAAGGTCCCGAGGGAGCTACCGGCGCCAAGGTCGAGGCACAAGATGCTTTGGCCCCTGCTTTTCGAGCACCCGGAGGCAGGTTTTCGAAGCCGACCCGAAGGTCCCGAGGGAGCTACCGGCGCCAAGGTCGAGGCACACGATGCTTTGGCCCCTGCTTTTCGAGCACCCGGAGGCAGGTTTTCGAAGCCGACCCGAAGGTCCCGAGGGAGCTACCGGCGCCAAGGTCGAGGCACAAGATGCTTTGGCCCCTGCTTTTCGAGCACCCGGAGGCAGGTTTTCGAAGCCGACCCGAAGGTCCCGAGGGAGCTACCGGCGCCAAGGTCGAGGCACAAGATGCTTTGGCCCCTGCTTTTCGAGCACCCGGAGGCAGGTTTTCGAAGCCGACCCGAAGGTCCCGAGGGAGCTACCGGCGCCAAGGTCGAGGCACAAGATGCTTTGGCCCCTGCTTTTCGAGCACCCGGAGGCAGGTTTTCGAAGCCGACCCGAAGGTCCCGAGGGAGCTACCGGCGCCAAGGTCGAGGCACAAGATGCTTTGGCCCCTGCTTTTCGAGCACCCGGAGGCAGGTTTTCGAAGCCGACCCGAAGGTCCCGAGGGAGCTACCGGCGCCAAGGTCGAGGCACACGATGCTTTGGCCCCTGCTTTTCGAGCACCCGGAGGCAGGTTTTCGAAGCCGACCCGAAGGTCCCGAGGGAGCTACCGGCGCCAAGGTCGAGGCACAAGATGCTTTGGCCCCTGCTTTTCGAGCACCCGGAGGCAGGTTTTCGAAGCCGACCCGAAGGTCCCGAGGGAGCTACCGGCGCCAAGGTCGAGGCACAAGATGCTTTGGCCCCTGCTTTTCGAGCACCCGGAGGCAGGTTTTCGAAGCCGACCCGAAGGTCCCGAGGGAGCTACCGGCGCCAAGGTCGAGGCACAAGATGCTTTGGCCCCTGCTTTTCGAGCACCCGGAGGCAGGTTTTCGAAGCCGACCCGAAGGTCCCGAGGGAGCTACCGGCGCCAAGGTCGAGGCACACGATGCTTTGGCCCCTGCTTTTCGAGCACCCGGAGGCAGGTTTTCGAAGCCGACCCGAAGGTCCCGAGGGAGCTACCGGCGCCAAGGTCGAGGCACAAGATGCTTTGGCCCCTGCTTTTCGAGCACCCGGAGGCAGGTTTTCGAAGCCGACCCGAAGGTCCCGAGGGAGCTACCGGCGCCAAGGTCGAGGCACAAGATGCTTTGGCCCCTGCTTTTCGAGCACCCGGAGGCAGGTTTTCGAAGCCGACCCGAAGGTCCCGAGGGAGCTACCGGCGCCAAGGTCGAGGCACAAGATGCTTTGGCCCCTGCTTTTCGAGCACCCGGAGGCAGGTTTTCGAAGCCGACCCGAAGGTCCCGAGGGAGCTACCGGCGCCAAGGTCGAGGCACACGATGCTTTGGCCCCTGCTTTTCGAGCACCCGGAGGCAGGTTTTCGAAGCCGACCCGAAGGTCCCGAGGGAGCTACTGGCGCCAAGGTCGAGGCACAAGATGCTTTGGCCCCTGCTTTTCGAGCACCCGGAGGCAGGTTTTCGAAGCCGACCCGAAGGTCCCGAGGGAGCTACCGGCGCCAAGGTCGAGGCACAAGATGCTTTGGCCCCTGCTTTTCGAGCACCCGGAGGCAGGTTTTCGAAGCCGACCCGAAGGTCCCGAGGGAGCTACCGGCGCCAAGGTCGAGGCACAAGATGCTTTGGCCCCTGCTTTTCGAGCACCCGGAGGCAGGTTTTCGAAGCCGACCCGAAGGTCCCGAGGGAGCTACCGGCGCCAAGGTCGAGGCACAAGATGCTTTGGCCCCTGCTTTTCGAGCACCCGGAGGCAGGTTTTCGAAGCCGACCCGAAGGTCCCGAGGGAGCTACCGGCGCCAAGGTCGAGGCACAAGATGCTTTGGCCCCTGCTTTTCGAGCACCCGGAGGCAGGTTTTCGAAGCCGACCCGAAGGTCCCGAGGGAGCTACCGGCGCCAAGGTCGAGGCACAAGATGCTTTGGCCCCTGCTTTTCGAGCACCCGGAGGCAGGTTTTCGAAGCCGACCCGAAGGTCCCGAGGGAGCTACCGGCGCCAGGGTCGAGGCACAAGATGCTTTGGCCCCTGCTTTTCGAGCACCCGGAGGCAGGTTTTCGAAGCCGACCCGAAGGTCCCGAGGGAGCTACCGGCGCCAAGGTCGAGGCACAAGATGCTTTGGCCCCTGCTTTTCGAGCACCCGGAGGCAGGTTTTCGAAGCCGACCCGAAGGTCCCGAGGGAGCTACCGGCGCCAAGGTCGAGGCACAAGATGCTTTGGCCCCTGCTTTTCGAGCACCCGGAGGCAGGTTTTCGAAGCCGACCCGAAGGTCCCGAGGGAGCTACCGGCGCCAAGGTCGAGGCACAAGATGCTTTGGCCCCTGCTTTTCGAGCACCCGGAGGCAGGTTTTCGAAGCCGACCCGAAGGTCCCGAGGGAGCTACCGGCGCCAAGGTCGAGGCACACGATGCTTTGGCCCCTGCTTTTCGAGCACCCGGAGGCAGGTTTTCGAAGCCGACCCGAAGGTCCCGAGGGAGCTACCGGCGCCAAGGTCGAGGCACAAGATGCTTTGGCCCCTGCTTTTCGAGCACCCGGAGGCAGGTTTTCGAAGCCGACCCGAAGGTCCCGAGGGAGCTACCGGCGCCAAGGTCGAGGCACAAGATGCTTTGGCCCCTGCTTTTCGAGCACCCGGAGGCAGGTTTTCGAAGCCGACCCGAAGGTCCCGAGGGAGCTACTGGCGCCAAGGTCGAGGCACAAGATGCTTTGGCCCCTGCTTTTCGAGCACCCGGAGGCAGGTTTTCGAAGCCGACCCGAAGGTCCCGAGGGAGCTACCGGCGCCAAGGTCGAGGCACAAGATGCTTTGGCCCCTGCTTTTCGAGCACCCGGAGGCAGGTTTTCGAAGCCGACCCGAAGGTCCCGAGGGAGCTACCGGCGCCAAGGTCGAGGCACAAGATGCTTTGGCCCCTGCTTTTCGAGCACCCGGAGGCAGGTTTTCGAAGCCGACCCGAAGGTCCCGAGGGAGCTACCGGCGCCAAGGTCGAGGCACAAGATGCTTTGGCCCCTGCTTTTCGAGCACCCGGAGGCAGGTTTTCGAAGCCGACCCGAAGGTCCCGAGGGAGCTACCGGCGCCAAGGTCGAGGCACAAGATGCTTTGGCCCCTGCTTTTCGAGCACCCGGAGGCAGGTTTTCGAAGCCGACCCGAAGGTCCCGAGGGAGCTACCGGCGCCAAGGTCGAGGCACAAGATGCTTTGGCCCCTGCTTTTCGAGCACCCGGAGGCAGGTTTTCGAAGCCGACCCGAAGGTCCCGAGGGAGCTACCGGCGCCAAGGTCGAGGCACAAGATGCTTTGGCCCCTGCTTTTCGAGCACCCGGAGGCAGGTTTTCGAAGCCGACCCGAAGGTCCCGAGGGAGCTACCGGCGCCAAGGTCGAGGCACACGATGCTTTGGCCCCTGCTTTTCGAGCACCCGGAGGCAGGTTTTCGAAGCCGACCCGAAGGTCCCGAGGGAGCTACCGGCGCCAAGGTCGAGGCACACGATGCTTTGGCCCCTGCTTTTCGAGCACCCGGAGGCAGGTTTTCGAAGCCGACCCGAAGGTCCCGAGGGAGCTACCGGCGCCAAGGTCGAGGCACAAGATGCTCTGGCCCCTGCTTTTCGAGCACCCGGAGGCAGGTTTTCGAAGCCGACCCGAAGGTCCCGAGGGAGCTACCGGCGCCAAGGTCGAGGCACAAGATGCTTTGGCCCCTGCTTTTCGAGCACCCGGAGGCAGGTTTTCGAAGCCGACCCGAAGGTCCCGAGGGAGCTACCGGCGCCAAGGTCGAGGCACACGATGCTTTGGCCCCTGCTTTTCGAGCACCCGGAGGCAGGTTTTCGAAGCCGACCCGAAGGTCCCGAGGGAGCTACCGGCGCCAAGGTCGAGGCACAAGATGCTTTGGCCCCTGCTTTTCGAGCACCCGGAGGCAGGTTTTCGAAGCCGACCCGAAGGTCCCGAGGGAGCTACCGGCGCCAAGGTCGAGGCACAAGATGCTTTGGCCCCTGCTTTTCGAGCACCCGGAGGCAGGTTTTCGAAGCCGACCCGAAGGTCCCGAGGGAGCTACCGGCGCCAAGGTCGAGGCACAAGATGCTTTGGCCCCTGCTTTTCGAGCACCCGGAGGCAGGTTTTCGAAGCCGACCCGAAGGTCCCGAGGGAGCTACCGGCGCCAAGGTCGAGGCACAAGATGCTTTGGCCCCTGCTTTTCGAGCACCCGGAGGCAGGTTTTCGAAGCCGACCCGAAGGTCCCGAGGGAGCTACCGGCGCCAAGGTCGAGGCACAAGATGCTTTGGCCCCTGCTTTTCGAGCACCCGGAGGCAGGTTTTCGAAGCCGACCCGAAGGTCCCGAGGGAGCTACCGGCGCCAAGGTCGAGGCACAAGATGCTTTGGCCCCTGCTTTTCGAGCACCCGGAGGCAGGTTTTCGAAGCCGACCCGAAGGTCCCGAGGGAGCTACCGGCGCCAAGGTCGAGGCACAAGATGCTTTGGCCCCTGCTTTTCGAGCACCCGGAGGCAGGTTTTCGAAGCCGACCCGAAGGTCCCGAGGGAGCTACCGGCGCCAAGGTCGAGGCACAAGATGCTTTGGCCCCTGCTTTTCGAGCACCCGGAGGCAGGTTTTCGAAGCCGACCCGAAGGTCCCGAGGGAGCTACCGGCGCCAAGGTCGAGGCACACGATGCTTTGGCCCCTGCTTTTCGAGCACCCGGAGGCAGGTTTTCGAAGCCGACCCGAAGGTCCCGAGGGAGCTACCGGCGCCAAGGTCGAGGCACAAGATGCTTTGGCCCCTGCTTTTCGAGCACCCGGAGGCAGGTTTTCGAAGCCGACCCGAAGGTCCCGAGGGAGCTACCGGCGCCAAGGTCGAGGCACAAGATGCTTTGGCCCCTGCTTTTCGAGCACCCGGAGGCAGGTTTTCGAAGCCGACCCGAAGGTCCCGAGGGAGCTACCGGCGCCAAGGTCGAGGCACACGATGCTTTGGCCCCTGCTTTTCGAGCACCCGGAGGCAGGTTTTCGAAGCCGACCCGAAGGTCCCGAGGGAGCTACCGGCGCCAAGGTCGAGGCACAAGATGCTTTGGCCCCTGCTTTTCGAGCACCCGGAGGCAGGTTTTCGAAGCCGACCCGAAGGTCCCGAGGGAGCTACCGGCGCCAAGGTCGAGGCACAAGATGCTTTGGCCCCTGCTTTTCGAGCACCCGGAGGCAGGTTTTCGAAGCCGACCCGAAGGTCCCGAGGGAGCTACCGGCGCCAAGGTCGAGGCACAAGATGCTTTGGCCCCTGCTTTTCGAGCACCCGGAGGCAGGTTTTCGAAGCCGACCCGAAGGTCCCGAGGGAGCTACCGGCGCCAAGGTCGAGGCACAAGATGCTTTGGCCCCTGCTTTTCGAGCACCCGGAGGCAGGTTTTCGAAGCCGACCCGAAGGTCCCGAGGGAGCTACCGGCGCCAAGGTCGAGGCACACGATGCTTTGGCCCCTGCTTTTCGAGCACCCGGAGGCAGGTTTTCGAAGCCGACCCGAAGGTCCCGAGGGAGCTACCGGCGCCAAGGTCGAGGCACAAGATGCTTTGGCCCCTGCTTTTCGAGCACCCGGAGGCAGGTTTTCGAAGCCGACCCGAAGGTCCCGAGGGAGCTACCGGCGCCAAGGTCGAGGCACAAGATGCTTTGGCCCCTGCTTTTCGAGCACCCGGAGGCAGGTTTTCGAAGCCGACCCGAAGGTCCCGAGGGAGCTACCGGCGCCAAGGTCGAGGCACAAGATGCTTTGGCCCCTGCTTTTCGAGCACCCGGAGGCAGGTTTTCGAAGCCGACCCGAAGGTCCCGAGGGAGCTACCGGCGCCAAGGTCGAGGCACAAGATGCTTTGGCCCCTGCTTTTCGAGCACCCGGAGGCAGGTTTTCGAAGCCGACCCGAAGGTCCCGAGGGAGCTACCGGCGCCAAGGTCGAGGCACAAGATGCTTTGGCCCCTGCTTTTCGAGCACCCGGAGGCAGGTTTTCGAAGCCGACCCGAAGGTCCCGAGGGAGCTACCGGCGCCAAGGTCGAGGCACAAGATGCTTTGGCCCCTGCTTTTCGAGCACCCGGAGGCAGGTTTTCGAAGCCGACCCGAAGGTCCCGAGGGAGCTACCGGCGCCAAGGTCGAGGCACAAGATGCTTTGGCCCCTGCTTTTCGAGCACCCGGAGGCAGGTTTTCGAAGCCGACCCGAAGGTCCCGAGGGAGCTACTGGCGCCAAGGTCGAGGCACAAGATGCTTTGGCCCCTGCTTTTCGAGCACCCGGAGGCAGGTTTTCGAAGCCGACCCGAAGGTCCCGAGGGAGCTACCGGCGCCAAGGTCGAGGCACAAGATGCTTTGGCCCCTGCTTTTCGAGCACCCGGAGGCAGGTTTTCGAAGCCGACCCGAAGGTCCCGAGGGAGCTACCGGCGCCAAGGTCGAGGCACACGATGCTTTGGCCCCTGCTTTTCGAGCACCCGGAGGCAGGTTTTCGAAGCCGACCCGAAGGTCCCGAGGGAGCTACCGGCGCCAAGGTCGAGGCACAAGATGCTTTGGCCCCTGCTTTTCGAGCACCCGGAGGCAGGTTTTCGAAGCCGACCCGAAGGTCCCGAGGGAGCTACCGGCGCCAAGGTCGAGGCACAAGATGCTTTGGCCCCTGCTTTTCGAGCACCCGGAGGCAGGTTTTCGAAGCCGACCCGAAGGTCCCGAGGGAGCTACCGGCGCCAAGGTCGAGGCACAAGATGCTTTGGCCCCTGCTTTTCGAGCACCCGGAGGCAGGTTTTCGAAGCCGACCCGAAGGTCCCGAGGGAGCTACCGGCGCCAAGGTCGAGGCACAAGATGCTTTGGCCCCTGCTTTTCGAGCACCCGGAGGCAGGTTTTCGAAGCCGACCCGAAGGTCCCGAGGGAGCTACCGGCGCCAAGGTCGAGGCACAAGATGCTTTGGCCCCTGCTTTTCGAGCACCCGGAGGCAGGTTTTCGAAGCCGACCCGAAGGTCCCGAGGGAGCTACCGGCGCCAAGGTCGAGGCACAAGATGCTTTGGCCCCTGCTTTTCGAGCACCCGGAGGCAGGTTTTCGAAGCCGACCCGAAGGTCCCGAGGGAGCTACCGGCGCCAAGGTCGAGGCACAAGATGCTTTGGCCCCTGCTTTTCGAGCACCCGGAGGCAGGTTTTCGAAGCCGACCCGAAGGTCCCGAGGGAGCTACCGGCGCCAAGGTCGAGGCACAAGATGCTTTGGCCCCTGCTTTTCGAGCACCCGGAGGCAGGTTTTCGAAGCCGACCCGAAGGTCCCGAGGGAGCTACCGGCGCCAAGGTCGAGGCACACGATGCTTTGGCCCCTGCTTTTCGAGCACCCGGAGGCAGGTTTTCGAAGCCGACCCGAAGGTCCCGAGGGAGCTATCGGCGCCAACGTCGAGGCACAAGATGCTTTGGCCCCTGCTTTTCGAGCACCCGGAGGCAGGTTTTCGAAGCCGACCCGAAGGTCCCGAGGGAGCTACCGGCGCCAAGGTCGAGGCACAAGATGCTTTGGCCCCTGCTTTTCGAGCACCCGGAGGCAGGTTTTCGAAGCCGACCCGAAGGTCCCGAGGGAGCTACCGGCGCCAAGGTCGAGGCACAAGATGCTTTGGCCCCTGCTTTTCGAGCACCCGGAGGCAGGTTTTCGAAGCCGACCCGAAGGTCCCGAGGGAGCTACCGGCGCCAGGGTCGAGGCGAGGCACAAGATGCTCTGGCCCCTGCTTTTCGAGCACCCGGAGGCAGGTTTTTGAAGCCGACCCGAAGGTCCCGAGGGAGCTACCGGCGCCAGGGTCGAGACGAGGCACAAGATGCTCTGGCCCCTGCTTCTCGAGCACCCGGAGGCAGCACTCGCCTACCTGGGCTCTTGGCGAGGTACCAGATACTGGAGGACCCGCCCGACCCCCAAACCTCCGCCTTTCACGAAACCCCTCAGGCAGGAGGACCCAACTTTTCCGACGCGCTGGACCTCGACGCAACAAGCAGCGCTACAAGCTCGAACGACTGGGCTTGACGATGACTGCCGTGTAAGCGAAGATCGTCGAGTGTTCCGTTTCGAGACATTGCAATGTGTTCCAAAAATGTAAGCCTGAGCGCAATGAGCGAACCAACACCATACTGAAGATTATGTCACTGTCAAAGTTTACATGTCCGAGCTTCACATGGAGATCCCTAACTCAAGACACGCCAGGTGAAAAAGGAATACATCAACCTGAAGAGAGGGCCCAAACTCGGCCTGCTCAAAAAAGAAAAAACACGCAGAAATAGAACGTCGACCTGCTGAGGATTCCGTCTCCTCTCTCTCTCTCTCTCCCTGTGTCACTCTCTGGACGTGAGGGTGGGTGGGAGGGGCCATGCCGGGAGAGCTGCACATCATCGGGCAGCTGAGCCACGCGACGAATTTCTCGAAGAAGAACCTGTTCGTATTGTGGGAGGCCGTCACAGGCAGCCACTGGGAGCACATCGAGGGCAACGAGCAGGGGCAGACGCACATCCTCGAGGACTCCGGCGGGCCAGCGGGCGCCGTGTTCGCGCACCCGATCGACCTGCACTACAAGACGCAAAACATCCAAGGCTGGCCGAAGCTGGTGGTGCACGTCTGGCACCAGGATGACTACGGCAGGAAGGACTTCGTGTCATACGGCGTCGCCTACCTCCCTTGCCACACGTCAGGGTTCAGCGACGAGTTGGTCGAAGTGCAGACCTGGTCGCCCACGCCCCCGACGCTATACGGCAGGATGCGGGAACTGCTCTTGGGTGGAACGTCGCAGCTTAAAGACGACAACCTCGTGCACCGCATGGAAAATCGGTTCCGCCTGCAGTCCGCGCCTTCGGGGCAGGTGTTCTTCAAGCTTTCGCTCATGTCGCAGCACTTCGACCGCTTCTCGGTGACCGGCGTCTGAGGAACAGGCGCAAGCAGTCGCAGGCGTGTAGTCATCACCGATGCCACACTGGTTTCGACAGCGAAGTCAGTACTCTTTCCGCGCGGTAGTCAATGAACAGCACCCAACTACTTGTATAAGGTGTCACGGGTGCAGGGAAGTCCTGGTGCCAGACGTATCATACGGCGTCGCCTCCCTTCCCTGCCACACGTCAGGGTTCAGCGACGAGTTTGTCGAAGTGCAGACCTGGTCGCCCACTCCCCCGACGCTGTAGGGCAGGATGCGGGAACTGCTCTTGGGTGGCTCATGCACCGCATGGAGAATCGATGCCGCCTGCAGTCCGCGCCTTCGGGGCAGGTTTTCTTCAAGCTTTCGTAGCAGCACTTCGACCGATTCTCGGTGACCGGCGTCTGAGGAACATGCGCAAGCAGTCGCAGGCGTGTTCCCACGCAGTCATCACCGATGTCACACTGGTTTCGACAGCGAAGTCAGTACTCTTTCCGCGCAGAAGTCAATGGACAGCACCCAACTACTTGTATAAGGTGTCACGGGTGCAGGGAAGCCCTGCAGTAGCCAGACGTGTCATACGGCGTCGCCTCCCTTCCCTGCCACACGTCAGGGTTCAGCGAGGAGTTGGTCGAAGTGCAGACCTGGTCGGACGCTGTAGGGCAGGATGCGGGAACTGCTCTTGGGTGGAAGACGACACCTCATGCACCGCATGGAGAATCGATGCCGCCTGCAGTCCGCGCCTTCGGGGCAGGTGTTCTTCAAGCTTTCGCTCATGTAGCAGCACTTCGACCGATTCTCGGTGACCGGCGTCTGAGCCGCAGTCGTAGGCGTGTTCCTACCGCTTTCATCCCGGTGCCCGGTACCGTGAGGCCTGCACCAGTGGACTCGAAGCGTGCGTGGAGGCTCTACCAGCCGTTGACACGTGCAGTCAGTCGAATCAGGGGTTCCCACATGCAGCTCGTGTGAAGTGTGCCCGCCGTTGTCGGCTGTGGTGTGAACTGCTTGAAAGTGCACAATGTCAGCACCCGACGTGCCCATGCTCGCGTGCGGCCTTCGTCGTTCGTGCTGGCGCGCAGTGCTTGCCTAGCGCCGCGCACCGGCACTGTAATTTCAGTTGTACAAGTCTGTACACTGCATAGGACTGATTCAGAGTATTTAACCCCTTACCAGTACCAGGTACGATGGAAAGAGAGCGTTGTCCCCCGGGTACTGAAAGCTTCTGAGGAAACTCTGAGTCCAACGCAACGTTTTATGACTCCAAAACAGGGAACCTGGGGCACATTGGGAAGTTTCGCTGTACATCTATACATCTATTCTTGCAGCAGCAAATATCGATCCTTTTTGACGTGTCTTCGCCCTCAAGGCGTAGTGTCCGAACAACAGTCCGGGTCTGCTTTTTTGACCTCAAAGTATGTCCCCTGTCCGTAAAAGGTTGATTTAGATTCCGTCGAATACTAAACACTACGTACAAGGGGTCACCCGATAAAAAGAAGCATCGTTGCAATAACTGATGCTCACCCTTGCTCAACCCAGTCGTTCGTGGCAAACACACGAGAATCATTGCATGGGCTACGTTGATTTTGCAACATCCGATTAGCAGCGAACGAAGCACCAAACGAGTGCTTGGAGGCGAGTGTTAGGAGAGGAAGTTAGCTTGCATCTCAAAAAATGGTTCAGATTTCTTCGGGGCTTTCGTTGACGCAGCGCTGTTTTGGTATGCTGTACGAGCAATAGAGTTTCCGCCAGCCAGTACTCTCGGTCTCGTGGCTTTGGCCACTGCCCACGGACTCTACATCATCTTTGACGGACGCACCGAAGCATTCCTACAGAGCATCTTCAGCTCTTTCATTTCTTCTGGCCTCGCCCTCCTCTCTCACCCACTTAGACAGTCTTTTTCTAGAAAGAGTATTTCGGGCTTGTCTCGTCTCGTTCGTCGGTTTTCCTTCAACAGCAGCAAGGCGGGAGTCGTGTTCTAGTTGGTTTCGACTTGCGGCTGCAAGGTGCATGTGTAAGATAGTGGTCTGAAATTCCGGACACGCTACCGGTAGAAAGGTACCGTGCGGGACATGAAGGCAGGACGTTGTCAACTCTAGTTGCTTGACAAAAACTTGCTACCCGAAGAAAGGTACCGCCGTGCGGGTCACAAGGGAGGTGGGTGGGGATATTTCAAGAACGTGCTGGTCCCGTCTGCGCCGTGTTTCGGTCCTTTAAGCCACGGACACAGAAGGCGGACCATCATCAGCGCGGAACCTGAGTGTCTGCAGACAGGACTGCGGTGTGAGTCTGGTTTGTCAGGCGGCTGTTCGTAGCTCGTCACAGCCAGGACTACCCGTGCTACTAGAGCACAGGCGAATTCGTCACGGGGAGAAGGAGGTGGGTGGGGAAGGGTAAAGGCAGGACGGCACGTGCATGCTGCCCGTTTGTTGGCGTTTCCAAGTTGGAATTGTTCTAGGATCTACTTGGTGTTGTGAAAAGCCTTTCCGCAACAAGTTGAATATTCAGATGCACGCGGATTCTTAGAAATAGCTGCGGGCTGGCTATGAAGCAAGTTTGCGCCGTATGCACGCGGATTCAAAAATATTAGCTTGTCAGTTGGGTGTTTCCCTTAGAAACAAGCGAACCTCGTGTTCGTAGTCGGCTATCGACTTCCTGCTGCAAGACTCATGTGTGAGCCCCCTGCTGAGGGAACTGTTGACCATTCTCATTCACCAAAACTGTAACAAAGGTGGGCGCTCCGCGCGTGGCCGCAAACGGTGTGAAGGGTGGAGCATTGAGAAAATGGACGGCGTGTCCCGGCGGCAGCTCGTCGTCGGGGGCGTCGCGGCTTCTTGCCTAGCTGCTTCTGGTGTCGCCTGCTGCCTCCGCCGAAAGAAGGTGTGCCCAGCGTCAATATGCGTCCACCTACAGGTTCCTGTTCGTATCCTGGCCGTACAGATGCCGATACGGGTGGGGAGTTAAACTGTCCGGTCAATTTGCGGGTCACACACCGGCAAATCCAGTGTGAAATCCGTGTGTGACACCCGCAAATCCAGTGTGAAATCCGGTATGGCACCCGCAAATCCAGTGTGAAATCCGGTGTGTCACCCGCAAATCCAGTGTGAATTCCGTGTGTGAGTGAAATCCGTGTGTGACACCCGCAAATCCAGTGTGAAATCCGGTATGGCACCCGCAAATCCAGTGTGAATTCCGTGTGTGACACCCGCAAATCCAGTGTGAAATCCGGTATGGCACCCGCAAATCCAGTGTGAATTCCGTGTGTGACACCCGCAAATCCAGTGTGAAATCCGGTATGGCACCCGCAAATCCAGTGTGAAATCCGTGTGTGACACCCGCAAATCCAGTGTGAATTCCGTGTGTGACACCCGCAAATCCAGTGTGAATTCCGTGTGTGACACCCGCAAATCCAGTGTGAATTCCGTGTGTGACACCCGCAAATCCAGTGTGAAATCCGGTGTGGCACCCGCAAATCCAGTGTGAAATCCGGTGTGGAACCCGCAAATCCAGTGTGAATTCCGTGTGTGACACCCGCAAATCCAGTGTGAAATCCGGTACGGCACCCGCAAATCCAGTGTGAATTCCGTGTGTGACACCCGCAAATCCAGTGTGAAATCCGGTATGGCACCCGCAAATCCAGTGTGAATTCCGTGTGTGACACCCGCAAATCCAGTGTGAAATCCGGTATGGCACCCGCAAATCCAGTGTGAATTCCGTGTGTGACACCCGCAAATCCAGTGTGAATTCCGTGTGTGACACCCGCAAATCCAGTGTGAATTCCGTGTGTGAATTCCGTGTGTGAACCCGCAAATCCAGTGTGAATTCCGTGTGTGCAGTGTGAAATCCGGTATGGCACCCGCAAATCCAGTGTGAAATCCGTGTGTGAACCCGCAAATCCAGTGTGAATTCCGTGTGTGACACCCGCAAATCCAGTGTGAAATCCGGTATGGCACCCGCAAATCCAGTGTGAAATCCGTGTGTGAACCCGCAAATCCAGTGTGAATTCCGTGTGTGACACCCGCAAATCCAGTGTGAAATCCGGTATGGCACCCGCAAATCCAGTGTGAAATCCGTGTGTGACACCCGCAAATCCAGTGTGAATTCCGTGTGTGACACCCGCAAATCCAGTGTGAAATCCGGTATGGCACCCGCAAATCCAGTGTGAAATCCGTGTGTGAACCCGCAAATCCAGTGTGAAATCCGGTACGGCACCCGCAAATCCAGTGTGAATTCCGTGTGTGACACCCGCAAATCCAGTGTGAAATCCGGTATGGCACCCGCAAATCCAGTGTGAAATCCGTGTGTGACACCCGCAAATCCAGTGTGAAATCCGGTACGGCACCCGCAAATCCAGTGTGAAATCCGTGTGTGACACCCGCAAATCCAGTGTGAAATCCGGTATGGCACCCGCAAATCCAGTGTGAAATCCGTGTGTGACACCCGCAAATCCAGTGTGAAATCCGGTATGGCACCCGCAAATCCAGTGTGAATTCCGTGTGTGACACCCGCAAATCCAGTGTGAAATCCGGTATGGCACCCGCAAATCCAGTGTGAATTCCGTGTGTGACACCCGCAAATCCAGTGTGAAATCCGGTATGGCACCCGCAAATCCAGTGTGAATTCCGTGTGTGACACCCGCAAATCCAGTGTGAAATCCGGTATGGCACCCGCAAATCCAGTGTGAAATCCGTGTGTGAACCCGCAAATCCAGTGTGAAATCCGGTACGGCACCCGCAAATCCAGTGTGAATTCCGTGTGTGACACCCGCAAATCCAGTGTGAAATCCGGTATGGCACCCGCAAATCCAGTGTGAAATCCGTGTGTGACACCCGCAAATCCAGTGTGAAATCCGGTACGGCACCCGCAAATCCAGTGTGAATTCCGTGTGTGACACCCGCAAATCCAGTGTGAAATCCGGTATGGCACCCGCAAATCCAGTGTGAAATCCGTGTGTGACACCCGCAAATCCAGTGTGAAATCCGGTACGGCACCCGCAAATCCAGTGTGAATTCCGTGTGTGACACCCGCAAATCCAGTGTGAAATCCGGTATGGCACCCGCAAATCCAGTGTGAAATCCGTGTGTGACACCCGCAAATCCAGTGTGAAATCCGGTACGGCACCCGCAAATCCAGTGTGAATTCCGTGTGTGACACCCGCAAATCCAGTGTGAAATCCGGTATGGCACCCGCAAATCCAGTGTGAATTCCGTGTGTGACACCCGCAAATCCAGTGTGAAATCCGGTACGGCACCCGCAAATCCAGTGTGAATTCCGTGTGTGACACCCGCAAATCCAGTGTGAAATCCGGTACGGCACCCGCAAATCCTGTGTGAAATCCGGTACGGCACCCGCAAATCCAGTGTGAAATCCGGTACGGCACCCGCAAATCCAGTGTGAAATCCGGTGTGTCACCCGCAAAATCCAGTGTGGCACCCAAAGTGTCGGGCGTAGTACCCACACCCGACACTTAGACCGCACTCTTAGCTCCTCCACCCGGTGCGGAGTGCACCGTACGAAACCGGCTCGAATACACTATCTCATAGTGCATTGCTCAGGGTAGTCAAAGGCCTGATGCAACAAATTGCGCGAGAACGCACGGAAGAACCCGCGGCACAGCATCAGTCATTCCCCACGCGGGGGGGGATGGCCGTGGAACCCTCCCCTGGGAAGACGAAGGCCGGGGAGAGCCGGGGGCAGTGAAGTAACGAAGCCCGCGAACGGTGGGTGACCCCTCCGAACAGCCTCCCTGGCCCTGGCCCACGCCTGATGCCGCAACCCCTTAACCCGGGCGGCGGCGCTTTGGCATGAGCCAGGAACCTCAAGGGGAGCAGCGCGCGAGGCATCATCCACGCTTCAAAGGCCCACACTAATGCAACAAATGTACACTAATATCCTACAGAAACATGATCGGAACCGAGACAGAAGTCGAGCCTTGCTTTAAACCTTGCCTGATCGATACTGTATCGGAATATGCGCTCGGAACCAAAAGAAAACCTCTGAACGGAACCAAACTTGATCCAAACGTCATTAAAGCCTTGTCGACACTTGTCGGAACCACACTTGATCCAAGCCTTGCCGGTGCCTGGTTTATGCTCTATTGAAAATTGTTCGGATTCGAACGTCATCGAACTTGTCGACACACTTATCGGAACCATGACCCCAGACACATACTGTGTTTATTTGAGTAAACAATGCATTGTTGGTACTAAAAATTAGTAGTTGGCAGCGTACTAAATGAAACTTACCAAAGCAGGTGAGTCCCGCTCGTGCGCACAAACAAAAGAAAGCGCCATACTATTTTCGAACTCGTCATCGACGTGAAAGCACATACACCCTGTAGGATCCGACGCTGGACATCACCGAAACGTACACCGACGCCGAGAGGCGGTTTACGATACGATACGCCTCCGGGTGGATCGTGGAGTCGCAGCACGAGCATGCAACCGAGACGTTCACGTTCTTTGATCCCCGCAACCCGGGCCAGAAAGTGGTTCTTGTGATAGAAGCGATCCCGATGGATCTGAACCTCAAGGTCTACGCGAAGAACGCGAAGCTGAGCACCATCTCAGAGCTCTCCAGGCTCGGCGAAGTGAGCGAGGTATGTCACCCCACATTCCCAAAGGGCAGCTCGGAGTTGAATCGAGTTGGATTCTTCGGTCATGTTACCCATTCTTGTATCCAACTGGGCCCAAAAAGCACGCTCCCCACGTAGACTGCCACCGATTTAATGAGCCGTCTGCCACTGTTAATCCCACCCGAATCGCCCAGAGGGGGACCCTCTCGTCATGCGACGATGAAGGCCGGCACCATTTGACCACAACATTGGCTCGTTTTCATGTGTTC
Source organism: Diplonema papillatum (assembly GCA_030068145.1). Lineage (NCBI taxonomy): Eukaryota > Euglenozoa > Diplonemea > Diplonemida > Diplonemidae > Diplonema > Diplonema papillatum. The sequence continues at coordinate 283,919 of JAPJBO010000029.1, read as the reverse complement.
GTGCGTTCGCACTCAGACTTGTGGCAAACGACCGACAACAACCAACGACCTCGTACAGGTGACAACAAAAGCTGTTAAGCTGCCTCGACACTTCACGCAATACCTGTTGTCTTTGAAAGTTGACGATGTATCCGAATGCTACCTGTGGAACGCGTATGTCTTTCATCCCGAATCTGAAGTGGAGCTGGACTGTGTCTGTGGAAGTTGATACACGCAGCTCTGTGCAATTTCGAAGGGGCTAGATGCAGCCTCAGACGCTTAGCTTTCACGTGCAACGTTCCAAGTCGATCCATCGTCTCCGACCGCGTCGGTTCGCGCGCCGGGTGGACGCAACCAGGGACTGCGTTGCCTTGGGAGGCGTTCGCCGGGCGGTGGGTGCTGGCCCGGAGTTGCGGCGTCGGCATCCCCAGATAGTGCAACAGGCACACACGTGGGGTAGCCGTTGCAACCAACTCGCACCTCACACTCACAGGATGTGCATCAGCGAAGGTTACGGGTGGGGCATTCAGATATCTTGCGAAACCGAGGAGTTTGACAAGGTGTGCACACTATTCAAAGCGTCGGCACCGCGGGCGTAATCTAACCCACAGCGCCTGGGGTCCGTTGCAACCGTGCGCACCAAAGAGTTGCAGAGAGGACATATCGAAACAGGTCAAGCGGTGTGGGCTCTTTACCTTCGGAGGATTCGATCGTGAAAAAATATATTGCCGTTGCGTCACCACTTCGTGCAGTAAAATGCCGGCTTCGTCTTATAGCTCTACCGTGTAGTGTCTGTTGGAAAAGGTCAGCGCGGTGGCGCTGCCACCAAGACCTCACGCTCGGGCTGGTGGAAAGAGGCCCTGATACTGCTAAGGCGTGACTACCCCCGCCCCTGTCCTTTCCAGGGAGCCGCCGAATCTAGCCTGCACACCTGACGGTGTGCTGGCTACACCGCTTGTCTTGTTTCTATTGTGGTCTCTTTCTTGAGGGCAAGGTGTGTGCTCTTTACGCTGCCTGGGTGCGCCGGCGATGCCGAAATTTACACACCGCCCACGTTTTGCAGCTGGAAAGAAGACGGAAGTGATGCTAAACAGCATAGAAACAGTTTTGCTCAAGGGGCCGCTGGAACGACACGAAACGTGTATCCGCAGGATGGCAGCTGAAGTTCCCATCAAAGCGTTAGCCGCCGCCGTGGGCCGCGCAGCCGCTTGTAACACGGCGGCGATCCTCCGCGAGTCGAGCTCACCCGCCGGCTAGAGCGCCCCCAGCGCGGCGGCATCCGGCACCGTCACCCACCTGCGACTTACGCCCGCCGTAGCAGTACAAAGAGAAGTGAGGAGACCGGAACCTCCCCGGAGAGATGTGTCCCTGCACTCTAACTCTTCTCTCTTTCTCTCTCTCTCTCTCTTTCTCCCTGTCTCAAGGACCTATACAAAAACACACACTGTCTGTACAGGTTGTGCGATATGCGCAGAAGATGGCTGAGACACTCGGGTTCTGCACCTCTCTCTTCGATCGTATGACCCTGGGTCTTTTGCAAGGACTGTGACGCAGAGGCTATCTCAACGGCTGTCTGCGTACACTGCGCGAGCGGGCTTCGCCGCACTTTCTGTCGATATTAAGTACGTCTTACCTGCCGCAATGCACCACGTCCCGAAGTTTGATGAGTGCTCCACCGTTCGATTGAGGCTGGCCGACGGATGCTCGTTGGTGTGCGAAGATAGAGGGCAGAACTCCGAAAGAAGGTTTCCGTCAATCGACCGAAGACGGCTTCTACCAAGTTTGCAAGTCATCGAACGACTGCGGAGGGGGAGAATCCCGCGTTCCACGAGGAAGTGCCCCACCGATCGAGAACTGAGTTTGCAAAGTACCGCATTGATGATCGTGTTGAACCACATACGGACGCAGCGCGGATGTTAATTTTGGGGAAATGTACTACCATGCTTAGAAGGGGGTTTTGTAGGTCAAGAACGGGAGGGGCGCATGTGAAAGATTTCGTGGCAGATCTTTCAAACGCGCACCTCGACGCTGAATGAATACACACGGAAGTGACCCAGGACGGGCACCCGTGGCCTCTTGCAGACACCCGCGAATTAGCTTGAATCAACTACGCCAGACGGCGTAGTTCGTCCATATGTGGATAAAGGCTGTCTCTACCGTCATGCGGCGCCTACCTGAAATCAGTATCCACGGACTTGGCCCCAAACCTCCCACCCATCCCGTGCCTCCGCAGTGCATCTTCTTGCAGCTTACGATGGGAATGGTGTTGCCGAATACTGCACGCATTACCCGGTACGCGCGGGTGGCGCGGGTGGTGAGTCCACTTTCTCATGTGCAACGAAGAACTCAAATGACTGGGCGGGCAACCGTGCGGATTAAAAGTAGCTTCGAAGACGTGGTACCCGCGCCGGAGTTGAACACCCGAAGGTGTCCGAAAGAAATATGAAACGGAAGCCTTGTTGGCTGTTCCGAATCGATCGAGCCTCAACGGCCTGTTCTCCCACGAGCGAAGTTTCCCGCTTCTCGCTCTCTCTCTCTCTCGTCGGGAACGTTTGTTAGCGGGTACACTCCCGAGGGCACACTGCTGCCTTCCAGGACATCCCGAATGCCTCTTTTCAAAGCTCTTTCCATCTTTCATCACCCGAACCCGCACATTCTGTACTTGTTCGCCATCGGCCTCCGGGTGGTATTTAGCCTTGGCGGACCAGTCTGTACTTGTTCGCCATCGGCCTCCGGGTGGTATTTAGCCTTGGCGGACCAGTCTATACTTGTTCGCCATCGGCCTTCGGGTGGTATTTAGCCTTGGCGGACCAGTCTGTACTTGTTCGCCATCGGCCTCCGGGTGGTATTTAGCCTTGGCGGACCAGTAAAGTGCGAGTGCCATGAAGCCAGGCAAGCCGAATCAGAGGGATACCTGCCGATTTGGCTCGGCATTCCCAAACTGAGCGACTCGTGCTAGCAAGGAGTTTAACCAACATGCTCGTCGAGGAAATGCGGGGCTCTCATCCCCTTTCGAATAGGTCCAGACGTCTCAACCATAAACCCCAGAGAAGGGCAAGCAATGGTTCAGATTTGAACGCATCTCCAACTCTTACCACTCATCGGTTTCAGGGACTTTTAACCCTCTTTTCAAAGTTCTTTGCGTCTCATCCGTCGCTGTTGTAGTTCGCAGACATTTAGCCTTAGCAGGGTGGGATACCTGCCGATAAGTCAAGGAGGAGGAATACGGGACTCTCACCCTCTGTGGATACCCCATTCCAGGAGACTTACCTCGACGCCAGTTGTGTCCCCAAGCAGCTTGCGCCACATTCCAGATCCGAAGATCACCGGTCCAAGAAACCTTCGACTGCTTGGTCGCCACCCTGAAGCGATATCACGTCATCGGAACGAAAGCGAGACTTGCCAGCAGCTTGGACACGGCTAGCCGTAACCCACAACGAAAGCGTGCACCAAATACACAACCCGTAAACCATATAGCCCTTTCTTGCTCTAAGAGAACCCATTCATCAACGGTCACACGGAGACCCTAAAACCCCGGGATTTTCAAGCGAACTTTAACTCTGAAACAGGACTCTCCCCTGCCCCACCCCCGCTCAGAGGAAAAGAAGACAACCGATCGTCGCTGCAGTTGTGGCGTGAGAGGGGAAGGCGGGCATGTCGCCGTTTTTCGAGGCTACCCGTCTCGCCCTCCTCGTTGGCGCGGTGTTGGTATGCAAGACATTCCCCCCCCCCCCTGATTGGTATGCGTTCAAGAGCGAAACCAGAGGCAAAGAACGAGGTGCACACAACACCGCGGTGAAAAAAAGAATAAAGAGGAATAGTCCCTCAAGGTTCCAGACCCACCTGCGGAGTCTTACACTCCCTGCGACCCTTTTTCCCTTTCCCCTATTTTATTTTTACCAAACATGAAATGTTGGAGGAAATGAGAAGCTCGTCGCCGCAAACCGTGGCGTTTTCACTTGCGTCCTGAATCCAGCTTTACGTAAAAAACGATCAGGTACTGCGTTCTTCGACGAAGACTTGATGCTAGCATCAAACATGCATGCGAGGCAGTGTTCTGCCTAAACATTAAACTAAGTTTTTCCCCCCCTGCAAGGACCCACCGATGAGCTCTAACTCTGGATTGGTCTGCGTTCACACCGCCGTGGAAAATAAGAAAGAGGACTAGTCCCTCACGGTTTCATACCCTACCTGCGGAGTCTTACACGCATGAGAGGCAGTGTTTTCGTTGACCGCACTACCTGAGCCCATAACCTGGACGTGGTTTCAGGTAGCAAATTTGGCAAATGATCATGATCAGAAGGTCCTACTTGGGCGGTTCAGTTTCCTCACACATTGCATGTGGCTAAAACATCAAACTATGACTTTTCCCCTTCAGCCTTGTATGCCACCCGTTTCACCTACAGGTGTCGTCTTCCGAGACTGACCCAGCGGATTCCCATGGTGTAGCAACAGACGGAAAGCTTGCAGGTATGCCTCATATGGTTAGCAGCTCTTCCTTCTGATTTGAGAATCTTCCCAAACCCGTCCACAACACTCCCTACGTATTTTCATCCCCCGCACCCGTGCGATTGGAAAATCCTTTGTAGTGACAATGCTTTGTAAACACGAAAGGCTGGCAGCGTGTTTGGGAGAAGATTAGCCCGGCGATCATATTCACTCACCAAATCAATCACCAGCAGGCTAATCCTCCCTCGGCACGTACAAACGAACACACGCCTATTCTTTTTCCTACCTCTCCACAATACTCCCCGCGAGTCTTCACGTATCAATCCTTCACTATTTGGGAAACTGGCAGTCCTGGTGCTACCAGCTGGCGGAGCTGCGGGAAGGAAGGGGGTCCTTTCAACCTAAATATCAACGACCCAAAAGTCGTAGAACGAACTCTGTAAACACTCCATTCCACACCACCGGCCCAGACTCTGGTAACTACACAAAGGAAAGTCCCCTCGTAAGTCAAACGGAAACTTCATACTACCGACCGCTTAGCACAAGAAGACAGTCCGATGAAGCTAAAAACGAATACAGGAAGCGGCACGGCCCGGCTGGTGCTGGACGATCAGTTCAGGAGACCCGCCAGCGGCGGCACAGCAGCGACGGCTCCACCGCCTCCGAGCCTTCAGCAGCGAAGGCCGAAGACCCGCGAGCCGCCGGGCAAAGCCCGGCCCCGGACACCAAAGCCGAGATGGCGGCGCTGTCGGCGTTCGCTTCGGTTTGAGAAGCAGATCGAAGCTTGAGGGGAGTCCTTCCAACCTCAATATACCAAGCACACACCGCAAGCACACGAACCCACCCCCACCTACCCAGGCTCTGTTTTAACTGCTAAGGAAACCCCCCCGCAAACCCCTGATAAAGCTAGAAAAACCTCAACTCTAAAACTGATACGAATACAGGAAGCGGCACGGCCCGGCTGGTGCTGGACGATCAGTTCAGGAGACCCGCCAGCGGCGGCACCGCCTCCGAGCCTTCCGCAGCGAAGGCCGAAGACCCGCGAGCCGCCGGGCAAAGCCCGGTCCCGGACACCAAAGCCGAGATGGCGGCGCTGTCGGCGTTCGCTTCGGCGGCCGGCTCCGGCGGCGGCGGCGGTGCGCCGCCGCCGGAGCCGGCCGCGACGCCGGCGACCGCGACGCCGGCGCCGGAGCCGCGGCGGGAAACCGCCGCCGCCGACCCGCTGCCGGCGCTTCAAGACCCCGCGGCACCCCAGCGCGCCGCCGCCCCGGCCACGCGGAGGCCGATTCCCGAGGATATCGTCGACGCCTTGACGGTATTGCACTTTATTTTTTAAGCCACATGCAATGTGTGAGGAAACTGAACCGCCCAAGTAGGACCTTCTGATCATGATCCTTTGCCAGATTTGCCACCTGAAACCACGTCCAGGATTTGGGCTCAGGGTAGTGCGGTCAACGAAGCTGCTTTGTAGGAAATACTTGAGGAGACTGCCAGTTGCGATAGATCAAAGGGGGTAAATGTGCTGTAGCCCACACGAAACACAGGTAAATCTGGGTTTGTGGCGGGCGTAAGCGTTCAACAAAAAAGACCCACTTTGTAGTTGTATTGTTTTCTCCCCCTCTAGCCTCCTTCGAAATGAGCACAAGGCAGTCCCCCGAGTATTTTTTATTGAGTGGGATAAACACGCAGTCTTTTACCCTCCGAGGTTTTATTGTCGCAAACGAATCCCCGTGTGGTGCCCACGGCACACGGCACCAAGCATCCATGCGGAGCATCAAGCTCGTGTAACAGCCAGCGCACACGTATCAGGCTGCCACACAAACCCACATCATCGCACACACACGTATCAGGTTACCACACAACGCACATACACCCTCTCCGGTAGCTCCGGTCCGCTGACCTCCGCGGCCTTTGAAAAGTTTCTGTACTTTATTGGAGTTACGCCAGGTAAAGCGAATGATTGGAGGCATTGGGGAAATCGCTTCTTCGACCTATTCTCAAACTTTAAATGGGCGTGAGCTCGGGGTTACTTCATTGAACCCTGACGTAGAATCCTGGTTCTAAGTGGGCCACTTCTGGTAAGCAGGACTGGCGACGCGGGATGAATCGAGAGCTGACTTAAGGTAGGCTAAGAAGCCTCGCAGGGAGCTACCGGAGGAGGGGGGGAAACAGCCGACCCCGGCTGAATTAATGCCGGGGCTCTCGCAAAAAAGGGCCGAGGAGATTTTCCTCGCCTTCCAGGACGATGACCCATCGTTCTGGGAGAGCTTGAGCCCGGCTGTGAGACGTGAGCTCTGCGGCTTGGAAGATGAGCGTGAGGTGCTCGCGGTACTGGACGAGGCCGCGGCTGCGGTGCACCAGCTAGTTGACGACGACGCCAGTGACGATGACTTCGCCCTCGTCGACCCGGAGCACTGGAAGACGATGTCCCCGACGAGTGCCAACCTCAGACGCTTTGAGGACGCCGTCCGTCGGCTCTACCGGTTCAAGGGCAACCAGGCGTTGCAGGACCGAAGGGACGACATCACGGAAAAGGTTCGTGATCTGGTCCGATTGCGCCGGGGAGAATCAGGCCCCCCAAAGCTCATGTGGCTCCTGCGGCTAGGGGCGCTCTTTGATGAGTACGAGCAGGTGCATGCAGTCTACGAACTGCGGGACCCAGGAGCGGCGGGAGCAATGCGCCAGATCCAGCAAGTGGATCGGTTGCCCGAGAGAGTGAGACAGGCCAGGCGCCGTCTCACAGCGCAGTTCAAGGCCAAGCCAACCTTGAGGCCACCCTTGGCCCGGGGGGGCCCGGCGGCGCGAGAGGCCTGCCGCAACTTCAAGAACGGCAGGTGCATGAGGACGGACTGTCGTTTCCGGCACGCTGCGCCCCACGCTCCGTCCCGTGCCATGCGTAGGGTCCCCTCAAAAAACGACTGACTCCCCTCCCGAGGACTTCGAGGAGGGGCTGCGACATGGGCGAGCCGGATCGCGAGGTTCGAAGGGCGGGGAACGTCGACGAAGAGTTCGCCGCCGCCATGGTCGACAGGACCTTGACCGGGGAGCAGCTGGCGGCGTACACGCGGAGAGCTCCGGGTCAGAGGGGCAGGCCGAGAACCGGGGAGATGCGGACGGTCTCCGTCGGGAAGTACGTGGAAGTTCTGGGGGCGAGGCTTGGTGTGCCAGCAACGGAGCTCTCTGCAACGAAGAGGGCCATAGTCAAGGCCAGGCTCGAGCGCAGGGAGGTGCCTACGCATGCCCCTCCCATCACGCTGGAGCAGCAGCGCACCCTTGTCGAACGGCTGGTCGAGGGCGGCGACGAGCAGGTGACGGCGGCGGCTTGCCTGGCGTGGGCAGGCGCATTGCGGATGGCCGACCTGCGGGCCCTGGCCCCGAAAGACGTAGTTGTGGTGGAGCCCGGACTCCTGCGCGTTTCGTGGTGGACGACGAAGGAGGCGAACCTTCGGATGAGGGAATCCGAGGTGACGTACCGGGTTCCCCTGACCGTGTCGTCGAGGGTGAGGAGATGGGTGGAGCGCGGAGCCCGCTTCACCGAGGCCACCACCCGCAAGTTGCTGCGCGAGGCAAGGAGGGTGTTCCCGGTGTGTGCGGAGCACAGCTGGAAGCGCGGGGCGCTCCAGCATTTGGCCAAGAGCGGAGCGGACTGGGAGGAGCTCCTGCTCATGGCCCGGCACCAGTCGAGGGACACGCTGAAGCGCTACCTGTGGGGCTGCCTGACCCCGGACAGCGTGAAGACGGCCCGCGCATCGCTCCTACTCCACACGCCGCTGAACGGCGGCCTGATGGCGTCCTCAAGATGAAGGGCACCAGAAGGATCAGCACGTACTGCCCTGAGTATGCGTGCGACCTGAAGGGCTCGCATCCCCTGAGAGACTGGGTGGACAGCCGCCATCCCGGGGCTTCGAAACACCTAGACCGCCTGCTGTCGTGGGGGGAAAGTCGCACACAAGGCGACATGGGCGAGCAGAGTGAGGCGGACTTCGACAAAGAAATCGCGCTGGATGACTGGTTGCTGCACGATGGCGACGAGCACATAGAAGGAGTTCGGGCGCAGGAGATCGCGCTGTCCGAGCTGGTGGCGAGGACCTACTCGAAGGCGCCAAGCCCGACCTGCCGAACTGCCCGCGGACCCATCGACACCATGCCAGCAACGAAGGCAGACTACGGCAAGGTCGAGCGGGGCCTGTGGGAGGACGAGATCCGTGTGCTGAGGCAACTGACGCGGGAGCCCATGCTTCTGTCGCACGAGAGGCACCAGGCCCCGCCGAGCCTGGACATCACAGAAGGCGACCTGGTGGCGATGGTGCGAAGCGGCGTCATTCGGCCGGTCGACACGAGGCCACGGATCACCCTGAAAGTGTTCAAGATCCCCAAGAAGGGCAAAGAGGAAACCCGTCTGCTGATCGACGGCAGGCCTTTCGACAACCGCACCTCCCAACCCCTGTCGCCCATCACCCCCTCACTCCGCGATGTGGAAACATTCGTCCTGGATCACATGTGGTTCGCGACCCTGGACCTGCTCGGTTATTTTTACCAGCTTCCGGTGGCGAATGAACTCGGGGCGTACTTAGGTTTTCGAGCACAGGGCTCATACTATGCATTCTGTATTGCCGTCCCGGGCATTGCGCGTGCGCCGGCGATCGCCCAGCTGACGACCCTGGGCGTTCGCCGACGGGCTGGCATGGGAAACCGCAGTCTGGCGATATACGATGATATTGCCTACGGGGGCCCGACAAAGTCCGACGTCCTCGAGGATGAGCAGCGCCTCAGAGCCGCGCTGGCCGAGACCAACATCCAGATCCGAGAGGACAAGACGCAGGGCCCTGCGCAGGTCGGCGCGTTCAACGGTCTGGTGCTAGACCTAGCCGAGAAGACGCTCGCCATTCCGCGGGAATGGGTAGATGTCTGTCTTGCGCACGAGGCGCAGCGCGTGACGTCTTTTCGCGCTCTGGCCCAGCGCATTGGGTGTCTGCGCTGGGCGCTGTACGTGATGCGGTGCCCTGCTGCGGCGTATCCCGGGCTGCTGCGCGCGAGTCGGTTGGTGAGTGGTAGGTGTGTAACCTACCGGGACTGGGATACACTCGTGGTGCTTCCGCAGGAGCTGCTCGCGGAGCTCAAAGCCGGCGAGTGCTGGCTGGGTGACGTCTCCCCCCGCACAGTCAGACGCCCCGCGCGACGGATACACGTCTGGACAGACGCATCCGACCAAGGTGGTGGGGTGGTCGTCCTGGATCCGCAGCAACGGACCATCCTCGCGCGCGAAAGCTGGAGATGGAAGGACAGACTGGCGAGACTGGCTCCGCCGACGCCAATTCGGCGACGCGAGTTCGTGACGGCGATTTTGGGCGTCCTGCTGGCCAGGCACGTCACGACAGGGTGGGTGACGCTGGATGTCTTCCATGACAACAGCACCGCCGAGAGCCGCCACAGGAAGCTCGCGTCCCGCGGAGAACTGCCTCATCGTTGAAATGCAGGAGCGATTATACGATGTGGACGTGGCCACTCATCTCGTTCCGAGCGAGAACATGGTCGCCGACCTTGACACCAGAGACTGAGAGATGATTGAGGGGGGGGAAGGGCGGCGTGTTCTTTAAATAATGCCTAGTGTTCCTTCCGCGTGGAGGCACACGGAAGAGGGCCTCCGCAGGGGTGCCTACCCCCGCGAGTAATAAGGTGCCTCTTCCAAGGCAGGTTTTATCTAGCAAGGTGGCCGGTGCTTCCTCACGGGCCCCGACGCACGCCGCGTCCTCCTCCAAACCCTCACTGTCGTTTCTCTCCACTCTCTCTCTCTCTCCGCATGTGATACGAAGAAGCTAGGTTCGTCACGGCAGCCATCCCAGTGAAGGGAAATAAAATTGAGTGGGATAAACACGCAGTCTTTTTCCCTCCGAGGTTTTATTGTCGCAAACGAATCCCCGTGTGGTGTCCACGGCACACGGCACCAAGCATCCATGCGGAGCATCAAGCTCGTGTAACAGCCAGCGCACACGTATCAGGCTGCCACACAAACCCACATCATCGCACACACACGTATCAGGTTACCACACAACGCACATACACCCTCTCCGGTAGCTCCGGTCCGCTGACCTCCGCGGCCTTTGAAAAGTTCCCGCCCTCCCTCCCAGCTTCTGGATGCGATGAGGACATCGCTCCGTAGGATCTTTCCCTCGACAAGGAGTGTCCTCCTTCACAGATGAGAGCATCAGCGGGTCCATCCTCCGCTTCAGGAATGCTTCCTCCGCAGAGGAGAGCGTAACGTGTGCCTTCTTCCCTCCGCAGAGGGCTCCCCCGCAGGGAAGGCGTCGTGTTTGCAGCCACTCCCCTCCGCAGAGGGTTACTACCCACGTGGGTAAGACGGCTCGCTCCCTCCGCAGAGGGCTCCCCCGCAGGGGAGGCATCATGTATGCAGCTTGGCTTCCCTCCGCAGAGGGATCCCCGCAGGGAGACGTCCCACATATGGCCTGTTCCCTCCACAGAGGGCTCCCCCGCAGGGGAGGCGACGGCCAGCTCCCTCCGCAGAGGGCTCCCCCGCAGGGGAGGCATCGTGTATGCAGCTCCTTCCCTCCGCAGAGGGCTCCCCGCAGGGGAAAGGACGGCGCGCTCCCTCCGCAGAGGGCTCCCCCGCAGGGGAGGCATCGTATATGCAGCTTGGTCTTCCCTCCGCAGAGGGCTCCCCGCAGGGAGACGTCCTACGTAACGGCCTGTTCCCTCCGCTGAGGGCTCCCCCGCAGGGGAAGCGACGGCTGCACCCTCCGCAAAGGGCTCCCCGCAGGGAGATGTCCTACGTACGGCCTGTTCCCTCCGCTGAGGGCTCCCCCGCAGGGGAGGCGACGGCCAGCTCCCTCCGCAGAGGGCTCCCCCGCAGGGGAGGCATCGTGTATGCAGCTCCTTCCCTCCGCAGAGGGCTCCCCGCAGGGGAAAGGACGGCGCGCTCCCTCCGCAGAGGGCTCCCCCGCAGGGGAGGCATCGTATATGCAGCTTGGTCTTCCCTCCGCAGAGGGCTCCCCGCAGGGAGACGTCCTACGTAACGGCCTGTTCCCTCCGCTGAGGGCTCCCCCGCAGGGGAGGCGACGGCTGCACCCTCCGCAAAGGGCTCCCCGCAGGGAGATGTCCTACGTACGGCCTGTTCCCTCCGCTGAGGGCTCCCCCGCAGGGGAGGCGACGGCCTGCACCCTCCGCAGAGGGATCCCCCGCAGGGGAGGACGGCGCGCTCCCTCCGCAGAGGGCTCCCCCGCAGGGGAGGCATCGTATATGCAGCTTGGTCTTCCCTCCGCAGAGGGCTCCCCGCAGGGAGACGTCCTACATACGGCCTGTTCCCTCCGCTGAGGGCTCCCCCGCAGGGGAGGCGACGGCCTGCACCCTCTGCAGAGGGCTCCCCGCAGAGAGACGTCCTACATACGGTCTGCTCCCTCCGCTGAGGGCTCCCCCGCAGGGGAGGTGACGGCTCGCTCCCTCCGCAGAGGGCTTCCTCGCCGGATGCGCCGCGTGGTTATCTCTGTCCGCGAAGAGTACACCTCCTCAGAGGAGAACATCGGGCACGTGCGTGCATGAGGATGGAAGCGTGAACAGCGCATTCCCTCCGCGCTGCCGCGATCCTTTCTCCCTCCCCTTGTGTGACAAGGAAGAAAAAAAAACCTTGCGAACCCTAGATCTAGCTAATAAAGCCTAGTGTTCCTTCCGCGTGGAGGCACACGGAAGAGGGCCTCCGCAGGGGTGCCTACCCCCGCAAGTAATGAGGTGCCTCTTCCAAGGCAGGTTTTATCTAGCAAGGTGGCCGGTGCTTCCTCACGGGCCCCGACGCACGCCGCGTCCTCCTCCAAACCCTCACTGTCGTTTCTCTCCACTCTCTCTCTCTCTCTCTCCGCATGTGATACGAAGAAGCTAGGTTCGTCACGGCAGCCATCCCAGGGAAGGGAAATAAAAGCCACATGCAATGTGTGAGGAAACTGAACCGCCGTAAAGTAGGACCTTCTGATCATGATCATTTGTCGATTTGCCACCTGAAACCACGTCCAGGTTTTGGGCTCAGGGTAGTGCGAGGATGGATTGGCTCCACCGTGACCTTGCAGACTTCCGTGTCCGTCCTCCAACACATGTCGGCGTTCTGAGCGCGCAGCTCGGTCACCGCCTTCTCGAGCTTCGCCCTTCCCTCGTCGGCGTCCTGTTCGGCTGGCTACGAGTTTCCTGCTTTCCCGGCCTTCTTTCCTGTGAAAAGAATTCGGAAGGACGACACAGTTCAAGACAGAAATTAGCCCAGCATCTACCTGGTGCGCCTGACCCAGCGAGCGACGAGGGTCCAAAAATACAACTCGAGCTTCGCCCTTCCCTCGTCGGCGTCCTGTTCGGCTGGCTACGAGTTTCCTGCTTTCCCGGCCTTCTTTCCTGTGAAAGAATTCGGAAGGACGACACAGTTCAAGACAGAAATTAGCCCAGCATCTACCTGGTGCGCCTGACCCAGCGAGCGACGAGGGTCCAAAAATACAACCTGCCCCTTTTCTTTTTTAGAAACATTTTCTCCTTTCCTCCTTTACTTTGATCATAGGTGTCACGGCAAGTTTTGGCAGCCGCTGTGTAACAAAATTTTGACCTGTCTTCATGGCAGGTCAAATTTTAGATTTTGGATTAGCATGTACTTAAAAGAACTCAATGCTTAACAAAATTTGACGTGGGCGGCTTTAGATTTACATCTGAATGACACCTCAACACAAAACAAGTGTTGTCGACAACTAACAAGTAAAAGATTATAGCAAAACTACTCATTCCTTTCTTCCCCCCGGTACCGTCGATCCCGAAGAACGATCAGTTTGGTGTCTTTCCCTGCTCGGATTTGGTCCGAGCACCAGTCCCAATTGTAAGCTGTTGCACCTGCTTTATCCCGGGTTCTCAAGCGAAGCCTGAGATGTTGCCACTGCACTCTGCAACTCACACAGTGGCCGTATGACGTGTCGTTCGCGCAACGCGGCTTGCCCGTGGTGTTTCGACAGGACGGAGTATTCTTCGAAGGCACCACGACTGACCCGTACAACGGACTCGACGAGGACGTAGTCGGCTCCTGGACGGTGAGAGACGTCGACGGCCGGACGCAGATTGTTGCGCCCGGAGACCTCCGCGTGCGCGCCGAAAAGGACCTCTCGGTCCTGGCCGACGACAAGGAAGGCATCATCGCGAGCATCGAATCCACCGGCAGGGTCGTCGTTGAGCTGATAGAGGACGGGGTCAAGCAGGAGTTCCCGACGACCGCCGTCAAACCGACGGTGGCGAAGCCGGTGTTCGCGCCCGGGGACCGCGTCGACGTCAGGGACAGGCCGACGGCGGACTGGAAGACCGGCTCCGTCAGCCAGACGCAGCCCCTGCTCATCAAGGTCGACAACTGGAAAAAAGCGTTCAGCTTCTCAGAGGTCCGATTCCGGTTGCAAAAGGGGGCGGCGAAGCCGGCAGATGCGGACGACGAAGGTGTGCCGTACTTGCACAGGGGGGAAAATCTTAGCTTAAAATATTAGCCACATGCAATGTGTGAGGAAACTGAATCGCCCAAGTAGGACCTTCTGATCGTGATCATTTGCCAATTTGCCACCTGGAACCATGTCCAGGATTTGGGCTCAGGGTAGTGCGGTCAACGAAAACTCTAGTTTCCCTTTTCTACCTTCTCCTACTCGCGGTATACGGGTTTCTCCCTTCCATTCGGAGTCAACGCAGTTACGTCGAGTATTTTCGGACAAAAACGCGCGTGGGAAGGAGGGGAGGGCCACTACGCGAAGAACAAGAAACCTTTGACGAAATTCTTCTTTTTTATTTTCGAGACGGCGCGAGACAAAAAAAAGGACCCTAGCCCAAACAACTTCTGCCGGTAGAGTAGTCTAGCCAAAAGAAATCAACTGCCTTCGGGTAGGCTAGTGTGACACTAGTAACTTAACGTGACTAGTTGTCGTCGGGAAAAAAAAAAGAAAAAGGCCGCTCCGGTTCCAGGAACGTGACGGTCAACCACAGTTTGCAAGCTTGAGTCGGAGGCAGCACCGTGCTACAACCCGTCCGGTCTGCCCTGTGCGTCGTTTCGCACTTGAAAGCTTCGATTTTCACGGGGGAAACCTTTTTTTTGGGGCAACACTTCTATCTACCCTTCTACTATTACAGCCTCGTCATACTCGGTTGGTGACCGCGTTGAAGTGCGGGACGCAGCGGATGCAAACTGGAAAGTAGGCACCGTTACGACGCGTGACGGCGGCGTCTTCGTGCAGGTGGACGGCTGGAAGTCCGCCTACCGATGGAAATACATGAATCTGTTGCAAGTATGCACCTTCCACCCTTTTTTCTGCTCCAGCTTCTCATGCCCGACACAGCGATCTGCCACTACCCGGCGTGAAACACAGGCCAAGGAGTCTAACAACGTGTGCGAAGCGTAGGGAGTCATACCCACACGCCAACTTGCTGATTATCGTCGATCGAGTTGAATCGGTTTGAATCGTTTGGGTTAGAATGCAAAGAATCTGTGGCGATAATCTGCATCGGTTTGAATCGAGAATGTGGCGGTGCAAAGATCACTTAACCCGATCGATGCTCTGTTTGAAATTCTGGGTCCGAGAACGAGCATCGCTTATCTTCTGGAGTTAAATCGCAAGGTTTGATGAAATTGGATGGCGTTCGGTCAATGGATCTTCAATGAGAGCGACTGACGCGGCACACCCCCGGCCCTCATTTACGAGAGAGGATTTGACGTCGGGTACTCGTTGGGACCCAAAAGATGGTAAACTATGCCTGGATAGATTTCTCGTCGTGCACACGAAGTGAGACTAAAGGACCGTTCGGCCCCTGTTTGCACACCGAAAACATCGTAGACGGAGCACGATTCTCCGCGTATGGTAAGGATTGATACGTGAAGCCTCGCGGGGAGTATTGTGGAGAGGTAGGAAAAAAGAATATAGGCGTGTGTTTGTTTGTACGTGCCGGGGGAGGATTGGCCTGCTAGTGATTGATTTGGTGAGTGAATATGATCGCCGGGCAAATCTTCTCCCAAACGTACACGCGAGGGTTCCTGCTCCCGCTGAATCTGCCTTGAAACGCCGATGGTGGCGGGCAACAGGCCCGTGGTTGGATGCTCCCTTGAAGAATGGCCGCAAAATGCGAAAACATAAGAAGGAAACGGCCACAAAACAAGCCCGACCAAGCACGGTAAAGACCGGCGCAGGGCGAGACTGGCGGCAGCAATTGAAGGTTCGGGAAACAGTAAAGTTCGGGTGAAGCTATGTTCTGGTGAAGCAAAGTTCGGGCGGAGCAAAGTTCGGGCGAGCGGGCGAAGCAACCGCCAGTTGCAAATTCTCAAAGGAGAAATGTGCTGCAGCCCACACGAAACACAGAAGAAAGCGGATCTGGCGCTTCCTTTGTTTGTGCGCACTTCCTTCAAACCTGTTTTGTTATCTAACGGGAGCGACAGGATAGTACGCTGCCATCGTTCGGTTTTTGTTTTACATAAGCGCCAGCTTGAAAGGAAATGCTCGACGATGCTGCCCGACAAAGAACAGAAGGGATCCCAAGTGCTGTAACTACCGAACCACGTGTTGAACGGACGTGAGGTCATGCGGGTCTACCCCTACACGACAAATCACACAAACACAACAGGTCAAAAAATCCTGAGTGAGAAAACAACACACGGTGGTGTAAGCGAAGAACAAATCAGATTGTGTTTGTATTGTATTTGCCCCTTACCTCTATATTTCCCCCCTTCCATTCGGAGTCGAAGCAGCTACGTCGAGTATTTTTTGCGACAACCAATTTCTGCTTCCCTGGAGACAGTATTTGTTACAGCTAAAAAGAACGTTGGCAGCGGTTTAACCAAAACACATACAGGTTAAATCGCACAAACAAAAAATATTGCTCGTGCAGAATGGCGGTTGACCTGAAGGCCTACGACTGGTCCCCCATCAAGATGGTCCTCGCCCCCGAGGGATGGAACGCCGCCGACGAAGACCCTGATTGCTGCCTTGATTGTGGGAAGATCCACATCAAGGGCGCTTTCTGCGCCATTTGCGGGAAGCGCGGCAGCGAAGCCTGCCTCAAAGGGTCATTACCCAAAGAGATTTCGCCCCGGTTCCTCGAGTGGCTCTGCCCCTTTTGCCTGGTGTCACTACACCAAGATGGCTTAAGTGTCGAAGAGGAGCTCAAGCGCAGGGCCTCCCGTGATCACGATCTGTTGTAAATTGCATTTGTTAGACACAACAAATCCGATCTTCGTGGCGGGCGAAAAGCGAGCCGGAAAACTCGATGTCCTTTCAAAAAGAACTTTAACCCAACTCCGCCAACCGGACATATATGTCCGGTTTAATCTGGATTTTTCTGTAGGGGTGCTCAGGAGGCGCCAAAAAATTCCCAAAAATATGGAATTCACCCATTTCGAGCAAATCTTTTCATTGCCGCCCTCGAATGTCAAAAATTCGTCAGCAATGACGATTGAAACCAAGTGGCGAGATTGGGGAAACCCCCGGAAAACCGGCTTTTTCAATGCCTTGTCATCAACAGTCGAAACAATCCAGGAACTTGGGCAGTGAAAAGTACAAAATGTCTGGAAGGAAGCGGGCGGCCACGGATATGGAGAGTGTGGGGTCGACAGAAGAAGAAGACAACGAGGAAGCAGAAGAGGTGGAAGAGGAAGAGGACGAGGAAGAAGAAGAGGATGAAGAAGAGGAAGAGGATGACGATGACGACAACAACAGGTCGGGAAGGACAGTGCGCGAACAAGTGCATCATCGTGGCGGGCGAAAAGCGAGCCCGAAAACTCGATGTCCTTTCAAAAAGAACTTTAACTCTAAAAATCAACACCGCCCCGGAGCGACCGAGAGCAAGTTTTCTGGGATTTTCCAGAGTGTTTCGACTGGAGATCCTATGAACTTTGCTTTGCCCGAACTTAGCTTCACCAGAACTTAGCTTCCCCCGAACGCCTCCTCGGGTATTTCCCGCAAAGCGGGTGCTTACGCTAAAGAACACGAAGCATCGAATACACAGAACACACAGGGCGGCGCCCCCAAGATGATGAAGGCTGCAGTCGAGCAGGTCGCGCCAACGGTGGAAAAGACCGACCACGCAGACGAGTTAGCGGCGATCAAAGAAGCCGTATGTTCGATCTCACAATAACTGCCAACGGGATGACCGCAAGGGCTCCGGCCAATGTTGTATCTCATCAGACTTGCGGTTGTCAACCATCGAACAAGAAAGAAGAAAAAGGAGCTCCTGGTCCAGGAACGTGACGGCGGTACTGCAGAGCCACGGCTACGGGTCAAGTGGCTACTGATTTCCCAAACTAAAGCATCAAGGCTTGGCGCACCTTGGGGCTTGGCGCTCGCGCTGAACAGAAGCTCGTCGAGACGGTCAGCCGCAGGGCAGAGCGGACGGGGTTGTGGCACTGTGCTGCCTCCGACTCAAGCTTTGCAAGCTGTGGTTGACCGAAGAGAAGGTGGAGCCACTGCGTGTTCGGTGTTTTTGGTACTAACAATCTTGCGGGTTGCCCTTCAATGTATTGTGCAGGCTAAAAAGACGCAGGCAGTGTGTTTTGGTGGTTGATCAGAATTCCTTACCTGAATATACATAGAGTAAATACAAGTGGGAAAAACTATCGACCGGCACGCACAAACAATTAACTGTCAACTCGGAAGAGAACGCTTTGGCAGCGTGTTTGGGAGGAGATTAGCTAACCGTCATGTACGCTCACTAACGGGCAAACCTCCCCCGGCACGTACAAAAACAAACATGTCAAGAGCTGCGATTCAACTATTCGGCAGTGCATGCTCCATTTGAGAGTGGTCACTTTTGCTCATTTCTTTTGTTCGATGGTTGACCAAACCTTGGTACCAGGGAAAGCCTGCTACACGGGAGCCAAGCTTCACGTGTTCGTTTTGTACTATAAAGAACTTTGGAAATTTTAAAATATACCGACCTTCTAATCCACAAACGCTAAAAGCTTCCTAGAGCCACCCCGGTCTGACCCTAAAATCCCGGAAATCTCGAACGAACTTCAACTCTTAACAACACCCAACACGCAGTGGCTTCGCCTCTGTTCGTTTTGTACTAAAAAAAACTTGACTTTAAAATACCGACCTTCTCATCCACAAACACTGAAAGCTCCAAGAGAACCCACTTCAACAAAGGCCACCCCGGTCTAGGCAGTGCCCAGCGAAGTGGAGCCGCTTCCTCTGCAACTCAACTTCGATCCTCGGGAACTGATCCGCAAAGAGGTCTTTATTGCTACAGCGCGTTTGGCGACTGTAGACCTTAATGCCTTGAACAAACCGAACTCGACAAGTGTACGCTCCCGTGATCTCAGGTAGCAGGGAAGTGCCAACGACCCTAAAATCCCGGAAATCTCGAGCGAACTTCAACTCTTAACAACACCCAACACGCAGTGGCTCCACCTCTGTACGCACGCGAAGTGCGACGCGTTGGGGTTGGCGCCAGACCCGGAGTGCCGGGAGGAGTATGTGTGCGGGAACAGCAGCGGGTGCACCTACGACGAGTACGACGAGCCGCGCTGCAAGAACAAGCTGAAGCTCGGAGACTCCGTCCAGCTCGCCCCGGGCATGCACGAGCAAGGGTCGCTGGAGCACGGCGAGGTGGGGGTGATCGCCGCGTACTTCGAAGACGAGACGCAGCCCTTCGAAGTCAGGGGAGGGTACACGGACACCTTCCGCTACGCGGAAGACCAGATCGTCCCGGCGTGGGGCCGCTCTGCGACGTGGGTCGACCCCCGCTTCCTGAACCCCCGCCTCGCCGACTGGAGGGGCCACGCCTCCTTCGGCGCCGCCGCGGAGCGCGTGGAGGGCGCCGACGTAGACCTCGGTATCAAGGTCCCGCCGCCGTTTTGGGATTCGGCAGCAGACGCCGGAAACGACCCAGACCAGCGGGCGAAGCCAGCACCCCCCCCGCCGCCGCCGCCGCCGCCCCCGGCGGCCCCGAGACTGGCGGCACCGCCTGCCAATCCCGCGGCCCAGCCGCCGCCGCCGGCCGTGGAGGTCGCGAAGCCGGTTGCGCCTCCTCCTCTTCCTCCTCCTCCTCCTCCTCCTCCTGCTGCTGCTGCTGCTGCTGCTGCTTCGACTCCGGCGCGGCCCCCGCCTGTGTCGCCGCCGGTGGTGCCGCCGCCGACGCTGCGGCGGGGGATCCGACCGCCAACGCGGCCGCCGCCGCCGGCGGCGCCGTCGATCAAGGCGCTGCAGAAGGTGGCCATCCCGAAAGTCATCGTCGTGCACGTCCCGGACATGCCGGACGTGTGCGGCGTGTACAAAGACCGCCCGAAGAAGGAGTGGGTCCGCGAGTCGCCGCTGTACGTGTCGGACAACTGCCCCAGCGGAGAGTGCTCGCTGTTCGTGTCCCACGGCGGGTTCTGGATGATCGGCCGACACAAGTCGGACGCTGCCGGCAACCGCGGCGTCGTCAAGAGCACAGAGAAGGTGCCGCCGAAGGGCGGCAAAAAGACGCCGCCGAACACGATGGTCCAGTGGCAGTTCCTCAGCGGGAACGGCTGGGAGATCACTACCAACAGCGCCGTCGACGTGCCGGAGAACATGGCCGCGAAAGGAATGGACGCCGAAGGTATGGCCGACCGGTTCTTTATTTGCATAAGCACCCGCTTTGTAGGAAATGCTTGAGGACACTGCCAGTTGCGAAAGATCAAGTTGTCTTTGTCCGCAGCGTTAAAAGGCGGCGATCTCCCGCGAGACTAGCTCACCCGCCGGCCAGAGCGTCCGCTGCAGCACCAACTCCGGTGCCGCCACTCACTGTAGCAGAGCCGCAACCTGCAGCGCGCCTCCGGAGCGACTAACGCCCGCCGTAGCAGTGCGAAGAGAAGTGAGGAGACCCGAAACTCCCCGGAGAGATGGTCCCTGCACTCTAACTCGTCTCTCTCTCTCTCTCTCTTTGTCTTGAGCAGCTCAGCTTTTTTTGGAGTTCTTTGTTTGTGCGTGCCGGTTGATCGTTTTCCCACTTGTAATTAACCTGTGTCATGTTCAGGTTAGGAATTCTGATCAGCCTTAAAACTCGCTGCCTACGTCTTTTTCGCCTGGCACAATACATTGAAGGGCAACGCGTCAGATTGTTCGTGAAAAATACTCGGACTGCCTTGTGCTCATTTCGAAGGAGGCTAGAAGGGGAGAAAAGAATACAACTACAAAGTGGGTCGTTTTTGTTGAACGCTTACGCCCGCCACTAAAACTGGGGTGAACGGGATTGTCAGTGCGGGTCAGGTCTGGGCTCAGATTGAAGGTGCTGTGAGTGGCGCTCTCGGGTGCTACCCGCGGCTCCTGATTTCTTCCAGGCCTTCTTGCATGTTGTGCCCGCAATGAAGTGTCAGCTTGGAACTGTTACGAACAAGAGGAATCCAACTGGCTAATTAAACCAGAGCATTTCGCTTCATCACAGCGGTGGCGAGTGGAATGTGACTTCTGCCCAGTGCCCTGAATGTCAACGCTGAGAGATCAGGTCAAGCGCGGGTAAACGGCGGGAGTAACTATGACTCTCTTAAGGTAGCCAAATGCCTCGTCTTCTAATTAGAGACGCGCATGAATTGACCAATGAGATTCCTTCTGTCTCTACCTACTTTCTAGCGAAACAGCAGTCAAGGGAACGGACTTGAAACTGTCAGCGGGGACTTTTCAGGTTTACCTGTGTGGGCTACAGTTCGTGTGGGCTACAGCACATTTACCTCCTTTGATCTTGGAATATTGTTGCGATAGTGGGGAGTCACTGACATGCCGATGAGCACCACACTATGCCTTTGGCGTCCCGAAGTCGGAGCGCAGATACGGTCGACTCTTCTCGTCTTCTGTGTCGCCTGTATTGTAAAGTAACTGTAGTTTAGTCTGGTTTTGCCCGCTGGGGCCAGAAAGTATTTGGCTAGCTTGAGTAGCGGCGAGACCCCGAAATGACCCCATTCTGGGGGCTCCTCTGGGGCCCTGTTTTGGGCCCTGTAGTTGTCAAAGAGAAGTAACACTAGCAAAATATAAACAGTCTACAGAGAAATGAAGGCAATAGACTAATAGGCGCAACCTCGTCGGAAACACGAAGAATAAGATTCGGGTTATCGCAACCACGACTGCCACTCTAGCCGACTTCATGAGACAACAAATCGACACACTGCAGGAGCTATGTACAGGAATTTTGCAAATCGCAGAGAAGTCTAGAATACGTAGACCTCGACACCTTTTTGTCATGTATTGACCGGAGCAGGTGCTAGCGCCAGGCCAACATTCTCAGTTGGAACACAAACAGACCCTGTTGCCCCAACGCCTTTACCCAATCTTCTTGTCGCAGCGCGTTCTGACTGCCAAGTCGGCACCTGGCTGGGCGAGCATGACACAGCAGTGTCCAACGTGGGACGAGAAGCGTCGGAAACTTCTGCTAAAAGGCAACATTCCAACCGCCCAGGTTTCACCCACTGCACTCCCAACTTTCCCGCCAAATCTCTCAGACCATAAAAGTCCCTGCTCCGGGGTGTGGTTAAAACAAAACGCAATCCGTCGGAAAGACTGTTCTTGGTACCCAGTGCTGAAGGCTTATCCCTCTCCCGCTGTGCACAGGTTCCTGCGCAGCGCCGAAGAACGAGGAGGCGGATGCGGACGCTGGAGCCGACGACAAGAACAACGACGCCGCCGACGACGCAGCAGGTGGCACCAAGGAAGGCGACGAGGCTGCGGACGGTGTTGAGGTCGAAAAGCGCCAGGACGTCGACGGCCGCTACTACACCAAGGAAGATTTCTTGGAGTACTATAAGACGATCGATGTTTGGAACGAGGTATCCGCCGTTCCCTCACCTTCTTTTTTTAGCCACATGCAATGTGTGAGGAACCGCCGTTAAGTAGGACCTTCTGATCATGATCATTTGCCAAATTTGCCACCTGAACCCACGTCCAGGTTTTGGGCTCAGGGTAGTGCGGTCAACGAAAACTCTAGTTTCCCTTTCTACTTTCTCCTACTCTCGCGGTGTACGGTTTTGGCGTATACCGTAAATGGGTTTATTAGTGAAGGGAACGTGTCAGTTAGACTGTGGCGGACAATGTCCGGCATGGGAAGGGGGGGTGACGGGGGGGGTCTCGGGCCTTATTTTTTATGGTTTGCCGTGCCGCCATATGTCGGGTGGGACCTGTCAATGAACACAATTGGTGGACAAGTCTGGTGCCAGCACCCGCGGTAATTCCAGCACCAATAGCGTATATTAATGCTGCTGCTGTTAAAAAGCTCGTAGTTGGATCCAGAGCTCAGGTTGCAAGGTGGCCCAGTTTGCTGGGCATCAGCGTACTGCTGGTATTCAGAAGGCTGGGATCAACCCCTCGCATCAAGACCTGTGCTCTATGAACGGGGGGTGCGAGGGGCGTCAGCCACAGTAGCCTACAGGACAATGCCGCCAAAAAAAAAAAAAATATATATATATATATATATATATATATATATTGGTGTAATTCCCTTATATCCCTAGGGTTGAAAAAGTTTTCCCTTATATCCCTAATTAGGGATATAAGGGAATGGCATTAGGGATATAAGAGAAACTCTTTAGGGATATAAGAGAAAAGAAGTCCTGAGTAAAATTGAGTACAATTGGGCTGGAATTTGGGTCGGAAATTTGGGTCCAAAGCTCTACACCACAGGGATACTCTGTTCTGTGTCCACTGTCATTGCGGTGAACAAGATGCATCATGTGTTAGGTGTGTTCCATCAACAGACACGAGAGAGACTTTTTTGCAGCATGCACCAGAGCTGCGAATGACACAAGCAACCTCGAATACGCCATCAGTTTCCTTCACACCAACAACACTGCCTTCGTCATGCTCTAGCACATGGGCTGTGTATGAGCGGAGCTTTGAGAGAGCCGTTCCTGTGTCAGGACCTAACTCGTCGAAGACCCTGCCAAGCAATCTTCTTTGTGACTCTCATTGTATTGGGTGCGAAGAAGGGAGACCAGAGCCTTCGTTGTGGTCTGTGGGTTTGCATCCTGCCGCACTCCGTCTCACGCGTGTCTTCAGGAACACGCATCTGGCGTGTCATCCGCCGTGTCAAACGTGTGGGTGTCGTGCCTGGAACAGAGACAGGTCGCCACTCGTTCTGCAGTGGAGTTAGCATTAGCTCAATGTGTCGGGAGCAGTAGTTGTCGACTGAAAAGTAAGCACGTACCGCGGATGCAGAACATCGATGCAGACGATGAGTGCCGCAAATGCAGGCATTCGAGGCCGTTCTGCGAGCAGGCAAGATAACAAACGAGAGAGCGTGCCGTACCTCAGGCAGGTCGCTCGAAAACGGGGACCCGAAATGGAAGATTCACCCCCAGGAACAATACCCAGCGGACTGGAAGCGCAGGCAGGCCCGGGTGGAAGCATGCGGTGAAGCAGAAGAGACAGAGGAGCGGAGAAACGGGGCCGCACCAGTGGCAGACCCGGACGTTGGGGTTAAACAATTGAAGAAGAAGTGTAAAGACGAGGAAACACCGACTCGGGCATACCGGCCGAGAACAGCCAATCATGGAACCCAGGGCACAAGGGAGGCTACGGCGCGGTGGTGAAGTAACGCTCGCTCGCTAGCATCCGGCAAGAGCCAGCATGACACACGAATTTGGAAATGATGCTTCATTTGGAAACAGCGAGGGCAGAGGGTTAATCTGCTTGTACTAGGCTCCTCGGTTCCCGTAGTATCGGGGGAGTTTGAGGCAATTGCTGGCTGGTGGTCGGTTGTAGTCCGTTGCGTCAAGCACAACCGGGCTTGCCCTCTGGAGGCTTTGGAAAATAGTGGTTCCTGTCTGTCAGAGATGTGCATTCAGCGTGCAATGGCAAAGCATTCCGGGTACCTTCTGCGGTGGACCTACACTTTCGGTGCCGCCTTACATATTAATTGGTGTTGGTTTCTACTCGACAGGACCCTGGTGCAGTCGGTTTAGCTTGATTGCAGCGATCACCTGCCATAACCTGAAGGGGTGGTGCAAAATAAAAAATCGGACCCCCTTGAGTTTTTCCGGGTTTGTGCCGGGTTTGCACCGGGCATACGGATCACACCATATATATATATATATAATATAGGTGGGGGTTCTCCGCTATGCCGGCAAGTGTCCGCAAGTCTAACTGACACGTCCCCGAAGGGTCTGTTCACTAACCCCAAAATCAGCCAAAACCTTCACTAATCTGACCGTTCAGTAGTCGGGGGTCCTCATCACCTTCGTGCGTCGGGGTATCGTTCCCGGTCACTCCGTCGCCAGGTTTCCGTTTCCCTACTACACAAGTGGTTGTGAAGGATTTCAGGGCTTGCCCCCCAGTAAAGGAGTGAAGCCAAAAAAAGCAGTAAAGCCCCCCCCCCCCATGCATGAGAGGCAGTGCTCTGCCTAAACATTCAACTAAGATTTTCCCCCCTCGTGAAAATCATCAGATATTTCCTGAAAAAGCTCAAAGTACACCCCCCAAATTTTCAGAGTGACTCGTACTGTTTAGCCACTATTTAGGGGGTAGACCTACTATCCAGGGGGACCTACTATCCTAGGATAATAGGTCGACTGGTTTTGGAGATAAATTTAACTTTTTAATTTTTCAGCGGCGAGTTAAATTTTTATGGAAGTGGACCTATCCACCCGCTGTGAGTGTAACAACAGCACACCAAGTGAGAAGACGTGTGGAAACAGTCTAGAATGTAAATGTTGCCAATAAGCAAAAACGAGAGAGTGAAAACGAGAAAAAAGAGCTGTTAAAACGGAAAAGAGGCTGATCAATGGTTTCTCAAAGGCCGCGGTTTGGTGGTGTTTTGTGAACCAGCACACTCTCTCTGCCACCCTGTGGTGCGGTTTGCTTTGCTGGCGCTATGGAGAGGACGGCTGAAGCGCCGCTCCTCGTGGCTGGTGTGGACTATTTTCTGTTGTCTCAGTGCACTCAGAATTGGTCGGACCCGGTGCAGGTGCTACTGGTGCAGATACGGCTGGTATGTCAACCTGTGGGTTGTTCTGTGGCACTTCTTCCTTGACTTCTACCGCATCCAGTGCAGGGGATGACAACGTCGGCCAGGCGGCGAAAAAGAACGGGAATCGTGGGAGTGCCTTGTGTATCGAAATCCCTCAGTTATGTTCAAGGGATGAAGCCGGAGGTGACAGAAAAATTGCCACACGGAAGGGGACTTGTGGCAGCCAAGCGTTCATAGCAATGTTGCTTTTCGATCCTTCGATGTTGACTCTTCCTAACCTAGACAAGCAGAATCGTCTAAGGGTTGGATTGTTCACCCACTAACAGGGCATGTGAGCTGGGTTTCGACCGGACAGGTTGGTTTTACCAAACAATAGTCAATATCGCGCCGAAGGCGCGAAGGAAAAAAACACCACCCTGCAACAAAACCCCGGATAGCCCTTGGATAACCA
This sequence comes from Diplonema papillatum, assembly GCA_030068145.1. Classification (NCBI taxonomy): domain Eukaryota; phylum Euglenozoa; class Diplonemea; order Diplonemida; family Diplonemidae; genus Diplonema; species Diplonema papillatum. Next base: position 258,136 of record JAPJBO010000029.1, on the reverse strand, counting down.
TTGGATAAAGCCTGGACAATAGCAATTCTTAACGCCACTAGTTTTAATGTTCGCGGAAATTCCGGGAAAAATCGGGTGGATAATAGGTCTACCCAGTTTACAACTTTTAAAAAACAACACTCGTACTATTTACCTAAATAGTACGACTGCCTAAATAGTACGAGGGGGGGCTTTACGCCAAGTGCACTCAGAAGGCTCGTTTTAATTAGAAGAAGTAGTGAACTGCCAAATGTTCACTACTTCTGAGGTGAAAGCTTCACTAATGTGACGCTCACTAAAAACGCACCAAAGACAACCCTAACCATATAGCTCTTTCTTGCTCCAAGAGAACCCATTCATCAACGGTCACACGGAGACCCTAAACCCCCGGAATTTCAAGCGAACTTTAACTCTAAAAAAACCCTTCACTAGCAAGGCCCTTCACTAACAAACCCATTTCGATAAGGTCGCAGATCTTAGAAGATTAAAACAACCGACGAATACCTAACACTTGTACAAGGTTAGTACCCTCGTTGCTATCCCGAGAACATCGTAGCTTCAACCCTCGCTGGCCTTGGCCTAGTAGCTCGCACCTGCTTTGTAGACGTAATGTGCTGCAGCCCACATGAAACACAGGTAAATCTGGGTTCAGTGGCGGGCTATACTGTTTCTCCCCTCTAGCCTCCGTCGAAGCAAGCACACTATGCATGCCCCCCCCCCAACCCCCCAGTACGAAGTATTAGCTTCTACAGAACCCATTCGGCGAAGGTCACCCGGAGACTCTAAAATCCCAGATTCTCAAGCGAAGTATAACTCTAAAAAGTGCTGCGAACTTTGACTCTAAAAAAAAAAATTCAGGTGAGTCCGGGTGAAGCTTGCGTCATCTGAACTTCCACGGCAAAAATAATGAATTAGGGCGGGCAGCGGCTTCGCCAGCTTCATGTCGCAAGACGACAATGGGCGGAGCCACCACCCAAGGGGAGAATAGGCTGCACATCAGCATCACACACAATACTACAGAAAGCGTCCACAAGCAAGATGGAGAAGCTCTGACCGCCTCCGGGTATCGACAAAAAGCGAAACATGGCGCAGCTGCTGAGAAAGGTGGGATCGGCTAACCGGCGTGAGAGCCGGTAGTGGTCCTCAGGACCTCCTACACCATCTGCTTGCCATTCTACGAGCTGGTATCGGGGATACGGTGATATCACTGCAGATTGGCTGTTGGTGGTGTACCTATCGTCAAGCTCCGGATGTATGGATGGTAGCTGGTATTCCTGGTCCTCAGGACCTGCTGCACCGTGTGTACACACAACCCACTACTAACACCACGTATGCGGGGCACAGGGTAACCTGCAACCGTAAGGAAATTGTGCCTGGGAGTAAGATGTGCCCCGTAGAAGACGTCTGCCATGCAGCACCACACGCACGCCGCACCAACACCGACATCACACCTACTCGAAGAGGCACAGGGTAGCGGATTATAGAGTATCGCGACCCGGCGAAACTCAGCTGCTCCCGTCGTGTCCACTGCTGGAGGGGCAGCAGTCATAAGGAACTTAGCTAAATGACAGGTTGGGTGACGCCGCCTTCCCAAGCCAGTTAAGCCAGTTAGGGGGAAGGACGTGCTGCGGCTGCTTCGGCAGTGACCCTGGTGGAGGAAAAAAACGCGCACACGATGGGGGGGAACGTGTTTTCCCAATTACTTGACAGCCCCCACCTCGACTGTAGTAGTTGAGGAAGGTGCAAACATGGAGACAGCTACAGCAGTCCTGCACGAGACTTGGACACGTGCCTCGTGTGGGGCAGGCCGCTTTGAGAACCCTGGAGCTCGGCATGTGTGCCGTTTGCGGGATAGTTGTCGGCATCCTACTCATGGGGGACCAAGGTAGGCACCCTCACCTCAAACACAGGATCAAACACCTTCCCGAGTAGGCACACCACCGAGCCCACGGCGCATGCAGCGCAGCTGCGTGCCGCGGGGGGAGATAGACGTGCTCACTCGACAGAAGCGAATCAGAAGATAATCGTAGGAACCGGCCGCATGTGCGTGCGAATGTGGTCCGCCGTGCGCCACACACACAAGAGACATACCTCAACAAAAAAAAAATACTGTCGACAGCTATCGAGTAGAGAACGAAATAAAACTTCGCAGTTCTTTCGTGTTTCGCGGAACACGTGATTCGTGGTCTTTGATAGTAGTAGCTTGGACGCGCTATTTGCACCTCAACCACTCATGCACTGCGCTCCTGGTTCCACACATTATCCCGCGGCTTCTCTTCCAACCATTCAACTCCTAAATTCCTAGAAACTCAAGCAAAAATCATCGCCCCAGTTAGAATAGCTGCCAGCGGGATGCAAACCGCCGCAACCGGTGGGAAAAAGGCGGGGGGTTGGGGGGGCGGGCCAGTCTGACACTCGGCCAGTCTTCGCAACCTGTGGCTGGCAGTGGAAGGAAATACAGACCGAAGCATATTTCCTCCACGGAGACACATCAAAGTGTTATTGTGCAGTGGGGCGACCGGATACTCCCCGAGAGAGATGGTCCCTGCACTCTAACTCGTCTCTCTCTTTTCTAGAAACTTGTTTGGGCATCTTCGGTGCGTCTAGGGGGGTCGAGTGAGGACCTAAAGAGAGACAAGAGGTATTGGGCAGCAAGCGTTGAGTGTTTGAAGTCGACTTGCTTCAGAAGCAAGGTTGGAAGGGGACGATTCGGAAACTTAAGGATTCGGAATTCGAAAATACTCGAGGGGCTGCCTTGTGCTTACTTCGAAGGAGGCTAGAGGGGGAGAAACAATACAACTACAAAATGGGTCTTTTTTGTTGAACGCTTACGCCCGCCACTAAACCCAGATTCACCTGTGTTTCGTGTGGGCTACAGCACATTTACCTCCTTTGATCTTTGCAACTGGCAGCCTCCTCAAGTATTTCCTACAAAGCAGGTGCTTATACAAAAAATAAGGGCAATTCCTCCCTCTTCCTTGTTCCCGACCCCGCTCCCCTCGATCGATTTTGCGGTATACACCCCGAGAGTAAAGGTCCGAACGAGACCTCCCTCTCTCTCTATCTCTCTCCCCCTTATTATTCGATCTGGGCCTTTCAGCAACACGGTGAGGTACCCAGCCTCAGAAGCTGCACGGAGGAAAAGTGTGTGCGGGTCCATTTTGGTGGTGCGGCACACCCGCAAATCCAGTGTGATCATCTGTTTTTGCAGGTGTCCACTGGATTTCACGCTGGATTTGCGGCTGTGCCCACACCCGAACCCTCCCCCACCCATCTCGTGGTGTCGGTCGCAGGAGTCTTTTTTGGCCAGCCAAAGAGAGTAAAGAGTGAAAGAGTACGCACAGTAGTGAGTAGAGAAGAGAACGAGTGTAAGCACGGGCTACCAGACCAGCGGAGACCACCGCAAAAAGATTTCTTACCTTTTCCTTATCCGCCGATTTGGAACACGGTATTCCAGGTAGCTTCCGTTCCTACTTAGAGGCTTGGCACGGCCCTTGCGAATGAGAGAACGAAAGTACGAAAGTAAAAAGAAACGTCGAAAGACACCAGACTGTACATCAACCCCGGTTTTTTGTCGGCAACACAAGAGAGCGAAGTGTGCGGAGAACGACAAGTCAGAAAATCGCACCCTCGAGAGCGCAGGGTTACTGGTAGTTAGATCCAGGGGTTGCCAGGTGGCCCAGTTTGCTGGGCATCAGCATATTGCTGGTAACCAGCAGGCTGGGATAACCTCTCGCATCAAGACCTGTGCCCTATGAACGTGGTACTGTAGCTTTTCAAATAATCTTTCTTCATCGAGATCAAAGCGCTTACGCACACCATACGCATACGGGTCGACCACCGATGTTGCTGTGAACAAACTAGCGTGCCCAAAGCAGGCGTTCGCCCTGAATGATAAAGCATGAATAACAAAGGACCGATTCTCTCGACCCTTTTTGTTGGTCTCTTTAGTTAGTAAGACTTACCGAGAAGGAATAATCAAAACGACGGCCAACCCGCGGAAACGGTACATACCCAGTTTCCCTGGAGTGCCCTTTCCAGACGAGCTACGAGGGAACCTGACAGAAAGAGTGCCCGCATACTCCTCTTTCCACGCAGTTTTTAGTTCACACGAACCAACTACTTATGAAAAGTGTCAAGCCGGCCGCTGAACGGAGAAAAGTGCAAGCTGATCCATGTCGTCCATGCGCTTACAAGTTCCCAGCGCTTAAAACGGCTTTATCACGCGGGCGGCCTGAGATTACCCCCTCAGGTGACACCACTCTTTTATCTTTAACCGTACTTCAACTGTCAACTGTCTTCCGAATGGCATGATTAGTGCACCGGCCCCAGGGCCAGCCCCCACACTGTCTGGATAGTCCTGGCTGCGAAGCCACTCATTCCGCAGTCCTGTCTGCAAGGCACTCAGGTTTCGCTGTTGATGGTCCGCCCAATGCGGAAAGGACCGATGTGGTGTTGAGCACGCAACCAATCAATAAAGCGCATTCTCTACTTCATCTTTCAAAAAAGAACGGATTAACAGCAACCACCACCCAAAGGAAGGATAACGAGAAAGGTCGAAAGACACCAGACTGCACATCAACCTCGGTTGGTTGTTGTCGGCAACAGAACGAACCCATTTGGCGGAAGCGACTTTTCACTCGAAACAGGGCTGTCGTCTCTCAACAGCAAAGGCTCCGCGATTTGGACGCCCTTCCCCACGCAGGAGTACCGTTCAGGTTGTATAAGCACCTGCTTTGTATAAATGCTTAAGGAGACTGCCAGTTGTGAAAGATCAAAGGAGGTGCATGTGCTGTAGCCCACACGAAACAGGTAACTCTGGGTTCAGTGGCGGGCGTAAAGGGGGGTCGAATAATAACACTGTGTTATTATTCGATTTGCCGAATAATAAAAAAAAGTTCCGGGTAGCCGAACAGTAGCAGGATCAAATTGTGGGAGTGTTTTTAGACAACCAGACGTGTGTCAAATAACTGTTATTATTCGACCCCCCACTTTAAGCGTTCAACAAAAAAAGACCCACTTTGTAGTTGTATTGTTTCTCCCCCTCTAGCCTCCTTCGAAATGAGCACAAGGCAGTCCCTCGAGTATTTTTCCTCTTACATTTGTACTGAGTCAGTTACTTAAGTTAAGCAGTAGGTGTTGTTCGCATGCGGAAGTTCAACGCGCTGAAATACCAACTCATTTGTTCAGCGCCGACCTGCCACGTTCAAGCTTGCTCCGACTACTGCACCCTCTGCCGACACTCACTAGCCGTCGACGCTCATAACGGCAGCACCTTCCTGAAGTGCAAATACTGCCGACGCGTCACTGCTCCTGTAAGCGCTCGGATTGGCGTCGATGGGCGTCGCTCAAGCGGTAGTCACTCCTTTGTTTGTAAAGATTGCTCCGTTCTTCTCCCTGACTTGTTCCCGGATTAGAACGACACATAAGGAAAAGGCAGTGCGCCGAATCATCTGGTGATTCCTCGTCATCAAACTGCACATCGGACGTGAAGCGCGCACCGGAGACAAACAGTACGCGGGGCAAGAAGCGACCAAAGAGCATGACACAACGCGTACAAAAAGGTAGTCTGTAGCGGCTTGTGCAGTCTATCATCACAGATTGTTGCTGCATAACAAGTTCAAACGACACATACTGCTACTACTACTACTTCTAAGTACTAGCAAAGAAGTAGTCTGTAGCGGCTTGTGCAGTCTATCGTCACAGTTTTTTGCTGCATATCAAGTTCAAACTATTACTACTACTTGCATTTGTACTGACTGTCAGCTCACACTGTCAGGGGCACATTTTTGGAACAGTTGTTGCACCGAGCGTGCGAGCTGAATTAGGCGTTACTTGTTTCTTATTTCCCTTTCATTCTAGCTGAAGTGCGTCTTCCAAGGTGGAGACACCAAACTGATTGACCCTCGAGATCGACGGTGACACAAAGCGAAAGAGTGCTGATGCCCCATACACGCGAAGGACTTCATCCTTCGATCACTGGTCAGTTGTCAGTTGATACTAATACGTCCGCTGCTTCGTTTATCGACGCAAGCCCCAGCTCCGGAATTGCCCGTCCGCGACTACTCCTCTTGGCAGAATCTTTTTTGCAGGGGGTCAAAAAGCAGGCCAGAGCAGGCTCCTGGTGGTACAGTGAGCCAGCCGTGTGAGCCGAAACTGCAGCTTGTCCACCGATCTGACTACAAGACAGCCGACCGTGGAGATTCTTCTCGTTGACCGGGTTTTGCAGTTGTTGGGCGAGGACCGGCTCTACGCGTTGTTGTTGTTGGGCGGGGCGGGTCCTCTCCTGGCCGCTGTTGCGTCACACCCGGGTTACCTTGGGACTACGCCGATCACTTCTTCACCGTAACCGTTTATCGGAGGAAGCTGATGCACACCCCGGACTTCAGCAGCCATCTACTAAAGGGGGGGGGGGCGAAAAATAACACCTGCGTTATTATTCGATTTGGGGGAGAGGACTTTTACTATCGAGGACTTTTTCCCACGAAAATGGGGGGGGACCCCAGGCCCGAAAATAGTCTTTAGCCATATCAATCTCTTTATGCTGGATTGCAGCTGCACCATCAACACAGCGTCCGACTCCCCGATACCAGCCCACATGACTCGCGGCGGCATCTGCTGAGCTGCCACGTCTCGTTGACCGGGTTTTGCAGTTGTTGGGCGAGGACCGGCTCTACGCGTTGTTGTTGTTGGGCGGGGCGGGTCCTCTCCTGGCCGCTGTTGGGTTACCTTGGGACTACGCCGATCACTTCTTCACCGTAACCGTTTATCGGAGGAAGCTGATGCACACCCCGGACTTCAGCAGCCATCTACTAAAGGGGGGGGGGTCGAATAATAACACCTGTGTTATTATTCGATTTGGGGGAGAGGACTTTTACTATCGAGGACTTTTTCCCACGAAAATGGGGGGGGACCCCAGGCCCGAAAATAGTCTTTAGCCATATGGTACGATGCCAAAAGGGGGGGGGGGGGGTTTGGGCGGAAAAATCCCCGCATAGTTCACCAGGGTCTGACGGGTACTGAGGCCCCATACCCTTCCTAAAACATCATTCTGCGTTCAAATACGCCCTCAGAAGCCTCCGGAGAGCCTTCTATGATGTCCCAAATGCGATTTTGTGGGTTTTTAGGGGGTCCCCCCGCCTGCTGGCCGTAAACCACCATAGAAGACACATACGCAACCTGATGCTGGGTCGCTTCTCTGTGCAAGATCCCAGCCCAAACACACGTTTTCGGCGTTCTCTAGCACTCTCCAGGTGCATTCGACCCTCGGGCTTCGTGGTTTCTTTCACTCACAGGTGTTCCGGGACGTGCAAAGATAAGGAGAATGGCCCCCTGCATTGGGGACAGACCGAACTACGCCCTGCCTGTCTATACAGGCTTTGGGGTCAACCTGCACTGGCTTTGGCGCCACATCCACCGTTTCGGGCTTCGTTTGTGCTGCTTTGGAGTCCATTAAGAACTCTGGTCTGATTTGCGGGACGCTTTCCTCGGTTTTGGCGCCCACTTTCACTGTTCTAAGGCCTGTTCAGGCTTCTACCTGCATCATGTTATGCTATTCTGGTGATTCTGCAAGGCTTGGTGAACGAAGTAGGACAAGCGTTAAGTAACAGGCGATCATCAGCCGTTCTCAAGCGGTTGACTACGACGCGTTCACTTCATGATTTTGAAGCAGGCTTCACCGCTTTCAGGGCAGGCTTTCAGAGCTTTCCTGGCAATGTCTTCCCTTCTGGCATCTTTCTCACCCATGGCTGCAAAGTGCTTCTCGCTGGATGTCTTTGCACAGGCGGCACATGACCCGAGGGATGTGTGGCAAGCTCCTGTGCAGTGAGCTTGGTCAGACAAACTGTGTGGCGCACACACCTGCCATGGTCGGCAGTATCACCTTTAGCCATATCAATCTCTTTATGCTGGATTGCAGCTGCACCATCAACACAGCGTCCGACTCCCCGATACCAGCCCACATGACTCGCGGCGGCATCTGCTGAGCTGCCACGTCTCGTTGACCGGGTTTTGCAGTTGTTGGGCGAGGACCGGCTCTACGCGTTGTTGTTGTTGGGCGGGGCGGGTCCTCTCCTGGCCGCTGTTGGGTTACCTTGGGACTACGCCGATCACTTCTTCACCGTAACCGTTTATCGGAGGAAGCTGATGCACACCCCGGACTTCAGCAGCCATCTACTAAAGGGGGGGGGGCCGAATAATAACACCTGTGTTATTATTCGATTTGGGGGAGAGGACTTTTACTATCGAGGACTTTTTCCCACGAAAATGGGGGGGGACCCCAGGCCCGAAAATAGTCTTTAGCCATATTAATTTCTTTATGCTGGATTGCAGCTGCACCATCAACACAGCGTCCGACTCCCCGATACCAGCCCCCGTGACTCGCGGCGGCATCTGCTGAGCTGCCACGGCTTGTTCGACGCACTTTCCCGAAATTTCCTAATCCTGGAAATTTTTGCAATTTGTACATGTCCTTTTTCCTGAAAGTCCTGATCCCTGAAAACTGCTTTCCACGTAAATCCTCTGGGAAACCGACCGGGAGATTTTCGGAAAACTTGCACCAGAGAATCTTGGTCCAAGTTCCCAGCTAGCAGAGGCACGCGGAGACCGGTTCCAAGCTAGCGGACGATAGCGGACGCAGGTTCCGAGCTAGCGGACGATAGCGGACGCAGGTTCCGAGCTAGCGGACGATAGCGGACGCAGTTTCCGAGCTAGCGGAAGATAGCGGACGCAGGTTCCGAGCTAGCGGACGATAGCGGACGCAGTTTCCAAGCTAGCGGATGACAGCGGACGCCGTTTCCGAGCTAGCGGACGATAGCGGACGCAGTTCTTGCAGTTTATACTGAGGGAATTGGAGCAAGACGCATGGCTAGACGAGCACGACCACCTCGAATCGACATCAGAAGAATTCGGGGTGGGGCTGGCTTCGACGACTAGTCATATCCCGGTAAATAGTAGCTCTCCTGAACAAGCCCGAACCAACAGGATCAAAGAATGTCAGTCACACCTTCCCGATTCTTTTTTCGTCCGCTAGCTCGGATCCTGCGTCCGCTATCGTCCGCTAGCTCGGAAACTGCGTCCGCATCCGTATGTGAGTGGGTTCACCACCAAAATCTGGGGGGGCGGGAGGAGGGACCTACCCACCTCTCAGCCAAATTTACGGGAAAAAAATCCGCGATAATAATAATCCTCTCCCCCTTTGTCGAATAATAAAAAAAGTTCCGGGTAGCCGACCCGTAGCAGGATCAAATAGTGGTAGTGTTTTTAGACAACCAGACGTGTGTCAAATAACTGTTATTATTCGACCCCCCTTCAAGTCAATGTGTGGGAGTGAAAAAGTGCGGAGTGGCCACTCCCGCAATGAGGGAGTGCCACTCCCGCATTGAGGGAGTGCCACTCCCGCATTGAGGGAGTGCCACTCCCGCATTGAGGGAGTGCCACTCCCGCAATGAGGGAGTGCCACTCCCGTATTGAGGGGGTCCCACTCCCTCATTGAGGGGTCTCACTCCCGCATTGAGGGAGTGCCACTCCCGCACTGAGGGAGTGAGGCCGACCGCACAAACGACCGCAAAAACGATCCCGCAATCCGGAGTGGGAGTCCGGGGTGCACTACCCTCCTCCGGCCGAGAACACAGGACTGAAGGCTGCATTGCAACGGGCGGGCACCAGGCTGCCAGGGCCTTGCACGAAGTAGCGACCGATAGCAGGCCCTCATCATCATCTGGCGGCACCTGAGAACACGTGGTCTCCATCCCGCCGTCCACCCTCAACGGCGCCTTCGCCGCCCCTTCCCCATCTTGTTCACTGAGCCTATCCCCTGGAACGTACATTGAACCGCCTGCTGCTGTCCATCACAGTCCTGCCCATACAATCGACAACTCTAAGGAAACCCGTACCATAATCGACGACTTTAAGAAGAATCGTACTGTCTTGGTTGCTGACTCCGCATGTGGCGCATCGCGTCATTCTGTGCTCCGCGCACATCTTCACCGCGAGGCCGTTGCCTTCCTTGTGGTGGGTCTCACAGCACCACGCTACCGTCTTGGCCCGGCGCTTACACCCGTCGCACTTTGCTTTCCGGTGCTGGGACACACCCAGGGCAAACCAAGTTTCCAAAGCCTCTTCCTACGTCCATGAGAATAGGTGAAGTGGGGCCGTAAAAGGTGATGAAGCGGTGTAATTCGCCAAATTCGTGAAGTGGTGAAGCAGAAGCTGATGTAAGATGTAAGTCCGTGGAGAGTCTTTGGCGGGTGCCATGTTCCACCACCTCGAGTCAATTTCGCAGCAGAGAACCGCTGAGACGAGATGTCGCCGGCTTCTCCGCGTGCATTCCCCCGCCGGCGTGTCCGCGGCGACTGGGCTTGACTAAGCCCCTTGCGTTTGTGCTGTTTTGTTTGTCAATCCGCGAGGAATACACACTCCTTCTGTTCTGTCGAGGGCTGCCCCTATGCTGAAAGAGACTCATCAGGTATCTTGCAGATAAGGTCGCATAAGATCGCTTAAGGCCCAACAGCTGCAGCACACGATTCAGCACCCATCAGGTTCGCGTGGGGCGGAAAAAATAAAAAAAAACAAGCAAGGAAAGAAGACCCCTTTGAGATGGCAGCTCGCTTCGCGGCAGCGTGCTTCATACTGAGCAGCGCGTTGGTATGTCATCTTCATCTTCTACGGACGGGGAAGAGAAGGGTTTCACGAAAAACCGCAGCGGTCAAACCCAAGAGTTATGTGACTCCAGAATCACTTGCACGTGGCCCTCCGTAAGTACAAGGACACTGTACTCGTACTCCACATGGACAGAGCCACTAGCATGCAAACGAGGAAAAAAGAAAGTACAGGACAAGCCAGCTTGCATCCAGTCTTGAAATGGGTTCATTTCAGATTCCTTCAGTTGAAGTCATCCTCGATCAAGTTGGAGTCATCCTCGATCAAGTTGGAGTCATCCTCGATCAAGTTGGAGTCATCCTCAATCAAAAGCGCAAGGACAGAATGTTTTCGTGTCTGTCAGTCGAAACTTCGTCACCAGCTTCGACGGACACCCTTTGCGTGTACATTCGCTTTGTGGGACTGCGCTCGGGACACGATCTGTACTGGTGAGCGCGCGTGCGGTCTTCACGTTCAGCATACACACAGGCGGTCGAGGGTGCGAATGAAGAACGCGCTGTGGCTCGTGCGAGGCTCATTTCTGCGGAGGAGAGCGACACCCCGGTCACGGCCGCAGGCCGCAGGACGAGCGGTCCCGAAACAGAACGCCCGCCGCGTCCGTCGAACACGCCGCCAGCGAGCTCCCCGTCCACGCCGGGGGATTGGAACCCTATTCCACCGCGCGTCCTCGAAGCCACTACCGTATGGCCCGTTCCTTCACTTTGTAGGACCACCCCTCCTCAAATAATTAGTCAACGATTTGTTTGACAGACTGATCCGTGCGCAATTTTTATCGCTCTTCTACTAGAAGTTCTGGAGGGGAGTGAGATGGACAAGGGCAACACTTGAACCCTTTCAAACCACGACCACACGTGCGCGCAAACGAATGCTCGAGCCCGTTTCTGCAATAAGTTCTGAGAAGAACGCAAAAGTCGAACGCTGCAACATACTGCAAAGACACACACCACATGCATGACACTTAGCAATGAACATACGCGTACCGAATCAATATTCCATAAACAAACCCTTTCGACGTCATCCGGAGACCTTACAACCCCGGATCCTCAAGCGAACGTTCACTCAAAGAACAGTCTAGAATACGGATCTGATGTTTTGCGCAGCTTCATCGCGTTTCAAATGGGATACCCTACGATGCTCTCCAAAACTACGCAGTGGGCTTACGATGCGTCGCTGGCGAGGCGCGGGCTGCACGTCGCCGTGCGGGTGGGGGATGGATCCCACGTCGAAGCGGTGCTCGCGGAACCGTACAACGGCAGCGCAGCGGCGGACGCGGAGTCGTGGCTGGTCCACAACGGGGCGGAGAAGTATGTGTGGGCTGCCGCCGGGAACATGCGGGTCCGGGCTGCAAAGGGGATGCAGGTGGTGGTGGATGAAGACGAGCCGGGGACGATCTCAGGGGTCGACTCTGCGACTCTGGGGATCCAGGTCCTGCTGCATAGCGGCGAAGAGCGAGGGTATGACGTCTCGCGTTTGGCACCGTCTGCGGTGCCTCCCGTGTTCGCAGCAGGAGACCCCGTGCAGGTCAGGAACAAGCCCACTGGCGCTTGGAAGGCTGGCGTCGTCACCGCAACGCAACCCTCTGTCCTGGTCCTCGCCGCTGGCTTGAAGAAGCCGTTCAACTTCGCGGAAATCCGGTACCCCCGGTCCAAAGCCGACGCAACACAAGCTCCGGATACTGCAGAGGGTATGTTCCCTCCCCACAATGCCATCCAAACCCCCTTTTTTCGTAATAACAACTAATTGTAAACACGAAAGAGAACGCTGGCAGCGTGTTTGGGAGAAGTTTAGCCTACCGATCATATTCACTCACTATCACTCACTAGCAGGCTAATCCTCCCCCGGCACGTACAAACAAAAACGAGTCGCTAACCGAAACAACTTCTGCCGGTAGAGTAAATCTGCCTAAAGAAAGCAACTGCCTGCGGGTGGGTTAGTCTGACACTTGCTGTCGTCGGGGGGAGAAAAAAAAAACGAATGAAGGAAGGAAAGCACAATGAAACCAAGTTGTGCTCGCACCGGAACAGGACTGAGAATCCCCATCCAAAGGACCCACTGATGAGCTCTGACTTTGGATTGGTCTGCGTTCAAGAGCGAAACCTGAGACGAAGAACGAGGTGCACACAACACCGCGGTGAAAAAACACAGGGGGCTAGTCCCTCAAGGTTTCATACCCCACTTTGGGAGCCGTACACTCCCCTTTTTACCCCTTTTTACCTCTTTCTATTTTGTACCCCTGTCCTAGACAACATCTTCCTCGAAGAAGACTTGATGCTAGCATTAACCATGCATGAGAGGCGGTGCTTTGCCTAAACATTAAACTAAGATTTCGCCCCCGGCGACGAACAGCCGCCTTGGTCGCAGGAGTCTCTTTCAGTACCAACAATCTTGCGGGCTGCCCTTCAATGTATTGTGCAGGCTAAAAAGACGTAGGCAGCGTGTTTTGGTGGTGGTTGATCAGAATTCCTTACCTGAATATACACAGAGTAAATACAAGTGGGAAAACGATCAACCGGCACGCACAAACCCGCAAAGCAAAAGCGACCACACAGTACGAAGAACACCGTAATCACACTAACCCACCCCCCCTGAGAACCTTCATACAGGGCGAGAGCGTAACAGACAACGTGAGAACTCTCGAACGACTTCTCAGTCAACGCATCAGGAACCGGACCGAGAAGAAAGCAGCACCTCCCCGCCGATACTTCAAGCTGACCCACCAACACCCGGCACAAGACCGCACGGCAATCGCTGGTGTCCTTTCTCGAACAAGGATTCGCGAGGCATGCCCCAACCCGGCGGTTCTCGATAATCTCATGGTGAGCAACCGCCTGAAACCACCGTTGGCGACACTCCTGTGCAACTTCACCGAGGTCAGCTACGAGACGCACCACCCGACAAACACCGAGGTGACCTGTCCGTGCAAACAACACATACAGACTAGTCACCTCGACGGACACGCTCTGGGGCTAGCAACGGACCTGAAGACAGACGAGGCCCTTTTGTCACTTTTCCGCAAGGGACGAAAGTACCGAGTAGCCAGCAGCCCTATGTCACTCTACGATTCGATGCGGTTCGACGTCGAAGAGTTCGTTACCAATAACTTTAGGAAGTCAAGCGAGAGCGAGAAATCGCATTTTGCAGCAACACTGACAGAAGAGTTCGACACCGTTCTTGGAACGCTCAACGCACACACGGACGAGCCGCACCTCCGAGATGCCCTGCGGACGCTGAAGAAACTGCAAGAACACCTTGTCATTCTTCCTGTAGACAAAACTGCACACGATTTCGGTTTCATCTGCAAGGAAAAGTACAAGGAACTCATTCGAAAAGAGCTACACCAAAGCTCAGCCTACAAACATGTTGACACCTCGATGGCAGACATTCTCCAGCAACACCAAACCTTCAACAAGTCCCACAACTTCACCCACTCCAACATCCTGCCATATCTATATGGTACTCCGAAGCTACACAAACCCGAGCCTCGGATGCGGTACATTGCCGGCGTTTCAGAGAAGGGAAACACGGAGAAAACGGACGAACAGCAGGCAAAAGCTGAAAAAACTCCCAACAAGAAGCAACCGAAGACGCGCGCCTCAACAACACCAGCCCACCAAGAGACATCGGGCATCCTAAAACTGGTTCTAGCCACACTGCAAGGCAAGGACGAAGCGTCTCGGGCAAAGACGGGGATACGTCGCTTCTTCGTCGTCGAATCAATTGACGGCGTAGCCGTTCACATTAAGACAAACTACGCACGGCTACGCCAGAAGGTCCCACGTACATTCGATTTCAAAGAAATGTACACAAAGATTCCGCAACAGCGAATTGTAGAGTACGTCATGCTCGCTGTGTCGGAAGCATTCGAGTACGCGAAGGCGGAACGTGGTTGTGACCTGAAGGCACGACGGTCGAAGCAGCAGTTCGAGTTCAGCAATGCTGACGCGATGGACGCGACAGCATACAACGTCGAGGAGATCCGGGAATTGGTCGAATTCATTGTCGGCAACACGTTTGTGACGAACGGTGGTCAATGTTACCAGCAGGTAACTGGAATTCCAATGGGCGGTAACGCAAGCCCAGATCTGGCGAATCTGTATTGCTACTGGTGTGAAAAGCTTTACATCGATAGCCTGATCACGGAAGGACGCCATGAAGAAGCCAGAGCCCACGCCGACAGCGTCAGGTTCATCGATGACTTCCTGACTTGGAGTGCACGACCACCACCGGAAGCAATCTACGGCATGGAATATTCGGAAACGTCGAAAGACGTTGACGACGTAGTCTTCTTGGGAATGCGCGTTAGAGTTGAGAGGGGTAACAAGGCCAACTTCATCCGACTCTCCGTTCTGGACAAGGGTGAAGAGTTTCCATGGTACCCCATCAAATACACGCATGCCGAGTCGACGGTCCCGCGAAACACCGGAACCTCGATATTCAAAGGTGCCCTGATACGAGCAGCCCGCATCTGCAACAACATGCCTGATCTCAAAGTCGAGATCATGAAGGTGTACTACCGGTTGCGAGATCGTGGGTTCTCCGGACGTGAACTGCGACACACGTTCGATACTTTTGTCGTGCAGACATACGGCAAGTACGAACTGGACGCACGGGTGCTGACACAGTTTTACCACTATGTTGGGAAAGCCTATGACGAAGGACGCCCAACGAACGAAGAGAAGCCGTTCATCAACACCCGACAGCCGAACCGACCCACCTCCCCACCACATCAGACGCCCAACCCGCCCGAGCCCGAAAACACCACAACGACGGTCTCGCCCTCAAACGAACCAACAGGTTCTCCCAAACGCAACCGCAACGGCATCACCAACGTTCGCAACACGTGCTTCTTTGCCGCCAGCGTCCAATTTCTGGCACGCAAACGAAACTTCCGGAACCAACTCGAAACTATTGAGCGTCCGGATGAAGAACAGTTGAAAATCCGTCGACTTTTCACGGATTTTGATGCTGGCCGTGACATCCATGGTTCGATGGCAGAAATTCGAAGTCTCGTTTTCGGCACAACTGAGAACGACTCCGAACACCGTGATGCCCACGAACTGCTGACATGGATGAGAAGCTGCGTGAGGGGGGATAACAATGACCCAACGATGGTGACATACTCACGGCGAACCACCTGTAAAGTATGTCAGGAGACCTCGACAGCGGTGCCGGTGTTAGAACCATTTCTCCTTGTAGAGCTCAAAAACAGGGAGAACTCCCGCACACCAATCCAATCAACCATTGGGATTGGCGAAGACACGTACATGGTGACGGGTTTCATAATCCACACTGGAAAAGTACATGCTGGGCACTATTACACCATTATGAAAGAAGCAGACGAATGGGTGTGTTATGACGACCAGCTCTCATGGGAAGCATGTGCCGGAAAGTTCGTTTCGAACGGATACATCGTCTCCCTTGAGAAGATATAAACACTTTCACTCAGTGGAAGCAGTGCCCCGTGGCGGTTGGTTACGAGCCACAACCCAAACCAGAACCCCCTTTTTTTAATCTGACGAAGGAAGGATGCGATAAACATCGGAACCAGAAAGTTGTGAAAGCACCGGAACAGGACCGAAAGTCCCCGTCCAAAGGACCCACTGAAGAGCTCTAACTTTGGATTGGTATGCGTTCAAGAGCGAAACCAGAGACAAAGAACGAGGTGCACACAACACCGCGGTGAAAAAAAGAAAAAAAGAATACAGAGGAATAGTCCCTCAAGGTTCCAGACCCTACCTGCGGAGTCTTACACTCCCTGCGACCCTTTTCCCTTTCCCCTATTTTATTTTACACTTTCTTCGACGAAGACTTGATGCTAGCATCAAACATGCATGCGAGGCAGTACTCTGCCTAAACATTAAACTAAGTTTTTCCCCCCACCTACCCAGACTCTGATTTAACTGCATAAAGGGAAACTTGCCGAGCGGAGGGTTCAAAATACCGACCGCTTAGCACAAGAAACCCCGACCACAGAAGCGATTTATGAAGTTGGTACTCGCATCGAAGTCCGCGACAGCTCCAAAGCACCGTGGAGAAGCGGTACCGTGTCGTCGACCGACAAGGGCACATGGGTGCACGTCCACGGGTGGAAGTCGGCTTACAGATGGAAGTACATGCGCCCAGCCGCGGTGTGTGCAAAGCTCATTTTTCTCTTTTTCAAGACTGGAGGTCCTATGAACATGCTATGTGAATCGAGCCAACCCCACTTTTCTTGCAGCGGAGCTAGCTTTTTTTCCCCCTACCAAAAGGTGTCAAGGGGAGGCCTTCACGTGGCGACACTGTTGATCGCACCTTACTTGAGTCGCGGTCGCCGATCCCCCAACCGCCAGCATCATGTACTTGATGCGACGCGGAACAAGGGCTGACAGCACCGCCCGGCGAATAGAGGGCCGCAAAAGTGGCAACCGGTCGGGGGGTGCTTAGCAGCCAATGACCTGCACAACTAAGCAGGGCTGCATCCTCGTGTTGTAGCCGTGTTGTGTATAAGCTTCGCGGGCCTGGTCAACCACCTCATCACAATAGGCGCAAACCTTCTCGACATTGATTGGACAGTCGGGATGCCGGGCGGGTCTCCATGAAGAAGAGAAAAGTAAAGCAAGACCTGCCCCCTGCGCCTGCAGTCTCCGGCTGCTTCGGCAGACGACACATACTACTACTACTACCCCTACCAAAATGCGTAGGAGTGGCAGAGTGAGCGGGCGTCGGCCTTCAGGCCGGTAGGCCCGGGTTCGAAACCTGCCCATGACACTTTTCCGGTCGAAGATTGCTTTCGAGGTTCGTTGGGGTTTCGGGGTCTATTGTGTCCGAAGTTTGCGTTTTTTGCGGAGTTTCTCAGTATCTCGTGGTATTTGGATCACCCCGGGTCTGGGAAAACGGAGTCGGGAGGGGTCTCCCCCCCGGGTACTGGCGCCGAACTTGCCATCACCGGCCAAACTTAGCAGCACTCGAACTTCGCAAAGTTTGAGCATCGCCCGAACACCAGATCTTCACCTGGTTGCTTTGCCCAGGGTTCGGGACGTGGATCCACGTGGAAATGGAAATCGTGGAAATGGAAGTCGTGGAAATTTCCACGGATTTCCACCTTCCACTGCCCGCGCCGGTGAAACTATCAATTCCGCCATTTGGGGGTTTTTACGACCAATCCGACTGTGGGGACACACATTTTCAACCACCATTTTGACCTTCTGAGGAGGCTCAACCCCCAAGGATCACCTTTTTCTCGGTTGTCTTTTTCTCGGTTGTGAGTTAGTTTTTTTACACGGAGGTTTCTACATTTCCAACACAAGGTTTCTACATTTCCAACACAAGGTTTCTACATTTCCAACACAAGGTTTCTACATTTCCAACACAAGGTTTCTACATTTCCAACACAAGGTTTCTACATTTCCAACACAAGGTTTCTACATTTCCAACACAAGGTTTCTACATTTCCAACACAAGGTTTCTACATTTCCAACACAAGGTTTCTACATTTCCAACACAAGGTTTCTACATTTCCAACACAAGGTTTCTACATTTCCAACACAAGGTTTCTACATTTCCAACACAAGGTTTCTACATTTCCAACACAAGGTTTCTACATTTCCAACACAAGGTTTCTACATTTCCTTTCGCTCCCACGTAGTAATGACGAAACCGAGTGCCAGCCAGCCCGCAACTCGCGCAAAGCGCTGGCAAAGACTTTTAAACCCGCGGCCTGGCCGAGGAAGAACCCGTACACCGCGCACAGTAGGAAAAATAATCGAAACTCATGATCATCAGCGGGTCCGGGTGGTTCAGTTTCCTCACACACATTGCATGTGGCTAAGAGCATTTCTGGGGTGGGGCTACGATAGCGACAACAAACGGAGCACGAAAAGGAGGAAGTGACGGTGGACGCAGCTGACACAGAAGAAACAGAGTCAGCGAGGGCACGAGCCCTCCTGAGAGTGCGACGCCTGTGGGAGGGCCAGAGGACCACGGTTCTCCTACCCTCAGGGCAGAGGACACAGCCGTGTGCGGGGCGTGTTTTGCGAAGAACCACAGCTTCGCCATCTTCGTAAACGAAGTTGCCGGATCCTTTGCGAAACTGCGTTCGCACATTCGCGAGCTGCTCGCCCAGCTACAGCCGCCTGCTGCGGCTCGAATTGGCCTGGGGCAAAGGCTGGGTCTCAAGCTGCCGCAAACACCGACACGAGCACCCGAACTGCAGACCCACCCTCCTCCTACTCCCACTGACAGACCCGCAGACCCCTCCACCGTCAAAGGCCCTGCGCCGTGCGCCGGGCAAAGAACTTTTCTTCACCAGAACCTAGCATCGCCGAACTTTGCTTCGCCCGAACTTTGCTTCATCTCACCAAAACGTAGCTTCGCGCGAACTTTGCTTCGCCCGAACGCAGCTGCGCCCGAACTTTGCTTCGCCCGAACCTTACTGTTTCCCGAACTTTAGCTGCTGCCTCCAGGCTCGCCCCGCGCCGGTCTTCAGCCGAGCGCACGTACTTTCATTGCTCGTATCTTCCGTAAAATAAGGCAGCGTGTTTGGGAGAACAACGATCAGATTCCCTCACTAGCAGGCTAACCCCTGTTTGTCCACCCCCGGCACGCACAAACAAAACACACCACAAGCGTGGTCGTACTCCCGTGAAGGAAGGCACCACGTAATAACGGGTCGAACACACACAGACACACACACACACAATGTGCGGCACACAAGCTGGGGACGTTGTGGCGATTGTGCATCAGAAAACGGCCTGACTGTGGCAGAGGCGGGTTGTGGGTACTGTGAGTGTTATAGGTTCGGGGTTTCCAGTGTCGTGGGAGCGAGCCACGAGAACGCAGACCAGACTCAGACAGGCACAAGCATGATGTGACTGGCCCACACCACACTGCAAGTGACACGTGCAGTCGAAAAAAAAAAAAAGTCGCCAAATCAAAACTTTTATTGGGAAAAATAAATTCCCTCTGGTGGAAATGGCTTGAGGAGCGTGACGATAAATTTCGTTTATTTTTTGACAGGATTCCGTTGTGTTTGCACAGGCCGGACAAATAAACGAATTTATTTTTTCCGATCTCGGAATTTATTTTGCGCCGCCAGCTATTTTCAGTCGAAACAAATAAATAAAATTTATTGTCCCTAGGGAAATAAATTCGTTTATTTTTCCGACTGAAAATAGCTGGCGGCGCAGAATAAGGTCGTAGGCAGAAATCTGTAGGGGAGACCCCTCGCAAAATTTTTTTTCTCCCTGTGGTGAGTGAAATCGCGTGTTTTGAGCTCGTTTTGAGTCTAATTCATCCTTTCTGATCCATATCAAGACCTCGCAGAAAGAAAACCGCAGCACTTGTCCGCAGCTTATGCAACAGTCCTACCCAGCACGACAGCACCTGTGCAGTCCTTCATGCAAGCGCCCATGCAAGCAGCATCGTATGTTGTGAACTACAACGTCAACCTGCCGGGACTCCCCCAGTTGCAGCAGAACAACCAGGCACATTGATCTGTGACCCGTCACTTACAACAACTCCACTCCTACACAACGTTCTGCTACGCAATGGCTCAGACACACAACGTTCTGCTACGCAACGTTCTGCTAAACACCAACGTAACTGCAAAGCAATATGCTCAACGTCTTACACAACGTTCTGCCGTGCACATTTGCTACGCAACGTTCTGCTAGACACCAACATAACTGCAAAGCAGTGTGGTTTTCTTTCCATCCTCGGGAATTTAGTTTTCCCAATAAAATCATTTATTCGGCAATAATTTCCGCCAATTTTGCCTCGGTGTCGGTTTTAGTCCCTCGGGAGGCCCTCGGGGGGGTTTGCAACCCCTCGCCACTCGCTCCGCTCGTGGCTCGGGGTTGCAAACCCCCCCTCGGGCCTCCCTCGGGACTAAAACCGACACCTCGGCAAAATAAACGGAAATTATCTTGCCGAATAAATGCTTATTATTCGCCACGGGTTTGGCCCTCAACTGGTGTTTGGAAAATACCCTGCCTGGAGGGGTAAAGCAAAAACTGACACAAACGCAGGCCCCACCGTTTGCCCCGTTGTACTCCCCCGTCGACACATGTAGTTGTGAGGGCCGAAAAGACGTAGGCATCAGCGTGATTTGGTGATCAAGATTCCGAACGTAATACATAAACATGAATGTTGTCTTGTCCTTTCACCCCCAACGCCTTCCTTCAGCAGCACAGGTCCTGCATCTGTTACCACCTCCTCCCACACACAGGCCGCACCCACCGCGGAAGCATCAGAAGCCATCATCTCGGCGGAGCTGCAGCAGCCGTCGACGGCTGACAAGCTGGCCGCCATCAACAAAATCGTCTGCCAAAACCCCCCCAGTTTCCCTTTCCCACCCGTGTTTTTCTATTTGTCAGGAGTATGCAAGCAAAGAAATAAGGGAACGTGTCAGTTAGACTTTGGCGGACACTTGCCGGCATAGCGGAAAACCCCGTCCCCCCACCCAGCCTTAAAAGCCCTGCTCAACATGTATGCACGCGGGGGGCTCAGGGCCACATTCATTGCGAATGCGTTCGCGGTGTCGGCCGCAGGAGTCTTTTTTGGCTAGCCAAAGAGAGTAAAAGAGTGAACGAGTACGTACAGTAGTGAGTAGAGAAAAGAACGAGAGTAAAAGAACGGAGGTTGCACGAACTACCAGACCAGCGGAGGCCACCGCAACAAGATTTCTTACCTTTTCCTTATCCCTCAAAACCAGCACCAATAACAAAGTCTCCCCACCCAGCCTTAAAAGAACCCATACGACGAAGGTCACCCGGAGACTCTAAAAACCCGGAATCTCAAGCGAACTATAACTCTAAAAGCAACCAAGTGAAGTGTACACGAAAGAAGCCATGCATGCCCCCCCAAACCTACCCAGTACGGATTAGCTTCAAAAGAACCCACCCGACGAAGGTCACCCGGAGACTCTAAAACCCCGGAATCTCAAGCGAACTAACTCTAAAAAGCAACCAAGTGAAGTGTACACGAAAGAAGCCATGCATGCCCCCCCAAACCTACCCAGTACGGATTAGCTTTAAAAGAACCCACCCGACGAAGGTCACCCGGAGACTCTAAAAACCCGGAATCTCAAGCGAACTATAACTCTAAAAAGCAACCAAGTGAAGTGTACACGAAAGAAGCCATGCATGCCCCCCCAAACCTACCCAGTACGGATTAGCTTTAAAAGAACCCACCCGACGAAGGTCACCCGGAGACTCTACAAACCCGCGCCGGGCGCCGTCTTTCTCGCGCTGCGAAAGCTGCCTGTTTTGTTTTGTGGTGTAATTTTGAGGTTTCCGATGTTTAAGAGTCTCCGGTTGACCATTGAGGTTGGGTAGTAAAGCTTACCGTAAAGCCTACAACTAAAGGGGATGGGATTGGATATTGGGTACGCAAAATTAACTTGTGCCAGTCAGCGCGGTACCTCTAGAAAGAAACCAGCACGCACCTCAAGAAATACTCGAAGCCCGGCGGGGAACAGAACGCAGCCGCGAATCGAGAACTAATTGATTACCTACCCCACCCTCCCCCAGAGAAAGAAGAACTACTCTACAGCACCAGAAAGTCCAAAAAACCCATGGTAAAGAAAGTAGAAGGAGAAAAAAGAAGTTGTCGACAACGAAAGAAAGAAAAGAACAGAAAATAAGACTCTGCATTCCGCGAAGAAGACTTGATGCTAGCATCAAACACATGAGAGGCAAGTAGCGCCTGAACACGAAACTAAGATTTTCCCCCATCCAAAGGACCCACTGATGAGCTCTAACTCTGGATTGGTCTGCGTTCACGAGCGAAACCCGAGACCGAAGAACGAGGTGCACACAACACCGCGGTGAAAAAGAATAAAGAGGACTAGTCCCTCAAGGTTTCATACCCTACCTGCGGAGTCTTACACTCCCCGTGACCCCTTTACCCTTTTCCTTTTTCCCTTTTCTATTTTACACTCTCTTCGAAGAAGACTTGATGCTAGCATCAAACATGCATGAGAGGCAGTGTCCTGCCTAAACATTAAACTAAGGATTCCCCCGTGTTAGTGTCGCCTCCGTTTAGCCCTTGTCAGTGTCGCCTTTTTGCCTGAAAACGCGAGGCGACACGAACACGAAAATGGTACTCAATTGGGTTCCATCAAACGAAACCAATCACAGTGGGCCCAGGTTTGCGCCCAGGCGACGTGCGCCGCGGCGAGGCTGCTGGACGATCTGGAGTGTTCGGAGGAGTACGTCTGCGGGAACAGCAGCGGCTGCACGTGGGATGACCTGGAGGAGCAGAAGTGCAGGGTGAAGTTCAAGGTGGGAGACTCGGTGCAGCTGGCCCCCGGGATGCACGAGCAAGGGTCCGTGCAGCAGGGAGAAGTGGGTGTGATATCCGCGGTTTTCGAGGACGAGCTGCAGCCGATCGAGGTGCGGGGCGGGTACGCGACGGATACGTACCGGTTCGCGGAGACCGAGATCGTGCCGGCGTGGGGACCCTTCGTGCGGTGGATCGACCCGCGTTTTTTGAACCCGACGCTGGCCTCTTGGCGGGGCCGCGCTTCCTTCGGCGCCGAAGCAGAGCGGGTTGAAGGGGCGACGGTCAACCTGGGGCTCCGAACCCCCGCCCCATGGGGGTGGGACCCGGTGCCCGTGGCGCCGTCGACGCCGCCCGCCGACCCCTCCTCCGCCGACGAAGAGCCCGATCACTCACCGCAGCTCCGTGCGACGACGCCGCCCCGCGCCATCCCGACCTTGCCGCCCCGCGCCATCCCGCCCCCGCCGCCCCGCGAAGCCACCGCGGCCGCGCCGGTCCGCCGCCTCGCACCGCCACCCGAGGCCCCCACCCCCCCGCTCCGCCCCACTCTCCGTCTGACCCCAAAAACCGCGAAACCGGCGCCACCCCCGCCCACGGCTCAGCCACCCGCCCCGAAGCCCTCGCAGACCATTTCGCACTTAAAAAAAGCCGTCCAGAAGATCGACCCCCCTACCCGGCCGCCCGGCTCGGTCGACGTGAAAAAGCTTACCTTGGCCGTGGTTGCGAAGGCGCTGCTGGTCAGCGTCCCCGACATGCCGGAGGTCTGCGGCCTCTACAAGAACTTGCCGCGAAAGGAGTGGGTCCGCGACGCTCCGGTGTTCCACTCCGCCGACTGCGCCACGGGGGACTGCGTCCTGTTCCTCTCCCACGGCGGGTTCTGGATGATCGGCCGGCACAAGGCCGACGCCGCCGGCAATCGCGGGATCGTAAAGAGCAGCGAAAAAGTGCCTCCCCGAGCCGGGAGGCGCGTCACGGCGAACAAAATGGAGCACTGGGAGTATCTCGGCAGCGCCGGCTGGGTAGCCACGGAAGCCGTCGTCGACGAACCGGAGAGCCCCGCCGCCAAGGGCATCAGCTTGACAGGTATGCGGCCGCCCTCCTCTCCGGATTCCGCTCGTTCGTAACAGTTCCAAGCTGGCACTTCATTGCGGGCACAACACGCAAGAAGGCCCGGATCAAAAGCCGCGGGTAGCACCCGAGAGCGCCACTCACAGCACCTTCAATCTGAGCCCAGACCTGAACCCGCACTGACAATCCCGCATGTGTCCTCAGAGCCAATCCTTTTCCCGAAGTTACGGATCCAGTTTGCCGACTTCCCTTACCTACATTGTCCTGTCGGCCAGAGGCTTTTAGCTTAGGAGACCTACTGCGGTTAACGGTACGGCACGATGCAAGAGAATGAGATCTCCCCTGTTTTTGCCATGCACATCCACAAGGCACCCTACTACACAAAGAAAGTGTTCCAAGATAGTTAACCCTGTAAATACTGTGGTGTGATCCACAGTAGAAACCTTAGCTTCCCATGAACTTACTAAGAACTTCCCGAGTACTCACCAAGTACACGCCATGTACAGGGCAAAATGGCGAGTTCTGGCGATTCTTTGCATTTAGTACTTCCCGTGAACTTCCCAAGTACTTCCACACGGGAACCTTTTGCATCGTCTGATGAGAAGTTGCTTCTTGACGAGCTAAAACAGCACGCCCCTGCCCGAAGCATGCAATTCAGGGCCAATGTTGTTGCTGGCAAGTTGCTCCATGACCTGGAACAGAAGGGTGCAAAAACCGAAGAACCCCAGGCTTTGCCGCGTCCGAGGTCTCCCTCCCGGCAGCGAAAGAAGCAGTTCGCATGTGCGCGAAGCTGGTCGGTTGGGGGGTAACAGATGAGACCACAGTTGCACCTGCCCAAAGCCGCACGGAACCTTTTTGCGTTGCCCACGCACATACGCCTTGTCTGCCCTTGGCTGATCTGCTTACGGACGGAGGGGACATGGGGGCCGTCCAGGGCGCGGAAGGCCTTCTGGAGAAGCCATGGGTCAACCCCAAGGGCTTTATGATTCCAAAAAATGTGGAACGGAACTCTTTTGCAAAGTTTCACACCCGACACGCGGAAGCAAAAAACACGGATCCCGTTTGACGTGCCTTCACTCTGGAGGCGCAGTGTCCGAACATCTCTTTTTGAAAGTATGCCAAAACTGCAGGGAATAGTTGACTGGACCTCTTGAGTTTGTGCTGACCACGAATTGGGGAGTCGGGAGAACCTACAAAGCCAAAAGCAGAACCGACCCCCCCGTTCGTGAGAAAAAGCGAAGAATACAAACACCTTTTTTCCATCTATCTTTGTCAAGAGCTGCAACTCAACTATTCTCAGGCCATACTCAGTGTTTTCCTGGGTGAACACTGTGTTCTTATGCCGGTGAAGCCGGATTCTACGCAGTATGTACCTGCACACCGCAGGCGGGGCGGCCTCACGGGGGCAACTGAGTCCCCCGAGAGCATCTTTCGGCTTCAAATGGACCTATTCCAAGTCCTGTTTATCCGGCTGAAGTGGTTGTTCTTTAATTAGAGCGCTGCGTCCTCCTTCCCGTCTTTCAGATCGGGGTTTCCTGGGGCGATCTTACACGGAAAACCACGATCTTATACACGGGGAGGGTAGGTATGATACTGCTGTGCAGAGTCACGGCGCGTCGGTTCCAGTTTCTTCACGAGTATCTCTTACTACCTCAATGTTCAGAGTGAATAGTTCCGGAGGCTTATAGCTTCCGGATAACTTTGGGCAGTAGGGATATCCTTTATACGCAACGTGTTCTGCAGTGCAAAAGGGGGCGGGGGTGTTTTGGCATCGTCTCAAACGTAGCCAGGGATTGACGTACTGGAACACGCTTGCACACAGATCCCTGCGGGAAGAACGCTCCCGACAAAAACGCTGCCAGCGGAGACTCGAGCCCAGCGGTGGACAAGAATCTCGTAGACAAGAACACGCGGCCCAACGCGGGTGTTGAGAAGCGGCTCGATTTGGACGGGAACTACTACACGAAGGATGAGTTTCTGGAGTACCACAAGAGCAACGATGCGTGGGTAGCGGTATGTGTTTCTTTTGTTGTATTAGCACCTGCTTTGTAGGAAATGCTTGAGGAGACTGCCAGTTGCGATAGATCAAAGGAGGTAAATGTGCTGTAGCCCACACGAAACACAGGTAGCCCTGGGTTTAGTGGCAGGCGTAAGCGTTCAACAAAAAAGACCCACTTTGTAGTTGTATTGTTTTCTCCCCCTCTAGCCTCCTTCGAAATGAGCACAAGGCAGTCCCTCGAGTATTTTTGTATTAGCACCTGCTTTGTAGGAAAAACTTGAGGAGGCTGCCAGCTGCAAAAGATCAAAGGAGGTAAATGTGCTGTAGCCCACACGAAACACAGGTGAATCTGGGTTCAGTGGCGGGCGTAAGCGTTCAACAAACTAGCTTGTCTATATCAAAAAGTGTCGGATGGCAGCGTTGTGTTAAATCACTCAAAACAGGGTTGACACACATACGCACAAACAAAGCCCACCCAGTGTGCGCGCTATAAGCCGGCTTGCCGGCTGATCAAATTTCCAGCCTTTATTTCTTACCGGCAGACTCGCACAAAATCAGCTGATTTTCAACATCACAAGGCAGGCCCTCGAGTATTTTAGGAGGGAAATAAACTTGCTCCTTGAAGACCAATAATACTCCGAAGGGAAACTTGCAGATGCGCAGAAAACTGCAACTTTTTGTGACATGCATACGCAAAATGCAGTTTTTTTTGCGAATATATGCATACCGTCTTCGGAAAAATATCCAGATTTTTCTGGGATGGCCATTTTATCCAAAAATATTTCCTATCCAAACATTTTTCCTATCCAAATATTTTTCCGGTCCGATCAAAGTTCAAGACGATTTTCCGGTTGTTAAGTCCAGAACGTATTCCCCCGCCCCTAACTATGGTTTCCCCCCCCGCCTTATGAGCCACGAAATCCGAGGCTGAGAGCGCTTTGGACGCTCCGACCCAGCGACTAGGAAGCAACGGGGACGCTGATGGTTCGATTCGCAGAAGGAAAAAGCACTTGCTGATGGAACCGTTTCTTGCGCCCTCACCATTTTTCACCCTCCAGTCTGCTTTGCTGTCACGGTGTTGACCCATTCGGGGTCTCGGTCAAGTGGACCCCTTCGTGTCTGCGACCTGGGGAATGACCCGGCTCGTTTTTCCCACAAGGATCACTTGGTAGGGGATGGGAGTCCCGTCCGCAGCCCCACCAGTCACAACAGTAACGCTTCGCTTGTCGCCCATAGCCAATGCGCACATCACGAGTACCTTTCGGGGCGTGTTGCAGTCGGGCTGGGCATGAAAAGCGCCGCAGCATGGTCGCAGTTCAAGACGCAGCTTTGTGGGATATCGAGTTGCTCCATTAATCTCTTCTTTCTTTTGAATAAAACAAAACTACGCATTTATTTTGTGCCGTCTGGGTTTCATTCAGTACTCTGCTTGTCTCAGCTCGTCTGTGCGTGGTTGTGCTTCCGACACCACTTCAGCCCATTCTGTGCAAGTTCTGATTCGATGACTGGCAACCCCGTAGTTCGGGCGACGGTCGCGCGTGCAAGCACGCTCACGAGCGAGTAAGTGATAGCGGCCCCGTTCGTTCGTTTTCGCTCGATCAGTCTACAAGGATCGCGGTCTCCTTTTGTCTTAATGACAATGGACGGCCTCTCTTGGCTTTTGGTTCGTTAACGTCGATCGGTTCACTCCGACTTCCGCCCAGAGCGTGCGCAATGGTAGTTTTCTTTTTTCCGTACAGCGTACGAGCGCGAGTGGCCGTTCGCACGAGACCTTCTTTTGCCTGGCATGCTGTTCCACTTCTGCATCCCTCCTGTGAGTCCTGGACAGCAACAAGCTCACCTATTTCAAGATCCGAGCTGTTCTTCCCGCCCTTTTTTGCGGAGCGTTCTGCGGTGTTCCTCGTGCGGTATATCTGATTGATATCTCTGGTTCGTTTTGTGCTGCATGGCACTGATACGTTGCCTTATTTGACCATTTCTTACACCCCGGACTACAGCAGCCATATACCAGGGTCAAAACCTTGTGTCTTTTTGGAAAAAAAAAGAATTGCTCAACTTCATCAAAAATTACTGCAGTGTTTGTTCCAAAATTTTAAAAAAAACCCATTTTTTTTCCGGAAAGAAATTGGTGGCCATTTACCAAAAAGACACAAGGTTTTGACCCTGCATGATACTAAGTCAATGAGGTGAAAAAGTGCGGGAGTGCCACTCCCGCATTGAGGGGGTCCCACTCCCGCATTGAAGGAGTGAGGCCGACCGCACAAATGACCGCAACCACCATCGCAATCCGGAGTGGGTGTCCGGGGTGTACATCAAGCGAGCCGAACAGAAAGTCCCGTCCGGGTAAAGCAGCTACTGCTGTGCGGGCATTCAGAGGAGACATAAATTCGAAAAGAAAAATTCCGGAAAAATATCCAAATGTTCCGCGGAAGGCCGTTTTATCCAAAATATTTCCTATCCAAACATTTTTCCTATCCAAATATTTTCCTATCCAATATTTTTCCGAAGACGGTATGCATATATTTGCAAATAATCATGCATACATTTGCAAAAAAACTAAAGTTTTTTTGCAAATATATGCATGTTTTTTTTTGGTCCAGATTTTGTTCAAAATTTTGGGAGGTCAAAAGTTTGGTCAAAAATTTGGTCAAAATTTTGGTCAAAAATTTGGTCAAAAAGTTGGTCAAAGTTTTGGTCAAAAATTTGGTCAAAAATTTGGTCAAAATTTTGGTCAAAATTTTGGTCGAGTTTTTGGGGACAGTCTTGGGCGGTCCACCGAACCCACACAGAAGTATGTCGAAAGCTAACACTGATGCAGCCGACCTGAAGCCGAGGTGCCTGGCTTCAGAAAACCCCCCAGATGACATCAAACCTGCCCCCAGAGCAAACTGAAACTGGTCTTCGTTTGTACCTTCTAGCTTTCATTCGTTCATTCGATACATTTTGCATTTGTTTGCGGAACTTGCATAGTTCCGCAAATACACCCAGCAGATCAAAGAAAGGGGGGAAAGGTGGAAAATGCAGATCAAACAGGAGTAGGATGCGCTCGGTTTGGACCCAAGTTTTGGACCCAAATTTTGGACCAATTTTTGGACCAAAAAACACTAAAAATTTGATCCTCCAAAATTTTGACATATTTTTTGCAAATATATGCATATGCATATATTTGCAAAAAAACAATAAAGTGCGCATATATGGTGTGGTCGGTATAGCCAGGGGGAACTACGGGGGAACTACGGGGAACTGACCTTGGGGTGTCTTTTTTTTTTTTGTAGTGAATTTTTTCAAACGCCACGCACCGGCGCCAAACCGGGAGCTTTGGAGTGAGCAAAACGGTTCCTCTTGCTCGGGCTTTCAACAGAAGGGCCAAGCCTTCTGAAAAATGGAGCCTTCGGGGTGTCGGGGGTGGTGCTTTCGTGACGCCGTGGCATGAAGGATTCGTTGGAATGTAGACTCGAACGCTATCGTAGGACTCGCAGAAGTCGGTTGGCTCACGCTTGCAGGAACCTAAGTAAAGCTCGCTACCGGGCCCCCTCAACGTTCCCCAAGAGGACTGAAGGAAAAGATCAGTTGCTACCATTGCGTGCTTGTACTGGTCCTTGAAAATAATCGCGTTATCGTGACGGATGGCAGAGGCCTGACCGATCGAGATATCTTGGACAGCCCACAGGTAAAATTGGCAGCACGCAATCAAGAGTCCGGTGATAGACGAAAGGATGTGCTTGAGTCCAACTTGTGTCTGCATGGAAGGGAAGCTGATTAGAAGTTACTTCTTGATAAACTACATGCCCTCACCCGAAGCATGCCATTTAAGGCTAATGTTGTTGTGGGCAAGATCTCTGGAACAGAAGGATGCAGAGCCCGAAGAACGCAAGGCTTTGCCGTGTCCGAAGTCTCCCTCTCACCAGCGAAAGAAGCAAACAAGCCAGAGCCTCTCCTTGCGCGCCATTCCGACACTCCAATCCCTCTTGGGTTTGGGCAAGAAGGTGATCCGCAATCACGTTCAGAAGCCCAGGTGGCGTTTGCATCAGCTCCTCTACTCCTGGGAGAAACCGGAAGCTGTCCGGAGATGGTACCTGCATTCCAACTCGTCCTCTTGGGAAAGGCCAGTCGACGGCTGTATGCAAGTGGGCGGGGGTCTTGGGACTGTGAAGGCGTGACTACCCCACAAGAAGGACTCGCTGTCTCTCTGTTCTGCCCCTGCCGCCATAGCCATCTTATCCTCGGCCAAGCACCAGTTTCTCCTCCTGCAACGCAACCTTGCCTTCGGCATGGCCATTATGACTGTCATTCTGGTTATCAACCTTACTCCTCGCGCGGGTTGCCGTCTTCGACCGCGACCGCCTAATACAAATAATCTGTGGCGATTTGCGGTGTCGCGGTTATCTCTTAGTACGTGATGTGTCATGCTTTCGCCTCTTTAGCTCGACTTGATCGGCGCGCTCAAGCGCGCGTTTGGTGCCTCGCTTCTTCTTCGATTGCTCGTCCAGGTTCATCGGTTGCTGCACCGGCGCTTTCACACGCCGCACTTCACTTTCTGGTGCTCGTGGCACACCCGCTCACTCCACTTTTCGTGTTCCGTAGCGTTGAACACCGCCCATCTCGCCGCACGCTCCGCCCTTTTGGGAAAAGATCCATCCCCCACCCTCGCCGCTGAACTCGTGCCGTCGTCAGCTGTGTCTCGAGCACTTCCATCGTCTCCGAACCACCACCTCGTACCCCGTGAGGCACGGCGGGGCTCCCACCGTTTTCAGCGACCCTATCTTCTTCAGTTGGCAGAAGCGGTCCGTCGCCGTTT
Organism: Diplonema papillatum; assembly: GCA_030068145.1. Taxonomy (NCBI): domain Eukaryota; phylum Euglenozoa; class Diplonemea; order Diplonemida; family Diplonemidae; genus Diplonema; species Diplonema papillatum. The sequence goes on along the minus strand of JAPJBO010000029.1, from coordinate 227,375 downwards.
CGCTCCAGCGCATCCCCGACGGTTTTTAAAAGTTTTGAGAGTACCCTCGCACGCATGCTCAACGGTGTCTCGTCCGTCGTCGCTCCGACACTGCCCGGAAGATCCAGTTTAGTGCACACTTCAAAGTCGACGGCGAGCTTCGCCATCGAGACGTCACCCGCCACCGACCAGCACATCCCATCCAGCTCCCGGAACCACCTCTCCTCCGACCGCCGCGAAGGTCTCCGGTCCCGCGATCGCTTCGAAACCCGGCCGGCGCGCTCTGATAGAACATTTCCTGCTCTCCTTACCGCAGCTGATCCTGTCACTACCTGTCAAACCGTGACTCCCAGTCTGTCCTTCCTTCTCATCCTATTCCTTCCTCTTCGGGGCACGCATAGCACATGGCCGCTCTGCGCAAGGTGGGGCCGTAATACTGCACCTTTGTAGCTCTTCCGCCCAGGCCGACTGCAGAAAGTGGTCGCCACAAAGGAATTACCCCCCGAAATTCACCGATTTTGGCCTGGACCAGGTGGCTTGTCTCCTGGGTCTTTGATCTTGATACGCTCGAATTACCTGAAATTGTCCTTATTTTGTGACGAAAAAGTGCAAAGTAGCTTAGAAATGCTCTCCAGGACCCAAGGCTGCATCCCTGAAGCACTCAGCGAAAAAACAAGAAACGAAAAAAAAAAAGACACCCCCCCCCCATGTTGAACTACGGGGGAACTACGGGGAACTGGCCCACCGACCACACCAATATATCTGTATATTACCCCACTTCGAACGACGCGTTTGCCGCTTCAACCGTCCGGAGGTAAGAAAGTAGCTCACGTGTCAACCGGTGACTGCGAAACACCGACTCGTAAACCCCAAGAAACAGGTTGGAACGTTTTCTTGAACAGCCAAACCTCGGCAATGGCACCTACCAAACCCGCAGCAAGCCTCGACCAGCAAGATGATGTAAGGCAAGCCGCCGCTTCTGTCTCGAGGTCGCCGACTGTACTCTGGCATAGACGGCCACTTTGGACTGTTAGCCTGCACCCCTTTTGGACGGAGTGCAGACTGACTTTTGGATAGGCACCCGACAGGAGTTGCGTGACTTGAAAAGCTGTGTTCTCGAGCTGCGAAAAGCGGAGAACGGCGCACCTGTACTGCGTACGGGTGGTTGTTGTTCTTGAGACACGCGAATCGGATTCTCGCAAGCACCAGTGCCATGACAGCCACCCCGGATTTACTGCAGTTGTCTCTCCTCCTGCCAACTCCGGTAGATCAGGTTTTCCGGGGGGTTTCCGAATGGGGATTCTCGCAAAGCACCAGTGCTACGAGAGCCACCCCGGATTTACTGCAGCTGTCTCTCCTCCTGCCAACTCCTGGTGGAAGCCAGGTTTTCCGGGGGGGGGTTTCCGAATGTTTCTGGGCTCCCTGTGGAGTTGAGCTGGTCCTTCACCATGGCACACGACGCTCGCGCCCAGTACGCAGTTTCTGCAGGGAATGGTTGACTAAACTTCTTGAGTTTTGTTTGCGCTACTCACGATCGGAGTCGGAAACCCAAACGTTACCTAAAGCAGGACAGACCCTTTAGTTTACTGTGGGAATTGGAGCAAAGCGCATGGCAGGATGAGCACCTACCCGAACCAACACCAGAAGAGTTTGGGATGAGGCGGGGTTGCAAGTGCGGCGTTACTAATAGACAAACCCAGCATAATCAAAGAATGCCAGTCTCACCTTCCTCCTTCTTTTTCGGGTGCGATGATGCCAAAAGAAGCCAGCAACAATTTTCCACGTATTCTTCGTACTACGGCGCCCTCTGCGGTGCTGGAACCAGGCGAGGGGGTCCGAGCTGCTATGCTCCTTTCTATGGTTTACTGTGGGAATTGGAGCAAAGCGCATGGCAGGATGAGCACCTTCCCGAACCAACACCAGAAGAGTTTGGGATGAGGCGGGGTGTAATGGTCGGGGGTTCAGGTAGACAGTCACTTCGGCGTTACTGTATAGGCCAAACCCAGCGAGATCCAAGAATGTCAGTCTCACCTTCCTCATTCTTTTTGCGCCTGCCTCTGCTGTAGACCCCGTCTCAGAACGAGTGCGATGATGCAAGAAGAAACCAGCAACATTCCTATCGTGAGAGAGAAAAAGCGAAGCCCACCTTCTCTTTTCCATGTGTTTTCGTATCCGTTCCGTCAAGAGCTGAGGCTCAGCTGTTCCCAACCTTCTGCGCGGTGGATAGCTTCCCGGTGCGACGCGTCCAACACCGCTAGTTTTGATTGCTTGCTCCAATGCAAACACGTTTTGCATCCCCGTATCCACTCCCCCCTCTCCCCGACCCCCCCCAAACCAGACTCATACACGGTGCACTAGTCATGCCATTTACTAGCTTACTACTGATCTTGCTACTTCAGTAGTAAGCACTCTTCAGTACTAATATGGCAAGTCACGTCAAATCAGTAGTAAGCACTTTTCGGTAGTAGTATGACTAGTTTGAACTTGTTATGCAGCAACAATCTGTGACGATAGACTGTTCAAGCCGCTACAGACTACCTCTTTGCACGCGTCGTGTCATGCTTCGGTCGCTTCTTGCCCCGCGTACTGTCTCCGGTGCGCGCTTCGCGTCCGATGTGCAGTTTGATGACGAGGAATCACCAGATGATTCGGCGCACTTCCTTTTCCTTATGTGTCGTTCTAATCCGGGAAGAAGTCAGGGAGAAGAACGGAGCAATCTTTGCCAACAAACGCGTCGTGAGTAATACGACTAGTAATTACGCTGCTTTTTTTTGTAAAAGCACCTGCTTTGTAGGAAATGCTTGAGGAGACTATAGATCAAACGAGGTAAATGTGCTGTGGCCCACACGAAACACAGGTAAAAGCTGGGTTTAGTGGCGGGCGTAAGCGTTCAACAAAAAAGACCCGCTTTGTAGTTGTATTGTTTTCTCCCCCTCTAGCCTCCTTCGAAATGAGCACAAGGCAGTCCCTCGAGTAATTTCAACTGACTAGTGCACCGTATACCGTTGTCTTGTCTGCACCACACTGAGGTTCCGCTGAGGACGGACCGCCAAACGTGTCCGTCGCCTAACGGACCGCAGCCCCCCCCGCGGTGCAGACAGGGCGCGGAGTGAGCACATATCATTCCAAGCACGTTCTGTTCACCCGCCACCCTTTCCTTCCTTCCTTCCTTCCTTCTCCACGACTCACAACAACTCCTCCCTGCGCCGTTGTGTTTAGAAGCCCTTGCGACAAGTGGTTTGTCTTTAAACCAGTTCTTCCAAAAGTACTCGGTGTCGGTCACAAGCAGTCCCGGACATGGCAACTCTAGGACTAGCCATAACCCATCGATGATCGACAACGAAAGCGTGCACCAAATATACAACCCGTAACCATATAGCCCTTCCTTGCTCTAAGAGAACCCATTCATGAACGGTCACACGGAGACCCTAAACCCCCCGCATTTCAAGCGAACTTCAACTCTAAAAGACCTCGAAAGAAAAAGAAAAGTTTAAAACCGCACAAAAAGCGAACGACGAAAAATCGCACGAAAATCGAATCCCGAGACCGCACGAAACGGAATTTGACCGAAGAAGCATTTTTAACCGCCGAATCTGGACGCCGACGCAGGAATTGTCGGAAGCCGCCCCCTTCAAGCCTCAGAAAGCCATAGATGAGCCGGTCCATCCCCTCTTGATAGACCGTGATCGACCAAAGAATATAGTACCGGGCAATTTGCTGCAGCTCCAGGGACTAGAGATGGACCTGATAGACCGTGATTCACTGTGACAAACAGCGGCAGGCGCTTCGATGCAGTTTCAAGAGATAGGGACGGACCGGCTCAATAGAGAGCCGAAGAGGTGGCCGCTACGCAGTGTTGATGTTTTTTGTAAAGACAAAGAGGAAATGTTTTGTGAAGACAGAAGTGGTAAGCGTGCGCGTGTTTTGGGAAGGATCAGCATTACAAACGGTCCCATGAGCGGTCCAGACCAGCTGACTCGCCAACGTGCGGAGTTGACCCCGGTGATAAGAGACCTGCTTTACTCACTCTCAGATCTCGATCTCATTGAGTAAGGCGCACCGGTGTCCCGCGCATCAAGTTGAACCGGCTCCCGTCAACGTCTTTACAACTTCCAAGCGACCACCAACTCCTTCATGAAGGTCAGGAACTCTTTGTTTCGGCAGTCAGCCTAGTATCCGACCCGCTTTTTCGCCGAGCACACGAGAAGCTTCGCTCCCGTGCTGCAGCAGGCTTTTCCAGCGCAACTCCCCACTCCCCAGAAATACAGCAAAGGCGCACACCGCATGGCACTGAACCCACTGTATGGCACTGAACCCACTGTAAAAGAACCCTTTCGACGAGATCTTGGAACCCCGGATCCTCCAAGCGAACATCACTCTAAAAAGCACTCCACCTATCTTGGCGAGAACTTGGTTTCGGTCGCAAATTGTTTCGAACCTGACTCGCCTAAGCGAGCAAGTAAAGTGTACACGAAAGAAGCCATGCATGCCCCCCAACAGGGCTTACGCTCCGTTTTCGGTCTCAGAGAAAATACGTGTGGTCCACATGTGGGCGCTTAAGGTCCGACGGGAAAAAAACCTTTCCCCTCATGTGCGACGGCAAAAAAAAATAGCGTCGCTAGGTAGCTGCTGGACTTGGCGACACCTGGCTGTGCGGCCTTGACCACTATAGTGGGCCTGGACTCCCCTGCATGTGGACCAATAAATCAAAATCCACATGTGGAACCTGTGGATCCACACGTGGGGGGACAAAATTCAAAAATAATTAACGTGTGGAAATCCACACGTTCCACACGGAGCGTAAGCCCTGCCCCCAAACCCGCCCAGTACGTATTAGCTTTAAAAGAACCCATTCGACGAAGGTCACCCGGAGACTCTAAAATCCCGGATTCTCGAGCGATCTAGAACTCTAAAAAAGCTCGGAGGCGCCGCCCGCTGCTTACACGGTGAGGTCCAGCCTCGGAAGCTGGGGTTAAAGAGGGTGTGCCCGCGTCACACTCGAAAAGCGGGTGTGCCAGAACCAAAAGATTCTTCCCCCTCTCGCCCTCTTCGAAAAGAGTACACAGGTGGCACTTCCGAGTATAGTTTCTGAAAGTGTGAGAAGTATGGCAAGGAATAGTTGACGAGGCCCTTTCAAGTTTCGTATCCGTTAAGAAACAGAAAGGAAAAAGTCCATCCGAGCATACCGCGCTGCAGGAAGCAAGAACTTTGCAGCCGCTCCTCCAGGCCCGCGTGCTTATGTGCGCGTTATTCCACACCCGAAAAGAGGGTGTGACACCCGCTTTTTTAACTCCAGCTCTAACTCAAGCTTCTGAGGCTGGACTTCGCCGTGTACTTCCACGGGATTTCGGCGGCGGGGGGCAGGGGGCAGTGCTTTTGTTAAGAACCAGCCACTTCGGCCGGATTGACCAGATAGGTCAGCCGGCCGATGGAGGAGAGTACACGTACAGCACGCGTCTTTCTTGTTCTTTAGACGCTTCCCCTTCCGCACGAAACCCAAATCTTGCGTGTTTCGCGTGAGGAGATACAGCCCTTTGGCAATTTGCGATTGCGCGGCGCATCCCCTGAGTGTCTCCTACAAAACAGGCGCCCAAAAAAAAGAGAAAAATGGAAGACAACGAAAGAAACCACGACATAAACACAATTCACCTGCGAGCAGAACAATCTCCTTTTATAAGAACAAAACAGAAAACAGTAAGAACTTACCTGCAACCGGTAAACCCTCAACCCTCACTGTCGACAACGCAAAAGCCCGTGTAAAAGCATTCAAGTTTTTGTCTACCCCCGCAGGGTAGGTACCAGGGAAAGCTTGCTACACGGGAGCCAAGCTTCACGTGTTCGGCGGTACTGCAGCCGAACGGGCCTACGGGTCAAGTGGCTACCGGTTTCCCAAACTAAAGCATCAAGGCGGGGCGCACCTTGGGGCTTGGCGCTTGAAGACAAGCTCGTCGAGACGGTCAGCCACAGGGCAGAGCGGACGGGGTCGTGTTACTGTGCTGCCTCCGACTCAAGCCTTGCAAGCTGTGGTTGACCGTCACGTTCCTGGACCAGGAGCGGCCTTTTTCTTTTTCTTTTCTTCCGTCTACCCCGCCCGCGTGCCACCGGACTCACATAGCTGCCCTGTCTGCAAACACTACAGGTTCCGCGCTGATGACGGTAGGGGATTAGCTGCTGTTACCAGATTCGGAGGTCCGAATCTGGCACTCGGCCCGCGGCCTGTTGTTTGTGCGCACCAGCGGAACTCACCTGCTTTGGTAAGTTTCATGTAGTACGCTGCCAACTACCAATTCTTAGTACCCGACACTGCAGTTGTCAACACGAAAAAGAAAAAGTGCTACCGGACTGACCCCAGGAATGAATTCGGACAATCATCAGCGCGGAACCTTTTTTATATTTACTGGAAAGGTATTTGAGGTTATGTACACTTGTTGGGACCCGAAAGATGGTGAACTATGCCTGGACAGGACGAAGCCGGGGAAAACCCTGGTGGAGGTCCGTTGCGGTGTTGACGTGCAAATCGCTCGTCAAAGCTGGGTATAGAGCATCGAATCATCTAGTAGCTGCTTCACTCCGAAGTTTCCCTCACGATAGCTAGAACCGAAACAGGAGATACGCCAGGTAAAGCGAATTATTTATTGGAGGCATTGGGAAATCGGCTCCTCGACCTATTCCCAAACTTTAAATGGGCGTGAGCTCGGGGGTTACTTCGCTGAACCAATGGGCCGCGTTCTCAACACCGGAAGTGAAGTTGCCGCGGACGCGGAAACGGGTGAGATTCCTCTTCCACACACACACACACACACACACACACACAATCAGAAACACCCCCCTCCACGTACACACCAGCACTAATGACAACGACCCCCCTCCACGTATGCAAAGAGCTGAGAGATCTGTGCAGCTCTCCCCACAGAAGGACGCTACCAGGCTCTTCCAAACAACCACGCCGCGTCAGACTTTTGCGGGCTGCGTTCGTGTCCGTTCATTGCCGGAAACGTTCTCGCCCCTTCATCCATCCCGCCACAACCCGCAGCGCCCCCGAAAACAACGTAGGCTTGCCAAAGTAGAACAAGGGAGAAGTTAGGTGACCGGTAACTGATGGTCTGCACTCTAGCTCGTCTCTCTGCCTGCTTCGCGGTCGCCGGATGTCGCCTGGGGACGTCTGCAAGCACCGGAGTTTCAATCAATGTCAAGTTCTCCGGCAGGAACGGGCGGTCGACGCACCATTATTACGAACGACGACTCTGCGGTGTTCTCTACCACTTTCTTCCAAACGCTCCTCTTTTTTGTGCAGGTTAAAATTTGGGGCAGCAGTCAGTTGTGAGACTGGCAGGTGAGCAGCGTCACCTCCCCTAGCGAGCTCTCGGATCAAGCTGCGTCTGATGCAGCTGTTGTCTGGATCGCCTACAAGTCTGTGCAGTGTCCGCGCTAAGGAAAAAAGCGGCTGATTTCAGCCGGAGAAAAAAGTTCTTGAAACCCCGGCCGGCTGATAATCAGCCGGCTGCTTTTTGGAACGTCTGCCGATCAGAAGGTTTTTGCGACAACATCTTGGTTCACATCTCCCGGTTTGTGCATCATAGCCAAAGCTTACACTGTTGAAAATCGGCTGGTTTTGTGCGAGTCTGCCGGTACAAAAAAGAAAGGTCCGAAAAGTAATCAGCTGGCAAGCCGGCTGATCGCGCGCACACTGCCATGTGATGCAAAAAAAAGTTACTGGAACACACTACATCCAGCGAGTGTAGACCCCATCGTGTAGACTTCCATCGTAGGTGGCCACTCTGGCTCCAAGATCTTCCGCCTGCGGCGTTGGAATAACCGAGTTCACCAAGTCTGCGTGAAGCTGGCGGCCATGTGATGCAAGAAAACTTACTGGAACACACTAACGCAACCTCAGCGCCGCCGGAAAACTGAAGCTTTAAGCGTGAATGCAAACCTTCTTTTCACTACAGAAGAACCCATTCGATGGCGGTTACCCGCAGACTTTAAAAATACCGGATTCTGAAGCGAAATCTTGCTTCGCGAAATATGTGCAGTGCGAATGTTTTCCCGAAGCCCCCTTTTTAAGTGCAAGAACGTCACCTGGGGCGCAAACCCCCCGCGTAGAGCGCCAGTGTACTTGGTTGTGCACACGAAAAATAACCGAAACTTCACACAACGTGTCCAGAATGTTCTCCCGAGAAGCCCTTTTAAGTACAAGAACGTCGACTGGGGGGGGCGGCAGACCCTCGCCACCCTGCGCAGTGTACTTAGTTGTGCACACCAAAAGAACCGAAGCTTCACACAACATGTCCAGAGTGAACGTTTTCCCGAAACCCCCTTCTTGAGTGCAAAAACTGTCGACTGGGCCTTTTAGTATTGCCGTAAAGTCTTGTCCCTGCGACGTGCAATTGCACGCGAAAACTGTCGCCACGTGTACTGTCTCCGCAGAGCGAATGTTCCCCTCCCCGAAGACCCTTTTTAGAGTGGCCCTGACTCACACCGCTGTCGTGTCTACAGACACTCAGGTTCCGCGCTGATGATGGTCCGCCTTATGTCTCCGTGGCTTAAAGGACCGAAACACGGCGCAGACGGGACCAGTGCGGTGTTGAGCGCATATCCATTCCAAGCACGTTCTTGCAATCCCCGAGGACCCTTTTTAGAGTACAAGTTTTTTAACCGGAAACTATCGGTCTTGGGGTTCATCGCGAAACATCGGCAGATGCACGTTTGCTGAGAGCCCCGCCAGGCGCTCAAACCAAGCGACCTTGGCTCGTTGTAGAATAGCAGAACACCTATCAACGGACGTCCCTCCGCCCTGTATATCAAAGGCAGGTGTCTGGCGTTTGTTAGATGCGTTCTGCAGTGCACGTTGTACCCTACGCGAGCCAATGGTTACCGCGACGTAGCTTCCTGTAAGCACCCTGCCCTGCGGACTGCCCCGCCCTGCATTGTGAATGCGTAAAAAGACGCACATAACGTGGGACGGTGACCACCACAGAAGTAGAAAACAAGGAGAAAAAGGGAAGTCGGTCGATTTTTTTTATCGAACTCCCTCGAAGGATAGACCACGGAGTTCCGAACCTTCTTTCTGATAGGATGCCTTTGCAAACCCCGGTTGACGAAGGTCACCCCGGAGACTCTAAAATCCCGGATTCTCAAGCGAACTTTCAAACTTTCAAAAAAAACATTCGGAGAGGCCGCCCGGTGCTTGTTTCGACAGAGGCTAGAGTGGTATCCCGGAAACCCCCGTATTTCCTGCGCAGTCCGTGCGTAGAAGTCGATCTTTGAGTGCGTGAGCCCCTCCGAAGAAAGGTCCATCACACTAGTTCCAAGCTACTTAGCCCGGGTCTCTGGGTCGCGTCCCCCTCCTCCTCTTGGTCGCCTGGTCTTGCGTCTTGTTGATCCGTCCGGGCTGGGGGCTTCGCGCTTCCCCTTCGTCTTGCATCACCTCGTCTCCACTCCCTGCCGCACGGGCTTCTACGTTATGTGCCACCTGCGACGCGGGTCGCTTTACTGCTTTTCTGCGCGACGGCTGCTCTCTACTCGTTATCCGCGATTGCCGCTTCTCGTACCGACCGCGCCTGCCTTTCCTGTTCTGCCTTTCGCCTCTGTGGTCCGTCGGCCGCCACAGCTCGGGCGTCCTGCTGTGGTGTCTGGATCTTCTCGTCTTCCTTCTTACGTTGCTTGGCACTCCGGGCCTCTTCAGAGCCGGTCGTCCTCGTGCACGCTGTTCCGCCTTCGTATCCTGGTTCGCGCCCTCTGCCTCCGGCGCGCCTCGTGACTTCCTTGTCCTGGATGGTTCCTGCGCAGTTCATGCGTATAAGTCGATCTTTGAGTGCGTGAGCCCCTCCGAAGAAAGGTCCATCACACTAGTTCCAAGCTACTTAGCCCGGGTCTCTGGGTCGCGTCCCCCTCCTTCTTTTGGTCGCCTGGTCCTGCGTCTTGTTGATCCGTCCGGTCCGTGCGTATATGTAGATCTTTGAGTGCGTGAGTTGGTGCGGGGTTTGTGAAACGGCGAGGGCTACATGTTATAAGTGTACTGCACTTTTTCACGGCAGTGGCAAGTTACCGGTGGCACGGCTACATTCACGTCTCAGATGTTTGTTGTGTACAGTACATACGAAGTACAAAACTGCAGCCCTACCCCGTATTGCGTAGATCCTGCATAGTTTGGGAGGAGTTCTTGCGTACTTCGTTACTTCGGTTTTCGGGGGTACCATATAGGGGAAGAAACAATACGACTACGAAATGGTTACGCTTACGCCGCCACTAAACACAGTTTTACCTGTGCTTCGTAGGCAGCAGCATACTCCTTCGTTGAGTTGCAACTGGCGACCTCCTCGAGTATTCTACCAAGCAGGTGAGACCGTGGTGCTCATAGAAAGAAGGAATGGGAAGTCTTCTCGATTAAACCCGCACACCTGGTTTCCCCGCGCCCCTCCGGCTCTGGCTCGACGAGGACGTTCGAGCCTCCCTTCCCCTTCGAATGCTTGAATCGAAGTGACCTTCAAAGTTTTACATCCACGCATCTTGCTCAAAGATGCCCTTCCTTCTCTCGAACACGAAACGACAAAATATTATATGGCAGGATGCCGACAGGGTGAGGGAAAGGTTTGGGGCGCGTGTAGGGGTATGCGACCTATTCCCTCCAGAACCCGTTTTTCTGAGGCCGAGTATCGGAGCCTAATCATCCAGGCAGCCTTCTTCTAAAAGCACAGAACGCCGTCTCTTTGGGTGTTCCGGTCCCTGTTGGCTACGTCGTGGTCGCATACCGTGTGCACGTCATCGTGCTTTGCCAGAATCTTTCTGCCCAACACTCCTCCTCTCTCCCCTTTTGACAGCACTTCTCATCGACACCCCTGCTCAAGGTACCGTTCTCACACAGAAGCCCCAAACGACGACAGGTCAGACATGACACGAGGACGCATGGTCCCTGCCGAGTTTCTTCTACACAAGCGCCAGCTTGGAAGGAAATGCTCGACAAAAGCTGCCGGACAAACAACCGAGGCGATTCCCAAGTGCTGTAACTACGTGTTGAACGGACGCGAGGTCATGCGGGTCTACCCCTACACGACAAATCACACAAACACAACAGGTCGAAGTCCTGAGTGAGAAAACAGCAACTCCCGTCTCAGATTTAGCACACACACCCTCATCTGTCCAAGGCTCGCAGGACGTCTTCGTCGTGTTGTCCTTTCTTTTCTCACCCTCCACCTAGCTTCGAGCCTCCGAGGCCAACCACCGGTTTTCAAGCCACAAACAACGCAAGCCCTTCGTGGAAATTGTAAGTGATCTCGCATGTTGTGCCACAGGATTCATAACAAGTCAATTGAGCGTGTGTTCGCATATCCTTTCGGAATTGTACACTCTCGTGTTCGGGAAGAGATTCCAGGCTATCTTCCTCCCGGGACGTGCACAAAATAGCGCTTCCGCGAACTGCGTTTCCGATTCCTCGGTTAGACAATTCTGCTTGTCTATACCTGCAAGGCCCTGGCAGCCTGTTGCCCGCCCGTTGCAATGCAGCCTTCAGTCCTGTGTTCTCGTCCGGGGGGGGGGGGCAGTGCACCCCGGACTCCCACTCCGGATTGCGGGAGTGGTTTCGTGGTCGTTTGTGCGGTCGGCCTCACTCCCTCAATGCGGGAGTGGCCACTCCCACACTTTTTCACTCCCGCATTGACTTAGTATAATATATCATGGCTGCTGCAGTCCGGGGGTGTAGGATGGGAAGAACGACATCGAATAATCAAAAGACAATGTCGCGCTATAAACGCTTGGCTGTCACAAGCCAGTTGTCCCTGTTGATCATATGTCATGTCTTTTCACATGTTGATATGCCGTGGTGAGCCTCTCAACAAGGGGGTCGTGTCGGCAGGTCATCTTGGATTTCTGGCTAATTCCTGATGCTCTATACCCGTAAGCTTTGAGGAAGTTCCTCAGCTTTGCGTTTTTTTCTTCTTCTTTTTTGTCACGAGTTAGCCTGGATGAAGAGATGCGCAACAACAAAAAGAAGTCTGCCACAATCTTACCCAGGGGGGGATGTCGTCGGTAGCAGGGGACGCGTCATGGTGGCTCGCCACGCATAGCGTACCGCCTTGTACGGTCGCAACGGTAGAAATATGGTCAAACGTACCTTGAGCTCAATCACCAACGACAATTACTTCGTAAAGTAGAAGCCGTTTAACCCTTTACGGACAGAGGGCCTGGCAGAGGGCATTTTAGCGGACGAGGGGTCACCTCCGCGACGAAATCTCAGTGCTAGTCTCTCCCTCGATTTCTGGCGGGACCATACCTCCCTCGAACTCGGACTCCTCTTTGATCATCGTCCGTCCAGCGGAGTCACCCCTCGCCATTTTTCGTACTATTATTGTGTGAGGCTAAAAAGACGTAGGCAGCGTGTTTTGGTGGTTGATCAGAATTCCTTACCTGAATATACACAGGGTAAATACAAGTGAGAAAACGATCAACCGGCACCACAAACAAAACGAAGCGCCTGTCTTTTTTTCGCGTCAAAGTTCCTGTTCTGGGGGTTTACAGGGGACACATGAGACGATGCCAAAAAAAAAAAACCCCCCTTCCCTTTGCACTGATAACATATTTTTCGACGTCACCCCTTACTGGCCCCGAAACCCCTCCAAGGGGGCCACTTGTGTGCCTTCTGAGGCCCCTTTACCTCCACTTAACCCGCCGAAAACCGTTAAAGGCCCGTTTTCGGCCACAGACAGGGCTTCGGGGCCGGCATACAGTATAGGATGACGTCAAAAAATGTTTTATTAGTGCCAAGGGGAGGGAGGGGTGTTTTGGCATCTTATCACATATTCAAGTCGAGAAGGCCAGAACCCGAGCTCGGACACTTTGCCTCCACAGAGTAAAGACACGTCAAAAAGGATCAAGGTTTGCTGCTGTGAAGAAATGTCACGAAACCTTCCCGAAGGGCACCGTTTCCCGTTTCGGAGTCGCAAGACTTTCGACTTTGACCCATAGACTCCCCAGAAGGTGTTCTGCGCGCAGGGCAAACTCCCTCCCCCTTGCATCAACCATGAGGGGCCGTGCTCTGCCTAAACATTAAACGAAGATTTTCCCCCTCCGTCCGTAAGGGGTGAAGGACATGAACGGGCCCACGGAGGCCCAGACGAATCATTGGGGACCAAGCATCCAGAACGGCGGAGAACAGACTAGAAGAAGCCGCCCGGGTGAGATTCGCTGTCGTCGGGGAAGGGTGCCACGGAGTCTGCGAACGAAAAATGTTGCAATCTATTGCTAAACTTTTTTTTTTTGTATAAGCACCTGCTTTGTAGGAAATGCTTGAGGAGACTTCCAGTTGCGATAGATCAAAGAAGGTAAATGTGCTGTAGCCCACATGAAGGTAAATCTGGGTTTAGTGGCGGGCGTAAGCGTTCAACAAAAGGCCCAACAAAAAAGACCCACTTTGTAGGCTGTGTTCTCCCCCCTAGCCTCCTTCGAAATGAGCACACGGCAGTCCCTCGAGTATTCCCCTGGCTGTAATAGTCCAGGAAGCCCGGTTACCCACGGGGGGACCAATCCCCTGGAACGTTCTCAAAAAAAAAAAAAAAAAAGAAGAGGAAAAGGAACGAAACCCGGAAGCACTGCACGTCTGATTTGGGCTTGTTTATCGGGGGGGGAAGAGATAGCACACTCCCCGCAGGAGGGGGGGCCTATTCCGCGGTGCCCGGCCACACAACGCACGAAGTTCGTTTTCTCTTTTTCCAACGAAACCGCACATTTTCTTCTTGTATAAGCACCTGCTTTGTAGGATATACTTGAGGAGGCTGCCAGTTGCAAAAGATCAAAGGAGGTAAATGTGCTGTAGCCCACACGAAACACAGGTGAATCTGGGTTTAGTGGCGGGCGTAAGCGTTCAACAAAAAAGACCCATTTTGTAGTTGTATTGTTTCTCCCCCTCTAGCCTCCTTCGAAGTAAGCACAAGGCAGCCCCTCGAGTATTTTTCCTCCAACCCCCGCTCTTTCTCCCCTCCTTTCCCGGCTGGGGCATGCAGAATAGGAACTGGTGGGAGTGGTGCGAACCACTCCACTGTTTCGTCGTCTTGCCCCGTCGGGGGGGTGGAGCGGAGAATCGGCGTCCTAGAGAGCGTCTTCTGCAGTCCGTCCTGTTCGCGGCGCAGTGGGGTAGGCTCCTGTGGTTGTGTTGGGCGATCGGTTGTCCCGCTAGGCTTGCCTTGGGACACCGTGCGTTAATGTGGAGCGGCAGTTGTGAACTCCCGACCTGACCAAACGAACAGCGAAAATAAGCAAAGACACACAGATAGAAGAAAAGTCCACTGCCGACGAGCGATCGTCGCGCACGACACAAACGAACCGAAGGAGGTGATGAAGGAGCAGCCGGCAACCTTAACACGGATGTGGGACGGTCCCCGACGTTGCGCCATGCCCTTCCGCTTCTTTCCCAGCAAGGACATGCAAAATAACCGGAGCCAGACACCGTCTGCCGCCTGCTCGCGGCGGCGGCGGCGGCGAAGAAATCGGCATCGCGACAGACTGCGCGCACCTCGACGGGCCCGAGAACGGCAGGAGGGCCTCCGTGCTGTGACATGTTCCCCGCTTGAGATTGCAATGGACGAGCTGACCGCCACCAACAGGTACGAGGCGCTGAAAGACGCAGTTGAGAGAGTAGTGCCGACAGAGCATTCGACACCGTGACTGCGGAAAGTAGGCGGCTTCCAAGCAACTGAGTGCGCAACACTTTGCATGGAATACGGTGCTCAACTATTTATTTCAACAATGCGATGTGGTTAGGGCAGACTATCTTTTTTTTTTTGATCCGCGTCCTAGCGCGCGGAAAATTTTGGGAAACCGTGGAAAAAAAAATAGTTGAAAAAAAAAATATTTCTTCTTTTTTGCTGTGGGAAGGGTACAACAGGGTGCCATGGGGGGACTCCAGATGGTCACTGAAGTCCGAGCTTCGGCTGCGGAAACACCAAACCCCGCTCGTGGGGCCAACAACGACACGTCAGCGGAACGCCGGATTAGAAGCTCGGTGCGAATCTCTAATTTGTTTTGACCCTGACCTATCTGTTGCTGCACCACGAAAGCTGTGACGCCGGCAAATTTCACCTTGACTAAGTGAGTGTTGCATGCTAATGCAAAAACAGGGCACAAGCAAAGGGAAGGGACACTGCTGTGTTTTTGCGCCATCGATGTTGAGATTGCAAGGATTGACACCTCCTTGAGATCAACGACCTGTACCCACTTGCAGCGGCTTCACGCGGGCTTGGCTCTTTTTCACAGGTCGAAGGCGTTGACAGGTGTTCGCTACGGGAACTTTTGCTTCACAACGTACCGAACCTCCCGGTACTGCATGGAGTCCATGGCCTGCACAGACACACACTCCTGCTATCAGCCCTAGCAGACACCACCACATCATCATCATACTCGGCAGGCGTCTGGAGGTGACTTTCTTTTATGATCTGCTGAAACATCTCCATGAAGGACAACGAAACGAAGTCGTGGTGTTGTTCAACAGGCTAGTCCAGGACTACCCCATAGAATTTGACAGGTCCCTCCTGGTCGATGAAAAAAGGCATCCGTTCTATCAGGAAGTGGCCAAGACCCTTCTCAAACTTGATGGGCTCCCACTTTCTGTGCAGCTGTTGCAGTAGTATGAGGGCACCAACAAGGTGATTGCCCAGCGCCGTACCGCCGACATCCCCCGGTGCAACCTTCAGAACCTGCAAGAACAAGAAAGTAGCCTGAGAAATGTGTTGGCCTTGCCGTGGGTTGCAGAGCTGAGGTATTCTCAGCATCCACTGCAGGAAACTGCAGGAAGTGAGAGATGTGGTGTGTACCTGTATCGTCACGCAGCAAGCGCAAAACCAACAGCGCACTGAGCAACGCAGTGCGGGAGTTTCATCCAGAAACCCTGTTTGCGACTGGGAGCAGTCCATCGTGAAAGCGGAGGGGTCTTTTTCTTGGGGAGAGAGCTGGAAGGGCAATTCGCCGAGGCAATTCGAGCCGTTTTCAGTGGACCGTGCCCAGCCTCTCTGACGATTGCCGTGCTCGGTTCAACCAGATCCACGGAGTAAAGACGAGCTTCCCCTTCGGTGTCCACAAATACATCGCTGGGGGGCAAGCGCTTGGTATTCAAGCTGCCACCGAGCGACCGCCGCCTACAGGAGGATGTCGCCAAGGCGTTCAAGTCGTGCATCGGGACGGGGAAAAGGTTCCACACCCCGGCCATGAGGATGAAATTCGTCGAGGTCTGGAAGTCATCTGGGGTTCCGCGTACCATCCTCAAGACGATGTACAGTCACGCACACATGTTCGTGACTGGAGATGTGAACCCCCTGCGCACACCAACCGAAAGCCACCTGGCTGAACTCCTCACAACTGATTTCACCCCAGTGAGGTTGCATTCCGAAGCTCGTCAAAAGAGTACAAATACGACAGCTACTGGGACGCCATGGGCCGCGTTCTTGAGAAGTGCGGTACTGTCGTGGACGAGAGGCGTCATGGAGAAGTTTCACGCCTCACGTTGGGGGCCCCCGCAAGCATCCGGCTTCTCTTGGAAGAAGTGCAGAAGCGGCTTCCGGCCGATGCCCACGTCCCGTCCGAAACGTGGGTACGATACCAATTCTGGCCGTGTACGCCGAACAACACGGTTGCTCCCAGGCAGTCGCAAGGCCCACGACTAGACGCCTACTACTGTCGGTGGCAGCAGCTCTACGCTGAAGTCTCACCTGGTCCCTCCGTACAACAAAAGCCTGAGCACATGCAGACGACGGTTATTTCCCAGTGCAAAAAGTCGCCGAATAATCAAAGTGAGGGGCGCGTGCCCCTCCGGGCCCACCCCCCGACCGCTTGCCACCAAGACCACCCCCCTCCACATAGGAACCCACAGGACAGGTGACTTGCCAAACTATTTTTTTAAAAAAACTATTTTTTTTTGCGCGCGCGCGCGCGCGGAAAATTTTCAAGGGTCGGGGGACGCGGATCAAAAAATAAAAATAGTCTGCCCTTAACATCAGAACACAACATAATGTAATCAAGTTAACCGGAGAGTCAAAGATACCGGCTTCGTTAAACTCGAAACAGTCTAGTGTCAAGGAGAAATACCAAAGAAAGAGGAGGGGAAATGCGGCGCCATGTCATTCCGCGATTCGCTCGGGACCTCCTCCTGCCTCCTGCTGCGAGACACATGTCTATGCACGGTTCGATCGACCCGGCGGCGCTGGCTGACTGCGGGCAGAGCCGCGCGCGCGACGTGAAGGATCAAATAGAACTGCACAGAGATCCGTCCTTCGACCCGGACAACGTCGGCCGCCTGCTCGGCGGCGACGAAGTCGGCATCGGGACAGACTGCTCGCACCTCGACGGGCCCGAGCACGACAGGAGGACCCACAGGAAGATAGGCTCCGTGCTGGAAGACCTGTTTCCCGCCGGCCAGCCGCCGCTTGAGAACGCGATGGAGATCGCCTGCGCCTCGACCGCAGACGAGATGACCGCCTGCGACAGGCACGAGGCGCTGAAGGACGCAGTGCGCGAGAAGTACCGGCAGCGCGTCGACGCCGCGAATGCGGAAAAAAGGCGCATCGAGATGGCCAGCGAACGGCTGCAGGTATTATATATATATGTCTCCCGTCCGTAAGGGGTTAACAGTGCATTGTTGGTACTAAACATACATAAGCGCCAGCTTGAAAGGAAATGCTCGACGATGCTGCCCGACTAAGAACAGAAGGGATTCCAAGTGCTAACCACGTGTTGAACGGACGTGAGGTCATGCGGGTTACCCCTACACGACAAATCACACAAACACAACAGGTCAAAGTCCTGAGTGAGAAGACAACACACGGTGGTGTAAGCGAAGAACAAATCAGATTGTGTTTGTATTGTGTTTGGCCCTTACCTCTATATTTCCTCCCTTCCATTCGGAGTCGAAGCAGCTGCGCCGAGTATTTTATTCCTGAGGTCCGCTATCAAATCGCAAACATAGGACTTCTGTAGGGCTTGGGCAAATGTCACAGTTTTCGTCGGGGGGTTTCCTCATGCGAAACAAGTCGGCGATAATATAGATTGTGGAACCAAACATGCGTTTCCTCTTGCTCGCAGCAGCGCAGCGCGGCTTTCCTCACAACGCACTGAAAACTCACCACAGGCTGCAATTGAGAAGAAGAACAATCCCGCGGGGACATCACCTGCTCAATCGGCCCCACCGCAGACAAAGAAGTCTTCGCTTTACGAACAGCTTTCCAAAGCAGACCCCTTTGAAACAGTCGAGGTATCCCACTGCTTTAATCTCTCTCTGGTTGTACAAGCACCTGCTTTGTAGGAAATACTTGAGGAGGCTGCCAGCTGCAAAAGATCAAAGGAGGTAAATGTGCTGTAGCCCACACGAAACACACGTGAATCTGGGTTTAGTGGCGGGCGTAAGCGTTCAACAAAAAAGACCCACTTTGTAGTTGTATTGTTTCAACACACAAAAACATAACGTGGGCGGCGCCGAAGCTTTACCAGCTTCGGCTGACACCATTTGCGCACTTAACCATGGTTAAGAAGACGACTGAAAGCACAGACACAAAGATAGCTCAAAGCATTTGCAAAAAAACACGAAAAGCCTCTAGGCAAAAACCCGTATTCACATTTCTCCCCCTCTAGCCTCCTTCGAAGTAAGCACAAGGCAGCCCCTCGAGTATTTCAAGTCGAGACGTGCACGCACCTCCGCAAGGATGAGATCGACTGCGGTCCCATAGGTGACCTCGCCTGAATCAGATGCGACATCAATCCTCGCAGTCGCGAGGAAGAAGAGGGCCCGCAGCGTTACAAGGCGGCGATCCCCCGCGAGACGAGCTCACCAGCCGGCCCGCTGCAGCGCCAACTCCGGCGCCGCCACTCACTGCAGCAGAGCCGCAACCTGCAGCGCGCGACTTACGCCCGCCGTAGCAGCACCCCGGTAGATGGTTCCTGCACTCCAACTCGTCTCTCTCTCTCTCTCTCTCAATCTCAATCGACGGTAAGACTATGGTCCCTCTACTTGTCGGATAGTTAGATATCCTAGGCTACACGCACACTACTGAGGCATTAAACGTGACTTATAGCGCGCGGAAAAGAGCGAGCAAATAGCAGGTTTGTGATGCGCCTGAATGTCCTAGGCGTACTACACCGACGCAAGAGCCTTCCGGCTGCCTATCTTGAAGAGGACGGGAACTTGTTTGATTTGCGTCGTGCCATCGCTGGTTGCAATTAGTATCCTAGACTAGGCTAGTGGTCAGTAGCTTGCACGATGATGCATGACAGCAACAATTAGTATCCTAGACTAGGCTAGTGGTCAGTCGCTTGCGCGATGATGCATGACAGCAACAATTAGTATCCTAGACTAGGCTAGTGGTCAGTCGCTTGCGCGATGATGCATGAGCCAACAATTAGTATCCTAGACTAGGCTAGTAGTCAGTAGCTTGCACGATGATGCATGATAGCAACAATTAGTATCCTAGACTAGGCTAGTAGTCAGTAGCTTGCACGATGATGCATGACAGCAACAATTAGTATCCTAGACTAGGCTAGTGGTCAGTCGCTTGCGCGATGATGCATGACAGCAACAATTAGTATCCTAGACTAGGCTAGTAGTCAGTAGCTTGCACGATGATGCATGACAGCAACAATTAGTATCCTAGACTAGGCTAGTGGTCAGTAGCTTGCACGATGATGCATGAGCCAACAGTGCCTTGGACCAGATGCGACGATACTCGCGAACCGTATTTCATGGGCAGCGACGTGGGAGAAGGAAGCGGGGTGGAAAGGAAGAGAACAGGAGGAATGCGGCAGCAAGATGCACGAAGCATGAAGCACCCCCTCTCCCGCTGCTGAAAGGAGTCGGTTGCCCCCAGATACATGTTGCAACCACAGCAGCACATGGGTCGTGAAGAAGGGGCATTAACCAAGTGATGTCACCAGCAGCCGGCAGGAATTTCAGCTGTGTCGACGTGAGGATGCTGACAACCCGGGCTATACTCCGCTTCAGGGGTTACCCGTGATTGAATCTCAACACACACATTTGGGCTACTCCCCTGGTTACCCGTGATTGAATCCCAACACACACATTTGGGCTACTCCCCTTCAGGGTTAACCGGTAATTCAATTCCTACACACGCGTTGGGCTATACTCCCTTTCTGGGGTTACCGTGATTGAATCCCAACACACCTAGCAAGCTTGCTTGAGCGCCTTCGGCGCAAGTTGGAATCCTTACGTTTCTGAGCGAACTCCATATGAGACGATGCCAAACCCCCCCCCCCCCTTTGCACTAATAAAAAAAATTTTGATGTCACCCCATACTGGCCCCGAAACCCCACTTGTGTGGCCCAAAACGGTTCCCAAACGGTTTTTGGCGGGCTGAGTCGAGGTAAAGGGGTCTCTGAAGGCCCACGAATAGGCCCAGGTGGGCCCAGGTGGGCCCCGGAGCGGGCACTCAGCGCGAGGGGGAGAGCCCCCCAAAATGGGGTCATTTTCGGGCCTTGCCACTACTCAAGCTAGTCAAACACTTTCTGGCCTCCAGCGGGAAACCCAGACTTCAAAACGACAAGATCGGCTGTGTTCAGCCGTAGATAGCCACCAGCGGGTCCTCTTGAAGCCGAAGAGTGCTCTCGGGGGTCACAGTTAGCCCCATGTGTGCAGCGCCAGCAGTGGGCAGGCACACGCTTAGAATGTGTGGTATGCAAGTGCACCCTGCCTAGAATCCGGCTTCACCCGCTTTTGAGAACACAGTGCTTACAAGGAAAACGCAGAATATAAGGTGGAAAAATGCAAAAGAACCAAGATGAGGACTCCCCCGCCAACGCCAATCTCGGCAGCCTTTCCCCGGTTCTTTCAGAGATTGTCACCCACGACCATTCCAACAGCCCTGTACCGGGCACGTGCCCAGTCCAAACCGCTCACGATGCGTCGCCGGCTCGCCTCGTCGTCAAGGCTGTTGAAGGCTTCTGAAAGCCTACCAGAAAGGCGCTTCCAGATGTCAACGTTCTCCTCCTCTGTCATTAGGGCGAGAAAGAAACCGATCAGGTCCTCACCAGAGACCTTTTCGCAAAAGGTCCTGCTGGCTACGAGTCGTCTCTGCATGGACTGACCACGTCTCGTTTCCTCATGAAACGGCGACAACTTCTGCATTGCTCTCACCGATGACTCCACGAACTCCAGACCCGTGATCTTTGGCATTTTCCCTCTCTTAGTTTCCGTTTTCCTGGGTCAACCTGTATTCTTAATTCGTATTGCTGGTAAAGCCGGATTCTAGGCAGGGTGCACCTGCTGCACCCACTCTATTTACAAGGTGTGCCTGCCCACCGCAGGCGCTGCAGGCGGGGTGGCCAAGTAGGGCTATCTGAGACCCCTGAGAACATTCTTCGGCTTCAAGAGGACCCGCTGGTGGCTATCTACAGCGGAACACAGCCGATCTTGTCGTTGTGTAGTCTGGGTTTCCCGCTGGAGGCCAGAAGGTGTTTGACTAGCTTGAGAAGTGGCGAGGCTTTGAAAATGACCCCATTTTGGGGGCACCCCCCCTCGCACTGAGTGCCCGCTCCGGGGCCCACCTGGGCCCACCTGGGCCTATTCGTGGGCCTTCAGAGACCCCTTTACCTCGACTCAGCCCGCCAAAAACCGTTTGGGAACCGTTTTGGGCCACACAAGTGGGGTTTCGGGGCCAGTATGGGGTGACATCAAAATTTTTTTTATTAGTGCAAAGGGGGGGGGGGGGTTTTGGCATCGTACCATATATCAACTCACCAAAAGCGAGGTTGGCGGGGTAAGCAAAAACTGACACCCGCAGGCCCGTTTGCCCCCCTTTTTTGTACTCCCACCCAATGCAGTTTGTGAGGGCTAAAAACAGGCAGGCACCCAGCGTGTTTTGTGGTGATCAGAATTCCGAACGTAGCACATACCTACCGGGCCTTCGACACTTCGCCACACACACACACACACACACACACCCCGGCGGCCTGGAAGGAGGCAGCAGAGTGGAGGGGAAGGGGGCAGAGAACGGCTGGCGCACGGCCAACAGTGAAGCGAACATCAAATAAGATAGCGAAGTGTTCCAAACACGACGTGGCTCGCTGCTCCGTGTGCACAAGAAGGCGCCTCCCCCCGGATACATGTTGCAGCCAGCAGCACACGGGACACGAAGCGGGTAGCCATTGTCAAACAAAGCTACAGTTCCGGACAGCGCGTGGTCATCACGAGCAGCAAGAAGGAGCGTCAGCTGTGACGTGAGGAAGCCAAAGGCCTGGGCCATACTCCGCAACAGGGGTTACCCATACATGAATTCCACACACACACACCCCCACCCACAGAACGTGATATCGACGTCGATCACGGATCTCATGAAGGACGTGGAAAAGACCGTCGGCGCAGACGCCGTGCAACAAGTCAAGAAGGCCGCCGAAACGCGGACCTCGCCGGCACCCAGCGTAGGCAGCCCTCCGGCCGCCGCGCAGGCCCACCGCGCGGCCGACGAAGTGGCGGCCCGCCGGAGGGGCGGCGACACACAGCGTCAGGTCGCCCGGCACGTCGAACGAGGCGAGGTCGACGAGGCCAAGCGGTGCCTCGAACTCAGCATCGCGGAGCTGTCGCTGCAGAAGGCGTGCTCGGAGCTCGTCGCCTTCGTCCGCGAACTCGACGCGTTCCGCGCAGAGGCGGCGAGGACTGCGGAGGAGCGGCAGGCCAAGGCCCGGAAGGCGGCGGCAGCTGCCGACCAGGAAGCCGACCGCGCCACGGGCAGAAAGCGGAGCATGCGCGAGGTGCTCCTCGCTAAGCAGCTGAGCGAGGCGACCGACGGACGGGACACCGCATTGGTCGCGCTGCAAGAGCAGCTGTTGCGGATGAAGGTGGAAAACGCGTCCCTTCGCGTTGACCGGCATCGGGCGCAGCTGGTGGCGTTGGCCTCCGTCTGACGGTCACATCGCACGATGAGTCCACGCTGGTAAGAGAACTGGGTCCTCTACACGCTTCGTGGATTACGGCTCGTGACATTGGCCTCGCTTGCGTGCTTGCTTTCAGGCAGGATGCGACTGTGGGTGCGTCTTCACCTTGAGCAGATCCGCTCGCACCAGGTCTTCTGCACGCTTTGTGGAGGCAGAGGTCGACGAGGCCAAGCGGTGCCTCGAGCTCAGCATCGCGGAGCTGTCGCTGCAGAAGGCGCGTCGCCTTCGTCCGCGAACTCGACGCGTTCCGCGCAGAGGCGGCGAGGACTGCGGAGGAGAGGCAGGCCAAGGCCCTCCGTCTGTCGACCAGGAGGCCGACCGCGCCACGGGCAGAAAGCGGAGCATGCGCGAGGTGCTCCTCGCCAAGCAGCTGAGCGAGGCGACCGACGGACGGGACACCGAGTTGGTCGCTCCAAGAGCAGCTGTTGCGGATGAAGGTGGAAAACGCGTCCCTTCGCGTTGACCGGCATCGGGCTCAGCTGGTCGCGTCATACGATTAGATCTCGCCGGCAACGATCCTTCGCCTCGAGCAGACCCAGACACACGTGACCCGATTGGGTCCTTTACAGGCTTCGTGGACTGCGACTGCTGACACTGGCCTCGCCTGTGCGTGCGATCACGCAGGATGCGACTGTGGGTGCGGCTTCACCTCGAGCAGAATCATAGGCACCAGGTTTTCTGCACGCTTTGTGTGTGGTGTCAGTCTGCTGCATGTATGAGCGGCACTAGGCGCAGACATTGATTTCGGTCGTTTGGCAGTCTTTTTAGGATGCGAGGCCGAATCAGAGCCACAGTGCCTTGCCTGACGGATCGTGCTACCTTTAGCAGCCCCCTCGTGCAGTCATCCGCATCGCCTTCATGCGAGAGAACGAGGTAAGGAAACGATTGCTTGTCAAAACAATTTGCGGGGTTCGGTTTCACGCCGAACCCTTGGCTCGAATCTCTAAAGGATTCCGGGTCTTCAAACGTCGGCCGAGGATCAGGCGTACACCAGTACGCCAAGCAGCCTTACCCCTATTAGTAGACCGGCTTCGTTGTGCAAAACGTGGACCTCGTATAACCTCAAGTTTCACCCGAAATCACGTTATACTTAGTAGGGGCTCAGGCTTCAGTCTGTGTAATGTTTGTTTCTTCTGACACTGTTTGGCATTGATTACTTCGCGCTTTACCTAGCTTCACCGATCGAACTGGCACGGCTGGTCGAGGCTGTGCTAGTCATAATCATGAGCTCGATCGCATTGTTATGCTCGATCAGCGATTTCGACTGGTTTCATTGTCGACATCCTTCGTTTAAAGCGCCCCACAACCAGGATGAACTCATCCAATGTCATGATAGCTGGGTAGCTGGGTAGCTGGGTAGCTGGGTATGATGGCACCGGCCTAGCCTGCCGTTGATGCTGTTGTACATATCACGGCTCGTTAGTGCCGAGAGAGAGCAAGATTAGTCCCATGGTTTGTGTGGCTGGAGGAAGCTGGAGTTTCCCGTCAAAACACTAGCCGCCGGTAGACAAAGAAGAGGGCAGCGTAGCATGAAGGTGATACCCTGCAAGGCCTACTTCGACGCCACCAACCACCGCACCGTGACTTTGAAACGACGTACGCCCGCGGTAGCAATACGCAGAGAAGTGAGTAGGACGGAAACTCCCCCCTGGAGTTTCAGGTTTCGCGTGAGTTTGAGCAATAGCATCAAGGCAGCCCTTTCGAAGACCACCCCCGCGTGGGCGCGGGCTTTAGATAGGAATCGCTTTGTTTCAAACCCCGATTGCGCGTTGCCTGGAAGCAACCAAGGTGTCGGTGGTCCGAAGGTGCAATCAGCTCGCATCGGGGAGGTGCACCACCCACCTGGACGAGGTGTCCTGCTGCCCCCTGGAGAGATGGCTCTCTGCACTTCTCGCTGGCCGCGAAGTCGGCGATGCAGATTATTGTCACAGATTCCTTTCACGGTGCAGCGCAGTCTATCAGGAATGGACGACACTGCAACCGTTATAAACGAGATATTCAATGAAAAACGACAGGATTCTGGTGGTGTGGGGAGACGCTCTGCGGGCGGGGACAGATCGCACTCCCTCAGGTAGGCAGCGCTGTCGCAGTTTTGAAGGGAATGGCGCGCGTACGAGCGGACGCGGAATAAGAACACAGGAAGCAGAGAGAGCATCGGGTACGCTGTGCCCAGCGACCAGCGAATAGATGACAGTGGTACCCCTGCCGTCCGTGCTCAGACCACCAGCGGTGTCGCCGGCCTACGAGGTAGCAACGGGTTTTAACTTTCAACTCTCCATTGCCTTTTCATATCAGTCGGAAAACGACCGTTTTCGTTCAAGCACGTTTTTGTCGGAATATGATTGACACACACAACACGTACGTTGTCTTGACATTTTCTTCTTCTTGGAACTTCTCTTGGAACGAGCTTCAAAGACAAAGAAGCTGGAACTTTCCATTGTATCATGCGCACGTATTTCACCACCACGCAGACCATTCCCTTCACGGCGCTGCAAGCGTGCGTGACGGCAGAGCACTCCCTGCAGCGCCCACTCCGGCGCCGCCACCCACTGCGCCTCAGGAGCGACTTACGCCCGCCGTAGCAGCGCACGAAGTGAAGTGTGGAGACCGGATACTCCTGGGAGAGATGGTCCCCTGCACTCTTGCTCGTCTGACCCTCTCTCTCTCTCTCTCTCTCTCTCTCTCTCTCTCTCTCTCTCTCTCTCTCTCTCTCTCTCTCTCTCTCTCTCTCTCTCTCTCTCTCTCTCTCTCTCTCTTATTCCTATTATTTCCATCGCAGCATGCCACGTACTTCACCACCACGCACAGACCATTCCCTTCACGGCGCTGCAAGCGTGCGTGACGAGCGACGCTTTCGGCACGTCTGTGGAGCGGCCGCCCGACGTCGTGATCGACGACAATGAGACGGCGATGCGGCAGCAGTACGTCATCAGCGGAGCCGCTTACCGCGATCTGCTGCGCTTGGGCCTCGAGTACGTGGCGGTGCTGGCCCGGATGTTCGAAGGCGGCTGCAGCGCGGAGCGGAAGGAGGAGCTGTGGAGCTGCATGCAGGGGCTGACGATGGAGGAGTGCCGCAGCGTAAGCAGCTTCGGGTTCGACGAAGGCGTCGCCGTGTTCGCCCGGGTCGGCGCCGAGGGCGCCTTGCGGCGGCTGCAAAACGCGAGCTCCGTCCGGATCCGGTACTTGACGGTTTCCCTGGCGAACCAGCAGGGCCTGCCGGTGGTCGAGCCTTTCGACGTCACGCAGCTGCAGGAGATGTACCACAACGTCGAGCAGCGGTCGCTCGTCATCGCCGTCAGGCGCCGCCGCGACGCCTTCGAAACCTTCGAAGTCCGCTGCGCGGAGCAGTCGACGCTGCGGGCCCTTTACTACGCGCTGCTCTCCCGCCACAACAAAGCGGCCGCCGCCCACGACCCCTTGGCCCACGCCACCACGGTCGTCCAGCAGAGCCAGCCCGTCCAAGCACCCCCCGACCGACCCTCCTACCCACCCCCAAACACGACCCTGCATTCCCGCGAAGAAGACTTGATGCTGGCATCAAACATGCGCGGGAGGCAAGCAGCGCCTGGCCGCGAAACCCCAAACAAGACGCACTCCCGCGAAGAAGACTCGATGCTGGCTTCAAACATGCACGAGAGGCAAGCAGCGCTTGAACACGAAGCTAAGAATTTCCCCCCAAACCAGACTCTGCATTCCCGCGAAGAAGGCTGGATGCCAGCATCAAACATGCACGAGAGGCAAGCAGCGGCTGACCGCGAAAAAGCGATGGGTTTCCCCGCGGGCGGGTTGGCGGCGGACGCCGAGCACCGTTGCGTGTCGCCCCCGCGCAGCTGCGGCTCGCCCGCGAGGTATTCGGAGCCCCGGCGGCTGCCGTCGTCGGTGGTCGCCGACCCCTTGTCGCCGCGGCTCGCCGGCGAGGCCGCGCTGAACGACGCGATCTCGCGCATCTCGCACCTCGAGCGGCAGCTCCAGCTGTTCAAGAGCTCGGCGGCCGCCTCGCAGCGGAGCGCGCCGCCAACCAGCGAGCCTGAGGGTCGCGTGCACGTGAACGACGGAGGAGACGACGACCCCAACCCACAAGCAATCGAGCCTTTTGTTTTCGCCAAACCGGCGCCGCACGCGTTGGGCTCCCAAGCACCGCAACCCCGCAGCCCGGTGGATCCGACTTCGTCGCGGCTGCACCGCCTGGGGCACACGATGCAAAGCCTCCACTCCGTCCGCTTCGACGACACGCTGCACCATCAATCCGCCTCCTCAGCGCCCAGCCGACCCCCCGTCTCGCAGCCCAGAACGCTGCCGTCGTCCGGTGAGGTGCAGCACAGCAGCCCTCACAACAGCCACGCCCGCGTTTCCCAGTTGCAATCCTCAGGTCCTCCCTCCCGCCCCGACTTCGGCAGCGCGGCGCAGTCTACGGTGGGCCCGGGCGGTGGGGAAGACCCCCGGTCGGAGTTCTACTCGGAAGGGTTTGCGCCGGACGCTGACGGCACCGCGTCCAGCGGCAGCCACACCTTCGGCCAAGGAACGCAGTTCCACCTCGCCCGCGGAAGCAGCGGCGGGGTTCTCCACAGCCTAGCGGCCTCCCAGCCCCACCCCTCGCAAAGCTTCCTGGCGGAGACCCAAGCCACTGCCGCATCCGCCCGCACCGCAGCCAGCCACGGACGCCCCAGTCGTGGCCCAAACAGCATGGGGCAATCCCACGCGAGACCCGCGTCGAACCCTTCCCAAAGCTTCTCTAGAGAAGCCAAAGCCACCGCTGCGTCCACTCATCATCACACAGCCAGTCAGGTAGCCCAAGGCCGCCCAAGTCATGGACCAAGCAGCATGGGGCAATCCCATGCAAGGCCTACGTCTGAACCTTCACAAAACTACTTATCAGAAGGCAACGTCACAACATCCAGTCGAAACACAGTCAGCCAGATACCGCAGCCAGGTCGTGGTCTAAGCAGCAGCAGAGGGCAAACCCACTCAATTGCAGGCCAGCAGAGGTACCGAGACAACTCTCCTCCACAAAGCGAAGTCCAAGGTGCCAACGCCACCACCGCTTCCACACGAAATACGGCCAGTCAGGTATCGCAGCGCCAGCAAAGCCGCGGCCCGAGTATCCAGCAGTCGCAAGGAAGCGCGGGGCACCACGGGCAAGACAGCTCTCCGCCGTTTTCTTCGCAAGGCTGTTTGCCAGAAGCCAACGTCACCTCGGCTTCCAGTCGTCAACCGTCCAGTCGGGTGTCTTTGCGGCGACAGAGCCGCGGGCCGAGCATGCAGCAATCGGACGGGCGAGGCAACTCCTCTCCGTCGCATTTCTCGCAAGGTCAGTTAGCTGAAACCGCAGTGACCAGGACGTCA
The DNA here is from genome assembly GCA_030068145.1 of Diplonema papillatum. Classification (NCBI taxonomy): domain Eukaryota; phylum Euglenozoa; class Diplonemea; order Diplonemida; family Diplonemidae; genus Diplonema; species Diplonema papillatum. Next base: position 199,139 of record JAPJBO010000029.1, on the reverse strand, counting down.
AGCCAGTCATCCCAACGAGCCCGCGTGCAGAACAGGCGTCACAGCAGCACGCCGCCGCCCAGCTTGGGCGGCGGCGACCAGAACTTCGTGGACCCGACGATCGAAGAGTTCGAGAGCATCGCGCTGCTCCCCAGCTTCGGCGGAATCCACCTCGTGAAGCAGGACAGCCAGCTTCCCCCGGACACGTCGACCGCGGCCGCCGTCCACGCCCCGCTGCTGAGCCACGAAAACCTGCGCATGCACCAGAGTCCGAGGCTCTCGCCAGCCGAGGAGTTCCTTGACGTCCGTTCCGCCTCCGGTGGTGTTGATTTAGGAGCCGGGTTCGTCTCTAAGGGCCGCACTTCGGGGTTCTCGCAGGGAAGCGGAGAGGGGTCGGCCGTATTCCTGGGGGGGGGAACGCCGGCCGACGAGCGCGAAGGCGCCGAAAACTACTGCGACGACGGGACGGAGTACGCGTTCGGCAACACCGACAGAGGGGGATACATGGGGGAACACTCCACAGGGGCGTCGACGGCGGTGCAGCAGCTTCCACACGCGGCGGCCCGCGCCCAGCAGCCGTCACGCAGCGGCATCCGGCAGCCTCACAACACAGTCGCCTCGCTGTCCGTCCAGCTCATCTCTCGCCCGGCACCCAGCCAGCCGCGCCCTACCAACGACGACAGCTTCATCTCTCAGCCGAGTGCCTTCCTCTTCAGCGAGTCCAACGTTCCCCAAGGCGCAGCCCCGTTTGCTGGTGGGAGTGAACACCTGTCGCAAACCGCCGTCTCGCAGGGCCAGCCGCGCGCGGGGGGGGAGCAGCGCTCGCAGGCCAGCGTCGGCACGCAGCGCCAGAGTGCGGCGGCCGCCGACGGTGGTGCCCTCCACCCGGAGGCGCACAGCGGCTGGGGTGGCAGCCAGGGGAACGAGGGCGGCGCGATGTCGCCGCCGCCGTCCGGGTCCTGGCGGCTCGCGAGCGACGCGATGCCGCAGGCGAACACAAGCAAAAGCGTGCCCAGCGCGGCGAAGGCGTTGGTCGTGGCGTGCGGCCTCGCGGGTACACAAGACGCCGACCCGGCATTCGCCGGGTTTGCAGACCGCGTGAGCCACGCACTTATTGAGCTCGGGTTCTTGGGAGAGCAGTGCATTCTGTCGGACCAGCTCGCGGACTCGCTGCCGGTGCGGTCGAACGTCATCGGCGCCGTGAAGTGGCTGTCGAGGGATCTCGCGCCCGGGTCTTCTACGTTTTGCGCCCTCCTCGCGAAGAGTGCGCGGGGGGACGGGATTCTGCTGCCGAACGACCACCGCTCTGCGGGCTCGATCACCACGGTGCATCTGGCCGAATTGTTCTCCCGCCTCCCGGTTGGGTGCCATCTCACCCTGCTCTCCGAGCACACTTCGACGACGGCCAGCGGCGCCATCCCTTCCGCCCTTCCCTTCGTCCTCCGCCTTGACGACAGCGGGGCCCCCCGCACGAAGCACCCGTCGACGCCCCCCGCGCGGTCTTGCGGCCGGATTGTCCAGGTCAGCTTCGCCGCCGTCCGGCAGCCGGTCCCGTCCGGGCTGTTCTCCGGCGCCTTCGCCGACGTCATCACGGCTGGGCAGCCGCCGCGGACGATGGGCGAGCTCCTGCAAAGTCTGCACGCGCGGGCCGAAGGCCGATACCGCCCCGTCATCTCCAGCAACCGCCCGCTGCTCGCCGATTCTCCGTTTTCGCTGGGCAACGACGGTAGCTGAGAGAGAGAGAGAAAGAGGGAGGGATCAAGAACTTCGTGAACGAAGTGAGTGACGTTCTGGACGAACTTATACCGAAGGGCGGACTTGGCGTGCGGGGGGGTGAACCTGTTGGTCAAGTACGGAAACAACACAAAGACCGCAGGAGCACACAGCAACTCCCCTCCCGAAAGAGAGAGAGAGGGCAAAAACGTGGGGAGATGGCTTTTTCCGGTGCGTCTCGCGCGCAACAAGCGCGGATGGGGGTAAGTGTCTGTCGAGGGATCTCGCGACCATGTCCTCCACGTTTAGCGCCCTCCGCGCAAAGAGTGCGCGGGGAAAGCGGTCTGCTTACCGCGTAGTTAAGGGGGTCCAAGAACGATGTGATCGTGTTTCGAATGCGCGTGTGCAGTGCAGGTGGTAAGGCTTGTAATGAGTGAAATGCGCGTGTGTAGTTTTGTGTTGTTAGAAGTGGCGATAGTCTGCAGGAGATAAGGCTTCTCATATCAGGGGCCGTGAAATGACCGCCCACGGATCTCTAGACCGAGTCTTCGGCGTTCGGCGTGAGCACGTTACAAGACCGGGGTTTGAACCCCTCCGCTTTTGGAGGCCGCCCCTGACCACTGCGCCAGCTCGTGTGATGTTCTGGCGGCAGTGCTTCGCGCCAAGGTAGAAAATTGGAAACCCCGTTTTCGGCCGGTTGCCTTACGGGCAGAGAATCGGTCGGCTGATTTTTGGACGGTCGCCCACGGATCTCGAGAGCGAGTCTTCGGCGTTCGGCTTGCCGTGAGCACGTTACAAGATTGAACCCCTCCGCTTTTGGAGGCCGCCCCTGACCACTGCGCCAGTTCTGGCGGCAGTGCTTCGCGCCAAGGTAAAAAAGTGGAAACCCCGTCTTCGGCCGGTTGCCGTACGGATCTCGAGACCGAGTCTTCGGCGTTCGGCTTGCCGTGAGCACGTTACAAGACCGGGGTTTGAACCCCTCCGCTTTTAGAGGCCGCCCCTGGCCACTGCGCCAGCTCGTGTGATGTTCTGGCGGCAGTGCTCGCACCAAGGTTAAAAAGTGAAAACCCCGTTGTCGGCTGGTTGCCTGACAGGCCGAGAATCGGGCGGCTGACTTTTGAAAGGTCTGCCGATCCGATCAGACCAATTCATGCTAGTATTTGTTAAAGGTAGAAAAATCAGGATGAAGTGCTGGGTGAAGCCGTGGTGAAGATGAGGCATGCTTAGCACAGCGAACAACGCCTCATTAGACCTCGCCAATGGCGACCCACACCGTCAAAATTTTACAAGTGAAGAACCGGTGAAAAAAGAAAACGTCTCGAATTTAATCGGCCGGCAAGCAGGCCGACCGCGCGCACACTGTTTTGGCGAGGGGGAAAGAAGGATAGTGCGGCCGAAACGGGCACAAGCACCGAAATTCCACGGGGGGTGCGCACGAGCGCCGGCCTAACCACACAACACGTGTTTGTGGAATGCGCGTGTGTGCAGGAGTTGCAGCCGTCTAACTCTCGAGGGCCGAACTCACCGATACCCCGTCTCTATCAGCGTACCAGCCCTGGGCCATGTTCGTGGTGGTGGCTCCCACGCATTAACAATGAAGGTGTGGACACCTACTATGGGTACTAGGCCTTGGTGTCTACGGGAGAATGGCATGTTGACCCATAGATCCAGGGATCGAACCCTCGAGCCGTGAGGTGGCTGGCGGACTTGCTGCCGCCAGTACATGCTAGTCCCGAGCACGGCGCGCGAGCCCCATTCGGAAGCCCTGCAGGGTCGTAGCAAACGTAGAACGAACCCGGAACCAAGATACCCGGCATCTGCTTTGACTTGAGGAGGCTGCCAGTTGCAAGAGATCAAAGGAGGTAAATGTGCTGTAGCCCACACGAAACACAGATGAATCTGGGTTCAGTGGCAGGCGTGAGCGTTCAACAAAAAAGATACATTTGTACTGACGGAACAATTTCGGAACTACGGTTGCACATGAAAGAGAAAACGAGGCCACGAAAAAGTGCTAGAACAGGATCCCCTCTCCAGAGAGGTTTATACCCTGTACACGCGAAGAACAAGAAATTGTTGCCTTGTCATTTCATAACCTTTGGTCAGTTGACGCTGATCGTCCGTTATCAGTGCAAGCCACACTCCGATAATGTTCCATCTTTGTTACAGCGGTGGATACAAGGTTTTCATCCATCGCTCTTCCACTAAAGATATGTCCGTAGACTGTCGATATCCGATTTCTTTCTCATCCACCGGTCGTAGAACCCGAACCCGGACTTCGGGTTTGCGTGTTCGTTTGAACCCTCTCGCTTATCTGTTGTTGCGCTGTATACCCTTTCGCTGAATGGTGTTCCTCCATCCTTTCTGGCTGCTTGCTCAGCTTTCGCGGGTCTGCAAGAAAAATGATCCAACTGCGGCACGCAAGGTGACTGGGGGACTCGTGACAAACAGAGGCACCCGGGGGATGGAGATGGCTATGAACGGCAAGTGCACAAAAAGAACGAGTTGAAACGCGGTGCGTAAGCTTTCAACGCAAAATGACCCACTGTGCACTTGTATCGTTTCTCCCCCTCAATTGGAAGTATGCTAATCCTGCAGGGAATAGTTGACTGGACCTTTTGAGTTTGTGCTGACCACGATTTGGGGAGTCGGGAGAAGTTACAAAGCCAAAAGCAGGACACCCCCACGTTCGTGAGAAAAAGCGACGAATAAAAATACGCACGAGGCGGGCCCCCCGAGTATATCCAAAAACACGGAAACGGAGACGGAAACGGAAAGGGTAACGTCTCGTTTCCACAGCACTTCCGGGTGCACCTGCAGCAGCCGTGTCGTTGCTAAAGATAGCTAGGTAAACGGCAGCAGTAACTATTACTCTTCAGGGGTAGCCAAATGCCTCGTCTTCTAATTAAAGACGCCATGAATAGACCAATGAGATTCCTCCTGTCCCTACCTACTATCTGGCGAAACACCAGTCAAGGGAACGTACTTGAAACTGTCAGCGGGGAAGAAGACCCTGTTGAGTTTGACTCTAGTCGGCACGCTCTTGGGGAAGTTTAGTGAGTGACCGTGCGTTAGGCTAGTCTCCCCCCCCCGGAACAGCTGCCAGCGTCTCTTTCGAGACTATACAATGTTGTTGGAGTTACAGTTCGCTTGATATTCCGGGATTTTAGGGTTTCCTCCGGGGTGACCTTTTGTTACACGGAATTATTACGAAACTCCACCCTTTTTGTTTGCCCCTCTACAAACACGGCTTGCAAGGTGGATGGGGGCCCAAGACAGACAGAGGCGGCGGGCGGGGGCGCCTCTGGCACGCCACGGCGTGTCATAGCTCGCGTGTTGCACGCGGCGTGATGGACGGCGATGACGTGCGGCTGCTCTTCCCGCAGCACAACGGCCACTGCACCGCCGCGCCCCTTGACGAGATCGACGACGAGACCCGGAAGCACTTCCGCGAGCTGCAGCAGTCGATTGGGCAGAATTTCAGCGTCCTGAACGACCCCCGCGAGGACAAGCAAGCCGGCTGGGTCGGAAGCTTCTTCACGGCGACCGCCGCCGAGCAGCCTGTGCGGCTGAGCGTGATCCCGAAGACGACGAACGAAAGCATCAAGGCGTACGTCACCTCCCTCGGGCCCGAGTACAAGGCCTGGCGCCAGGCGCGCAAGGCGAAGCGGGAGCAGAGCCACGCCCTGCCCGCCGCCACCGCCGCCGGCGGGACGGCCGCCGCCGCCTCGCAGCAGGTCCAGCAGGTGCCTCGCGAGTTCTTCGACCCGAAAACCCGGTACCTGGTCTCCAACAGGGCGTTCCTGCAGACGATCATGCCCGGGGTCGACGACCCATACGACTCGCTGCTGCTCCTGTCGAAGCTCGAGTACTACCAATCCGAGGTCAACTCGGCGTTGCTCGCACGCGTCAAGCAGCGATCTCCTCAGTTCTTCGAAGCCCTGCAGCGCATCAGCCTGCTCCGGTCCAAGGTATCAATGCTCTCTGAATCAGCGCTTTTTTGCATTCCTTCGCAATGAGCGAACCAACACGCCACTGAAGATCATGTCACTGCCATAGTTTACGTGTACGTGCTGCATGGGAGATCCCTTAACTCAATACATACCCGGGTGAAAAAGAAAATGTGTGTGGATGCGTCAACGCAACAGTTTTTGAAAGATAGCGAAAGAGCGCAGGCACATCTTTTACATGACTGCGACTTAAAGACTCGGATACGTGCCAGGTTCGAAGGAACTGCTCGTGTAAGCTGCCAGGCAAAGAAAGGAGGATCCCAAAGCATGTGTCGAGCCTATTTCTGTTCGCTGCCCTCAGCAGGGTTGCGCTGGGCGATTTGCGTAGCTGTGTTCCTTAGACGTGGTAGCCGTTTCTCAGGCTCCCCTAATCTGCTGTTACTGGTTACAGCCACGGTAATGCACTGCACCTTACCTATTGTTTCTTGAGTGGGATAAACACGCAGTCTTTTTCCCTCCGAGGTTTTTTTGTCGCAAACGAATCCCCGTGTGCAGCGGGCGGTGCCCACGGCACACGGCACCAAGCATCCATGCGGAGCATCAAGCTCGTGCAACAGCCAGCGCACACGTATCAGGCTGCCACGCAAACCCACATCATCGCACACACACACACGTATCAGGTTACCACACAACGCACATACACCCTCTCCGGTAGCTCCGGTCCGCGGCCTTTGAAAAGTCTCCTACACACTACAGGTGAGTGGAGCCGCAGAGCAAATAGTTGTCCTTCGGCAGACAGTGACGCAGACAGAGAAAGAGTCCGTCACAGCACCGCTCACTGTGTTCCAGCTCAAGAGGCGTGCGCAGAACATGAAGCGGTTGCAGGAAGCCTGCGTCCGCCTCAAGCAGCTCAAGCAGCTGCAGCAGGAGGTGGCGCTGAAGGTGCACTGCCGAGAGTACGTCCTTGCGGTAAACATGCTCAGCGCCGCCAGCTACGAAAAAGAGCTTGAGAAGCTTGTATGCACGCGGCACATCCGCAATGCCTTCGACAACGTGCGTCAGCAGGCCTTCAGACAGATCCACGCTGGTCTAGTCGACCGTCTCCTTGGTATGCACGGGTTCGGTCCGCATTGAATGCGGGTTTGGAAGAATAGACACTTCTTGCCCGAGAGAAGGAGTGTCTTTTGGCATGAGCACCTGCTTTGTAGAAAATTGAGGAGGCTGCCAGTTGCGAAAGAGCAAAGGAGGTACAGTGTGCTGTGCTCCACACGAAACGCAGGTAGATCTGGGTTTAGTGGTGGGCGTAAGCATTCAACAAACTCTTCACTACGTTTGCCTCCGCGGTTCCACCCGTGTATGCAGTGACATTCTAACTAGAAGCAATCTAAAGAATACTCGTCGTAGCTTTGACTCCGGATGGAAGGGAGGAAATATAGAGGTAAGGGGCAAATACAGTACAAACATAATCTGATTTGACCACCGTGTGTTGTTTTCTCACTCAGGACTTTGACCTGTTGTGTTTGTGTGATTGGTCGTGTTGGGGTAGACCCGCATGACCTCGCGTCCGTTCAACACGTGGTTCGGTAGTTACAGCACTTGGGATCCCTTCATTGCATTCCTGTTCTTTGTCGGGCAGCATCGTCGACCATTTCCTTTGAAGCTGGCGCTTATGTAAAACAATAACGCAGGTGACATGTCAGGACAGTGGCCTGACATGGCGGAGGAAACACCAGAGGCCCGCCAGCGCTGGTGCGCTGAACTGGAAGGCGCCATTCGACCCTTGCTGTCCGAAGGGGTGCCTGCAGTGCGCGAGGTGCTGCTGGTATGTAATGTTGTATGTTGTCACATGAGGCAATGCTCCCAAAATCCAAACCTGAAACGGTAACATACCCAGTTTCACTGGAGTGCCCGTTCCCGAGGGAACGAACCTGTAAGAGTGCCAACGCTACTCTTTCTAACGTACATATTAAAGGTGTCACGGGAGAAGCCGGCAGCCGCTGCTTAACGGAATGGCAGGTGACGACGTCATCCGATAACCTGACTTTCAAGGCAGTGCATGCTAATCCATGTGGTTCATGTACTTAAAAGAACTCAATGCTTAACGGTTTATCACGTGGGCGGCCCTGAGATTACCCCCTCAGGTGACAGCACTTTAAGCCATACTTCAACGTTCTTTTCTCGAAAGCATGCCGCAGGGTAATCCTGTGGGGAAATTGTTGGTCGATTGGACCTCGCAGTCAGACCCGTCAACAGCACATGTTTGTGCTGCTGACGATTGCGAGAGTCGAAAACCCTGCAGTAGCCTGAAGCAGGTCCGACCCCCTCGTTTCGTGATAAAAAGCGAAGAATAAATAATTGGCTAGCCGTAGTTAAAGTGTATAATCATACCTACATCCCTCATACTGCCCGCCTCACAGCCTCAATGGTCAACCGGAGACCCTAAAACACCGAACCTCCAAACCACAATAAACGCTAATAAAAGCACACTCTTTGTTGCAATCTGTTCTTTCAAGAGCTGAGACTCAACTGTTCTTCAAACCATCGCAATGTGTCCTTAGCCTACGTTCAGCAATTCAGCAAGCAATGGACAACAAAGCGAAGATCATTTCGCCGGTTTAGTATTCCCGTAAAACTGATACCAAGCGGGTCCCGAGACGAAGAATGACGGCGCGCAACACCGCGGTTTAAAAAGAGGCCAGCCCCTCAAGGCTTCATCAGGTCCTTTTGAAAGCAAGAAACACGAGCCAGTCCATCCCCATCTCCTGGAGTTGCATCGCATCGAGAGTTCTGCTGCTATCGGTCTATCAGCAGGGAGTGGACCGGCTCATCATAGAAATACGAGGCAGTGTCGCGCCTAAACATTATTATACTAACCCCGTGACGGTTTCGCCTGTGCTCTGGTAGCACGGGTCCTGACTGCGACAAGCTACGTACAGCCGCTAGACTCACACCGCTGTCCTGTTTGCAGACACTCAGGTTCTGCGCTGATGATGGTCCGCCTTGACCGAAAGACGGCGCAGACGGGACCAGTGCGGTGTTGAGCGCACACATACATTCCTTCCGTTTGACCACTATGCCTAGGGCAGTGATCATGGCAAATGTTGAACGTTTGACAAACGTTTGCGTTTGCAACATCCATGTCAAACGAGAATCAAACGTGGGTGCGCCTGCAGGGGATCATCCGAGCTTGGGATCCCTTCGGTTCATAGTCTGGCAGCTTTTGTCGAGCATTTCCTTCCAAGCTGGCGCTTTGTTTGTGCGTGCCGGGTGATCGTTTTCCCACTTGTATTTACCCTGTGTATATTCAGGTAAGGAATTCTGATCAACCACCAAAACACGCTGTCTACGTCTTTTTAGCCTGCACAATACATTGAAGTGTGGGGTCGGCTTGTGAACACTCCAGCTGCGAGGACAGGATCTTCATGCCCCGGGACCCACAACGTCGTAGGGAACACTCGCTGGAGAATAGTATCTCCCTGTGCTCGCCCAAGGACAACAAGGATTACGTGTTTCCTTATTTTCGTCGTGTCAGGGAAAGCCTGCTGCACGGGAGCCAAGCTTCCCGTGTTCGGCGGTACTGCAGAGCCACGGGCCTACGGGACCGATTTCCCAAACTAAAGCATCAAGGCTTCACCTTGAGGCTTGGCGCTCGCGCTGAACACAAGCTCGTCGAGACGGTCAACCGCAGGGCAGAGCGGACGGGGTTGTGGCACTGTGCTGCCTCCGACTCAAGCTTTGCAAGCTGTGGTTGACCGTCACGTTCCTATGGCCTTGTTCTTCTTCTCTTCTTCGTCGTGTCTGCAGCCACGTGGACAAGTGCTATCAAGGGTCGTGTACTGGGCACAGACCCGGTCCATCCATTATCAAACGTCACGTTTGCACGTTTGTCAGCCGTTTGCGTTCGATAAATCTTGTCAAACGTACGTTTACAAACGTTTGATAGCATCACTGGCGGGGTTCCCCCCCACATTAAACTAAGTTTTCCCCCCCCATGCTAGCATCAAACATGCATGAGAGGCAGTGTCTTGCCTGAACATTAAACTAAGTTTTCCCCCCCGCTCAAACAGAACTACCGGAAGGGCGTGTACGACGAAGTGAAGAGGGTGGTCAGCCAGACGATTTTCAACGCCATGCGAGAGCTCACCGGCGACCAGCCGAACTTGACGCAGGAAGAGCTGCTGAAGCCGTCGCGGCTGCGCGGGCTGTCGATCCCGCACTTCGTGTTCGTCCTCGAGAAGCTGTTCACGGCGGTGTTCACCGTCTTCCGCCGGACGTACCGCGTGACTTCGGCCCTCGACCTCATTGTGCGCAAGGCGCACCACTCCGGGTTCGACGAGAACGTCCTCGTAGAGCTCCTGGCCGACTCACGGGCCGGCGCGGTGAAGATGATCCAAAGCCGGATGGTGCGCATGTTCGAAGTGCGGCAGGAGGAGCACGCCTCCCTGCGCTTCCAAGAAATAGCGCAGATCATGCGGCTGGCCTTCTCGTTCATCCACCGCCTCGGCTCGGTCACGGCGGCCGCTGACCGCGACGCGGCAAGCGCGTCCTTCCGTAGCACGCTCGTACAGCAGGCTCGCGGGTTCTACAAGCGGCAGCACGAGCGGCAGCAGCAGAAGCTGCTGTCCATCCTGCACACCGAGCAATGGCAAGCGGAGCAGGAGATCGACGTGTCCTTCCAGGTTTCGTAGTTTCTGGGTTCCGTGGCGGGCGTAAGCGTTCAACAAAAAAGACCCATTTTGTAGTGTTGTATTGTTTCTCCCCCTCTAACCTCCTTCGAAGTAAGCACAAGGCAGCCCCTCGAGTATTTGCTCCTTTCCTCTTTACTTTAGTCATAGGTGGCACGGACAAATTTGACGTGGGCGGCTTTGGATTTACATCTGAATGACACCGCAATACAAAAAGAGTTGTCGACAACTAACAAGTAAGAGAATAAAGCAAAACTACGCATTTCTTTTATAGAAGCGTCAGCTTGGAAGGAAATGCTCGACGATGCCAGACAAATAATCGAAGGGATCCCAAGTGCTGTAACTACCGAACCACGTGTTGAACGGACGTGAGGTCATGCGGGTCTACCCCTACACGACAAATCACAAACATACGTCTCTCTATGACTAGAAAGCCCCGGATCCCTAAGCGAACTTGCACTCTAAACAACAGGTCAAAGTCCTGAGTGAGAAAACACGGTGGATATGTTGTGTTTGTACTGTATTTGCCCCTTACCTCTATATTTCCTCCCTTCCATTCGGAGTCGAAGCGGCTACGTCGAGTATTTTGTATAGGCACCTGCTTTGTAGGAAACACTTGAGGAGGTTGCCAGCGGCAGGGAGGTAAATGTGCTGCAGTCCACACGAAACACAGGTGAATCTGGGTTTTAGTGGCGTTCACAAAGAAGACCCATTTTGTAGTTTTATTGTTTCTCCCCCTCTAGCCTCCTTCGAAATAAGCACAAGGCAGCCCCGCGAGTATTTTGGAAAAGCACCTGCTTTGTAGGAAATACTCGAGGAGGCTGCCAGTTGCTAAAGATAACGGAGGTAAATGTGGTAGCCCACACGAAAAACAGGTGAATCTGGGTTCAGTAGCGGGCGTGCGCGTTCTGCACAAGGCAGCCCCTCGAGTATTACCAATGGTGCGGCTTGCCCTTCAATGTATTGTGCTGGCTAAAAAGACGTAGGCAGCGTGTTTTGGTGGTTGACCAGAGTTCCTTACCTGGAAATGCCACAGGGTAAATACTAGTGGGAAAACGATCAACCGGCACGCACAAACAAAATGAAGCGCCTGTCTTTTTTTTTTACCAAACATGAAATGTTGGAGGAAATGAGAAGCTCGTCGCCGCAAACCGTGGCGTTTTCACTTGCGTCCTGAATCCAGCTTTACGTAAAAAACGATCAGGCACTGCGTTCAACGAAAACAACTCTCACTTCCCGTCATCATCATCATTAGTTTTGTATCAGCCGCGGTTGTGCGAGTGACGAGCTCTATTTTTGTGTTGTAAAAGCCCCTGCCTTGTAGGAAATACTTGAGGAGGCTGCCAGCTGCGAAATCTCAAAGGGTGACCCATCCGGTGTCACGTAGCGAAAGGCAGGCATAGTGTGGTACTCATTGGCATGCCGATGCCCCATTATCGCAACAGTATTCCAAGATCAAGGGAGGTAAATGTGTTGTAGCCCACACGAAACACATGTAAAGCTGGGTTTAGTTGCGGGCGTAAGCGTTGAACAACCTCCCCTCTAGCCTCGTTCGAAGTAAGCACAAGGTAGCCCCTCTCGAGTATTTTCTTCCGGTAGTGAGCATTTCTCATTCTCAAAAAACCCCTGCAGGCGTTTTGCGATCGACTGACTGACAGGTCGCCTGATGCTCTGGACCGCGCCCGAAACATGGCCATTGACCAACCAGGTGGCGGAGTTATCGAAGAGGGTATGTTTTTTGCTTTTCGTATGACTCGTATCTAAGACACTAGCCTTAGAGGAATATGAACCGACTAATATCAATCTGCGGCACAGGACTTCGCTCCCTCACTCACGTTCTTGCATTCACCCCCCCCCTTGCGTTCCTTAGGCACCACGATGACCTCAAGACGTCGGGCATCGTCCTGGGGGCGATTGGAGAGACGGAGACCGCATTCGACGCGGACGAGGCCTTGCAGAAGGTGGTGGAGCGGTTCTCAGGCGTCTGGAAGTGGTCCGCATCGGGCAGACGGCCGGGTGGCAGGAAGCGGAAGCTGCCGTCACGGCGTGGGAGGAGAACGAGGCGCCCGATTTCCGAAAGAAGGGGCTGGCTGCCGCCTTCGCAAGAAGGAAAAGGAGAAGCAAGGCGGGAACGCTTTTCAGATGGCAGAGTCCAGTCGCGGGGGCGAAGGAAGGAGGTGAAGGCTTCCTACTGTTGCGAGGAGGACACTGGGACGGGAAACTGGAGGGGAAACCGGGCGAATACACGAAGAAGTTGACAGTTGATTCATGTGTACTTATCCTTTTCTGCGACGCAGAGTTCGTGAAAAAAAGACCCGCGACAGAGTCTGGACTAAATCGCCGTTCTCAACGTCATGAAAAAGCGGAAACTCAAAGTACCGATACGTACTTCTTCATTTTTCGAGCGTTTTCTTCTTGAAAGTATGCCAATACTGCAGGGAATAGTTGACTAGACCTCTTGAGTTTGTGCTAACAACGAATTGGGGAGTCGGGAGAACCTACAAAGCCAAAAGCAGGACCGACCCCCCCGTTCGTGGGAAAAGCGAAGAATAAAAGCACCTTCTTTTTTCCGTCTATCTTTGTCAAGAGCTGCAACTCAACTATTCTCACGCTTAGGCAGTTTTTCAGGGAGGTTCCACTTTCCTGGCCATTGCACTTGCAGGAGTCTGCAGGCGTTCACCGTGCCGACTTCTCCAGCCAAAGCTTGTCTGGAGCACCGCCACACAAGCAAACGCTCAAAGATCCACGAGGCATCTCAACAGGATAGTACTAATCCATCGGTGGACAACAAGTAGAAAACCGAAGGCAATCCATTTTCGGCAACACGACTACGCACTTTTTCACAGACGAGATCGGCGAGGGAAGCAACCCACGATTGTCGCTCGACGGATCGTACTACACCGTGTCGCACAGTATTCTCATGCTGCTCAGGGTATGCCCATTGAATGTTACGTCCCCAACTCGAAAAACAACGTTTGCGCGTTAAAGACGAACGGTTGCAAGTTCTCTCTTCTCTCATTCTCAGTCCGGAACGTCTCAAAGATCTTCTACGCCTGCGGCGCGCTTCTTGTAGCCCCTCGTGCTCGATACTGGCAGTCCGTGGAGAAACAGCACTGACTCACTCGAAAACCCCAAGTTCGCTATCGTCGGCAAGCACAGAAAACTCGTGCTGAGCTCTTCCTCGGGCGTTGCGGGTTTGCGGGTTGCCAATGCATCGTGCAGCGCTGAAAAGGACGCAGGTAGCGTGTTTTGGTGTGAGCCTACAACGAGAACTTGCACAACGCAATGGACCTGGTGTCGGTCACATACGCTAAAAACGATGCGCAACCACATGTGGCAGTGAGCAGAAAGGTAAAAGCGACACAAAGTACTAAAAAAGAATGAAAACACACTGCCCAGGCCCTGCTCAAACAGCACAAAAGGAAACCCGGCCTTTCCCCGCCTCACAAGGCAAACGGAGACTTCAAAAAACCGACCGCTTGCTACAAGAAACAGTCTAGAACTCGGGGTACGGGAAAAGGCAGCAGCGCAACAGCCCCCCCGCGTTTCACTGTAGCTTTAAAAATGCCACTGTGCCGAGTCAGAGTAAATCACATGCGTGCGTTCGATCCGAGTTTTTACCTTGGACATACGTATGCCAGTTTGAAGGCAAACCCGTGCGGGGGTCGGAAAAAGGGGCAGCGTAAAAGCGCCCCGCGTTTCACTGCAACTTCAAAAATGAGACACCCCAGCACTCTGGCTGCAGTTCTGCAAGCCAGGGTAAATCACATGCGTGCATTCGATCTGAAGTTGTATCCTGGAGATACGCATGCCAGTTTGAAGGCAAACCCGTGCGGGGGTCGGAAAAAGGGGCAGCGCAAAAGCGCCCCGCGTTTCACGTGCATTCGATCTGGACATACGTACGCCAGCTTAAAGGCAAATCCCGTACCGCATCTTGCTCATGGGGGCATCACACTCCGGAGTTGACTGTTCTGCGATCAGTCTTGGAGTCTTACGTTAGGGCCAGTTTCCTATCGCACTAAAACCGGGCCTAACCGGGATGTCGCCCGGCCCCGGAGCCCAGCTTGTACACTGCCGTGCACGGCAAGAGATTTACGTCCGGGCCAGTTTCCTATCGCACTAGAACCGGGCTTGGAAGTAACATAACCGCGATGTCCGGAGCCCAGCTTGTACACTACCGTGCACGGCAGCGCAAAAGCTGGCAAGCGCTTGTTCGCTTCCTGGACGCGTCATTTTCCGAACGATATCCTCCCATTGCAGACACTCGCTGATTGTGAACAGTACGCGTTCGCGATGCCGTTCCTCGGCAACGACTTCGCTCAAAGCATCCATGACTTGCTCAAGTGTTACGATGGCCAGACGTCCGCATTAATCCTGGGTGCTGGTGCGCGAGACACGGTATGCTGCTCAGTGCTTTTTAGAGTAAATTTAGTCACTATCAGTTGCGAAACCAACTGCCGTCATCACCAGAAAGGTCGACGACAAGGATAGAATCTGAACGAATCTAAAGTAGGCCGCGGAGTTGCAAAGAAGAACAGGGCCCGCAGCACTACAAGGCGGCGATCCCCCGCGAGGCGAGCTCACCCGCCGGCCAGAGCACCCCCTGCAACTCCGGCGCCGCTTCCCACTGCAGCAGAGCCGCAACCTGCAGCGCGCCTCCGGAGCGACTTACGCCCGCCGTAGCAGCACTGAAAGAAGTGAGGAAGAGCCGAAACTCCTCGGAGAGATGGTCCCTGCATTCTAACTCGTCGCTCTCTCTCTCTCTCTCTCTAAACCCGAGGAAAGACAACAGCTTATCGCAGTGAATCACGGTCCACCACGGTCTATCAGGTCCATCCCTAGCCCTGGAGCTGCATCGAATTGCCCGGTGCTGTGTATGAAATGCAGGGGGTGCTTGCATTGCCAAAGGCTAGTGTTACTTAATGTCGCCGTCCGAAGACGATCTCGATGCGGACGAAGATGTTGACGACAGGCTGGTGATATCCAGCTCCATTTTTTTGTATAAGCACCTGCTTTGTAGGAAACACTTGAGGAGGCTGCCAGCTGCAAAAGATCAAAGGAGGTAAAATGTGCTGTAGCCCACACGAAACACAGGTGAATCTGGGTTTAGTGGCGGGCGTAAGCGCTCAACAAAAAAAAAAAAACCCGCTTTGTAGTTGTATTGTTTTCTCCCCCTCTAGATTCCTTCGAAGTAAGCACAAGGCAGCCCCTCGAGTATTTTTGAACGCTGCGCTTTCGCGCCGAGCTTTTTCTTGCGTTTCCCCGCCAGTTCTGCCGATCGGTGGACGATGATGGAGATGATGTAGTGGTGAGGCTGATTTAGCACAGCGTGCTGCCATCCGGCGCTTTTTTGATGCAGACATTTGCTTGCTTGCTACCGTAAAAAAGAAGATCCAAGCCCAAGCCTCTGTTTTCGCGACCCTGCGGCACAACCACACACACAGGCCGGAATCGAAACGATCACCGTCGCTCACTTGATCGTCTCCGCGCAGTGCCTGTCGTTCCTCTCGGCTTTCGCTCTGAGCTTCAAGGCGCGGCTGCAGGCTGTGCTGCCTCCGAAGAGCTCTGTATTCCTGAAGAATCTCGACCGATTTTCGAAAGAGGCGGCGGACCACAGAAACGAGTATGACACCCCCACCTACGAACTAAGACTTTCACCCCAGGGCAGTGTTTTCCGCAGACGCGCAGACGTCTGCGTCTGCGCAGGCGTCTACGTCTGTAGGATTCGCCAGCGGATCAACCTGCTCGGGCATCCTTCGGGCAGACTTCAGGAAATGCAGAAGGCCAGCACTACAGCTTCGAAGTCCAGGCGCTGAAGAAGAGTTTCTCACGTTGCGACTGCTCAAAAGAATTTGCTGGGACTGACAGTGATTGTCGTAATCCAGACCAGTGCGGTGTTGAGCATATACACTCCAAGCACATTCTTGCAATCCCTCCCAGTTTCGGTGTCTTGCACTCCCTTTTCTCTCGGTATGTTGTAAACCAAAACTCCGCATTTCTTCGATGACAACTTGCTGCTCGATCGAGCATGTATGGTGGGTGTTCTGCCTAAGCATGGCAAGAATTTAATGCATCGTGCGACACCAAACGTTCACTGTCTTCTCGTTACCCTCAGGTTCTACGTGAAGGTGGTGCTCATGTTCAAGGAAGGACAAAGGGAGTGGAAGCCGGACAACTGGAGTCTATCCGGGAGTGCGTGGATATCGGAGATGCTGAAGGACATCGGGAGACTCCTGAAGAAGAAAGCCGGCGTCGAGAGGCTGCTGGAGAGGAGGCAGCTCCGGACAGTGATGTATCCCATCCTGTTCCATTGCTTCGCGAAGATCAAACAGTGCGTTTCCAACATCCCGAACCTGCGGAGCGAGCCGGGGCTGCTGGACAGGGTTAAGGAGGACATCATCCACTACAAGGTGAACATAGAGCGCTTCGGCTTCTCGGTGCTGACGTCGACCAAGGCGCGGGACTTGACCGCGGCAAACACGTGGCTCCCCGAAGAGGACGAGAAACTGCCCGAGTCAGAGGAGGATGTTCTCGCCGTTTTCCTTCCTCCCTAGCCACGCTAGCGCCGAAGCGTACTCTCAGCTTGGCTGAAGGGCGGCCGAGGTTGCCTTGATGTAGGAAGATGTCCCGGATCGTCAGGCCATGCTTTCACACCGAGGATCGGTACTGAAGATCGGGTATCGAGCAAGCTTTTACCCTCATGTGCTCTCTCAATGGGACAACGTCGATAAGCCGGTCCATAAAGCGCCGCCCCAAGGTGCGCCCCACGTTAATGCTTTAGTTTGAGAAATTGGTCGCCAGTTGACCCGCAGGCCCAGGTAGCTCGGCAGTATTCGCTGAACACGTGAAGCTCGGCTCCATGTAGCAGGCTTTCCGGATACCGGTACACCCTATTGCTCGCAATATCTCGCTCGGCCCCGCGAAGAAAAACAAGTCGCTTCCCGAAGAGGACGAGAACTGCCCGGAGCCCGGGGGATCTTGTGCTTGCTCGCTGTATTTTCCTTCCCCTTTCCCCGCGCCCCGCCACACGGCCCCACCCTAAGGGGGCACGGTGAACGGCAGGGCATCGACTCTTTGAAGCATTTCTGCGTGGAACCTGCCACGGAAGGGCAAGTTTCGGCACCCCTTCTGCCTTCGACGACTATCGACATCGATCCCCCGACCGGCTCTCCGCTAGCACTTCGGGGTCAATCGGCGAAAGAAGGCAACACAGCCACAAAGAAAAGGTCCTACGCGCTCTTGTTTCCCGTTTCTTCTCGCGCAACGAAGTGTGCCCCTGGAAAGGCCTTCGCTGGGCAGATCTTCTGTACCCTGCCTGAATTGGAAGCAAATGCGGAACATTGAAGATCCAAGGTTGCCGTGTCAACAGCAATCGGACGTGGGTCAGTCGGTCCTGAGGCTAGGTGCAATTGCTCGCCTCAAAGCTGCCTTTTGCTTTTTACGCTACCGGGTAGCCTACCCTGATAGATGCACTCATCCACACCCCATCGAAACTAACGCCAACGACTTCGCGGTGTGGACCACGCACTCCTACGCACGCCTGTGCCAGCGGTTCAAGCCGGGGTTTTCTTCATGCAAAAGAGAAAACAGTCTAGAAACGAAACGTTCGCAGGAAGAGAAGAGAAAGAAAAAAAGGCCGCTCCTGGTCCATAGGAACGTGACGGTCAACCACAGCTTGCAAAGCTCGAGTCGGAGGCAGCACACAGTGCTACAACACCGTCCGCTCTGCCCTGCGGTTGACCGTCTCGACGAGCTTGTGTTCAGCGCGAGCGCCAAGCCCCAAGGTGCGCCAAGTCTTGATGCTTTAGTTTGGGAAATCGGTAGCCACTTGACCCGTTGGACCGTGGCTCTGCAGTACCGCCGAACACGTGAAGCTTGGCTCCCGTGTAGCAAGCTTTCCCTGGTATCTAGAAACGAAACTTTCGCAGGAAAGAGAAAAAAGAAGAAACAAGCAACGGGGCTGAGAGTCTCGTGCCAGAGGAAAACGAAATCACCCGCACACACAGAATAAAGGAACAGACGGCGTCTCCCCCGACGCGAAGCGAGAGGAAAAACGTGCGCCAAAACCGTGAGCTTGGCAGGGGGCCTACGCTCTCTTCCGCGGACCGGCGGGCCCCGGCGAGCTGACATCGGCGGGGGGGTTTGTGTTCTTTCCAGTTTCTTTCCAGTCTTTCTTCTTCTTCTTTTTTGCGTCGTCGCACTGCTTTTCTTTATTAGAAACACGCCCCCGTTTTACGCTGCGCCCCGGGCCCCTGCCCGCAGTTTTCTATTTTCTTTTCTCTCGAAGGGATCTCAGTTCCGCCGAAACACGCAGTTTCGGCGGCGCTGCGCTGATCTTCTTTTTGTTTGCGCCTCAGTTGCCTGCGTCGTGTCGCGCGGGCGGGGGAGAGCGGGTTGGAACTGAACCAAGCAAAACGAGTCTTCTGTCGTCAGCGGGGTTTCTGAGTCCCGACTGAGCAGAAAAAAGGAAGCAACAGTAGGAAAACATACACACAGACACGTACACACTGGGCTATATTCCGCGCTAGGGATTCCCCACAACTGAGCTCCAAATCACCATACATACACGCACACCCACACACCCAGTAGCGGAAACGTATACCAAGAGTTTCATCCCTAGCAAAAAAAGGGGAACCGATAAACAGAAGTGCCCCAAGGACGCAAAGAAAGAAATAGGCAACAGAGAAAACATTGCAAGTTTCTCTCCTCCTCTACGCAAAACCGGCTGTGCGCACAAATAGAGCCACGACACTTTTTGTGTACCCCCCCTCCTACACATTAAACTAAGATTTTCCGCCCGCTACAAGAAAAGACGGAATTTCAAGTTTCTTTCGTGTTCTCTGAGTTCCGGAGAGAATCGAAGTGGCGCTTCCATTTTAGGCACCACGGACACACCCCCTCTCTCCCCACGCAGGCGGGTGTGGAGCACCTATCCGTGCCAAGCCCGGGCGGACGATGCAGCGCCGGTCGTGGCGCTGCGCGCACTGCGCGACGGAGAACCTCTCCTTCACGCAGACCTGCGCGAGCTGCAAGGCCACCCGGGCGGCCGCCGACGTGCACGCGCAGCAGGAGCAGCGAGAGCGGCTGTGGGGCCGGATCGCGGGGCGGCGGCCGGCGTCGCCCGAAAAGCCGTCCACCGGGTCGTCTGTCCGGACCGTGACGGCGCCGGGCGCGCACTCGCCCGACGCCGGGGGGGGGGGCTGGGGGAAGAGCTCGGGTTCGACATCCGGCAGGCGAGCCCGCTCCGCCGGGGGAACGCACCCCACGCTCGGTCGCTCACCGGCCCCCACGAAGTGGCGCGGGCGAGGCCCGCGCACAGCCTCGGCGGGGACACCGCGCTCATGGCCGCGCAGCAGGAGCTGCTCGCCCACGCGAAGCGGGACCTCGACCGCAGCTTCCTCCCCCGGCGCCCCTCCACACCCGAAAACCGCCGGCTCACGTCTCCCGACCCCAGACCCAACCCGGGCCTCCGGCAGCCGTCGCCGACGCGTGGCATCAAAACGCCCGCCGGCGGCGACAGCGCACTGCGGGCGGCGCTCGCCGCCGAGAAGGAAGCGCGGGTGCGCGCCGAAAAAAGGGCCGCGGAACTCGAAGAAGCGCTGCGCGCGGCCAGAAACCGCGTCGGGCAGCTGACTTCGGAGCTCTCCGCGCAGAAGGTCGCGGGAGAGCAGCTCCGAGAGGAGCTGGCCGCGGCGGCGAGAAAGCTCGCGCGCGTGGCGGCGGAGCGCGAGGGCTACAAGGGCGAGGCTGAGAAGATCGAAGCGAGAAGCAGGCGGCGGCTTGACTCCGATTCCGCGGCCGCCGGCGAAACGAAGGACAGCAGGATTCGAGAACTCAGCGACGAACTGACCCGGGCGGCCGCCGAGCTTGCGGACCTGCGGAGGGTCGGTTCGAACGTCGATCTCTCCAGAGAAGTGTTCCTCAACGAGGTGACATATGAGAGGAGGTCCTCCTTCCAGAAAACCGCCGCCGCAGAGCGCGAGAGCTGCAAAGGTGACGTCGATCCTTCCGGCAAAGTGTTCCTCAACGAGGGCACACCCGAGAGGAGGTACTACCAAAAGACCGCCGCCGCGGAGAGCGAGAGCTGCAAAGGCGAGGTTGACGAGAACTTCGAAGCGAGAGCCAGGCGGCAGCTTGACCCCGATGCCGCGGCCGCCGGCGAAGCGAAAGAGGCCGGGATTCGAGAACTCAGCGGCGTGCTGACTCGGTTGACCGGCGGGCTTTCCGACCTGCGGAAAACCGGGTCCAACGCCGATCCTTCCAGCGGCGAAGTGTTCCTCGCGCAACCCGAGCTGGCCGCCGAGAGAGGGTACCTCCAGAAACACGCAGCCGCGGAGGATGAACGGGGCCGCGCGAGCGAAGTCGAAGAAGCGCTGCACGCCAGGATCCGCGGGCTGCAGGCCGACAACAAGGCGCTGTCGGAAGGCCGCGGCCGCTTGGAGCGCGCCGCGGCCGCCGGCGCTGCGGCGGAATTTCGCTCGGAGCTCGCCACCGTCCACGAGACGGCGGAGGAGGTCAAGACCCGGACCTACTGGCTACCCGACCGGACCACCGTGGCCTCCGCGCACGTGGCCGCGTTCGAGGTGGAAATAACCCGCCTCTCCTCCGAGACGGAGACGCAGCGCGCGGCGCTGCTTCAAATCGCGCGGAGGATCGACACCCTCCCACAAGACGACCTGCCGGCCTCCCACGGAGGCGAGACGCACCGCGTCCGCCGGGACATTTCGGCAGTTTTGCACCAAGTCGGCATCCCTGTCAACCTCGGGCTGAGGGGAAAGCTCGACGCGCTTGGAGCCGCGCTGGCCGAAAAAGAGGCCGAATGCGCCCGACTGGCCGCCCCTGCCCCGCAGTCCCCCCCCGGGGGCTTGGGGGACCTGGACGCGGCCGAGCTCGCGGAAGAGGTCGATCTGCTGCGCGCGGAAAACGGTCACCTCGAGCAGGCGTGCGCGGAGCTCGCCGGAGAGGCGTCAGGCCTCCAGTCGGAGAACACCCGGCTTCTCGACCAGCTCGCGCGCGTCCGCCGGTCTCCAAGTGCCGACCGAAAAACAGGGCAATCCGCCTCCCTGGTGAACTCGGACCGCGGCGCCCATCTCCTCGCAACGGTCGACCGTCTCGAAGCGCAGCTTGCAACGTCCGAGAACCGGTTGCGCGACGCGGAAGAGCGCCTTGAGGCCGTAGAAGGCACCCCAGGTGAGCAACCCAGCGATTCCCGATTATCGGTCTCCCGGGCGGACTTGGACCGCGCCGCCCTCCTCGCAAAGGTCGACCGGCTCGAAGCGCAGCTTGCAACGTCCGAAACCCGGTCCCGCAGCCTGTCGCAGCGGCTGAGCGATGCCGAAGAGCGCCTCGAAGCTATAACAGAGCGGCCCGGCGATTCACGAATCTCGGTCTCCCGGATGGACTCGGACCGCAACGCTCTCCTCGCAAAGGTTGCCCGGCTCGAAGCGCAGCTTTCCACGTACGAGAACCTGCTGCACGACGCTGAAGAGCGCCTTGCGGCCATAAACGTCACCCCCGCGAAGCAGCCCGGCGACTCCCGAACCTCGGTCTCCCGGATGGACTCGGACCGCAACGCCCTTCTCGCAGAAGTCGACCATCTCGAAGCGCAGCTTGCAACGTCCGAGAACCGGCTGCGCGACGCTGAAGAGCGCCTTGAGGCCATAAATGTCACCCCCGCAGAGCAACCCGGCGGCTCCCGAACCTCGGTCTCCCGGGTCGACTCTGACCGCGACGCCCTCCTCGCAGAAGTCGACCGTCTCGAAGCGCTGCTTGCAACGTCCGAGGACCGATCCCGCAGCCTGTCGCAGCGGCTGACCTATGCCGAGGAGCGCCTCGAAGCGATGGAAGGGAGCCGGGATGAAATCGAGGAGGAGTCGCTCGCGCTGACCCGCGCGCTCGTCGAAAAAGACGAGCAGACCGAGGAAGCGGAGGAGCGGCTGGCATCGCTGCAGGCTGGGCTCAGGAAGGTGTGTTGTCCCCCTACCCCGTTAGAGCTAGACTCACACCGGTCCTGTCTGCAGACACTTAGGTTCCGCGCTGGCGATGGTCCGCCTTTATGTGGCCAGTAGAGCCGGACCACTCAAAACTGACAATCTAGAACCTAGCATACACCCTGGATTCAAGCCTGGGTTAAAAAACACAGTTTCTGGTTCTCTATTTTTACATAATCGCCAGCTGGAAGGCAATGGTCGACGAAGCTGCCAGACAAAGAACCCAAGTGCTGTAACTACCGAACCACGTGTTGAACGGACGTGATGTCATGCGGGTCTACCCCTACACGACAAATCACACAAACACAACAGGTCAAAGTCCTGAGTGAGAAAACAACACACGGCGGTGTAAGCGAAGCACACAAACCGGATTGTGTTTGTATTGTATTTTCCCCTCTGCCCCTATATTTCCTCCCTTCCATCCGGAGTCAAGGCAGCTACGTCGAGTATTTTTACCTTAAACATGGAGGTCTTCACTCCAAGGATCGGTCCGATGGAAGCGATTGTCTTGAAACGGGATGCGAAAACAAACGACGCAACACACCCGCACAGGCGCAGCTTGAGTTGCAGGCGGTGAAGGCGTCGGAGGAACGAGTTGAGGCTGCTCTGGAGAAGGAGCGCGGGAGGAGAGAGGAGGTGGAGAAGGATCTGGTCAAGGCAAAGCATGAGATGGAGGACGCGAAGGGACAGCAGGCCAAGCGGCGTGCAGCCGAGGATCCGGCGGCGTCTGCCGAGGCCGTCGCGCTGGTTGCGGCCCGCGAGGAGATCACTGCGCTGCAGGAGGCCCTGCTCGAAAAGGAGCAGCAGGTGGAGCACGAGCGGTCCAACCAAGAGTCGCTGTCAATACAGCTCGTCAAGCAAGACTCCCAGCAGGACGTCACCGCCGCGCGCTTCGACGCCGCAGCGAAGCTCTGGCGCGACCTCCTCCAGCAGCTCCTCCTCTCGGAAGAGCACCGCCAGCGCGCCGCCCTCGCGGCCGCCCACACCGCCGACCACCCGTTCGCGCGCTTCGTGCGCGAAACGCCGCAGCCCATCACCATTCCCGCCCTTCAAGGCACCTGGCGCGCCCGCGACGGCACTCTGCTCGCCATCGAAGGCACGGCGGTGCAGTTCCAGGACACAGCCGAAAAGTTCGAGCTCGCCGGGAAAGGCTCGGCGCTCTCGTTTTTGGGTTGCGCCGCCCGGCTGGGTGCAGGCCCTGCCGACCAACCGTCCGCGGTGTGCTGGAGCGACGGCGACGTGTGGGTTCGCATATCCGACGACGCCGACCCTTCGCTCATCCGGAAAGTGTGCGAGGCGTCCTCCCAGACGCCGTTGACCCACTCCCTGGCGAGTTTGATGCACTCCGCGGAGCCCGTGGCGCGGAGGTTGGTCGAGAACGCCGAAAGCCTCCTGCGGTCGTCTTTAAGCAGCACCTTCGCCTCGGGCTTCGCGTCCAGCCACGCCCGCGCGCTCACGGAGTCGGCCCGGCACGGCCAGAGGGTGCATCTCCTCGAATCCTCCCTCCACTCCTCCCAGAACACCGTCCGCGGCCTCAAAGACCTCCTCCAGCAGGAAGAAGGCAGAGGTTGCGCCCTCCAAGCGTCCCTCGACGCACTTCTTCACGACGCGTCCGACACCGTCAAGGCGGATCTCCCGCTCCACGCACAAATCGCGAAGCTGACAACTGCACTAGACGACGCAAAACGGGTACAGTTCCCTTTTCTCTAACTGGAGCACCGGCTCTTTTGTTGCGTGGTCGCGAAATACTCAAGGCGGCGCAGAAGAAAAGAAGAAGAAAAAGAGCCGCTCCGGGTCCAGGAACGTGACGGTCAACCACAGCTTGCAAGGCTTGAGCCGGTCCGTCCCTTATCTCTTGAAACTGCATCGAAGTGCCTGCCGCTGTTTATCACAGTGAATCACGGTCCACCACGGTCTATCAGGTCCATCCCTAGCCCCTAGAGCTGCATCGAATTGCCCGGTGCTGTATTCTTCGGTCTATCGCGGTCTATCAAGAGGGGATGGACCGGCTCAAGGCTTGTGTCGGAGGCAGCACAGTGCTACTACCCCGTCCGCTCTGCCCTGTGGCTGACCGTCTCAACGAGCTTGTCTTCAAGCGCCAAGCCCCGGTGCGCCACGCCTTGACGCTTTAGTTGGGAAATCGGTAGCCACTTGACCCGCAGGCCCGTGGCTCTGCAGTACCGCCGAACACGTGAAGCTTGGCTCCCGTGTAGCAGGCTTTCCCTGGTACCATTTGTCGCAAGAAATGCGAAAGGCGAAAACGTGCTTGTCAGCCCCTCTTGGCTGAACGCTGCCTGTTTCTCCTTCTGCTGTGCATATATTATTCCGAATCTTGGCGATGCAAACACTGGTCGTCGTCTGTCTGCTGCTGGTCTGCGAATCATACACACACGTTTTACTTTGCGCATAAGCACCTGCATTGTAGGAAATACTCACCACACGCCACCAGTTGCAGAATCGGGAAGGAGAAAAGAGGTGCTGTAGTCCACGTAGAACACAGGTAAAATCTAAATTTACTGCCGGGTGTAAGCGTTCAACCGGGAAGACCCACTTGTGGTGTATATCGTTTCTCCCCTCCAGCCTCCTAAACACACCGAGTATCAAGGAATGGCGAAGTGCTCGTGGGATTAAAGGAACCACGAGTGTGGCACTGTCCGACCGAACAAACCGCAGATACCAGGGACTAGAAACAGGAGATCCTCTCGTACTACCCCGTATTGCTGTCGGAATGCGCTGGCCCGATGGGCTCTCTCTCCATCAGTAGGGTAAGACCAACCTGTCTCACGACGGTTAAAACCCAGCTCACGTTCCCTGGTAGTGGGTGAACAATCCAACCGTTAGACAATTCTGATTGTCTAGAAGCAATTCTGTACAAAACCACCCTCCCCTACAGGAGATCGACTCCCTCCGTGCGCAGATGTTAGACAGAGTGTACGGCGGGATGTCACGTGTGCGGGCAGAGAGCAAAGCGTCGCCAGAGGCCGCAGGCTGCGGGTGACAGGGAAATGGGATAGGGACATGCGGGAGTCTTGGGGGGAAAAAAAGGGCGCTTCCTTTGCTTCCTTCCACCACCCCGATCAAACCTCCCCACAGGAGCGTCCCGGTCCTCCTTCACCCGCATCCGCAGCGCTGCCGGCTGGCTCGACCTACGCTCCCCTAGCTGTCCGCCAGGTTTGCTCATCTGCCCCACACGTGCATCGCGACGGCGCTTCCCGGTTGCCGTTCATTTGCGTATAGAAGGGGCGGGGGCACCTGGCGGGAAGGACAAGCAAAAAGAAACCGCCTAAACCATCGTTGTAGACAGCCAAGCAATTCTATGAAGTTCGAGGGGAACTCCGAATCGACCGTGATAGAGCCATGGCGTTTGGGTTAGAATGCAAAGAATCTGTCGCGATAATCTGCATCGCCGACGGCGCGGTTATCTCTTCGCACGTGATGTGTTATGCTTTGCCTCTTTAGCTCGTCTTGATCGTCGCGCTCAGGAGCGCGTTTGGTGCTTCGCTTCTTCTTCGATTGCTCGTCGAGGTTCATCGGTTGCGCGTCGACTTCTGCTTCTTCGCTTTTCGGTACCGGCTCCGCCGCGGAGTCCGATTGCCGCTTCTTCGCTGGCGTTGGCGCCGTCTTCCCGACCTTCGCTGCTGATGTCGGCGTTGATGTTGCGGGTTCTCGCTCGCCTTCCTCTGCTTCCGGCAGAACGAGCACCACGTTCTCACGTTTCGCCTGTCTCGGCGCTGTCGCGGGGCCCTCCGGCTCCGCCTTCCTCCTTCTTCTTCGGTGCTGCTTCTTCTCCTCGCCATCCTCTAGCCATAGCGTACTGTGTTACACCGTAATAGTTTGAGATTGGAAAGTCTGCAGCTGTGGCTGATGCATTAGTCACTAAAAGTGGGCCACTTGGCTAAAGCAAGAGATCTCGGAGGTACGATAAATGTGACCCCCAGCGATGCAAATTTACGTTCGCGCAAAACCCCTGCAAGACGTGGGGGGGCGCAAGAATATTATGCACCCCTCACCTGGTGGTGAGATCTTCGTGTTGGGTCGTACATTGTTGCGAACCCGGCCTGCCAACACAAGCAACAAACTGTTAAAGTGCACACGAAAGAAGCCATGCATGCCCTCCCCCAACCCCCCCAGGCATCTTGTTAAGAACCATCCATCCATCCATCAGCCGGCTGACCCCCCCCCCCCCCAGGGTGCTTATTAAGGGCTGTTACATGTTACGGATCGCGGTCAGGGGGTGCGGGTGGTGGTGGGGGGGGGGGGACCCCCCCCCCCCCCCCCCCCCCTCCTGCATGGCTGGCAGGTCACCCGGTGTCAAGCGACCGACTCCCCAACTGCCGCTGGCCAGGTCAGGCTGGCACGACAAAGGAGTTACGGAGGGCGGCAGCTTGGGCAATGCCGACTTTGCGGAGGCATTCAACGGACGACGATCTGCCGCAGTGGACACAAGGAGCTGAGCCCTGCGCTCCTTCCCAAAAACGCCAAGCAGCTCCTTTCGCTTCGCTGCGAGGTTATCCTTACCCTAATCTTGGCATCCGCGGAGTGCCCGTCCCGCGAGCGCTGTTCCAGAAACGGGCTAAAAAAACAAGAGTCGAGGGCCGAGGAAACCTTTCGGTATTTAGTATGTACACTAAAACAAGGATTAATCATCTCTGCTCTCGGTAGCTATTTATTCCCGCAGGGAGCCTGAGATACAGTAAATACACAACAACAAACATGACGGATGCCGCCTTCTTCATTGAAGCTGTTGCAGACGGCACGTTTGGAGAGTGCGTTGAATGGAGTGAGGAAAGGGTGCTTGCTCGTATCCGCGACTTGCGTGGTTCGCAAACACAGGACGCGCAAGCCTTTCAGGCTGAGCTTGCTGCCGCAAGCAACCCAAACTTGGGAATTAGCTCCAACAACGAAGGAGTGAAATTCTGTGTCGTTTTGCCCGGTGTCCAGGTGGCAACGTGGGAAGAAGTTGGACGCAGGCTGCTGAAGCCGATACGAGGAACGTATCAGAGCATGCAGAAAAGGGCCTCGGGGCTTGTGAAGCGCAAGAAGTGGTCCGCGGACGCAGTCCTTCGGCAGGTGCAGACCGAGTTCGGTGCGGCAAGTTCAGGAGACACCACTACTACAGTGGATACCTGCTCCGTCCAGCTGTTCAATGCTGCAGTTGAGAAAGCCGTTTGTAAACACGGCCCTCAGCACCACCTCAACCACGAAGAGCTTTTCGCGCTCTTGGAAATGGAAGGTCGCGAGGCAAATTTGGTTTCGCAAAGCGTTTCGAAGTGGCGCAGCGAAGGACTGCACGAAGGCTGGAGTAGACGCGGCAAGCTGTACTGCTTGTTCGTTGTTGGGGCCGCTTGTGCTGGCTGCGCCGACTCGATTGATGGTGCGCTGTCATTCAATGCTGCGGTTGCGTCCATCGTCCAAGCGAAAGGCGAGCAACACAGTCTCTGTGCTGAGCAGCTTTTTGACCTCTTGGGGATAGAGAAGGCTCGCCGAAAGGCTTTTCACCAAAAGCTTTTGAGTTGGCTTCCCGAGGCTTCGGGATGGAATCGGTCCTTCGCGGGACAGAAACGAAAAGCTTTCTATTGCCTTTTCAAAGACGTGAAGTGCACCAAATGCTCCCCCGCCCAACAACAACAATCCGACGTAAGTCCAGAACATGTGCCGTGCGCTGCAACAAACAGCCCAGACCCTGTAGCGAATGTAGGTCCTGCACCTGCTACACCTGCAAACGCGGACGACGATCAGCCTCCCACGCCGACGTCGGATACAGTGAAGAAGACACTTGAGCAGCTCAAGGCCGAAGCAGCAGCCATTGGTATCAAGACCACTGGAACAAAAAAAGCCCTCCAACAGAGTATTGCTGAGGCTACGCAATCCGAAGAGCCACAAACGCAGCGGCTCGTGTACCGCATTGTCGATCACCTGTCCACTGCTTGTCCTGACTTGAGGAGGGAGCTGGAAGCGGAGTTTGCTAGCGAAAAGCGGCTCGTGTCGGGCTCTCATACCCAAACAACGCATCAGCATGGGTTGGTTTGTGGGTACAACGCGTGTTTTCTTGGGGAAAAACTAAAGAGAATTCCCTTCTCCCGAGCTGACAACGCATCTCTTCCAGAACTGTACACCTGGTTCCGTGGAACGTCACCGAACATGCTGGGCATGTCGGAAAAGAGGTGGGAGTCCATCAAGGAGCACTTGCGAGTTGGTGAGGAACCCCCGGCTTTGACAACATTTGAAGTCCAGGCCTTTGCATGCAAAAATGGACTGAAGTTCATCTCGAAGGACCTTGGAAGCGTATCGAGTTTCAGGTTCCAGGCTCTGCGGACAAATGATGTGTGTGTTGTAAACCTCCGCCTCCCCTCCAGCAGCCACCTCTTAAACCACTTCTTCTGCGTTTCCTTCACCGCCGCACCGGATACCAAGGCGATGCTGGAAGAGAAGAAGTCGACGCAGCAGCCATTCTATCCTGCCCCACTTTTTCGGCCCCAGCTATCGCCGTTTGCTCGAATCAACAGAGAAACGGAACGGGTCCCCGGAGGGTACATGTGCCTTGCTTGCCATCACACGCACGTCTTCATCTGGGGCAGCCTTTCTTCGGGGGTTGCTGCCGCATTTGCGAAGGGTACGGCGGGCCCTTATCAAACCGATGAAGCCGCGCGGACAGCTCTTTCGCGGCACCGCAACTCCAACGCGCACCGAGTGTCTTTGTGGGTCGTGCGATACGGTGCCTTTGTAATAGTCGGGTACCTCACGGTTGCTGCTGCTGCGATCGCGTTCCGCGTTGTCCCTGCCAACTTCCGGTCAGACGCGCACCCGCAAGCAGGCAACACGTTTGAGGTCAGTCTCAAGGCTGAGCTTGCCGAGACCCCTTACCTTTCGGAAGAGAGGCTGCAGCGCTTCTTCAACTTGCATGTTCCCATGTTCATCAGGGTGTGCGAAGGAGTGTCTCACAGAAGTTCCGTGCGGCAGATAAGAGCCGACCGATTGCGGGGTATTGATATACCCAAGAAGTACAACACCACTTCACACGTCTCGGAAATGGTGGGCATCTGGGCTTCCATCGCACAAGTGCGCATCGCCAAGGAACTAAGTGTATCGAGCTCCTTTGTGCTGATCTTGGACGGAACGACACTGAAGCACGCAATGCAGATGGAGGTGTATGTAGTTATCCTACGCTACTTCGTCTCATCTTTGTGCGCAGTTAAAGAAACTGCCTTGGGACTCGTGGGGTTCGAGGCTTCCGACGATACAGATGGCAACACCATCTTCTTGAAGTCTCGTGCGATGCTTGCAGATTTCGGCGTTGCGGCACAGCAGATAACGGCAACCTGCAGTGATTCGGGATCGAATCTAGCGGGGCACATCACAGGGGTATACGGTTTGTTGAAGAAAGATTTCAACCCTCAGTGTGCCCGTGTTCCGGACTTTTCGCACCGACTGGAGACCGAACTTGAGCGAGCCTTCGATTCATCCGTTGTTGAAGAAATCACGGAAGCAATTCTTACGATGGAGGCGAACTTGCGAACATCCGGAAAGCTTTATCGCCGACTCAGGCGTTTCGCTAAGCTGCAAGGCTTTGCTGCGGGTCCCAAACCATCCCTCCATTGCTCTATTCGGTGGTTGCCAAAAACCTTTCGTCTGTGGGAGAAGGCCGCTGCATTGTGGCCACTCTGGAAGATGTTTCTGGAACAGCGCTCGCGGGACTGGCACTCCGCGGATGCCAAGAAGGGTAAGGATAACCTCGCAGCGAAGCGAAAGGAGCTGCTTGGCGTTTTTGGGAAGGAGCGCAGGGCTCAGCAGTTCCAGCAGTGGTATCCTGTACTAAGGATGTTGCGCAATATCTCGCTGGCCTCGCAGCATCAAGAGCCCACCGTTCTGCATTTGCAGTTTCGGTTGAGCCGAGCTCGTATGGCCATCGAAGGGATGACCGATGGCAACGAAAACAAACGTCGCTTGGCGAAGGTCGCGAAGGCGCTCGAAGCCGTCGAGGAAAAGATAAAGAAGGATGACCACGCCGTAGCTCTCTCTCTCATTCTTGACGTACAAAAAATGCAGGTGCTCTCCGGAGCCGACTTGAAGGCGTACGGTAACGAAGAGTACGCCTATTTGGCTGCTTTCGTCGGGAGGTTTGAAGCGAGCTCCGTACAGAAGGACTGGCAAGACATAAAAATTCTTGCCGTTCAGTTCAAGGACTTGGGGTGGAACGCCTGGACCGGAGTATTCGCAACCCTAAAAGAACAAGGCAACCAGAGAGCCATTGACGTGTTGGCGCTGGTCCACACACATAGTCGCTACAACAGCAACGTAGCTGAGTCGTTTTTCAGCAAGGCCAAACAACGCGTGGGTTGCAATCGGCCCCATTTGGTGGTGGAGACTCTGAGCAACGAACTCATTCTCGCTGAACAGGGTAAAGGAATGACCGATGAAGAAGTAAGCGAAACCTGCACTCTCGGCGCCAAGATATGGCACTCTCGGAAGAATCGTCGTCATGGGGGGAAGACTGGTGGAAAGAAGAAGACGGATAGAGCCGACGCATTCGAGCAGGTTAACGGGGATATGCGCACTGAGTACTCGGGGTGTAGCGTTGTACCGTCTTTCGCGCCGTGGTCAGGGAACGAAACGTGGTCGGCGATGTCCTTCGCGAATGCATCCGAGTCTTCGGATTCACCGAATGCATCACTGCCTTCATCTTCGGTGTCGTCGCAGTCGTCCTCCTCTTCACGGTCCTCCTCTTCTGGCTCGACGACATCTTCAGCTTCCAGTTCAACATCCACGGAGGCAAGTGTAGAGCGCCAGGTCCCATCTCGACCATCGGAGCCGGGGGCTAAACTGCCGTTACCCGTGCGCTTGAAGCCAGCAGCAAAGGTTTCTGCCCGCCTGCTTGACAGCATGCACGAACCGGCACCGAAACGCGCACGGAAGTAGGCACTCACGAAGGCTTCGCATGAAGGAACAACCGGCCTTTTGATGATTTGGTATGCCAAAGTGGAAATCCCCCTCCTGTTCCGTGAAGACCTCTCCGGTCCACTGCACGTGCTGTGGCAGCTTGCTGGTACACTACGCGAGTATCCCATCCTTCCTTGTGTCCACTGCGGCAGATCGTCGTCCGTTGAATGCCTCCGCAACGTCGGCATTGCCCAAGCTGCCGTCCTCCGTAACTCCTTTGTCGTGCCACACACAGAATTTCACTCCTTCGTTGTTGGAGCTAATTCCCAAGTTTGGGTTGCTTGCGGCAGCAAGCTCAGCCTGAAAGGCTTGCGCGTCCTGTGTTTGTGAACCACGCAAGTCGCGGATACGAGCAAGCACCCTTTCCTCACTCCATTCAACGCACTCTCCAAACGTGCCGTCTGCAACAGCTTCAATGAAGAAGGCGGCATCCGTCATGTTTGTTGTTGTGTATTTACTGTATCTCAGGCTCCCTGCGGGAATAAATAGCTACCGAGAGCAGAGATGATTAATCCTTGTTTTAGTGTACATACTAAATACCGAAAGGTTTCCTCGGCCCTCGACTCTTGTTTTTTTAGCCCGTTTCTGGAACAGCGCTCGCGGGACGGGCACTCCGCGGATGCCAAGATTAGGGTAAGGATAACCTCGCAGCGAAGCGAAAGGAGCTGCTTGGCGTTTTTGGGAAGAGCGCAGGGCTCAGCTCCTTGTGTCCACTGCGACAGATCGTCGTCCGTTGAATGCCTCCGCAAAGTCGGCTTTGCCCAAGCTGCCGCCCTCCGTAACTCCTTCGTGCCAGCCTGACCTGGCCAGCGGCAGTTGCGGAGTCGGTCGCTTGACACCGGGTGACCTGCCAGCCATGCAGGAGGGGGGGGGGGGGGGGGGGTCCCCCCCCCCCCCCACCACCCGCACTTGTTACATGTTACGGGTTAGGCCAAATCTTAATAAACACCCTGCCCCCCCCCCCCCCCAGGCTATTTTCACTGTGGAGGGGGGAGACGCTACCTGTCACACTCTAAGGTGGTCACCACGGTGGGCGGTCAGAAAAAAAAAATTTTTTTTTGTAGGAAAAGAAACTTGTTTCTTTGAAGACTAATAATAATCCGAACGACAGGTTTGCCGCTCCCAATCCGTCCAGAGGAACAAAGTAGCTTGCTGCACCACTTCATGTGGTCAGCAGCAAGATTAACAGCTTTCTGGCTTCACCTTTTGCTCCAACTATACTGCGCGCGGCAAGCAGAGCAGGAGCGGAGGACGAGAGTGACAGACACAAGCATAGGAGTGAGGATTTTATTATTTGCCCCAAATACCCCAAATACCACACTTTGGAAAATTTTTGTGGGCCCACTTTTGGCAGGGAATTTTGACCATTTCACCTTAGAGAATTTGACCACCCAGCCTCCAAGGCAACTGCACTGTAGAGGGGGGGGGGGGGGGGGGTCTGGTTTATCCGGCCATCCGGCCAAAGTGGCTGATCCTTAACAAGAGCGCTGAACCCCCCCCCCCCCTAATACGGATTTGCTTAAAAGAACCCATTTGACGAAGGTCACCCGGAGACTCTAAAATCCCGGATTCTCACGCGAACTTCAACCTTTAAAAAAGCGAGTGCAGCGTTCCCGTTTGAGAGGATCATCCATCAACAGGATGGACTAAGCACGATAGCACAGCCTGATTATATGAACGTACACGGCATAAGCGGGATAAGAAAGGCAGTATGTAGTTCCGATGCTTGTGTGCTTACCCCAGGATTGCCCCAGGAAAGCAGGGAACCTCGAAGAAGCCAAAGACTGCCCCCCCGTAGATCGTCTGCCCAGATCGCGGCAGCGCTCCGAGAATGGGCTGGAAGAACAAACAGTGATAGCGCGCAGCCACAGATTTGTAAAGTGTTTTTGCGCAGCCTGCCAGCGACAGCGGAAGCCCAGCAATGAATCCACCAGGGAACATTCGTCCATTTTCTTTTTTCGAGAGAAGCACCAGCTTTGTAGGAAACACTCGAGGAGGCCGCTCGTTGCGTAATCTTGGAGCCGACGAGGTACATCTGGGTTTAGTGCCGGGCACAATGCGTTCAAGAAAAGTGTCGGAAACACAGAACCTTTGCAGCTGCAACTGTTTCTGGGGTGCGAGGGCGTGGTGAACCCTCGTGCCGACGTACTACTTCACCCGTAGAAGCAATCGCGTGCAGGGTGGGCAGGTCACGTACGAAGCTTGGCACGCACGACTGCAGATCGTTGGGAACCCAGGGTCGGAGAGCGGCTCCGGTCTGGGACTGCCTACGCAGAGGAGTGAAGGTGTTCCCCCTCGGGCCTCCGTCGAAATATGCACCGGGCGGCCCTCCGGCTATTTCCAGAATAGTTAGACCCGTCGACAAACCTCACGGCCCCCTTACCGAGGAGCTTGCGAAGAAGCGAATGCACAGCTCGAGAACGAATGTTATTGCCCGTCAAGAAGAGACAGTGCTAGACAGCCCCACAAGAATGGGACACGTGCTAGAAAACGAAAGCAAACAACGCCGGCCGACGTCGCCGACCTGCGGTGTGTGTGACCCGCCTATTTCGAGGGATTCAATCCGAACCAACCAATGTTGAGCAAAAGCGAAAAACGTTTCTTGCCTCCTGGCGGTGAGCCGCCTCCCCCTGATAGACCACGGTGTATCGTTGTAGACAGCCAAGCATTTCTATGAAGTTCCAGGGGATCCGAATGGACCGTGATAGAGCCATAGCGTACTGTGGCACACCGTAATAGTTTGAGATTAGCTGTGGCTGATGCATTAGTCACTAGGTGACTACTACCACAAAGTGGGCCACTTGGCTAAAGCAAGAGATCTCGGAGGTACGATAAATGTAACTCCCAGCGATGCAAATTTACGTTCACGATAAGCTGGACTTCGCAAACAAACAAAAGGTCGAAAGAGGCCAATCTGTACGCCCAGACGGGATCGTCGGAACCACAGAAAAAACGTTTCGTTCCCGTTCTTTTTTTTCTTGTCCGCACGTAACACAAAACTAGTCTGGCTCCGTCTCTTCACGCGTGTCCCCAATTAGAACGCGTCGCAGACGCACCCAATATATCCTAACCTTTTCGCTCGTTTTTTTTGTCCTGGCACACGGAGCGTCGGCACCTTGGGAAGCGCTTCCAGGGACAAACTATTCAGCGCAAACGGAAGCCAGGCGGGCGCGATCGAGGGGAAGAGCTAGAAAAATGGTGCTTGCCGACAACGTGAGAGAGAACACGCCCGCTGCCCCCCCCCCCCCCCCGAAATTTCAGTTCGAAGTGCCTTTCCCGGCGAAGTGTTTTCCACGGTGAAAGGTGATGGCCCAGGCATTACAAATAAAAAAAAAGGGAAAAGTGCCTTAGGGGACTATAGGCAAAAATGGCCAAAATCTGCAAAAATCTGGAAAAATCGGCAAAAATGGCCAAAATCTGCAAAAATCTGGAAAAAATGAAAATTTCCAAAATTTGCTCAAAATCTGCTAAGTGCATTTCCCTGACAAAAGTCAAGGTAACAATTTTCAAGTGGGACTAGTCCCCTAAGGGCACATTTCACATTGGGACTAGTCCCCTAAGGCACCTTACCCAAAAAAAAAAAACGACCACGGTTTAGACCACGGAGGAATGAAATACTACTTCTGACAGGGCGGCAGTTCCTTGTCCGAGGACGTGGACCGGCTGAGCAAGACGGTGCCCATCGAGGCGGAGGAGGAAGGAGCTGTGCGGCGCGCGTTCGACTCGCCGACCCGCCGCGGCGACACGCTGCTCAGCAGCGCGAGCAGCCCTAGCAGCTTTTTGAGCCACTCCAGCGAGAAGCGGCAGGGACCGCCGCTTCCAGCGGTGCTCCACGGCGGCGGCGTCGGCTGGCAGCAGGGCGGGCGCGAGGCGTTGGAGCTCTCCGGGGCCACCCACAGCGTGCTCTCGCCGCTCAGCGAGTCGGGGCTGATGGAGCGCCCGTGGCCGCCGGCCGCGCGGGACGACGCCACCCTGCAGAGCAACGCCCTTCGCGCAACCGAAGCTGCCCTGCGGGAGGCCCAGGCCGAGGTGGACACTCTCCGCGGTGAGGTGGAAGCCGCGAAAACGGTCGCCGCGAGAGTCGAAGCGGCGGAGGACGAAGCCGACGAGCTCCGGGCCCGCGTGCGCGCGCAGCACGCCGCCGCGTCTCCACCGCCCGGGGAAGGCCTGGCGGACGAGGTTCGGGAGCAGAGGGCGACCATCCGCGCCCTGAGAGAAAAAGAGGCAGACCTCAGCTACCGCGTGGGGTCCCTCCGCGGCCGCGCCGAGCGGGTTGACCGGGCAGAGGAAAGCCTCGCGCGGTTGGAGGCCGAGCGGAGCGAGGTGCTGCGGCAGCAGCCGGCGAGCGGCGGGCACGAAAAACTCGCGGGCGACCTCGAAGACGCGCGCCGCGAGCTCCGCAGGACGCAGGGCGCGAAGTGCGTCCTCATGGGCAAGGTGGCTTCCCTCGAGGCGCAAGCTGGACACCTCGCAGCCGCCGAGCGCCGGGTTTCCGACCTGCAGCGGGCCCTCGCTGGCGGCTCGGCCGGAACACCGCTGCTCGACGACGTCCAACGGCTGGAGACCGAGCTACACGCTTCGCGGCAACGAGAGGCAGCCCTCGCCGCGGCGCTCGGCGAATACAAGGCGAAGGCGGAGGAATCCCTGGGCAGCGTCGTTTCGCAAGTGCCGTCCGCGGAGGCGATGCCGCGGGAGGTCGAGGAGCTGCGCGCGGCGCTGCGGGAGGCGAGGGCCGTGGAGGACGGCCTGCGGGTTGAGCTCAGCGCCGCCGGCGTGCGCGCCGAGCGGGCGGCCGCGGAGGAGGCGCGGGCGAACCGCCTGCAGCGCGAGCTGAACGCGGCGCTGCGCCAGGGCAGGCGGGGCCGCGCGCCCGATCTGCGCGTCAACACCGGCGGGCAGAGCGAAGCCGCGTCGTCGATGACGCGCGCGGAGGAAATCGACCTCCGGAGCCAGCTCGGCACCGCTCGCGCGCTCGCCGAGCGGACAGCCGCCGCGGAGGCGAAAGCAGGGGACCTGCAGCAGCAGCTCAACTCGGCTCTCCGCCGGGGGCCCTCACCCACGGACCCGGAGGCGAAGGCCGAGGCGGAGCTGGCAAGGGCGACGGAGAACCAGCTGCGCGGAGAGCTGGGGGCTCTCCGGGCGAAGGCGGAGTTGGCCGCGCACTTCGAAGAGAAGGCGGCGCGGCTGCAGGGCGAGCTTGCCGGCGCGAGCCGGCGGGGCTCCCGCGACTCGGCCGACGCGCCGCTGGAGCGGGCCCTGGAAGAGATCAAGGAGCTGCGGGACCTCCTGCGGCGGGGACACGACGAGGCGAACGCGCTCCGCATCGACCTCGGCGCCGCCCGCGCGAAGGCGGTGAGGGCCGACGGTCTCGACGAACAGGTCCTGCGGCTGCAGGCGGAGGTCAACAACGCGTTGCGGGGCACGCCGAAGGCGCGGCGGCCGTCGGACGACGGGGCCGACACCGCCGAGCTTCGCCGCCTGCGCAGCGAGCTCGCCCGCTCGCGGGAGATCGAGAACAAGCTGCGGTCCGACCTCGGCGCTGCGCTCGCTCGGGCGGAGTACGCAGACGCGTTGGAAGAACGGGCGGCCGGCCTGCAGAAGGACCTGACGGTGGCGCTGCGGAAGCTGGCGGCCGCCTCCGCCGGCGCGGCGGACAAGTTCACGGCGGAGCGGGCGTTCGAGGAGGCGAGGGACCTGCGCGAGGCGCTCGAGCGCTCGCGCCGGGTCGAAGACGAGCTGCGCGGGGAGCTGGGGGCTGCCCAGGCCACGGCTTCGAGGGCGGCGGGGCTGGACGAGAAGGTCGACCGGCTGCAGCGGGAGCTGACGGGCGCGAACCGGCGGGCTTCGAACACGTCGGCCGGGGCAGACGGCGACGGAGAGCTCCGGGAGCAGCTGCTGCGCGCCCGGCAGGAGCTGGGCGCTGCGCGGGCGCAGGCCGACCGCTGCCCGGAGTTGGAGCGGCAGGCGGCGTCCCTCAGCCGGGAACTCGCCGAGGCGCTGGCGGCCGCCGCTTCGCCGCGGCGGGCGAGCGACGACCCGCTCGCCCTCGCGAGGACGCGCAACGACCTCGACGACGCCCGCGAACGGGAAAACCAACTCCGCGACGCCCTCGGCGCAGCCCGCGTCCAGGCGGACAGGGCGAGCACGTTGGAAGCCCGCGTCGAAGACCTCCGCAAAGAGCTCTCGCAGGCCCTTTCGCGCGTAGGCGAAGACGACGACACGCCTTCGGAGCAGGACAACCCCGCGTTGCAACGAGCAATGGCTGACCTCGAAACTGCCCGCTCGGTTGAGAACGCGCTGCGGGTCGAGCTCGGCGGCGCGAAGGCGCGGGGCGACCGCGCCGACCTGCTGGAGGCGCAGGTGGGCGACCTGCAACGGGAGCTGGTCGCCGCCCTGACGGCGTCGCCCCCCGGGGGAAGCCTAGACGAAGCCTCGGCCCACCGGAGCGCCGAAATGCAAGACCTGCGCCGGGCGGTGAAGGAGGCCAGGTGCACGGAAAACGAGCTTCGCTCCGAGCTGGGCGCGGCTCGGGCGCGCGCGGACAGGGCGGGCGTCCTGCAAAGCGAGGTGGACCGCCTGCAACTCGAGCTGAACGGCTCGTTCTCCGCGTCGAACGACCGGTCTGCGATCGCGAGGGCGGTCGCCGACAGCCAGCGGGCACGCGAGGCCGAGAACGAGCTCCGCTGCGAGCTCGGCGCCGCGAAGGCGACTGCCGCGAGAGTGCCGCTCCTCGAAGCGCAAATCGCGCGGTTCGAGCGCGACGCCGCCGCCGCCGGGTTCGCGTCCGACGCTTCCGCCGACGGCTCGCAGCTGCTTCTTAGCCGAGCGTTTGCCGAGGCCCGCGACGCCACGGGCGCCCTCTCGCGCGCCCGCCAGGCGGAAAGCGAGCTCCTCGAACAGCTGGGCACCGAGCGGGCGCGAGGGGAGCGCGCTGCCGTTCTGGATGCGCAGGTCCGCCAGCTGCAAAGCGAACTCGCGCACGCCCTGCGGTCTGGCGGCCCATCCGAGGACGCCGCGCGGGAGGCCCCCCGAGAGGACGGCCGCCTGAACGAATCACTCGCCCAAGCACGGCTGGTGGAGAACGAACTTCGAACGGAATTGGGTGCTGCGAGGGCGAAACTTGAGCGGTTGGACAACCTGGAGGAAGAAGCCAGGCAGTTGCGACGGGACGCGGTGTACGGGTCTCCATCGCAAACCTCGCTGGAAGGGAAAAAAGCCTCGATGCACGCACTGCCGGTGGGGGACGACAAGCGAGCTCGTGCAGCGATCGAGCGAGCCCTTGCGGACGCGGCAGAAAGCAGGCAGGACGCAACCAAAGCACGCGACTCGGAGTGGGCCCTGCGGACAGAAATGGGAGCTTTGCAAGTGAAAGCAGAGCGCGCAGCGGAGTATGAAGCGCAGGTTGATCACCTGCAACGCGAGTTGAACGAGACTGTATCGTTGGATTCGCACGAAGAAATGAGAGCTGCCCTCGCGAAAGCCGCCGCTGACGCGGCGGAGAGCAAAAGGTTGCTCGCCGAAGCCCGAGAAACTGAAAACAACCTCAGGATGGAACTAGGAGCGAGCAAAGCGAGAGCCGGCCACGCGAAGTCCCTGGCGGACCAGGTCGACCAGCTCCAGCGGGAACTTACGGAGTCGTTGACGGCGTCTTCACCGGAAGGAGACGCGAGGCGAGCTTTCGAACGAGCCCTCACCGATGCCACCGAAAACAAAAAAGAAGTGAACAGAGCCCGCGAGGTGGAAGGAATACTCCGAAGTGAGCTGGCGGCGGTGAAGGTGAAGGCAGAACGCGCCGATTGGCTGCAAGGCCAAGTCGACCAGCTTCAAATCGAGCTGACCCGACCCCGAGGGTCGTCCAGTTCCTCCGGCGCTGTGCCACGAACCTCAACTGGTGAAACGGGCAATCCTGCCTTGGTGCAAGCACTGGAGGAGGTTGGCCGCGCGAGGAAAGAATTGGAGAAGTTGCGCGAGCGGGAGAACGACTTAAGAATTCAACTCAGCGCTGCCAGGGTTAAAGCCAACCGCGCGGCGGAGGCCGAGGCTCGATCAGACAGGCTGCAGATGGAATTGAGCCGGGGACTGTCGCAAGTCGGGGAAGGAAATGCCGATCTACACACCTTAAACCGCGCTCTCGCCGAACTCGACCGTGCACGGGACGTCGAAAACTCGCTGCGAAAGGACCTCGGGGTGAGTCAAGGAAACGCGGAACTCGCCGAGCAGTTGCAGCGGCGGGTAGCTCGTTTGCAGAGTGAGCTCGTGGCTGCCAGGAGGGAATCCGGCAGCGGCAGTGCGAGCGTCGAAGATCGAGTTGTCTTCTTGCAAGCCGTGTCTCGGGCCTCGGAAGCCCGGGAGGCGCTGTCAGCTGCCCGAAAAACGGAGGATGCCCTGCGGGAAGAAGTCGGGACCCTCCGATCTCGGGCCGAGCGAGCGGAGCTGGCTGCGGACAAACTCG
The DNA here is from genome assembly GCA_030068145.1 of Diplonema papillatum. Taxonomy (NCBI): domain Eukaryota; phylum Euglenozoa; class Diplonemea; order Diplonemida; family Diplonemidae; genus Diplonema; species Diplonema papillatum. The sequence goes on along the minus strand of JAPJBO010000029.1, from coordinate 159,436 downwards.
AGCGAGAACTGCGGCACGCCCTCACAAAAGAGGAACTCTCTGTGGCCGGCTCCGACCAGGCAGCTCTGAACAGCGCGTTGTCTGAGGTGGAGCGGCTGAAAGCCGTCGTCGAAAAGTCGTCGCTGACCGAGGTAACCCTGCGAAGCGAAATTAACGGTTGGGAAGAAGCGTCGGACCGAGTGCGCGCTCTCGAAGAGGTCATCGCAGTGTTGAAGGGAAGTGAAAACGGAAGCCAGGTGGACGCTGCGTTGAGTCGTGCGCTGGGAGAGATACGCGAGAGCCACGAAGTGATTCGAAGGAAGAGCGACAAGGAACGCGAGTTGAGGGAACAGCTGGCAGCCGCAAAGGATCGGGAAGAAACGAGTCGAGAACTGGAGGAAGCCGTCGACGAGTTGAGAAACGAACTCGCTGCAGGTGATCGTGACGGACCTTCCCTTGCTCTCCAGCGCGTTGTGGCAGACCTAGCTAAAACGGAAAGAAAGCTCGAAGAAGCGAGAACTCGAGAGAACGAGCTCCGTTTGCTGTTAGGCTTGTCGGAGGCGAAGGCTGGCCGAGTTGATGCTTTGGAAGCACTTGTGGAGCAAGTTCAGGCGGAGCTGGCCGTTGCCGTCGCGCTTCCCGCAGGTCTCTCTCGCCAGTCAGAAGCTGAGAATGTCCAGATGCAAAAGCTGCGTAGCGATGCGGACGAGGCGCGGGCACTAGCCGCCAGGTGCCGAGACGCGGAAAGCGAGCTGCGCACCGACCTTGGCTTCGTGACGGCCAAAGCGCAGGCCGAAGAACAACGGGCGGATAGCCTGGCACGCGAGCTACGCCACGTGCAGGACCTGTTGTCCAATGCTCAAACAGAGATGACCCTACGCGAAACCGTGCAGTCCGCGGGTACGGTGCACTTGGATGACGTTCTGGAGGGAGTCGATTTGACTTGGGCTGGACTAGATGGTACTGCAACAGATGGAAAGGAAAAGCTAGTTCGCGTACTCGCGGAAGCGCGGAACTTGAAAGACAAGCTAACCCACATCGAAGCACGAGAACACGCCCTCGTGGCGGAGCTCGAAAGGCAAAGAGAAGCGGAGAGAGACACAGCGCGACTCCGGGCGTCGGTGCGAGAACTAGACCGAGAGCTGAAAGAAGCGAAAGCAGAGGTGCTCGGCGCGCGGGCCGCAGTGAAATCTGTCGAAAACGATTTGAAGACGGGGAAAAGCAGCGCTTACTCACAGCCGTCGACGCCGTCCCAGCCTGAGACGCGCGGATGGAACAGCGGCTTCGATGGGAGGAAAGCACTCGAAGTGGCAAGGGAAGCCGTGCAACGGCTGGAGCAAGGCCGACAGCACACAATGGCGTCACCTACCAGTTCCACGTCCGACCTGCATTCGTTTTTCCGAGACGCGTTGTCGGATGCCGCAGAGACGGTTCGCCGACTCGAGACGGGACTGTCATACATCACCTCGGACACGACGGACGACGCGCAGTTTGCGTTGACCCAAGCGCTGTGCGACGCGAACGAAACCGTTCGCCGCCTGAAGCACCCCCGCGAGGCGCAGGCGCAGGACCACTCGGCGCTCGAAAAAGCGAGAACGACCGTCGCCCGCCTTGAGCACGTGCACCACGCCTTCTCCTCGCGGGCCGGGCCGTCAGCTCCCGACAACGCGGCACTCCGGCGCGCCAGGAATGTGGAGAACGATCTCCGGTTCAAGCTCGGCGCGGCCACCGCGAAAGCCAATGAAACAGAGAAGCTGACCGCCGACGTTGACCGTCTCCTGCACACGGTGGCCGCACTACGAGGCGAGTTGAACGTGAGCGAGGCGCGCAGAGTACTAGTTGATGCTCGAACACCCATGTCTGGACTTCGCACAGTACTAGACAAGCTGGGGTTAACAAGTACAACCACAAACACAAGCACCCCAGCCACGGGCGACGTCGAGGAAGACGCGGAAGCAATCTGTGAGCGCCTTGTCCGGGCGTTGACAGACGCGAGTGACGACAAGAAAACGGTGGTAGCTCTCCGCAGGACGGAAAAAGAACTGCGGGACGAGTTGAGAGAAGCCCGGGAAAAAGCAGCGGAAGCCGTCGCTCTGCGGCAGATCGTCGAACAGCTGGAAGGCGACATTGGCGACGGCCCGCAAAGTGCCCGGTCGATGGATCGGCGGTATTCCTCCGGGCTCGACCTCAGCGTCACGGGCGCACACGATCCCAGGAAGAGCCGCGAGGTGAACAGGCTTCGTTTCGAGCTGGGCGTGGCGCAGGCCAAGGCTGATCGCGCGGACGCTTTGGAGCAAACCGTCAGCAACCTGCTGCTCTCCGCGGCGGAAGCCCGGGAGAACCTCAGCGCCCTCGACAAGCTCAGAGGCGAGCTCGCTCTGAAGGATGAGCGCATCTTCACGTTAGAAGCACAGATAACAGGGTTGCATAAAAGGGGAGTCGAAGGCACGAAAGCCACTCTCTGGGATCCCCTGGAGTCGCAGAGCGATGAGGTCACATCGGAGATAGCTGAACGGCTGGATCTCCGGTACCCGGAAGAGCTGGTAGAGGAGCTAGCAGCACTGAAAGCTGGACTTGGCTTGGCGCGCTCTCAGGCCGCGAGCGCGGTGGAGTCCGTCAAGGCCTCCAGTCAAGCAGCGGTGCGAGCGGCGCGAATCGAAGCGGAGGAGGCGAAGGCCGGCCTCCAGCGCGCGGAGAACGCCGAAGTCGACCTCCGAGCGGAACTCGCCGAGCTCCGCTCTGCTCGGTTCGACGCGAAAATCGGCGCTTTCGTGCGGGAGTGGTCGGCGGCGGAAGCCGGCGACACCTCGGCCCTGCAGCGGACGCTGACCGACGCCTTCGAGGCGAAGGAGGCGCTGGCGCGCGCGCGAGACGTCGAAAACGGCCTGCGCAGCGAGCTGGGCTCGGCGCAGGCCGCCGCCGACCGCGCGACCCGCCTCGAGCAGAAGGTTGAGCGCCTCGAAAAGGAGCTCACCTTCGCCGTCGGCAGTGGCTTCGACGCCGCGGACGCGGAACGGGAAAAGGACTTGAACCGAACGCGGTTGGACCTGGAGACCGCGGGAAGGGCGCTCACCGTCGCGAGGGCGGTCGAAGCCGACCTACGGAGGGAGATGGAAATATGGAAGGTAAAGGCTGAACGCGCGGAGTCCCTCGAAAGCCTCGTCAACGCGCTGCGCGAGGACCACAGTGCAAACGAAGACGAAGCGGGTGGGGACGGCGCTTTCAACGCGGAACAGCTAGTCCGGGAGCTTCGGAGGTCAAAACGGGACCTCCACCTCGCAAGGGAAAGAGAGACCGAACTCAAAGCGTCTCTCGAACGAGCTTTGGTGTCCGCCGATCGATCGCTACAGCTTGAACGCAGGAAGACGGACATGCTCGAGTCCGTTCAACCCGCGATCTCTTCCCTTTCCGAGCAAAAGACGGCTTTGAACCGAGCCCTAGCGGAGACTCAAGAGGCAAAGGACACACTCGAACGGGAGCGAGCGATCGTCGCGGGGCGAAAATGGGTATTATCTCCCGAGTTGGAGGCGGAGTTCGACGCGGAGCCGCCGCTGCCTTCGGCACGGGAGACTAGGTTGCAACGCGTGGTCGAACGTCTCGAGGAAGAGGTCAGGGCGAAAGACGCTGAGATCACCGCGCTGACAACAAGTCAAAGGGACGATCGCCGGGAGATCCGGCTTGCTTCCAGCAGAGCGGCAAAGGCGCAGAACCTCGAAACCCGCTTGTTGTCTCTGCAGGCCGAGCTCTCAGACGCAGCTGAAACGGCTGCCTGTGCCGGAGCTGCAGAGGAACGAGCGCTCGCACAGCTTAAACTGGCGAGGGAGGGAGAAAGGAGGGCGAAGTTGGAGTTGGATGAAATGAAGGCAGGCGAGGCTAAAACGGGTGGGGTCAACGAAGACGACGGATGGGACAACGAGTGGATGAAGCAAAAAGCGGGTACGAAAGGTGAGGAAACCGAAGTGTTGACACGGAAGCTGGACGCTGTAGAAGCGGAATTGACGCAGGTCCGAGCATCGAACGAGTACTTGCGAAAAGAAGCGAGTCGCTTGATGCAAGACGCTTTATGTGCACGTCAAGACGAGGAAGACGCGCGGGCGTCTGCAGATTGCGCCCGTGAGGAGTTGCGTGCGCTAGAGGGGAAATCCACCACAGTCCAAACACCAACTCTCGGGGGAATTTTTGCCACGGACCCGACCGGGCGCACTGCATTCGCACTCGAACGAGAGCTCCAAGCCGCCAAGCGCCAGGTCCTGTATCTCGAACAGCTTTCATCGAAGAACGGGCAGCTCCTGACCAAGGAAAGCCTGGTAGACAAAATTGCCCTCGATCGGTCGTCGGCCGAGATCACCCGCCTAAAAGGCGACCTCCAGCGCTTGGAATCGAGGGACTCCACCCTGAGCGTCGAGCCAAGCGCGCCTATCATGCTAACAGACGCCGAGCGTGAAGCGGACAGGCTCCGGGACCAGATTGTGGCCATCCGGAGGAAACTGTACATCGCCGAGGCGAAGCTCGCGGTCAAGGGCGCTGACACCCTGGCCCTTGGAATTCGTAATTTGCTCGATCGGGAAGGGCTGGGGAATTTGTGCTCGCACACTGAATCTGTCCAGGAGGTCATCGCCGCACTGGTTTGCCGCGTAAAGGAGGGGGACGAGGTGCTTGGTTGGGGAAACAAGAAGATGGCGGAGCTGGTCTCTGAGCGAGATCAGCTCAAAGCAGGCGCCGAAAGTGCGCATCCTGTCGATGGCGATGACACATCTCCGCTGCTGGTCACGTATGACGTCGACGACGCTTCCGCGAGTCCAGCTTCATCACCGACGAACGCGTACTCGGTTCGGCAGGCGTTTCGAAGCAACGAAAACCTCCTCGAAACCGTGAAGCAGACCCCCAAAACGACCCTCGCGCAGCGGCCGACGCACCTCACCATCCCCTCCCCCACTTTCCGCGGGCAGCGCTCGCAGAGCGAGCGAGCCGCGGACCTCCGCCTCAAGCTCCACAGCATATCGAGGTCCCAACAAACCGACCCCCGCACCCATACGAAGTCGCAATCCGTGCAAGTGAACCTTCCGGTGCCTCCCGGTAGGCAGAAGCCGATGTCCATCCACACCACGCAAACCGACGCTTCATCGGTTGATCCGTCGTCGCAGTTCACCGGGCTCCCCCCTCCGGCTGAATACATGGACGATGACTACCTCAGCCCCCTCCAGCACCACCAAGCCGCCACCGCCGACCACCAGCCCGCCGTGCAGTGCGCGGAGTTCTTGAAGGGGCAGCTGGGCGCTGCGGTGGCGGACGACTTCTTCAAGACGTTCCCGTCGCTCGCGACGCGGGACGTCATCAAAATCACGACGGCGGTGCTCGCGGGGTCGGCCGATCCCGAGTCGAGCGGCGGCGACGCGCCGACGAAGCAGGACGGCAACGAGCGCGACATCGCCGCGGCGCTGGGGGATTTGAAGTCGATCCGATCAGTCGCTTCGACAGGAGTCGAGCAGATCCGGAAAAACCTGAGTGAAAGGAGTGGACGATGGTTGGAAGGAGACGATGTGGACGAGGTGATGGTAAATGTCCGGGCGGTGTACGAAGAGATGGAGCAATGGGTCGAGGACCGGAGTGGGAAGGTTTCCCAAGCGCTGGAAGGGGTGAAGATGGAGAGGGAGGAAGACAGGCGGCAGCAGAAGATTCTGGTGCACGAAATCGCGAGCACTCGCGCCCGGCTGCGGGAGGCGGAGGTGGCGTTAGAAGCCAACGCCGGAAACGTCTCCTGCGCACTGCGCCTTCACTCCGAGCTCGGCGGCGCGAACACGCATCGGTTCTTCGAAACCCTGCAAGCCGCAGACTCGCACACCATCCGAAAGCTCGCCGCCCTCCTCATCCACCCCGTTCCCGCAGTGCACGTGTCGCTGTCCTCCCCACTGCAACCCCCCAACACCCCCGCCAAACCGCGAACGCATCTCCTCCCCAAAGAGTTCGAAGCCCCGTTGGAGACCACCAGCTCCCTTTTCGGCGACGGTTCCCCCTTCACTCCGCATTCTTCCTCGCTCGACTCCGCGGCGCCTGCCGACCTGAAGCAGCGCATCATCGAGCTCGAGGCGACGCTGCAAGCAAACGCGACGTCGATAGCCGCAGCAGATCGTCTGCACAAGGACCTTGGGGCTGCGAAAGCGAACGGAATCTTCGACCGGCTGTCTGGTTGCACGCACGAGGTGCTGATACGGTTGGCATCGGAGGTTATTGGAAGTGGGCGGACCGGCAGTTCGAGGAGAGGGAGCAGGGATGTGTTGACGAGCGGGTGGTCATTGCAAGATGTGCAAGAGGTAGCCGTGAGTGAGTGCGTGAGGATAGTGAAGGGCCACAGGGGCGAAGAGGTGGCGAGGCAGGTGTTCGAAGCGCTCGAATCGATGCTGTTGGAAGAGTTCGACGACACGCTGTTCCTCATTCTCCTCGAGCCCGACAAGCGGCGCGAGCTCATCGCGTCGACTGGCGTCAACAGGACGGTCAACACCGGCAACGCAGCCGAGCTCGAAGAAACCAAAGAGCGCCTGACACAAGCCGAGGAATACCTCAAGTCGAACCTCCCCATGATTTGCTTCGCCGAGCGGGTGGAGGAAGAGCTCGGTCCTGACCGGTCGTCGCACTTCATCGTCAGCTTGGAAAGCCTCTCGGTCGATCAACTCGCAACCTTGGCCTCTTCAGTGATCTCGGGCTCGTTCCTCCACGGCGACCCCACCGCGAGCGGGCACTCCCCGCGGCTGGCCGGGGTCAAGGCGTTGGAAACCCGGATATCCTCGCTGTCCTTAGACCTCGCGCGCACCAAAGAGGAGCTGCGCACCGCCGAAAGCCACCTTTCCGACCACCTCCCCGCGATTGTTCTGTCCGAGAGCGTGAGCGCCGCCCTCGGCGACGACGGATACGGCGCCTTCTTCGACGGCCTGCAGTCCATCTCGAGCGACGCCACCGCGCTGACCCGGGTGGCGCACGCGATTGGCGAGACGGTCGGGGGCGACACGGTGCAGAGCCGGTCGTTCGCGGAGGAGATTTCGCTGGTGCTGACGTCGTTGGAGCCGCACCTGGGCCCCGCCGCGATCCACGCGGCGCGCGACCGCATGCGGAAGCTGACCATCGAAGAGTGGTTCTCGGTGCTCAACTTCGTGAGGTCCCCCGGGTCGCCGCCGGCCTCGCACGCGACGCTCACCTCCATGACCCGCAACGACAGCCTGCCCAACGCCAGCCCCCGACACCGGATATCTGAACTCCTCCGCGACCAAGCCACACTCATCGCGCAGAAGTCGGAGCTCGAGACGCAGCTCGCCGTCCAGACCCCGGTCGCCAACCTCTCCGAAAAACTGCACAGCTTCTTCGACGCCACGAACGCGGAACACATCATGCACACGCTGTCGACTCTGCCGGAGTCCGCGTGGCACGGGTTCGTGGCGGGAGGCAGCCTGACCCCTGGCAACTCACCCGCGCCTGTGGTCCGCTTCGGCCGTACGTCCGGCGCCAGCTTCGGCGATCAGCCGTCTGATACGATGACAACCTGCGCCGCGCAGTTGGAGGACACTCTCGGGCTGTCGACGACGGACGAGTTCTTTACCGCGCTGACCACCTGGACGCGGGAGCCGCGAGACCTCCAGGCCCTGGCGAACATCGTGTTGGCGGAACCGACCTCCCGAGCCCAGATGCTCTCCGTCTTCACGCAGTCACCGTTTTCCATCGCCCCGTCAGACGACCGCCAGCCCACCCTCCCGCGCCTTCAAGTGTCATCCGACGCAGACGAGCTATCTGCCGCCCTGTCGAGCCTTCTCACAACCGATGAGCTGCGGACTCTGCAAGAGACTGCGGTTCAAAAGCCCGGCGCGCTGAAGAACTGGCTTGCGGCGGGTGCCGATGAGGACACCGAAGGTATGTCTTCTTCTCATATACCAGTGCAGTTCATAAAAGAGAGGAAGATACTGTAGCTCCCACGATCGTGAGCGGCAGGATGGGCAAGTCGGACACTTGCTGTCGTTGAGACAACAAGGAAACCCCCTGTCTAGATGTGTGTCTAGACATAGGTGGCGGGCGAGTCACGACGCGCCCCAGACTCGTCTTCACTCGCCCTGTCACTCGCCCTCACTCGCCCTTCACTCGCCCTCAGTACCATAGAGGGTCAATTTTTTGTGCCTTCTCCGACCCACTCAGGTGCGGGATTTAACCACAAAAATCTCGGCAAATACCCTGTCGCCACAAAGAAATCCCCATTATGGTGGAGAAACACGTGTTGGGGGGAACGGCAGCAGAGAAGTTTCCCGCGCTGTCGACCCACATCACGGCGGTGCTGGCCGCGCAGCTGAGCGTGACGGGGGTCGACAGCGTCTTCTCGGTGACGAACGCCATGGAGAAGATATGCTGCCACCATAGATCCGCAGACATTCGTCAACCGACTGTTTCTGCGGCATGGTGATGAGTATTTGTCGCTGATGACGACGACAACGATGCCGACGTGACGACCTGGAAGCTCCTGACATGTGCATTGTGTGAGGGCAGACCTTCAGCACACTAGGCAGTATTCTGCCAAAACATCAAGATGTTCTCACCCCTACCCTTTCTCCTGCACGTGTTTTCATGCGCCGTAACAGGATCGGCAGCCCCTCGGGCTCATGAGCACGGTGGCAGCGGCAAAACAGGTCGGAATCGAGGCGGAGTGCGCCCTTCGACGTGTGTCACCATCGTCCACGGAGGGCGCGTCTGGGGCGAGTGGGCGAGTCAAAAGGCGTTTGGGGGCTTGAGGGCGAGTCTGGGGCGAGTGGGCGAGTCAAAAGGCGTTTGGGGGCTTGAGGGCCCTAGGGCGAGTCTGGGGCGAGTGGGCGAGTCAAAAGGCGTTTGGGGGCTTGAGGGCCCTAGGGCGAGTCTGGGGCGAGTGGGCGAGTCAAAAGGCGTTTGGGGGCTTGAGGGCCCTAGGGCGAGTCTGGGGCGAGTGGGCGAGTCAAAAGGCGTTTGGGGGCTTGAGGGCCCTAGGGCGAGTCTGGGGCGAGTGGGCGAGTCAAAAGGCGTTTGGGGGCTTGAGGGCCCTAGGGCGAGTCTGGGGCGAGTGGGCGAGTCAAAAGGCGTTTGGGGGCTTGAGGGCCCTAGGGCGAGTCTGGGGCGAGTGGGCGAGTCAAAAGGCGTTTGGGGGCTTGAGGGCCCTAGGGCGAGTCTGGGGCGAGTGGGCGAGTCAAAAGGCGTTTGGGGGCTTGAGGGCCCTAGGGCGAGTCTGGGGCGAGTGGGCGAGTCAAAAGGCGTTTGGGGGCTTGAGGGCCCTAGGGCGAGTCTGGGGCGAGTGGGCGAGTCAAAAGGCGTTTGGGGGCTTGAGGGCCCTAGGGCGAGTCTGGGGCGAGTGGGCGAGTCAAAAGGCGTTTGGGGGCTTGAGGGCCCTAGGGCGAGTCTGGGGCGAGTGGGCGAGTCAAAAGGCGTTTGGGGGCTTGAGGGCCCTAGGGCGAGTCTGGGGCGAGTGGGCGAGTCAAAAGGCGTTTGGGGGCTTGAGGGCCCTAGGGCGAGTCTGGGGCGAGTGGGCGAGTCAAAAGGCGTTTGGGGGCTTGAGGGCCCTAGGGCGAGTCTGGGGCGAGTGGGCGAGTCAAAAGGCGTTTGGGGGCTTGAGGGCCCTAGGGCGAGTCTGGGGCGAGTGGGCGAGTCAAAAGGCGTTTGGGGGCTTGAGGGCCCTAGGGCGAGTCTGGGGCGAGTGGGCGAGTCAAAAGGCGTTTGGGGGCTTGAGGGAGGGCGAGTCTGGGGCGAGTGGGCGAGTCAAAAGGCGTTTGGGGGCTTGAGGGCCCTAGGGCGAGTCTGGGGCGAGTGGGCGAGTCAAAAGGCGTTTGGGGGCTTGAGGGCCCTAGGGCGAGTCTGGGGCGAGTGGGCGAGTCAAAAGGCGTTTGGGGGCTTGAGGGCCCTAGGGCGAGTCTGGGGCGAGTGGGCGAGTCAAAAGGCGTTTGGGGGCTTGAGGGCCCTAGGGCGAGTCTGGGGCGAGTGGGCGAGTCAAAAGGCGTTTGGGGGCTTGAGGGCCCTAGGGCGAGTCTGGGGCGAGTGGGCGAGTCAAAAGGCGTTTGGGGGCTTGAGGGCCCTAGGGCGAGTCTGGGGCGAGTGGGCGAGTCAAAAGGCGAGTTTGGGGGCTTGAGGGCCCTGAGGCGAGTCTGTGGGCGAGTCAAAAGGCGTTTGGGGGCTTGAGGGCCCTAGGGCGAGTCTGGGGCGAGTAGTCAAAAGGCGTTTGGGGGCTTGAGGGCCCTAGGGCGAGTCTGGGGCGAGTGGGCGAGTCAAAAGGCGTTTGGGGGCTTGAGGGCCCTAGGGCGAGTCTGGGGCGAGTGGGCGAGTCAAAAGGCGTTTGGGGGCTTGAGGGCCCTAGGGCGAGTCTGGGGCGAGTGGGCGAGTCAAAAGGCGTTTGGGGGCTTGAGGGCCCTAGGGCGAGTCTGGGGCGAGTGGGCGAGTCAAAAGGCGTTTGGGGGCTTGAGGGCCCTAGGGCGAGTCTGGGGCGAGTGGGCGAGTCAAAAGGCGGTTTGGGGGCTCGAGGGCCCTAGGGCGAGTCTGGGCGAGTGGGCGAGTCAAAAGGCGAGTTTGGGGGCTTGAGGGCCCTAGGGCGAGTCTGGGGCGAGTGGGCGAGTCAAAAGGCGTTTGGGGGCTTGAGGGCCCTAGGGCGAGTCTGGGGCGAGTGGGCGAGTCAAAAGGCGTTTGGGGGCTTGAGGGCCCTAGGGCGAGTCTGGGGCGAGTGGGCGAGTCAAAAGGCGTTTGGGGGCTTGAGGGCCCTAGGGCGAGTCTGGGGCGAGTGGGCGAGTCAAAAGGCGTTTGGGGGCTTGAGGGCCCTAGGGCGAGTCTGGGGCGAGTGGGCGAGTCAAAAGGCGTTTGGGGGCTCGAGGGCCCTAGGGCGAGTCTGGGGCGAGTGGGCGAGTCAAAAGGCGTTTGGGGGCTTGAGGGCCCTAGGGCGAGTCTGGGGCGAGTGGGCGAGTCAAAAGGCGTTTGGGGGCTTTAGGGCCCTAGGGCGAGTCTGGGGCGAGTGGGCGAGTCAAAAGGCGAGTTTGGGGGCTTGAGGGCCCTAGGGCGAGTCTGGGGCGAGTGGGCGAGTCAAAAGGCGAGTTTGGGGGCTCGAGGGCCCTAGGGCGAGTCTGGGGCGAGTGGGCGAGTCAAAAGGCGTTTGGGGGCTTGAGGGCCCTAGGGCGAGTCTGGGGCGAGTGGGCGAGTCAAAAGGCGTTTGGGGGCTTGAGGGCCCTAGGGCGAGTCTGGGGCGAGTGGGCGAGTCAAAAGGCGTTTGGGGGCTTGAGGGCCCTAGGGCGAGTCTGGGGCGAGTGGGCGAGTCAAAAGGCGTTTGGGGGCTTGAGGGCCCTAGGGCGAGTCTGGGGCGAGTGGGCGAGTCAAAAGGCGTTTGGGGGCTTGAGGGCCCTAGGGCGAGTCTGGGGCGAGTGGGCGAGTCAAAAGGCGTTTGGGGGCTTGAGGGCCCTAGGGCGAGTCTGGGGCGAGTGGGCGAGTCAAAAGGCGTTTGGGGGCTTGAGGGCCCTAGGGCGAGTCTGGGGCGAGTGGGCGAGTCAAAAGGCGTTTGGGGGCTTGAGGGCCCTAGGGCGAGTCTGGGGCGAGTGGGCGAGTCAAAAGGCGTTTGGGGGCTTGAGGGCCCTAGGGCGAGTCTGGGGCGAGTGGGCGAGTCAAAAGGCGTTTGGGGGCTTGAGGGCCCTAGGGCGAGTCTGGGGCGAGTGGGCGAGTCAAAAGGCGTTTGGGGGCTTGAGGGCCCTAGGGCGAGTCTGGGGCGAGTGGGCGAGTCAAAAGGCGTTTGGGGGCTTGAGGGCCCTAGGGCGAGTCTGGGGCGAGTGGGCGAGTCAAAAGGCGTTTGGGGGCTTGAGGGCCCTAGGGCGAGTCTGGGGCGAGTGGGCGAGTCAAAAGGCGTTTGGGGGCTTGAGGGCCCTAGGGCGAGTCTGGGGCGAGTGGGCGAGTCAAAAGGCGTTTGGGGGCTTGAGGGCCCTAGGGCGAGTCTGGGGCGAGTGGGCGAGTCAAAAGGCGTTTGGGGGCTTGAGGGCCCTAGGGCGAGTCTGGGGCGAGTGGGCGAGTCAAAAGGCGTTTGGGGGCTTGAGGGCCCTAGGGCGAGTCTGGGGCGAGTGGGCGAGTCAAAAGGCGTTTGGGGGCTTGAGGGCCCTAGGGCGAGTCTGGGGCGAGTGGGCGAGTCAAAAGGCGTTTGGGGGCTTGAGGGCCCTAGGGCGAGTCTGGGGCGAGTGGGCGAGTCAAAAGGCGTTTGGGGGCTTGAGGGCCCTAGGGCGAGTCTGGGGCGAGTGGGCGAGTCAAAAGGCGAGTTTGGGGGCTCGAGGGCCCTAGGGCGAGTCTGGGGCGAGTGGGCGAGTCAAAAGGCGTTTGGGGGCTTGAGGGCCCTAGGGCGAGTCTGGGGCGAGTGGGCGAGTCAAAAGGCGTTTGGGGGCTTGAGGGCCCTAGGGCGAGTCTGGGGCGAGTGGGCGAGTCAAAAGGCGTTTGGGGGCTTGAGGGCGAGTCTGGGGCGAGTGGGCGAGTCAAAAGGCGTTTGGGGGCTTGAGGGCCCTAGGGCGAGTCTGGGGCGAGTGGGCGAGTCAACAGGCGTTTGGGGGCTTGAGAGCCCTAGGGCGAGTCTGGACTCGCCCGCCACCTATGTCTAGAGCGAGGCCGAAACTCAAACCGACCAACCACACCGTGAAGGAGCGAGAAACCCGTGTCCCCCCGTCCTTCTACGAGAAATGTTTCTGCAATTGCAGAGCTTCGCAGCCGATCAGCAGCTGCGCTAAGCGACTGAATACGTAGCACCAGCCAGAATAACGCTGCCAATTGACTGAGCGACTTACACACGGGATTAAGTTGGGACCGTCCGGTTTCCAAACCAGAAATGAGCTAAGCCGTACTTGGTAAAAACAGGTTGCAAGCACTCTGCTTCAGTGCACAAAAGAACCCGGGTTTACAATACATTGTTGGGCAACCCGCACGATTTTTAGTGTCGCGAAACAAACAAAAATACCAATCTGTTACGCACAGTGTACGCCCACACGGGATTGTCGGAAACACAAAAACAAAATTCAGCGATTCCGGAGCAGTCGGGGACGGACACGGCTCGCTCCGCGATGCTGGCTGTGAAGTACCTGACGAGCCAGCTCGGCTCCGGGTTCACGGACGACGTGTTCAAAGCGCTGCGGACCTCGTGGAAGTCCGGAGACCTGCGCGGGATCGCGTCCGTGATCCTGTCGGAAGGCGACCAGCGCGCGAAGTTCGTCCGGGCGCTGAAGGCGGCGCAGGGCGACTCCGACGTGTATCGCCTGCGGGAGGAAGGCGCGGCGTTCATGGTCGCGCTCAGCGACGTGCTCGGGAAGGAGCGGGCCGGCAGCTTGGTCCGCCAGCTGCGCGAGTGCAAGGACGCAGCGGAGGTCGCGGCGGCGTGCGAGCGCATCGCGGCGGCCGAGACGCGGCGGAGCTCGCTGCGCCGGCGCAGCGTGCCCGCGTACGTCGACCGACAGGGCGCCGCCCTCAGCGACTTCGCGCAGCACGTCGCCGGCGTCGTCGGCGAAGAAGGCCTCGACGAGTTCCTCCGGTGCGTTCAGGCGTGGAACGCAGACCAGTTCTACGGGCTCTGCGAGTTCGTACAGTGCGACACCGACGCTGAACGCGACGAAAAACTCCGCTTAGTCGCCGAAGGCGAAGAAAGCAGGGAGCTCCTCTCCAAACTGGACTCGCAGCACGCGGACTTCGCGGACCTTGAAGAAAAGTGCCGGCGGACCGAAGAACGCCTCTCGGAGGTCGAGGTGCTCGTGACCTGCCTCGATCGGCTCGAGGGCATCGTCGGCCCCGCGTCGGCGCGGGACTTCGTCGAGAAGCTCTCCGCGGACTGCGCGAAGGACGAGCTCAACGCACTCGCGGCCGTGGTCAACGGCGAGGACGGCGAAAAAGAAGCGTTTTTGAAGTGGCACAAGTCGTTCGCCCGGCGGTTCGGCTCCGTGCCCTCGTCGCCGCGGCTGTCGTTCGCGCAGGACGATTCTCGAGGGGAGATGGAGCCGCCCCGCGCGAAGGACGATTACCACCTCGAAGCGCTCGAGGAGCAGCTCAAGTCGGCCAAGTCCGCGGAAACCGTCGCGATCAACGCGCTGGATGACGTGCGGTCGCAGCTCGCGGCCTGCGAAGACCGCCTCAGCAAAGCGGCGATCGCCGTCCAATGCCACGAGTCGCTCGCGCGGGCTTGTCCGCCGGCGTCGGTGTCGGAGTTTTTCGAGACGTTCGCTGCGCTGTCCGACCCCCGGACGCTGCGGTCGGCGGCGAACGCCGCGATCGACGCGCTTAAGGAGGCGCCGCCGACGCCGCTGTTCTCCGCGGACGAAGACCCGATGCCGCCGCTGCCGCCGGCGGCGAGCCCGAAGAAGGGCGCGAAGAAGGCGGGGCTGCGCGCGCGGAAGGCGGAAGCGGCGGCCCTCAAGCGGATCAAGGAGATCCTGAGCCTCGAGGACAAGGACGTCCCGGTGTTCTTCGACCGGCTCTGCGGCAACCGCGGGCTCCTCGAGCTCGCCTGGGCCGGCAGCGCGCCGCCGCGCGAGGTCTCCGCGGCCCTCGACGCGGTCGTGAATACCATCGGCGACCGGTCCGCCCTGCAGATCTTCCACGCCCTCTCCCACATGACCGGCCCCGCCCCGGTCGACGTAGACTACCTCTGCAAGTACATCGAGCAGCCTCAGCTCAAGCGCGAGGTGGTCCGCGCCTCGTGCGAACCGCCAACACCGTCCGACATCACGTCGTCCTTCAGCGAGTCGCACCATCCGTCTAAGCTCACCGTCCCCCAGGGCCAGCACGAGCTGCTGCACGTGGTCGCGGACCTGCGTTCGAAGCTGCTGGAAAAACCCGGCCCGACTTCCCCGCAAGACTCGGGGCGAGTCCTCGCCCGGCAGCTGTCCGACGCGACGGCCGGCGACGCCGAGAAGTGGCAGAAGCTGATCTCGAGCATCGCCGGCGGGAAGGGTGCGTCGTCGGTGATGGTGAGTGGAGTGGTGGCGGATTGCCTTCTCGCAGCGTTGGACGACCCTGCGCTAGCGGGCACTCTCAGGCACGCGCTCGACGTGTTCGGGAGCATGGCGATGTCCGCCGGCAACAGCAACGCGCAGAGGTTGCTGAGCATCGTGTGCAAGTGGGACAGGGACGAGCTGATCGAGTTCTTGGAGATCGCCAAGGGCTCGGCTTCCGAAACGTCGACGGGCCACCGAAAGCCGGGCGCCGCCGCCGGCGGCGGCGACAAGCGGCGGCACCAGCAGCAGCAGCAGTTCGTCGACATCGTCTGGAAGCCGCTCATGGAGGCGGACCCGGGCGTTTCCGACGACTTCACGACCCGTTTCGCCGAAACGGTGGCAGCCCTCCCCCAGGTACGTGGTGTTTCTGTGTTTCTGACGAATCGTCAGTCGGTTGTCTTTCGAACTTTTATTCCGTCGAGATCTGACAGTTGTGCAAGGTTATTACCTCGTCGCTTACCCAACGAAAAACACCGTATATTCACACCCCTCGTTGGGAGAAGTTCGTGGCACACAGATGCATATTTTGCATGGGCTTTCTACATGATCAGCTTTGCATCAAAGGACGGTTAGCTGCTTTTCGGCTAACAGCCTCTGGTAGACAGAACAATGTAGGTACGGGAAGTTGGCAAACTGGATCCTTCTTCGAGAAAGGATGGGACTCTGAGGACACAACGGAAGGCAGGCCCTCGCTTCGTTACAAGTTCGTCCAGAGCTTCTTTCACTTCGTTTTCGAAGTTCTTGATTCCCCTCTCTCTCCCTCTTGCAAGAACGACACGCTAAAACATGGCCAACAAACCCGTGACTTGTGTTGATGGGTTGTCTCTCTCTGTCACCGTATGTTCTGAACAGCCTTGTGTTCACAATGCACACACAACCCTGCGAACAGGCGCAAATCGTCTCCCTCGCCAACGCGGCCGAAGACGACAAGGCTGCCCCCGGCGACAACGCCTTCGCGTCGAAATCGGGCACCGCTTTCATAAACCGCGTGCGATCCGCCGTCGGCCCCGACCTTTCGGACGCGTTCTTCACGGCCGGCTCGGAGATGCCGTCGGACGAGCTCGCCCAGCTCGTGGCGAAGACGACGAAGGCCACCGTCGAAGCGTCCGAAGCCTCGTCGTCGGGGTCCCCGCCTCACAAGTCGTTCGCGCTGCAGCTCAACCTGCAGGGCGTGCAGCGGGGATTAGCGTGGAAGGACTCGGACAGCAAGACGTCGCCACGGCCGCCCGACTCGGCGAGGATGGTCACCGCCCACCTCTCGAGGCTCGCCGCCGTCTGGACGAAGTCGCTTGGACTCGAGGTTGCGCAGCAGCTGGTCAGGAAGCTCGCGGACGTCCGCGCGCCGGACCTGAAGCGCGCCCTCGACGAGGGGCTC
The DNA here is from genome assembly GCA_030068145.1 of Diplonema papillatum. NCBI lineage: Eukaryota > Euglenozoa > Diplonemea > Diplonemida > Diplonemidae > Diplonema > Diplonema papillatum. The sequence goes on along the minus strand of JAPJBO010000029.1, from coordinate 143,104 downwards.
AGCCCGGACAGCCCGGGGAGGAACTCGTCGCTGGGCGGCACCACGAGCGGGGGAACGACGAAAGTGCTGTTCAAAGCCGTGAAGACCAAAAAAGACACGTCCGCAACGCAGACGGAGACCGCCGTCCGGCGGTCGGCCGCGACGCAGACCAAGGCCGCCGAGTCGCCCATGGTGCAGACGATGCGGAACTCGTCCGTTTGCTCCGGCACCGTTTCCGGCACCGTCATGCTCAGGCATCAGTCCGTCGACTCCGTCTTCGTCCAGCAGCAGCAGCAAGACGAACGCGACTTCGCGAACCTCGAAGAAGAACTCCGCAAGGCGTACACGACTATCCGCGATCTGTCGTCCCACGGCCATTCGTTGCCGTTCACCCTGAACGACGACGTCGAAGACGAAGAAGATGAGTACGTCATCAGCAAAGCCGTCTCGATCAACGAAAAACTCGCGGATATCCTGATGACGTGCCAAACCGCGACTCCGGACGAGCTCGACATGTCGATATTCGAAGCGGAAGCCGAGCTGAACGCGTTGATCTCCTTCATCGGGCCGATCACCGAAAAGAACCGGCGGAACGCGCAGCTGATGGCGGAGCGCGCGGGCATGGAGGGCAGCATGGCCGACCTGCGCGCGCAGATGCTCGAGAAGGACAGCGAGCTGCGGATTCTGAAGGCGCAGCGGGCGTCGAACGCGGAGCGTTTAGAGCAGCAGGCGCGCTTCCGGGCAGAGCTGGACGCCGAGCGGGCCGTCGTCTCCACGCTGCAGTCGCAGCTCGCCGACGCTAACGCGGAGGTCTCCGTGGTCAAGGGGAAGCTGATCAACGCGGAAGCCCGGCTGGGCACCGTCTCGGACTCGACGTTCTCGTCGGAGTCCATGCGGCTTCACATGGAGAAGAACACCCTCGAGAACGACCTGTCGATGGCAAACGTCAACATCGAGTCTCTCCGCTCGGAACTCGCGTCCCTGCGAGTCAGCCCCGGGCTCGCGTTCGTCGACAACCTCCGCGCGATCTCCCAAAGCGAAGACGACCACCACGACTTCCTGAGCTTCGTGATCGAAGGCTACTCCTTCCTGCAGGCCGCGAGCAAGCTGAGCTTCAAGCGGCGGAAGCAGTGGGCGTCGCTGGTGATCCCGCTGACGGGGTCTGGCTCCTTCAAAAAGGAGCAGCGCGTCGATTCCGGGGCGGTGCTCGAGTTCGTCTCCTCGAAGCGCGAGTTCCTGCATCACCTGCAGTCGGTCCCGAGCCGGTGCATCAGCTCGCTCGAGGCGCTGATCACCGACCATCCGGACGCGTTCGAGGATTTCGTCGAATTCGCGTCGCAGCACAGCAAAGTGATCACGTCGCTCTCCCGCGCGGCGTCGGAGGAGATCTACGAGGTTTTCTCGCGGCCGCTCGTCGGCTCGGACCACGAAGTGTCCCTGTTCGACTTCGTCGTCGCCAACCGGTCGCAGCTCGCGACGCTCCCGTCCATCGACTCGACCAACCGCGGGCACCTCTTCTCCCTGCTTTCGCAGATCCGCCCGACGTGGGACTACCTCCCTGAGATCGAGTCACGGCTTTCCATCATCACGTCCCTGCGGTCGCTCCCTGAAGCCTCCGCCAAGTTCATCACGACCCTGGCGCAGGACAAGTCCGGGTTGGAAGCCCTCGCGGGGTTGATGACACCCGACCGCGTCCGCCTCATGCGGAACGCCGAGTCCCGCGAATGCATCGCAGCAGGGCTCGCACTCGCAGAGAGCCACCCGGACCTGTGCAAGGTGGCCACCGAGCTGTCGCAGGAGCAGCTGACCGACCTAACAGCGGAGGTGACGAAGCTCACGTCGGTCGCCCCGCAGGAGGTGGCCGTGTTCGCGACGTCGATCACTGAGCTCCACAAGGAGTCGCTCGCCTTTGACGAGTCGGGGAACAGCCATTCGAAGGTGAAGTCCGAAGTGGCGCTGAAGTACGCCGTATCCCGGCCTTCGGCCCGCGACGACATGCACGAGGAGCGCTCGCTCTTTTCGGTGTCCGCGGACGACGACAAGTTCTTCTCGTTCGACCCCGAAGACGACGCCCTCGAGCTCGCCCAAGTCGCCTCCACTCTCCCGCCCGACTCGCGCCGGATCCTGCTCTCCGTCGGCAAAGTCCTCCTCGACAACCCCGGCTTGAAACCCGCCGACTTCTCCGAGACCAACCTGCTGTTCACGGCGTTGAATTCGGACGTCGTCCACGCCATGCACTCCATGGACGCGTTTGAGCTGCAGTTTTTGGAGCGCTTGCTTCTGCGCGACGAGAGAGAGTTCGACGTGTTCCGGTTTGTGTACGAGAGCTTCGGGTTGGTGAAGACGCTGAAGGACATGGAGGAAGCCGAGAGGGAAGGCATGAACGGCGTGCTCGTGAAGAAGGGCGGCGTCGACTTGATCCTGTTCGCCGCCGCGCACGAGGAGCTGCTCGCGCTGATGAAGTCGGCCGGGGCGAAGGAGCTCGGCGAGATCCGCAATTCCCTCGGGAAGAGGACCCGCTGGGGCGGCCCGCCGTCGGCCACGTCGTCTCCCCGCCCATCGCCGCGCGGCTCGGTGGGCGGCATGGCACCGCGGGCCGACTCGTTCGTGCTCCCGCGGAACATGAACTCGCCCGCGTCCGACGCCGCGAGCCTCGTGCCCTCCGTCGGGGACCCAGTCAACTTAAGGCCCAGCTTCGGCGCGTCGTCGATCCTTTCGAACCTGCAAGAAGTCCTCTGCAAGCAGTCGGCGGTCCTCGCTGCCTACGACGCATCAGACGACCTCCTCTCCCAACTGACAAATTACCTCGCACCCTCCGACTCCGACGCACCGTTTACCCCCCGAACCCTTCGCTCCGTGACACACCTCCTCGACGACCTGCAAAAAGCAGTGTTCAACATAACCCGCGAGCACAGCGAAGCTCGAAGCACCCTCGCGAGTATCCGGCTCGCCATCGAGGAGCAGGACCGTCCGAAGGTCAGGGATTTAGCCGAAAAGCTCTGCCGGCAGCTCTCGCACTCGCGGCTCGGATCGGAGTACGACGACTCGGGCTCGAAGCCGGAGCAGATGATCAACCTCATCCAGGCGCTGGAGCGCCAGGTCGAAAGCCACCTGAACCTCATCACCGACGAAGAGCTGCAGTCCAAGCTCCTCAACGTCGCCGACGCACTCCAGTCCATCGGCATCCCGGACGACGTCTCCGTCGGGAACGACCCCGTCGAGCGCGCAGACGCGGCGAAGGCAGCGATCGACTCCGTGCGGAGGGCCGTCGCGGATCTGTCCAGCGTGCTCCGAGAGTACGAAGAACGCTCCGTGCACCCGTTCGTGGCGCCGTTGGTGCTGAACGCACCGACGGAGGCGAAGCTCGAGAGGGCGGCGAGCCGGCTGCAAGAGAGCACCAAGCTGCTCGTCGGCGTCGCGGAGCACCACATCTACACGGCCGAGGCGCTGCTGACCGACTACGACAAGCGGATGCGCGATTACGACGAGCTGCAGAAGCAGCTCAAGCGGAAGGAAGACTCGCAAGAGTCGCTCCGCCGCCTGCAGGAGGAGGCCGCGGTGCTGCGGACCCGCAACGAGGAGCTCGAGTCGGAGAATAGGAAGCTGAAGCGGGCGGGCGACAAAGTGTCGAAGGAGGGCAGCCAGCCGTTCTCGTTCCCGTCCGCCGGCTCGCACGGGAACCGCAACCCGAGCTTCTCGCAGTCGCTGTTCCCGACGTGCAGCGATACCAGCACGCCGGCGGCGCCCGCTGGTTTCTCGTTCGGGGACCGGCCGACGGAGATGAACAGCAACACGGAGATCGGCCTGCTCGACTTATCCGTGCTCAGCCACGGCGAGGCGTCGCCCCGCAGCCCGCGCAGCGGCGACCCGGCTGGGCTGTCGGAGTCCGGGCAGAAGGGGCAGAAGACCCCGCGGCGGAAGAGCCGCTGCAGCGAGCCGAAGAAGCCGAAGCAGATGCCGACGCCCCGCCGGCACTCGGTGGCACCGAGCCCCGGCTTACACTCGAAGAACTGCACAGTCTGCCGCATAGGGTTCGTGCCGCCAGTTTCCGACAGGGACCGGGCCGTCTGCAAGCAGTGCTTCCGTGACCTCGAATCCGCCTCTCCAAGCTTCCAAGCCGCGCCGACGCCTGTTTCCCCCGGCATGGATGAGTTCCCGCGGCTGCCGATCGCTCCGCTCTCCACGCACACCATCGCAAGCGAGTCGTCCGAGCGGCGCACCGGAAAGAAGCCGAAGGCGTCGAAAAAATCGGAGGAAACGCTGAAGCTCAACCTGAACGAGCTCGCCATGGCGCTGACGGAGGAGCAGGACATCCGCGACTGCACGGCGTCCCCCGGGCTGGAGAACACGATCCGATCGAACTTGGAGGTCGCCGAGCAGAAGCGGCGGAACGCCGCCCGCGCGATCATGTCGACGGGCAGCGATGCGCCGAAGAAGCTGTCCCTCCAGACTTTCCACCCCGTCTTGCAGGCACTCGCCACAGTGCCCTCCCGGTCGCTGTCTCCGAGGTCCCCGGTGCGGACACTAAGCGGGACGGGCGCGGAAACCCTCACGAAGAAGGTCACGTTCCAAGTGACCGAAATCGATGCCCTCCAGAAGCGGATTGCTTCGCTCGAAAAGGACCTCGCCGAGGCCCGCGGCGCGCCGTTCCACCTGTCCAACGCCACGAAGCCGTCGCTCTTCAAGCGCCGCGAGGAGCAGCTGCGGACGGGCGGACTCATCCCGCCCGTCTCTCCCGGCTTGTTGACCGCCCCTCTGTCGCCGTACCTCCCGTCGCAGCCGGGCTCGCCGACTGTACCGCAGCCGTCGGCGTTCGACACGCTGAACTACGGCGGCAGCCCGTTCATGCCCCCCGGCCGAACGGAGCACTCACTGCCCCACTGGGACACGACGACCGACGACTGGCAGGTCCACCCCCGCGAAAAAGTCGAAGGCAAGCCGCGGGAAGGCGCGCTGCACAACCTCGACAGCCAAGCTACCGTCCTCGGCGGCAGGTACCTGTGCGTCGGCCCCGAAGTCCGCGCGACAGATTCCGGCCGCGGTGACGAGAGCATGACTTTCGAGTTCGACCGGGGCGAGTCGCCGCTGGGGTCCCCCCCGAAGCTCCCCGGCGCGCTGCAGATCCGGCAGGACCTCGACATGCTCCGCACGAAGAAGATGCGGCAGCTCACCGAGCAGCTCGGGACCTACCGGGACAGGATCGCCGCCCTCATCTCCCGACAGTACACCCTCGACCCCGCGTCCGAGGCGTACGAACAACTCCTGCAGCAAATCAGGGCGTTGAAGGAGTCCGAACAGTACAAAGAAGCGCAAATTGCCGGCCTCCGCGACGAAGTCGACGCGGAGGACTCCCAAGAAGGCCGCCGCGAGGGCGAGATGGAGCAGCCTCCCGGCCAGCCGTACTCCCCGTTCTTGGTCGCAGATCCGCCCGACATGGACAGAGAGCACCACCGGACGAAGTTCAGGCCGGCTTTCGGGTCAGGCGACGAAGAGGACGCGGTGCAGGAGACGCGCACCATGCGCTTGGACAAAGCCGAGGCCGCCGAGCTCCGGCTGCAGAGGCTGATGTACGATCCGAAGGAGCACCGGCTGACCATCGAGCAGCTCCGCCGGGAGGTGGAAGTGCTAACGGAGCGGCTGCAGGCGTCGGAAGAGCGGGAGGCCCGCAGGCGGTCCGTCTTCGAGCACGGCGGGTCGCTCGCGTCGGCCGGCAGCTTTTTCGGCGCGGTCATCGCCGTCGACACCAACAGCGACGCCGAGACCGCGGCGCACGACGACTTCGCCCCGGCGATCACGCACGAAGTGTCCGGCATCGAATCCGCGTCGTCGGAGCCGATGCCCATCCGTCGGGAACCGGGAGGAGGAAACAGCGGCGGCAACATGCTGCGTTCCCCGGTCTCCGACACGACGGAACCCCTCCTCCAACGGACGGAGCACATCGTCGGGTTCGATGATTCCGAAACCAGCGCGAAGCCGCACGAACCTGTGCGGGTGATCACCAGCCGCAGCGACGTGGCGTCGTTGGAGGCGGCGCCGTTCGTCCAAGGCGTCGAATCGGGCGACGAAGACGGCAGCTCGCAGGACATCGTCGTGACCCACGTCTCGCACGGCTCGATCCTCAGCTCCTCCTCCGCCGCCGACGCCCCGAAGCTTGCGCAGCCGCCGCAGGGCCGCCCAGCGGCACGGCCGGACGCCGGGCAAGTCGCCGCCGGCATCACCGCCGCGCTGCAGGCCCCGCCTTTCGCCGCCATCTACGCCGAGGCCAAACAGGATCCGGTCGAAACGATCGCAAAGGCAGCGCGCCTCCTCGAAGAGACAGCCCGGTGCCTCGAAGTCGCAAACGCCCGGTATCTAGTCGCCGAGGGCCTCGCGTCGACCGCCGACGAGAAGGAGTCGAAGGACAACGCGATTCGCTCGATCCTGCAAGTGATGGACGTGTCCGACGCGGACCTGGCGGACGGGTCGAAGCCGGCCTCCGAAGTCCTCGCCCGCGTGTCCGTCGAGATGAAGCGCGCGAAGAGCGACCTCGATGCCGCCCGGGCTGAGGTCGACCGGCTCCAAAAGTCGGCGAAAACGACCGAAAAAGCGGGCGTCGCCGCCGCGGAGCGGGCGCACGCCGCGAACACGCGCGAGGTCGAGAACGCGCTGCAGGAGGAGGTCCAGGCCCTGAAGGAGCGCCTCGCCGACTTCCTCGACCTGCAAGAGGAGGCGCGCGAGCGCGAGGAGCACGTCGCTGCCCTCGAAAGCCGTCTCGCGGCGGCGGAGATGCGGTCGATCGGATCCCTCGACGGGGATCCGACGGCGGAGCACAACAAAGCGGAGACCTCCTACCCGGATTTCACGAAGGGCTTCACCTGCGAGTTGGAAAAATCCCGCGCCGACGCCAAGCGCCAGGAACTCGAGATCGCCGACCTCAAAGCGCAGCTCTTCGCGTCGAAGGCGAAGATGGAGGCCACTGCCGAAGCCGCCGAGAAACGGGTCATGACGGTCCGCGGGACGTTCATCAGCGAGCACTCCGTCGTGAAGGGCACCCTCGAGAAGCGGCTCAGCGACCTCACCGCCGCCTTCAAGACCACCGAGGAGGAGCTTCGCATAGCGAAGCAGCAGAACGCCCTCCTCACGGGCGACGACGAGGACGGTGACACGACGGACAGACTGTCCCGCGCCATGCGGAGGGTCGAGCAGCTCGAAAAAGCGGTCAGCGAGGCCGCAGAGAGGGAGGAAGCCCTCAAGGAGGAGATGGACGCGCTGACAGACCGCCTCGCGGGGCTCCTGGACCTGCAGCAAACGGCGCTTGAACAGGAGGAAACGATCGCCGGGCTCCAGTCGCAGCTCGACATCTGGCACCGCCAGTCCGGCGATTACGTCTCCGAAGAGGCCTCCGCGGACGGCGCCGCCGCCCAGGCCCAGCGCTCGTCTTCGGAGACCGACGACGACGAAAATGACCCGCTCCGCGCCCTGCAAAAGCGCCTCGAAGGATCGTCGAAACAAACGGACTTTTCCTTCGGGCTGCCAGCGAGCCCCCGGTCCGTCGGAAAGCCGCAACCGGTCGATCGCGGCGACGACGAAGAGGACAACGAGCCGTTGCACGCCCTGCAGAAGAGGCTCGAGTCCTCGCACAGCAAGGCGGCAGCCCCGCGGCAGCTGGACACGCCGGCCCGCGGTGGGGGCCGCGCGGAGAAGGAAGAAGACGAAGAAGAAGAAGAAAGCGACGACCCCCTCGTCGCGCTGCAGAAGCGCCTCGAAGGATCGTCGAAGAAGACAGACGTCTCCTTCGGCCTGCCGGCGCGCCCGCGATCCGTCGGAAAGCCGCAACCGGCGCCGCTCGCACGCGACGAAGACGACGAAGAAGAAGAAGGCGAAGACCCACTTGTCGCGCTGCAGAAGCGCCTCGAAGGATCGTCGAAGAAGACAGACGTCTCCTTCGGCCTGCCGGCGCGCCCGCGATCCGTCGGAAAGCCGCAACCGGCGCCGCTCGCACGCGACGAAGACGACGAAGAAGAAGAAGGCGAAGACCCGCTCGTAGCGCTGCAGAAGCGCCTCGAAGCGTCGTCGAAGAAGAACGACGACGCGCCGGGCCTGGCGAGGAGGGACACTTCGTCCGGGCGGGGTCGGTCGCCGCCGAGGGCGTCAGAGGATCGCGCGTTGATGGTGGGCCTCCGGCAGTCGTCGTCGGCGAGCGACTTGCAGGACCTCACCCACAACCCGCACACGCCGCCGCCGTCCCTCGCGGTCGACGGCTCGGGAACGCGGAGGGACAACGCGCTGGCGCAGGACCTCATCGCCGAGAACTCCGCCCTCGGCGCCGCGGAAGCGGAGATCAGCCGCCTCCTCAGCGTCCTCCACCGCAACGGAGTCGACCCGGACGCGACGTTCGCGCCGCGGGGGTCGCCGACGCTGCCGCCCGCGAGCCCCGGCGAGCAGGCCGCCGCCGTCGAGCAGCTCCACGCGCGGAAAACAGCCGCGCTGCGAGAGGAGCTGCGGGCCGCCGAAGCGAGTGGCGAAGAAGCCGAGGCCGAGATCCGCCAACTCCGCGCCCTCCTCGCCGCCGCGCGCGACCAGTGGGAGGCCGGCAGCTCGCCGGCGCCCATCGAGCACCTCGACGCATCGCACACGGAGCAGGTCAAGCTCCGGAAAAAGGTCAAATCCCTCCAGCGAGAGCTCGACTCCCTGCGCGGCGGCAGCCAGCAGCCGGACCTCGGACCGGCCCTCCGCGAAAAAACAGCGGAGGTCGACGAGCTCCTTCGCCTCGTCCGATCGCTGAAGGAGGAGGCGGAGCTGCTCCGCACGCGGAACATGCTCGTCGGCGTCGTGAGCGGGTCGCTCTCGGCGCACCCGCCGCCGCCCGAACCCGATTCGGACCACCCCGCCGACCACGAATCGGAGGCCGCGGCGCAGGCCGCGGTGCTGGAAGACACGGACTTCGGCCCGCTCCTCGCCCAGCTAGGCATCGCCCCCCCCCGAAAACTCGGAGTGCCCGTCGGCGGCGTCGAAGAGGCTCCCGGGTCGGATAACCCGGCGGAGCCCCCGATGTCGGGCCCCGATCAACTCGCCCGGGCGCTGCTCGAAGCGAAGCACGACAAAGAGTCGCTGCAGGCCGCGGTTGCCCGCGCCGAGGAGCTCGAGGCCGCCGTCGAAAAACTCACGGCCCAGGCACAGCGACGCGCAGGCACAGCGACGCCGCCCTCGTCGGAAGGCGACGAAGCCGACCGAGAACCCAGCGATCCCGGCGATGCGGACCACAACCCGTTCGACACCGACTTCGGCCCGTTGCTCCTCAAGCTCGGCATGCCTTCCCCGAAGAAGGCGCCGGCGGCCGTGTCGTCGTCCGCGCCTCCGCCGCGTGCGGCGAAGCCCGAAAAGCGCGCGAAAACCTCGCCGCACGCCCGCGTCGCGGAGCTCGAAACCGAGCGCGACCGCCTCGCGCTGGAACTCCGCGAAGCGCAACGCAAGCTCGAGGTGGAGGAGACCCGGAACGTCCTCCATGAGGCCGCCCAGGGCCACGCGGGGGGTAGCTCGGAAGTAGAGTCGGAGCCGTTGGGCGGGTCCATGAGGTCGGCCGCGGTGTCCGGCGGGATGAGAGACGCGGACTTCGGCCCGCTGTTCAAACGGCTCGGTATCGACGAGGCGGTGAGCGTGCAGGCTGATCCCAGCCAGGCGGAGGACGCGTACGACCAGCTCGCCCGCGCGCTGATCCAGCTGCGGGACCACAAGGAGAGCGTCGAGAACGCGAATGCGAAGGTCGCGCAGCTCGAAGCCGCGCTCTCCGCCGCCGAGGCCGCCGCGGCGCGCGCGGAGAACGCCGAAGCGGACCTGCGGGCCGGCAGCGCGGCGCTGACCGCGGAGCTCGCCCTCGCGGAGACCCGCGCCGCCGTCTCTTCTTCAGCCGGCGACGCAGCCGACCTTCTCCCGCTCCTCTCCCGCCTCGAGCTCCTGCCGGAGACCGGCGAAGCCGCCGACCCAGTCGAAATCCTGGCGAGCGCGTTGGTCGCCGCTCGCGACACCCACACCTCCGCCGCCGCACTCCGGGCCGCCCGGGATGCTGCTGAAGAAAAGCTCGCGGCGTCCGAGACCCGCGCCGCGGCGCTCCAAGCGTCCGTGGACGAGGCGGAGGCCGCTCTCGCGCGGGCCGACCGTGACCTGGCGGTCGCGGTGCAAAAGCTCGACGGGAAGGAGTCCTGCGACCCCGCCGAAGCGTCCGTCGAGCACCGGCTCGCGGTCGCGATGGTGGAGCTGCGGGCCGAGGCGGCGACCGTGGAGAGGCTTGCCGCCGAAAACGCGGCCCTGCGCCGCGAAAACGACGGCTTCAGGCTCGCAGAGCAGCAAGCCCGCGATGCGCACCGCCGGCTGGAGCTCGTCGCAGCGACCGAGTCCCTCGTCGCCCTTGAGCTCCCGCCCCCTTCCTCTCCGCGCAACGACGGGTCCTCCACGCAGACCGCCCGCTCTGGGCAGTCCGACCGGCTCCGCGCGATGCTGGCGAAGCTCGACCCCCTGGAACCGCCGTCCCCCGACCTCCCGACGCCAACCTTCGCCGCGCCCCAATCGACTTCGTCGAACTCACCAGTCGCTGAGCCTCCGGCGGAGCCGGAGGCTGCTGCGGAGCCGCCGCCCGCGAAGGAAGCGCCGGCGCCGGGGAGCCTCGAGCACCTCCTCAGCCGGCTCAACCTCCCGACCGACGGGGACTGCACGAAGACCATCACCCGGACTTTCAAGAAGCCAGCGACGTACAAAAAGCCGAAGAACACGGGGCCGCCGGTGGAGGACTTCGTGGTCGAGGAGCGGCCGACGGATCCCGGTATGCGGACGATGCGGTCGCAGCAGCTGGCCGAGGTGTTGCTCCGGGCGAGGGACGACCGAGCCAAGGTGCAGGACCTCACGAGCAAGCTCGAAACCGTAGAGGGGAGGCTGACCGAAAAAGTCGGCGTCGAAGAGGCGCTGGACTGCCACAAGAGCGAGCTGTCCGACCTGCGGAGCAAGCTCGAGCTCGTCGAGACGAAGTTGGCCATCGCGTCGACGCTGTCCCCTGCGTCTGGATTCAGCCAAGGCGCGCTGAGCAGCTCCTCTGAGGTGGAAGACCTCGGCGCTCAACCACGCGGCGATACCAGCCTAGACTCCACCGTCCTCGAAGCGAAGCTCAAGCGCGAGACATTCGAAAGCAGGAACGACCCTGTGGGGTCCATCACCGACCTCCTCGCGACCGTCGGCATCGAAAAAGCGGAGCCGCCGCCCGAGTTCACGGTGTCCCCTCCGTCCGTGATCGCCGAAACCGACGTCCTCAACGCCTCGAAAGACACGTCTTCCTCGCGGTCGTCCACGCCGGCATCCGAAAGCAAGTCGAAGAAGGCCCGGCGCCGCATCAAGAAGCTGCGAGGGAACAGAGACGAGCTGTCTCCGCCAACGTCGCCGAGGGTGCGAAAGAAGGGAAAAGTGACCATCGGCGGGGAAGTGACGGTAGGCCACGCGGACATCATCACCGACGAGCCTTCCGTCGTGCTGACGGAGGAGGAGCGCCTCGTGAAAGCCGAGGAGAAGGTCGACGAGCTGTCGCGGGAGATGGACTCAATCATGGCGTCGCTTCTGCAGGAAGAGCGCAAGTCCGCCGCGCACGAGCAGACCATCCGCGACCTCACGGAGAAGATCGAGTACCTCGAAACCCGGAAAGGCGTCGACTCCGTCAGCCAGTCCCTCAACACGACGAGCCGCAGCACCGAACCCACGTCAACCGCTTCCCCCGACGCGGAGCTCAACGCGCTGCTGTCGTCTATTTCCTTCGGGCTCGACCCTTCGACCGCACCGTTCCAAGCCGGCAACCCAGCCACCGCAAGCACCACACCCCCGCTCTCCGGGGACGACCCGCTGTCGGACGTCAACCCGAGCAGCTCGATTCTCGACACCAGCGGGAAGCTCGCGAAGCTGTTGTTGAAGGCAAGGGACGACCAGTCCGGCTTGCAGAAGGCGCGTGACGTGGAGCGGCGGCTTCGGGCCGACGTCCGCGCGAAGGAGAAGCGCATCGCGACGCTCGAAACGGACGCCGCCGGCGCGGAGCTCGCGCCGGGCGCCGAGGCGAAGAACAACGAGATCGCCGAACTCCGCACGACCGTCGAAGAAGTGCGGGCGGACGCCGCGAGGACGCACGCGCTCCTCCGCGAGGCGACGGAGGCCCTCGAGCTCAGCGAGGCGCGGCTCCTCATCACGACGACGGTCAACCCGTCCGTGAACGTGCCCAGCGGCGAGCTGCTGCTGGACTCCTCCGACACGCGGCACCAAGCGCAGCTGCCGCAGGCGGACTTCGACTCGCTGCTCGATCGCCTCGGGCTCGCGCCTCCGCGCAAAATCGAGTCGCCGGCTCCGTCGCGAGGATCATCCCGGCGCCCATCGCCGCTGTCCGTCCCGTCTCACACGTCTCCCGAGGTGTCGCCTGCGGACGCGACCGACCTGCTCGCGCGGGCCCTCGTCGAGGCGAAGCACACCAAAGCCGCGTTGCACGCCCTGCAAGAGACCGAGGCGCGCCTCCGCAGCGAGCTCAGCCTCGCGGAGAACGTCCGCGCGGAGTGCGAGAGCCTGCGGGAGGCCGTCCACGAGCTGCGGGTCGAAAACCGCGACGCGAAGGCGCGACTGGAGTCCGCTGAGATCCGAGCCACCATCCACGGCGCCGCGAACGACCGGATCCGGTCCATCGACCCACTCTACCGCCCCGCCGCGAGCGAACAGCCCGCGATGCAAGACGTCGACTACGGACCGCTCCTCCAGAAGCTCGGCCTCGCCGACCAACGGCATCCCGGCCATCCCCGCGAGGAAGCAACCCCCCCCGGTCCCGAGCAACTCGCAGTAGCCCTCGAGGAGGCGAAGTCGAACAAACAGGCGGTCTCCAGCCTCACTGAGGAGAACACGCAGTGGAAGGAGAAAGCAGCGGCGCTCGAAGCCGAGGTCTGCGAGCTCCGCGCCGCCGCTGAGCAGGTTTCCTCGTTGAAAAGAGAGGTGATGAGTTTGCAGGACCAGGCGCGCATGTCCGACGTGCGGCACATGATCCTGAAAACAGTCGAAGGCCGCGCGACCGAGCACCGCCAAGACGACGAAGAATCCCCCGAGGACGACGGCTCCGACGGAAGCGCCGAAGCCACGGGGCTCCCGGAGGCGAACTTCGGCTCGTTGCTCGCGAGGTTCGGACTGAAATCGCCGTCGATGCCTTCGAACAAAGCCCCGGCTACCCCGCCGCCGCCGCCGCCCGCCGAGGAGTCGTTCGACCTCGCGGCGAAGCTCGCGACGGCGATCGTCGACCTGGCGCGCGCGAAGGAACGCGCCGCCGAGCAAGACGCCCAGCGGCTGGCCCTCGAAGCCGCCGCGTCCGACCTCCGCGCGCGCGTCGCGGAATTGGAGCGTGCGGCCCGGGCGGCGGCGGAGGCAGGGCACATGAACGCCGGCCTCGCCGAGAAACTCGCCCTCGCGGAGACCCGGGTGCAGATCCTGCAGACCGTCGCTGGGCAGACCGTGACCCAGGCGCGGCCGCAGCCGCCGCCCCCCGCCGCCGCCGACAGCGCCGACGAAGCTTCCGCCGAAGACCGCGAGCCGGGGCTGTTCCCGCAGGCAGACTTCGGCGGGCTGCTTGCGAAGCTGGGGCTGAACCCCGATCCGATGGGGAGACGCGCGAGCTCAGCGGCAAGCGGCGGTGGCGAAGACAGCGGAGAGCCGGGCGAGGATGAGGAACCGGCGGATGTCAAGCTCGCGAGGGTGTTGCTCGAAGCGAAGGCGAACAAAGAGTCGCTGGCGGTCGCCCGCGTCACCCAGGATGGGTTGCTAGAGCAGCTGGCCGAGGCGCAAGCCCGCGTGCGAGTCTTGGAGAGCGCGCACACGAACGCCTCGGTCGCGTTGGAGCAGAGCGAGTACGAAGTGACCGAGCTCAAAAGCAGCCTCGACGTCGCCGAAACCCGAATCTCCCTCCTCGCCGCGTCAACCCGGGCCAGGGTCACGTCGACGCCTTGCCGTACCCCGTCCAATGCGAACGCCACGCCGGCCCACTCCACCCGACCCGCCCCCGGCGATACCCACCACACGTTGATCACGTCCACCAGCTACTCTCGCTCGGCGGATGTGGACCTTTCGCTCGAGCCGTTGTCCCCTCCGATGTCGCCTTCGTCGCCGAACAGCCAGGCGAAGAAGGAGTCGCTGGCGTTCCTCACGAGTGAGATCAACGCCGCGCAGCATGACGTCGCCTTCAAAGCGACCCTCCAGCACCAGCTCGACGACGCGAAGTCGGAGGCTGCGTCGTTGAAGGACAGGGTTGCCCTCCTCAACCGCGACCTGACCGACGCGAAGCAGAAGATCGAGCTCTCCAGCGTTCGCAGCCTCATCGCGGGAACCGTCGCGGGGCAGCTCCCGCAGTCCCCCCAGGCCGGCGACAGCGACGAGGAGCGCGACCTCATCTCCATCGGCGAGAGCGTGCTGTCGGACATCGACTTCGCCCCCTTGCTGGTCCGCCTCGGCCTCGCGCCGGAGCCGGCGGAGGCTTCGGAGGCAGCGAGCCCGGAGAGCGGGGCGTCGAGCTGCGGCGAAAGTAAGGCAATGCGCCGAAAAGTGTCGTGCGATGCGCTGGCCGAGGTGTTGGTGGACGCGCAGCAGTGGAAGATGGGGCTCGCCACAGCGAAGTCGGAGGTTCTGCGGTTGACCGCGGAGGTGCACACGCTGCGGGAGTCGGTCTTCAAGCAGGACGAAGAGCTTGCTCAGCACCGGACCCGCGCGAAAGAAGCCGAATCCGCCACCGGCGGCGAGTCCTTCTTCGACGGCGAGGTCGAAAAGCAGCTCCGGCGCGACTTGGCCGCGGCCGCCGCCGACCTCGGCGCGGCGAACGCATCCCTCGACTCCTCCCGCGACAACTTCGCCGCCGCGGCCGCGGAAATCGAGGCGCTGCGGCGGCAGCTCCGCGACGCGGACGCGCGCGTCGAAGCCCTCGAAAACGAGGTTTTCGACGCGAAGCACCCGCAGACCGTGACCGCCTTCACGCCGTCAGCGACCCCGCTGGACGACGTCGTCAACGAGCTGAACCGCCAGCGCTCGCTCGTCGCGCTCAAGCAGGCCAAGATCGACCTGCTGCAGGCGGAGCTCGCAGCGCGCGCCGACGCGGCCAACTCGCCGTTCAAAACGGCCATCAAAGCGCTCCGCGGGAAGGTGGCGAAGCTGCTGAAGGACAGCCTGACCGACGCCGGCGATGCGTCGGCGTTCGCGTCCCAAATGGACCAGCTCCTCGCCCAGATCAACGAGGCCGAGACGCCGCTGGCGGGCGGCGACGCTGCGTGGCTCTCGTCTTCGGCCGTGCTGACCGATCCGGTCCTCGCGGACGAAGCGTCGAACCCCCCTAGCCAGGGTTGCTGCGCCGACTCCCTCACCGAAGACGCGACGCCGGCCGTGACCCCGAAGCATCTCTTCGAGGCGAGCGAGCAAACCATTCTCAACATCGCTTCCCGGTCAGGGACCACGATCTCCGATCGACCGTCCCCGCAAGACCATTCAGATAACCTCCGCGCCCGGATTCAGAACCTCGAAGCAGAAGTCGTTGAGTTACAAAAGACCCCTGTCGACCTGCGCCGCACATTCAACGCCGCAAAGGATATGATCAGCCAGCGGTTGGACGCCGGGTCATCCGCCCCCGCCAAGTCTCTCATGGACGAGGTCTTCCAGTGCATGCAGGAAGCTGTGTGCATCAGCGAGGCCGCTTCGTCTGAAGACGCGCGTGCCAGCAGCGACGTCGTCGTGCGCCAAAAGCAGCAACTCATCGAAGAACTTCAACGACAGCTCGCCGCATCCCACGACCCCGTCCTGCACGAGGCGAAAGAGCAGATCAGCAAGCTCCTCGAAAAGGAGGCGTCCGAAGGTAAGCTGGACGCCGAGGCGACGATCGCGGTGCAGAATCTCGTCGCCAGCGCCTTCCACAGCTTGCAGGATGCTCCCCTGCCCGACGCGGTCCCGAAGGAAAAGTTCGACGAAGTCTTCTGCGACCTGCAAGAGCAGTGGACACTTGTGGAGGAGAAACAGCTGCGCATCGACGCGCTCAACGAGCAGCTCGCAGCTACGAGAACTACTTCAGCGGCCCCTGCCCTCCACGAGGCAAAGGAACAGATTTGCAAGCTTTTGGCGGAACGGGCGGAAGGAAAGCTCGATGCGGATGCGACAGTCGTCGTCCAGAACCTCATGGAAGACGTGTTCCGCACCGTGCAGGAAACCGGGCCTGCGTACCACGAAGAAGAGACTGTTCCGAAGGAGAAGTTCAACGAACTCTTCCGTGACTTCCAAGAGCAGTGTGCTCTCGTTGACGCAAAACAGCAAGTTATCGACGAGCTCAGAGAGCTACCTTCGAAACCCAGTATCGTTGCGGAGTCTGAAGGTCAGAACGTGCGAGAAGCAACCTCTTCCGAGGAAGAGACTGTACCGAAGCACAAGTTTGACGAGCTCTTCCGTGACTTCCAAGAGCAGTGGTCTGCTGCGGAAGCAAAACAGCAAGTAATCGAAGACTTAGAAAAAAAGCTCTCGACTTCACAACAGGCCACAACCTCTGCTCCCGCGCTCCACGTAGCTAAGGAACAGATCATCAAGCTGTTTCAGGAAGGCGCTGAAGGCAAGCTCGATGCAGAAACTACAGTCGTTGTCAACAACATTGTGGAAGACGTGTTCCGAAGCGTACAATCAACTGAGTCGGTGCAAGATGAGGCTGTTCCGAAGGAGAAGTTCGAAGAACTCTTCCGCGACTTCCAGGAGCAGTGTGCTCTCGTCGACGCAAAGCAACAAGTCATAGACGAACTCAGAGAGTTGCCTTCGAAATCGAGTTTTGTTGATGAGTCTGAAAGTCAGAACGTACAACAATCTGACGAGGAGGTTGTTCCGAAGGAGAAGTTCAACGAACTCTTCCGTGACTTCCAAGAGCAGTGTGCTCTCGTTGATGCAAAGCAGCAAGTCATCGACGAACTCAGAGAGTTGCCTTCGAAACCGAGTTTCGCTGAGGAGTCTGAAGGCCAAGACGTACGACAATCTGACGAGGAAACTGTTCCGAAGGAGAAGTTCGAAGAACTCTTCCGTGACTTCCAAGAGCAGTGTGCTCTCGTTGACGCAAAGCAGCAAGTCATCGACGAACTCAGAGAGTTGCCTTCGAAACCGAGTTTCGCTGAGGAGTCTGAAGGCCAAGACGTACGACAATCTGACGAGGAAACTGTTCCGAAGGAGAAGTTCGAAGAACTCTTCCGTGACTTCCAAGAGCAGTGTGCTCTCGTTGATGCAAAGCAGCAAGTCATCGACGAACTCAGAGAGTTGCCTTCGAAACCGAGTTTCGCTGAGGAGTCTGAAGGCCAAGACGTACGACAATCTGACGAGGAAACTGTTCCGAAAGAGAAGTTCGAAGAACTGTTCCGTGACTTCCAAGAGCAGTGTGCTCTCGTTGATGCAAAGCAGCAAGTCATCGACGAGCTCAGAGAGTTGCCTTCGAAACCGAGTTTTGCTGAGGAGTCTGAAGGCCAAGACGTACGACAGTCTGACGAGGAGACTGTCCCGAAGGAGAAGTTCAACGAACTCTTCCGTGACTTCCAAGAGCAGTGTGCTCTCGTTGATGCAAAGCAGCAAGTCATCGACGAACTCAGAGAGTTGCCTTCGAAACCGAGTTTCGCTGAGGAGTCTGAAGGCCAAGACGTACGACAATCTGACGAGGAAACTGTTCCGAAGGAGAAGTTCGAAGAACTGTTCCGTGACTTCCAAGAGCAGTGTGCTCTCGTTGATGCAAAGCAGCAAGTCATCGACGAACTCAGAGAGTTGCCTTCGAAACCGAGTTTCGCTGAGGAGTCTGAAGGCCAAGACGTACGACAATCTGACGAGGAAACTGTTCCGAAGGAGAAGTTCGAAGAACTCTTCCGTGACTTCCAAGAGCAGTGTGCTCTCGTTGATGCAAAGCAGCAAGTCATCGACGAACTCAGAGAGTTGCCTTCGAAATCGAGTTTCGTTGAAGAGTCTGCAGGCCAAGACGTACGACAGTCTGACGAGGAGACTGTCCCGAAGGAGAAGTTCAACGAACTCTTCCGTGACTTCCAAGAGCAGTGTGCTCTCGTTGATGCAAAGCAGCAAGTCATCGACGAACTCAGAGAGTTGCCTTCGAAACCGAGTTTCGCTGAGGAGTCTGAAGGCCAAGACGTACGACAATCTGACGAGGAAACTGTTCCGAAAGAGAAGTTCGAAGAACTGTTCCGTGACTTCCAAGAGCAGTGTGCTCTCGTTGATGCAAAGCAGCAAGTCATCGACGAGCTCAGAGAGTTGCCTTCGAAACCGAGTTTTGCTGAGGAGTCTGAAGGCCAAGACGTACGACAGTCTGACGAGGAGACTGTCCCGAAAGAGAAGTTCGAAGAACTGTTCCGTGACTTCCAAGAGCAGTGTGCTCTCGTTGATGCAAAGCAGCAAGTCATCGACGAACTCAGAGAGTTGCCTTCGAAACCGAGTTTCGCTGAGGAGTCTGAAGGCCAAGACGTACGACAATCTGACGAGGAAACTGTTCCGAAGGAGAAGTTCGAAGAACTGTTCCGTGACTTCCAAGAGCAGTGTGCTCTCGTTGATGCAAAGCAGCAAGTCATCGACGAACTCAGAGAGTTGCCTTCGAAACCGAGTTTCGCTGAGGAGTCTGAAGGCCAAGACGTACGACAATCTGACGAGGAAACTGTTCCGAAAGAGAAGTTCGAAGAACTGTTCCGTGACTTCCAAGAGCAGTGTGCTCTCGTTGATGCAAAGCAGCAAGTCATCGACGAGCTCAGAGAGTTGCCTTCGAAACCGAGTTTTGCTGAGGAGTCTGAAGGCCAAGACGTACGACAGTCTGACGAGGAGACTGTCCCGAAGGAGAAGTTCAACGAACTCTTCCGTGACTTCCAAGAGCAGTGTGCTCTCGTTGATGCAAAGCAGCAAGTCATCGACGAACTCAGAGAGTTGCCTTCGAAACCGAGTTTCGCTGAGGAGTCTGAAGGCCAAGACGTACGACAATCTGACGAGGAAACTGTTCCGAAGGAGAAGTTCGAAGAACTGTTCCGTGACTTCCAAGAGCAGTGTGCTCTCGTTGATGCAAAGCAGCAAGTCATCGACGAACTCAGAGAGTTGCCTTCGAAACCGAGTTTTGCTGAGGAGTCTGAAGGCCAAGACGTACGACAATCTGACGAGGAAACTGTTCCGAAGGAGAAGTTCGAAGAACTCTTCCGTGACTTCCAAGAGCAGTGTGCTCTCGTTGATGCAAAGCAGCAAGTCATCGACGAACTCAGAGAGTTGCCTTCGAAACCGAGTTTCGCTGAGGAGTCTGAAGGCCAAGACGTACGACAATCTGACGAGGAAACTGTTCCGAAGGAGAAGTTCGAAGAACTGTTCCGTGACTTCCAAGAGCAGTGTGCTCTCGTTGATGCAAAGCAGCAAGTCATCGACGAACTCAGAGAGTTGCCTTCGAAACCGAGTTTTGCTGAGGAGTCTGAAGGCCAAGACGTACGACAATCTGACGAGGAAACTGTTCCGAAGGAGAAGTTCGAAGAACTCTTCCGTGACTTCCAAGAGCAGTGTGCTCTCGTTGATGCAAAGCAGCAAGTCATCGACGAACTCAGAGAGTTGCCTTCGAAACCGAGTTTCGCTGAGGAGTCTGAAGGCCAAGACGTACGACAATCTGACGAGGAAACTGTTCCGAAGGAGAAGTTCGAAGAACTGTTCCGTGACTTCCAAGAGCAGTGTGCTCTCGTTGATGCAAAGCAGCAAGTCATCGACGAACTCAGAGAGTTGCCTTCGAAACCGAGTTTCGTTGAGGAGTCTGAAGGCCAAGACGTACGACAATCTGACGAGGAAACTGTTCCGAAGGAGAAGTTCGAAGAACTCTTCCGTGACTTCCAAGAGCAGTGTGCTCTCGTTGATGCAAAGCAGCAAGTCATCGACGAACTCAGAGAATTGCCTTCGAAACCGAGTTTAGTTGAGGAGTCTGAGGGTCAGAACCTTCGCGAAACAACCTCTTCCGCCGAGGAGACTGTTCCGAAGGAGAAGTTCGACGAACTGTTCCGTGACTTCCAAGAACAGTGTGCACTCGTTGACGCAAAGCAGCAAGTCATCGACGAACTCAGAGAGCTGCCTTCGAAACCGAGTTTCGCTGAGGAATTTGAAGGCCAAGACATACGACAATCTGACGAGGAGACTGTTCCGAAGGAGAAGTTCAATGAACTCTTCCGTGACTTCCAAGAACAGTGTGCTCTTGTTGACGCAAAGCAGCAGGTCATCGACGAACTCAGAGAGCTACCTTTGAAAACGGGTGTAGTTGAGGAGTCTGAGGGCCAGAACGTACGACAATCTGACGAGGAGACTGTTCCGAAGGAGAAGTTCGACAAGGTCAATCGCGACCTACTAGAGCAGCAGTCCCGAGTTGAAGAGCAGCAACAGCTAATCGACGAGTTCAAGGAGCAGCAGAAGTCAGATGCAGCTGCTGATGAGCTGCAACGCGAAGTGCGCGTGAAAACGGAGCTCTTGGAACAAAGCGAGGCAGCTGTCAAACGCCTCGAAGAGCAACTTGCAGCCGCCGCCCAGGCTTGGCCCCCCTCGGTCCAGGGCTTGAGGAAGCAAGTCGACTTACTCATAGCCGATGACTCCGACGAGTTCGACCACACAACAATCGCGGCAGTGAAGGCTTTGTTGGATCGCGCTGCTCACGGCGCCTGCACCCCAACCTCCGGCGAAGATACCCCGGTAATGGTTGAAAAGCGGCTGCTGGATGAAGCGACGGTGAAGCTTGAAGTGCAAGGTGTTTGTCTCAAAGAGAAGGAGGAAGAGATCCGAGACCTCCGAGAGCAGATCTGTTTGCTTGCCGGCACTGCAACAGAGGCTGCCAGCGAAGACGTGCAAACGAAGCACACAGCCGTCGTGACAGGATTGAAGAAAGACCTGGAGCTAGCCGAAGCGCGTAACATGATTCTGGGTCTCGTAGGGCAGGCTGCCGATGAAGAAGGTGACGACGACGAGTCAACAACTGACATGCCACGCTCAGCTGGCGGTCTACCAGAGGCTGACTTCGGTCAACTTCTCGACAAGTTGGGCCTCACGCACCACAAGCCGTTCGGCTCACCTACGCCAGTGATGCAGTCCCTTGAGCACTCAGTTACACCACCTACCACACCAGGACTCCACCCCCAGAACCGGAAACTGGAAAATGCGGACAAACTTGCACACGCACTGTTGGAAGCTAGGGACAACAAGGAGGCCTTAGTGCAAGCCAAAGCTCACGAACATGAGCTTTTGACGGAGCTGAAGGCAGCAAAAGCGGAGCTGGAAGAGTGGAAAGCAAAGTGCGAAGGTGCCGCAACGGAGGCTACTAGCGGAGACGTGCAAACTAAGCACACAGCCGTCGTGGCAGGGTTGAAGAAAGACTTAGAGCTCGCTGAGGCAAGGAACATGATTCTGGGTCTCGTAGGGCAGGCTGCCGATGAAGAAGGTGACGACGGCGAGTCAACTACTGACATGCCACGCTCAGCTGGCGGTCTACCAGAGGCTGACTTCGGGCAGCTTCTCGACAAGTTGGGCCTCACACATCACAAACCATTCGGCTCGCCTACACCAGTGTTGCAGTCCCTTGACCAGGCAGTTACACCACCCACTACACCAGGACTCCACCACCAGAACCGTAAATTGGAAAATGCGGACAAACTTGCCCAAGCGCTGTTGGAAGCTAGGGACAACAAGGAGGCACTGGCTCAAGCCAAAGCACACGAGAGTGAACTGACTGAGCAGTGTGAATCATTCGCAAACGAGCTGAAAGTCACAAAAGCAGAGTTGGAGGAGTTGAAAGCAAAGTGCGAAGGTGCCGCAACGGATGTTCCCAGTGGCGAAGTGCAAACTAAGCACACAGCCGTCGTGGCAGGGTTGAAGAAAGACCTAGAGCTAGCCGAAGCGCGTAACATGATTCTGGGTCTCGTAGGGCAGGCTGCCGATGAAGAAGGTGACGACGACGAGTCAACAACTGACATGCCACGCTCGGCTGGCGGTTTACCAGAGGCTGACTTCGGGCAGCTTCTTGACAAGTTGGGCCTCACACATCACAAACCATTCGGCTCGCCTACGCCGGTGACGCAGTCCCTTGAGCACGCAGTCACGCCACCTACTACACCAGGGCTTCACCACCAGAACCGTAAACTCGAAAATGCGGACAAACTCGCCCACGCACTGTTGGATGCTAGGGACAACAAGGAGGCACTGGCCCAAGCCAAAGCACACGAGAGTGAACTGACTGAGCAGTGTGAATCATTCGCAAACGAGCTGAAAGTCATAAAAGCAGAGTTGGAGGAGTGGAAAGCAAAATGCGGAGGTGCCGCAACGGAGGCTGCTAGCGGCGAAGTGCAAACTAAGCACACAGCCGTCGTGGCAGGGTTGAAGAAAGACCTAGAGCTAGCCGAAGCGCGTAACATGATTCTGGGTCTCGTAGGGCAGGCTGCCGATGAAGAAGGTGACGACGACGAGTCAACAACTGACATGCCACGCTCGGCTGGCGGTTTACCGGAGGCTGACTTCGGGCAACTTCTCGACAAGTTGGGTCTCACGCACCACAAACCATTCGGCTCGCCTACGCCGGTGACGCAGTCACTGAACCTGGCAGTTACACCACCTACCACACCAGGACTCCACCACCAGAACCGTAAATTGGAAAATGCGGACAAACTCGCCCACGCACTGTTGGAAGCTAGAGACAACAAGGAAGCCTTAGTGCAAGCGAAAGCACACGAGGATGAGCTATTAACAGAGCTGAAGGCAGCACAAGCGGAGCTGGAGGAGTGGAAAGCAAAGTGCGAAGGTGCCGCAACGGATGTTGCCAGCGGAGACGCACAAACTAAGCACACAGCCGTCGTGGCAGGGTTGAAGAAAGACCTGGAGCTAGCTGAGGCAAGGAACATGATTCTGGGTCTCGTAGGGCAACCTGCTGATGAAGAAGGTGACGATGACGAGTCAACAGCTGACATGCCACGCTCGGCTGGCGGTCTACCAGAGGCTGACTTCGGGCAGCTTCTTGACAAGTTGGGCCTCACGCACCACAAGCCGTTTGGCTCACCTACTCCGGTGACGCAGTCACTGAACCTGGCAGTTACACCACCCACCACACCAGGTCTCCACCATCAAAACCGGAACTTGGAAAACGCAGACAAACTTGCCCACGCGCTGTTGGAAGCGAGGGACAACAAGGAAGCGCTTGCGCAAGCGAAAGACCGCGAGGATGAGCTCAAGGAGCGGTTGGCCGCCGCGGAGGCCGCTGCGGACGAGCTGAAAGTGGCGAGATTCGAGCTGAAGGAGTGGAAGGCGAAGTGCGAAGCGGCGGAGATCCGCAATATGATCCTCGGCTGCGTCGAAGCGCACGAGCCGGCCGCCGCCGACCCGGCGGACGGCGACGAGGGCGCGCGGCGGGTGGAGCGTGGCCGTACCGGGTTGCCACACGCGGACTTCGGCCCGCTGCTGGGCCGTCTCGGGATGACGCCGAAGAGCATGCCCGCCGAGGCGGACCGGGATTCGGTCGACGACCTCGCTCTTGCGCTCGTCGAGGCGAAGGCAGCGAAGGAAGCCGCGGCTGGCCTGGAAGCAGCCCGGCTCTCTCTTCAGACGGAGCTTGACGCGGCGCGAGCAGCGGCAGCGTCCCTCGTCGAGGACCTCGCTGCACGCGAGGACACCGTCGGCAAGCTGCAAGCGCAGGTCGCCGACCTCACCGGAACCCTCGCCGTCACCACCGCCCGCGGCATGATCCACTCCCTCGTCCAATCCTCGCAGCCGGCCGCGATTCCCTTCCCGGAACCGACGGGCGCCGCCGACCCGCCCGACATCGCAGGCATCCCGCAAGCCGACTTCGGCCCCCTCCTCGCAGTCTTCGGCCTCAAACCGCCGCAAAGCACCGCCGCGACCCAACCAGAGCCCGCCGCCTCTTCGCCGCACGACGCCGGCGCACCTCCGCAACTCGACAACGGCGCTGAAGAGCTTGCCCGCGTTCTGTGCGAAGCCAAGCGCGACAAAGACGCGCTGGCCGCTGCAAAAGAGCGTGCCCTCGAGCTCGAAGCCGACCTCAAAAAGGCCCGGGAAGCCGCGGCAGGGGTCGAAAAGCTCGAAGCGGAAGGGGAGCGGCTCGCCGTCGAATTGAGGGACGCGCGGCAGAGTCTCGACATGGCCAACATCCGCATCAGGATCCTGTCGACCGTGAACGACGGATCCGTTCTGCCTCCCGCGGAAGTGCAGGAAGACGAAGGTTCGGCGATCAGCGACACCGAAGGGATCCCGGACACGACGTTCGGAGACCTCCTCGCGAGGTTTGGCTTCCAGGGTCCCACGCAGCCCGCCGAAGGCGGGCTGACGCCCCCGGTCCGGCCGGTGCCCAGCGTTCTTGGGTCGTCGCAGGCAGACGAGCCGATGAATCAGAAGCTGGCCCGTGCGCTGCTGGAGGTCAACGACCTCACCATCGCGATGCAAGCCGCGAACGCCGACAACTCCCGACTGAAAGCCGCCCTCGACGGCGCGACGGTCAGAGCAGGCGACGCGGAGAAAGCGAAGGAGGAGCTCAAGGAAGCGCTTGTCAAACTGGAGCATTACGAGACCCGCGAGGCGATCATCCAACGCATGCCTCACACAAGCCGGCGGCCGTCGATGGAAGTCGATGCGCCCGAAGGGGAGACCCACGGGCTGCACGCCGAAATCCGGGAGCTGGCGTCGAAGCTTTCGTCCGCGGACGCCGCCGTGCGTCTCTTGACGGACGAGAAGGTCGACTTGGAAAAGCGGTTGGCGAACTGGCGCGCCTCCGTGGACGCGTCCGGGCAAGAGCTCTCAAACGCAGTCTTGCAGGCTGACGCCGCTCAGTCAGAAGCACACGACCTCCAGCAACAGCTGCAGGACCAACGGTCTGTCGTGGAGGACAAGCAGAATATTATCGACGAGCTCAACGAGAAGCTGGCGGCCGTGGGCGAGAAGCCTGCTTCTGTTGAATCCGAGGAAAGCGTGCTGAAGCAGAAGTTCGACGAAGTCTTCCGTGACCTGCAGGAACAGCGGTCTATTGTAGAGGACAAACAGAAGACTATCGACGATCTCAATGAGAAGCTGGCTGCTTCTGTTGCATCCGAGGAAACCGTGCCGAAACAGAAGTTCGACGAAGTCGTCTGTGATCTGCAGGAGCAGCGGTCTATCGTAGAGGACAAGCAGAAGATGATCGACGAGCTCAACGAGAAGTTGGTGGCTGTGAATGAAAAGGACATTGTTCCTCCGCAGGAGCCTGTTTCTGGCGAATCCGAGGAAACTGTGCCGAAACAAAAGTTCGACGAAGTCTTCCGTGACCTGCAGGAGCAGCGGTCTTCGGTAGAGGACAAGCAAAAGACTATCGACGAACTCAACGAGAAGTTGGTTGCTGTGAGTGACAAGGATGTTGTTCCTCCGCAGGAGCCTGCTTCGGTTGAATCCGAAGAAACCGTTCCAAAAGAGAAGTTCGACGAAGTCTTCCGTGATCTGCAGGACCAGTGGTCCATCGTAGAAGACAAGCAGAAGACTATTGACGACCTCAATGAGAAGCTGGCGGCTGTGAGCCACAAGCCTGCTTCTGTTGAGGAGCTTCCGCAGTCTATTGTGGAGGACAAGCAGAAGACCATCGACGACCTCAATGAGAAGCTGGCGGCTGTGGGCGACAAGCCTGTTTCTGTTGAGGATCCTCCGCAGGAGCCTGCTTCCGTTGAATCCGAGGAAACCGTTCCAAAAGAGAAGTTCGACGAGGTCTTCCGCGGCCTGCAGGAGCAGCGGTCTTTGGTAGAAGGCAAGCAAAAGACTATCGACGAACTCAACGAGAAGTTAGCGGCTGCGAGTGACAAGCCTGCTTCTGTTGAATCCGAGGAAACTGTGCCGAAACAAAAGTTCGACGAAGTCTTCCGTGACCTGCAGGAGCAGCGGTCTTCGGTAGAGGACAAGCAAAAGACTATCGACGAACTCAACGAGAAGTTGGTTGCTGTGAGTGACAAGGATGTTGTTCCTCCGCAGGAGCCTGCTTCGGTTGAATCCGAAGAAACCGTTCCAAAAATGAAGTTCGACGAAGTCTTCCGTGATCTGCAGGACCAGTGGTCCATCGTAGAAGACAAGCAGAAGACTATTGACGACCTCAATGAGAAGCTGGCGGCTGTGGGTGACAAGCCTGCTTCTGTTGAATCCGAGGAAACCGTTCCAAAAGAGAAGTTCGACGAGGTCTTCCGCGGCCTGCAGGAGCAGCGGTCTTTGGTAGAAGGCAAGCAAAAGACTATCGACGAACTCAACGAGAAGTTAGCGGCTGCGAGTGACAAGCCTGCTTCTGTTGAATCCGAGGAAACTGTGCCGAAACAAAAGTTCGACGAAGTCTTCCGTGACCTGCAGGAGCAGCGGTCTTCGGTAGAGGACAAGCAAAAGACTATCGACGAACTCAACGAGAAGTTGGTTGCTGTGAGTGACAAGGATGTTGTTCCTCCGCAGGAGCCTGCTTCGGTTGAATCCGAAGAAACCGTTCCAAAAGAGAAGTTCGACGAAGTCTTCCGTGATCTGCAGGACCAGTGGTCTATCGTAGAGGACAAGCAGAAGACTATTGACGACCTCAATGAGAAGCTGGCGGCTGTGAGCCACAAGCCTGCTTCTGTTGAGGAGCTTCCGCAGTCTATTGTGGAGGACAAGCAGAAGACCATCGACGACCTCAATGAGAAGCTGGCGGCTGTGGGCGACAAGCCTGTTTCTGTTGAGGATCCTCCGCAGGAGCCTGCTTCCGTTGAATCCGAGGAAACCGTTCCAAAAGAGAAGTTCGACGAGGTCTTCCGCGGCCTGCAGGAGCAGCGGTCTTTGGTAGAAGGCAAGCAAAAGACTATCGACGAACTCAACGAGAAGTTAGCGGCTGCGAGTGACAAGCCTGCTTCTGTTGAATCCGAGGAAACTGTGCCGAAACAAAAGTTCGACGAAGTCTTCCGTGACCTGCAGGAGCAGCGGTCTTCGGTAGAGGACAAGCAAAAGACTATCGACGAACTCAACGAGAAGTTGGTTGCTGTGAGTGACAAGGATGTTGTTCCTCCGCAGGAGCCTGCTTCGGTTGAATCCGAAGAAACCGTTCCAAAAGAGAAGTTCGACGAAGTCTTCCGTGATCTGCAGGACCAGTGGTCTATCGTAGAGGACAAGCAGAAGACTATTGACGACCTCAATGAGAAGCTGGCGGCTGTGAGCCACAAGCCTGCTTCTGTTGAGGAGCTTCCGCAGTCTATTGTGGAGGACAAGCAGAAGACC
The DNA here is from genome assembly GCA_030068145.1 of Diplonema papillatum. Classification (NCBI taxonomy): domain Eukaryota; phylum Euglenozoa; class Diplonemea; order Diplonemida; family Diplonemidae; genus Diplonema; species Diplonema papillatum. The sequence goes on along the minus strand of JAPJBO010000029.1, from coordinate 115,861 downwards.
ATCGACGACCTCAATGAGAAGCTGGCGGCTGTGGGCGACAAGCCTGTTTCTGTTGAGGATCCTCCGCAGGAGCCTGCTTCCGTTGAATCCGAGGAAACCGTTCCAAAAGAGAAGTTCGACGAGGTCTTCCGCGGCCTGCATGAGCAGCGGTCTTTGGTAGAAGGCAAGCAAAAGACTATCGACGAACTCAACGAGAAGTTGGCGGCTGCGAGTGACAAGGATGTTGTCCCACTGCAGGAGCCTGCTTCCATTGAATCCGAGGAAACCGTTCCGAAAGAGAAGTTCGACGAAGTCTTCCGCGACCTGCAGGACCAATGGTCTGTCGTGGAGGAGAAGCAGAAGACGATCGACGAGCTCAATGAGAAGTTGGCCGCCTCACCTTCAGACCTGTCATCCGTCACGCACCAAGCGCTCCTCGACGAGAAGGAGCGCAAGATAGCGGCAATAAGTGCCGAGCTGGCGCAGCTCGCCGAGAAGTTCGAAGACATGGCGCGGAACAAGGAAGACAGGGACTCAAACGCGAGCTCGCTGAAACACGAGCTAGCCGTGTTGCGGAGCAAGCTCGAAGATGCCGTAGTACAGAAGGAGGACGCTGAAGGCGGGACAGTTGAAGAGCAAGCCGCAAAGTGGAGAGACGTCCTTCAAACCGCCGACGACGAGTCGGAGGACCGAGACCGCGACACGAAGGAGCTCGAAGAAGACAAAGGTGCCGTCGCCGGCCTCGCCTGCGACGACGGCTCGTCGTCGTCTGGATCCGGCAGCCCGCGACCCGCTCAGCCCCCAGCAACCGACGCCAGCGGGCAAGACCGCCTGCTCTCACAACTCGACACTCAGCTCAACCCCCTCCACCCCACGGATCCCGGTGCCGCCGACAGCCTCTTACGCAGCAAGATATCTGAACTCGAAGCTGCCCTGCAGGAAGCTGAAACCAGAGCCGGCTCCGCGGTGGAGCAGGCGGCGGGACTCGATGAAATCGGTGGTTTGCGGAGTAAGGTCGCTGAACTCGAGTTGGCGTTGCAAGAAGCTGACAGAAGGGTCTGCTCATTGGAAGACGAAGAGGCTCGGCTGACGCAAGTGTCCGCCGGACAAAACGACGAATCGAGTGCGCAAATCGAAGAGCTCGCAGCGAAGGTTGCTGCCCTCGAGCAGGCACTCGAAGAAAGCGCAGGCAACAAGCAAGAGAGCGACGAAGACGCAGAGGCGCGGCAGAAAGCCATCGAGGACTGCCAGGCCGAAAAAGCGGCCCTGCGGGCTAAAGTCGCCGAATTGGAACAAGCTCTCGAAGACAGCGCAGGCAACAAGCAAGACAGCGACGAAGACGCAGAAACACGGCGAAAAGCCATCGAGGACTGCCAGGCCGAAAAAGCGGCCCTGCGGGCTAAAGTCGCCGAGCTGGAACAAGCTCTCGAAGACAGCGCAGCAGGCAACAAGCAAGATGATGACGAAGACGCAGAAGCACGGCGAAAAGCCATCGAGGACTGCCAGGCCGAAAAAGCGGCCCTGCGGGCAAAAGTCACCGAATTGGAACAAGCCCTCGAAGAGAGCGCAGGCAACAAGCAGGACGACGACGACGAAGCCGCCGACTCTCGGCGGAAAGCCATCGAAGACTGCCAAGCCGAAAAAGTGGCCCTGCGTGCAAAAGTCACCGAATTGGAACAAGCCCTCGAAGAGAGCGCAGGCAACAAGCAAGACGACGACGAAGACGCAGAAGCACGGCGGAAAGCCATCGAAGACTGCCGAGCGGAAAAAGCGGCGCTGCGCGCGAAAGTCGCCGAATTGGAAGAAGCCCTCGAAGAGAGCGCGGGCAACAAGCAGGCCGACGACAACGAAGCCGCCGACTCTCGGCGGAAAGCCGTCGAGGACTGCCAATCCGAAAAGGCGGCGCTGCGCGCGAAAGTCGCCGAATTGGAACAAGCCCTCGAAGAGACCGCGGGCAACAAGCAAGACGGCGACGAAGACGCAGAAGCAAGGCGGAAGGCCATTGAAGCCTGTGAAGCCGAAGCCACGGGGCTGCGGGAAAAGGTCGCAATTTTGGAGGCGGAAGTCGCCCGCCAGACCGGCACCGGCGCTGCGGAGGAGAGCGGGATGGCCAAAGACGTTGTGCAGCAGTACGAGGCCGTCATCCGGGGCATGGTTGCGGACGCCGAGGCGTCAGAGCGGCTCAAAGTGCAAGCCACGACGTCGCTGCTGGCGGGCAAAAGGGCGGAGCGAGCCCGCGACGCTATCGACCGGCTGCGCGGGGAGCAGACCCGGACGGCCGACGACGCGCAGCTGCACGAAGCGCTCAGCAACCTGTCCACCGCGCTCGAGGTAAAGACGCAGGCGGCCATCCTCCGAGGCGCGGACTCCGGCTCCATCCGGAGCCTCGAAGCCACGCGCGACCGGACGTTCACCGAGAAACTGGTGTGGGTACTTTCATTTGTTTGTGTCACAAATTGTGTGCACAAGCGCTGCCAACTCTTTGTAAGTGTCTTTTATGGCCGGCATCGTTTCAGATTCCGGCTTGTTCACCAACGTTTCAGATTCCGGCTTATACAACTGACCTAGTTCCAGATTCCGGCTTATATAACTGACCTACTTCCAGATTCCGGCTTATATAACTTACGGCTTAAGTCTTAGTCCCAACAAAGCATTGCTTACACACAAAAACAAAACAGGCCCTGCGCACCGAAATTGAGACGCTGCGCGCGTCCGACCCGCGCTCGTCCGACGACCACGCGCGCGTCCAGCGCCGCCTGGCGGAATGCGAGGCGGAGGCGCGCGAGAAGTCGAGCGTCCTGTCCGACACCGCGAAGACGTTGGAGTCGCTCGTGCGGCAGGCCAGCGGAGAGGCCGACGGCGACGAGCTCGGCGAGCTGCGCGAGCGGATTGTGTCCCTCGAGGCGCAGAGGGACGCCAAGGAGCAGGACAACCGAGCGCTGCTTTCCGAAGTCGACTCCCTCATGCAAGAGCTCGTCGACGCGGAGGCGGCATCCCTGGCCGCCGTGCAGGAGCTCACCGACAAGGTGGCCGCTTTGGAGTCCGAACGCGCCGTCGCCAACTCGCCCCGACAGTCCGATCAGGTTCGCATCTTTTTAGTACTAACCACGGTTGTGAAACGAATGGATTATTGTACATTATTGTATTTCCCCCGCCGACCAAGAATTATTGTATTCTTATTGTACATTATTGTACAGTTATTGTATATTATTGTACGATTATTGTACATTATTGTACACGCAGTGGTGCAGAGGTAAGGCGTGTGGAAGGTTCACGACAGGTTTTACACGGAATGACCCGATGGACTCGACAGACTAGTCTAACTCTTGCGGGTTGCCCTTCAATGTATTGTGCAGGCTAAAAAGACGTAGGCAGCGTGTTTTGGTGGTTGAGCAGAATTCCTTACCTGAATCTACACAGGGTAAATACAAGTGGGAAAACGATCAACCGGCACGCACAAACAAAACGGAGCGCCTGTCTTTTTTTGTTACGTTTAGGACAGCCGTCTTGTCAGCAGCGTGTCAGTAAAGAGGTGCGATGTCTTTAATCAGCTGTGCCGGTACGTCGGAACGGAATCCACCCTTCATTCTGGCGTTTCCGCCGGCAGTACTGCGCCAACAACATTCTTCCACGTCTCAGTGCCACCACCAGTATGACAATCTGCGTCAAAGTAAGCAGAGTGGTCTTGTACTGCACTGCACAGACTGTACTACTACGGACCCGAAAACACCCCCAAGCTAGTATCCTGGTTACGAAAAAGGTTCCTTGGAGAATAGTACCCGTTGGGCATTTGCACGCACGCGGAGAAAAGAAAACCTATCTCTGCATTCGCGCGAAGAAGACTAAGATTCTGCCTAAACACGAAACTAAGTGTTGCAACCATGGCACTTACGCGAACTGGCGTTCTTGTCTCTGAGTTTGAATGGTTTACGTTGCTATCCCGTAGCTGAAAGGAATCAACGGTCAATGTACACGGCCCAAGTGTATGGGGGGGCGCGTAAATCGTTCGGACGACGGCAGTTCGGTCGGTGGGCTTTCAGCACACTTCCACCTTGAAAGAAAACGGGGGCTAGTCCTCAAGGTTTCATACCCCACTTTGCGAGCCGTACACTCCCCTTTTTACCTTTTGCTATTTTGCATCCTTTTCCTTTTCCTAGACAACATCTTCCCAGAAGAAGACTTGATGCCAGCATCAACCATGCGTGAGAGGCAGCGCTCTGCCTTATCATTATTAAACTAAGATTCTCCCCAGTGTTACTCAGGGCACATCGGATTTATCGGGCCACGACTAGCTTCGGCGAACGGCAACTTCCAAATCCACATCCAGATCCTGTGCTCCAACCGGGTCTATACGAGTCCGAATGGACCGGCGGGCGTAACGCACTGATTGTTGTTCCGAGAGTTTGAGCCTTGTGGCCGGTTCCTACGGTTATCTCCTGGTTCGGCTCCACTCGAAAGAGTGGGGTTGGATTAGGAGGAACCCGGATGTGAATTTGGAAAAAAGCGATGAATCTCCAGGATTTACGTTAGACGCACCTTACCAAACTCGCCTCTTTCTCTCTCCACGTTCGTATGCTTGAGATGTACTCTTTTTTTGTATAAGCACCTGCTTTGTAGGAAATACTTGAGGCTGCCAGCTGCAAAAGATCAAAGGAGGTAAATGTGCTGTAGCCCACACGAAACACAGGTGAATCTGGGTTCAGTGGCGGGCGTAAGCGTTCAACAAAGCCGCACCTTACCAAACCCGCAGGTTGTGCCGCCGCTGATGCAAGCGCTGCTGCGCACGAGCAACGGCGCTCCGGAAGAGACGGAAGACGAATTGCGCGGGCGGATCGCTGCGCTCGAGGCGACGCAAGCCGCGTTTGCGGCCCGGCTGGCGACCGCGCGCGACCAGGCTGAAAAGGGGACCCTCCGGGTTGAGCTGTCTGCGATCATTGACCTCGTCGAGGGCGCTGACGGCACCAGCGCCGACGACCCAACGCCCCGTGAGAGTGCGCGGGTCTCCGTGACACAGCACCAGCAAGCCCTCGCCGAGGTCGAATTCCTCCGCGCCGAGCTGGAAGCGGCCCGCGGGCGCAACTCCCCGCTAGCGGACGCACCGTCAGAGCTTCGCCAGGCTCAGCCGGCAGTCGAAGCCTTGGAACGCCGGATCCTGGAACTCGAAGCAGAGCTACAAGCTTCGCGCCAACCGTCTCCGAAAGGGAGCCCTGCCGATGTTGTAAAGCAGGTACTGAGCTTTTTCGTTCGAACCAAGGTTTCGGGAAAACATCTTTCAACAAGTATTTAAAAAGAATAAAACAAAACTACGCTATTCTTTCTACGCAATTGCAACTATTTGTGAATGTGTTTCAGAGCAAGAAGCGAACCGCACATTGCTGGAAAACACTGCGTAGGGTTCTGGGCCTGGTCGGCTTTTGTGTTGAGGATCTCCATGGAGCAAGCACGACCAACCAGGCTGAGAACCCTACGTGAACACGGCCCTGCGGAGCGATGAGGACGAGGTCTCATTTCTGTGAGTGAAGGCTCTATTGTGTGCGTATGATTTTTCCCGTAGCGGGAAACCTTGGTTGGGCATAGCTGCATCATGATGGCGTCATGCAATGTGTTTGTGCGCACTAGCGGACGTCACCTGCTTGGGAAGACAGATGGGAAAAAGAAGGTGTTTTTATTCGTAGGAAAAGAAACTTGTTTCTTTGAAGACTGATAATAATCCGAACGACAGGTTTGCCGCTCCAATCCGTCCAGAGGAACAAAGTAGCTTGCTGATGCACTTACTTCATGTGGTCAGCAGCAAGATTAGCAGCTTTCTGGCTTCACCTTTTACTCCAACCATACGGCACGCGCGGCAAGCAGAGCAGGAGCGGTGGACAAGAGTGACAGACACAAGCATCAAGCATAGGAGTGAGGATTTTATTATTCGCGTTTTCTCACGAACGGGGGGGGGTCGGTCCTGCTTTCGGCTTTGTACCCTATTGCTCCCCAAATCGTGGTTAGCACAAACTCAAGAGGTCTAGTCCACAATTCCCTGCAGTAGTAGCATACTTTCAAAAAAAATTAAAGCAGGCATTGCAGAACCAGCCCGACGACATGGCGTCGTCGAGTGAAGGGGCTGTGAAGGCGTACGCAGAAGCCGTCCACGCGCTGCTGGCCGCCTGCTCCGAGAAGGACGGCGGCCCCGCGCCGGCGAAGGACCGGTTGGCGGAGCTCGAGAGGCTTCTGCAAAGCAAGCTCCGCGAGGCGTGCACGAGCCTCGCGGTATCAGTCAGCGTCACCGTCGGCGGCAGCGGCCAGCCGACAGAGGCGCCTGGTGCGTTCCGCAGGGAGGCCGCGGAGCAGCTCGACGTGCTGCGCGAGCTGTTCGTCGTGGGCGAGAAGACACCCTTACTCCGCGCGAAGATCGACGGACTGCCCCCTCACCCTTCGACGGCCGAGCTGCACGCCTTGCAGCAGTGGGCCGTCGACTCGCTGTGCTGCTCCTTCGAGAAGGGGGACGACCAGGCGGCGCCGAGAGGAGGCGCCGTCGCGGCCGCGCTGTCCGAAAAAATCAGCGGCCTCCCGGCGGAGGCCCAGGACCTCTGGCGGCAGCTTTCGTCGGCGAGCGCCGGGATCTTCGACGCCGGCCGGTCCGACCTGCTCGCGCGGCAGAGCAGCGTCGCCACCGCGGCGACGGCGCCGCAGCGTGAGTCCGACGCCGAGGGTCGCGTCCTGGAGCTCGTCGCCGAGAACGCGCGCCTCAGGGCCATGGTCGACAAGCTCAAGCAGGTCTGCAATTTGTACACCCTGCGGCGTGGCCTTTTCTCCCCCAACCAAACCCACGCACTTCCTTTCAGCCGTGTAACTTGCACTGTACGAAACCTTGCAAATAGACGAGTAATATCCGGCGTAGCTTTTTACACACTGTAAGAAGCCTTGCAGATAGACGAGTAGTATCCGACTAGTAAATCATGCTGTGGTACAGGACCTTCTCTCTCCCTCTTCCCCCTTCTTTTTACCTTTTTCTGTTTTTGCATCCTTTCCTAGACAACATCTTCCTCGAAGAAGACTTGATGTTAGCATCAACCATTCATGAGAGGCAGTGCTCTGCTTAAACACTGAACTAAAATTCTCCGCTTCCGCTCACGCTCTTGCTTGCCCACCACGACCTCTCCTTGCTTTCCGTGTCCTGCGCCGCGATGGAAGTCGTGGTTCGTTTCTCTTTGTCCTTTTCCAGCGGCACTGCGACCGGAGAGCCAAATCGCAGCAATACGCGCGCACGAGGAGGTGAATACTATCTTGCACCCCGAGCACCCCCGGCAGCCACGGCGCCACTTCGGCGCCGTCACCCGCTGTAGCAGAGCCGCAACCGGCGCCTCTGGAGAAGACCTATGCCCGCCGTAGCAGCACGAAGAGAAGTGAGGAAACTCCCCGGAGAGATGGTCCCTGCATTCTAATCGTCTCTCTCCCTCTCTCTCTTCCTCTCTCTCTCTCTCTCTCTCTCTCTCTCTCTCTCTCTCTCTCTCTGTCATTTTGTTATTGGGATGCGACACCTGCTTCGTAGCCAGCCGCTACAAGATCACAAATTCTCGAACCCGGTTTGCAAAGGAAAGCAAAGGGAGCACGCCGAGGTGACCCTTCCGGGGACACGTAGCGAAAGGCTGGCGACCATCCGTGGGGGGGGTGATTCCTTTCGGCTGGCACAGCACACGCGAAAGACCGTCGCCTTTCAGCTCCACCGCGGTGCTTGTGTAATAATTATCTAAAGAAAACGTGGGAGGACCGTAAACCAACCAATCCAGGCTGTTGAGATACCCAAATTCGCTTTGCATTATGGACTAACCCCGACACAGAAGTCGTCCGACGACTTGATGTCGATCATGACGCCAGCGAACAACGAGCTGGTGTTCTCCGAGACGTACTCAGTGCAGGACGTGGCAGACCAGCAGCAAGGGGACAAGCAGCCTCTCACGTTCCGGCTCAGCGTCAGCGGAGAAGGCTTGGCGGGGCCGCCGGTAGGCGAAGTCATCCAGGCACTCGAAATTAAGCTCGAAGTGGCGAATGGGGCCCTGGAAGAGCGCGACGCCACCATCGCCAAGCTCCGGGCCGACAACGAGACCTTGCACAGCGAGCTGCTCGAGCTCGCCGACGCCGACGAGGAGAAGGATGACGAGACGCAGCGCGAGTCGATCGCCACCATGTCGCCGCCCCACTTGCTGCTCTCCAGCGCGTCTCAGCAGTTTGAACCGGGCGAAGCCGCGGCCCTGCGGGCCGCGCAGAGCGACCAAATTGCCAAGCTCAAGACCGATGCTGCCGAACGAGACCGCGAGCTCTCCGAAGAAATCGAGGACCTGAAAAAGAGGTGTGCGCGTGGGCGAGACTTTCACGGTTTTGTTTTTCGTACCAAGTTAGTCGGGTTTGCCCTTCAATGTATTGCGCAGGCTAAAACGTGGACAGTGTGTTTTGGTGGTAGGTCAGAATCTCTTACCTGAAAATGAACCAGGGTAAATACAACGGGGAACCCGATCAAACCGGCACGACCGAAGCTTCGACGCTTGTCTCAGTGCATTTTGGTGGTTGGTCAGAATTCCTATCTGAAAAAGAAACAGGGTAAATACAACGGGAAAACGATCTACGGCACGCGCAACCGAGTCTTCGACGCTTGTCTCAGGAGATCAACCGACTAGTAGTATACTTGAGCCGGTCCGTCCCTATCTTGCATCGAAGTGGTAGAAAACACACGCACGCAAGACTCACTGACAGTTGATGATCGCTTCTACTAATCCTTTTCCGCATCAGCACTGAGACCGGTGTCAATCGCAGCACCAAGCACTGTTCCGTCGTAGGAAGCATTTGGAAATGCTACTTTACGCAACACACTCACACCCCACAGGTTAGCGGAGGCGCAGGCAGAGAACAGCAACTTCACGCAAGAATTGGTCGACCTCGCAGAGGGCCACATGGAAGCAGAAGAAGAGCACGTCCAAATCGCTGAGCAAGCAAGACAAGCGGCGGAGGAAGGCCTCCGGGTCGCAGAGGAGAAGCTGGCGAGGCTGGAGACCGAAAAGCACGAGCTCGCCCACAAGTACGAGACGAAGCTCACGTCGGAGTCCAAGGCGCGGAGCCGGCTGCAAGAAGAGGTCGATAACCTCCGGAAGACCCTCGAAAAGGAGGAGAAGTACAACCGCGAGCTGTCTCTGCACGTCAAGGAGCTCACAGAAATCCAGATCCAGCTCGAAGCGGACGCTGCGCAAGCAGACGACGAAGTCGCCGGGCATACCAACGAAGCAGCCATCGCCGCCATGGAACGTGCCGAGGCTGCCACCGCAGAGGCCAAGCGGCTGCAAGACACGGTGCAGTCGCTGGAAGCTCGGAACTACACAGCGGCCGCTGAGCTGGCGGAAGCGCATTCAGAGCTTGCGGAGCTGCAGGAGGCGAACGACGCTTTGGCAACGGAGCGCGAAGAACTCCTCCTGCAAGCAATGCAACGCGACGGTGACACGACGACGCCCGCTGCGTCTGAAGCCACAGACCACGCCGAGCAGGAGCTGCATGCCGCTGAGCAGAAGCTGCTTGCGCAACGCATCGCGATCGCCGACTTGGAAGCGAAGCTGTCGGAGTCGCAAGAAAGCGAAACCGCCATCCGCAACCGCGCGGAGCACGCCGAGCAACGTGAATACAACCTCCGGGAGCGGCAGCAAGACTTGCAAGCCGACATCGTCATGCTCACCGAGAAGCTGACCATGTCGATGGCGGCGTCCGCGCAGCGCGCGAAGCTCCCGTACGCGAGCAGCAGCTTCGGGTCGGACACCGATTACGGAGCCGCCGCCGCGCAGAAGGAGGAAACCGCGAGTCTCCGGTCCACCATCGCCGCCCTCGAGCAAAAACTCGCTGAGGCCCGCGAGACCTCCCGCAGCAGGGACGCCAGCGAGAGAGAGCTCCGGGCGACCGTCAAAGACCTGCAGCGCCAAGTCCTCCGCCTGTCCAAACAAGGCAGAAGCTCTCCCTCCAGCGCCGCCAGCGGGTGGAGCGAGGACGACACGTCCATGTTCAACCTCACCGTCGGCTCGTCTTCCCGGCACAAAACGAGAAGCACCGAGCTCGAAAAGCAGGTCAAGGCCGTCGAAGCCAGCAAAAACGCGTTGAAGGAACGGTACGAGCACCAGCTCGCCGCCTCCGAAGACAGCAAAAACCGGTGCAAAGCCGAGCTGAAGCAGGCGGAATCGAAGGTCGAAGAGCTCCGATCCGCGCTCCTGCGGATGAAGAAGAGCCAGAAGTACAACCTCGACACCGCTTCATCCGCGGGGTCGCTCGCCCCGTTGGAGAGCTTGATGCTGCACCAAGGGCTGCAGTCCAACCCAGGATCGCCCCGCTGGGGCCTGTCAGGAGGGCCGGACACCCCCGGGATGCCGCGGCTGCAGCAGGAGCCGGACAAGAAGCTCGAGGCTCTCGTCGCCCTGCTCCGGTCGACCAACGACGACCTCACGCGGAAGCTCGCCGAGAAGTCCGCGCAGGTGGCGCAGCTCGAGGCCAGGGACCGCCCTCCGGCCTCCGTCGCGTTCCGCTCGAGACAACTGGCCACCGGGCAGGAGCTCCAGGCGTTCTACAAGAAGCAGCTGCAAGCCGCCCTTTCGGAAAACCGGTCCCTCGCTGCGAAGGTGCACGAGCTGATGCCTGGGGCGCTGTCGACTCCATCGGCGGCGGACGCCGAAGGGCTGTCCCCGGCGCTGGTGAGCGGGCTCGAGCAGCAGATCGCCGCCCTCAAGGACGAGCTGGACACCGCGAACCAAGTCGCGGTGCTCGCTGAGAAAATGGAGGAGGAGCAGGACGAGAAAGCGGCGGCCCTCGAGCAGCGGATTGCCGGGCTCAACAAAGAGCTCTCCGCCGCCAACGGCGCGCCTGACGCTACGGAGAAGACCGTCCGAGTCCGCGCCCTCGAAACGACGATCAACGACCTCAACGCGCAGCTCCTCGACCGGACGATGACGAGGACGCTCGCGAAGGTGGCGGCGCGGCCGGCGGGCGGCGACAAGGAGAAGGCTACAAACCTCGAGTTCCAGATCCGCACGCTCACGCAGCAGCTCAAAGACGCGGATGAGGTGCTGAAGGACGTGACCGCCGCCCGGTCTCTTTCCCCGGACGATGCGCTTCAAAAGAAGCACGCTGAAGAGGTCGCGGCCCTGCGCGTGGAGATCGAGGCGTTGAAGGCCGGCGGCAGGAGCCCCGAGGACACCGACTTCATCGCGAATCTGCAGTACCACATCCGCGAGCTCGAAGAGCAGCTCCGCGAGGCGGACCACCTCAACGAGGACGTCTCGTCCGCGAAGGCGCGGCTCGAGCGCGACTTCCGTGCAGTCGCCGCGCAGTTCAACGAGGGCAAATCGAACAGCCCCCTCCACGTCGCGCCCAGCGGCGTCCTCTCCGCCCACGCGGCCACCCAAACCGACGCGCACGCCAACCCCGGCGCGCAGCTGGGCTCGGTCTCCGAAAAGCCGCTGGTGGCGGACATCCCGCCTCTAACCCCGATCGCGCCTGCTTTGAGCGTCGCCAACGTGGGCCAACGACGCGGCGACCTGCAGCACTGCTTGTCCAGTCGGAGCCTCGACCTATCCGTGTCCGAAGCGCCTTCGATGCTCGGGCACGGTTCGCAACTGCCGCTGTTCGTGCAAGGCAAGACACCGACGACGGGTTGGTCACCCCCTGAGGAAGTCCTCGAGCGGACGACAGCGTTGGACCCGCAAGCAAGCATGGAGCGTCTCACGGCAGATTTCGCTCGCCACCAGGCGGCCGGTAGCCAGCTGCACAGGGAAGATAGCTTGAGCTTGAGCTTGCCGGCCAGTCGATCTCCGTCGCGGGTTGTCGACGGAAAGTCGGACGACGTGAACGTGAAGATGGCTGACTACGAGTATCAAATCAGGCTTCTTCGAGAGCAGTGCGAGATGGCCGACCAGACCGCCGAGGACCTCTCGAGGAAGAACGAACAGCTCGCAAGGCGAATTGCGGAGCTGACCAGCCTGTCGTCGTCCATGGGGCAGAAGGTCAAGGAATCGACCATCGGCGCGCTCGATCTGACGACGGACGGCGCGGATGGAGCCCTGCACGCGTCCGTGGTGTCGAACGAGATCGTCGAGGCGCACTGCACCATCAACACGCTGAAGTTCGAGAACGAGCTGCTCCGGGAAACCAGCGGGGCGGGCGACGTGCAGAGCCTCATCAACCGAATAGCGTTTTTGCAGTCGCAGAACGACAACCTCCTCCGCGAGATGCAGGAGCTTGAGGACAAGCTCGACGACCACGAGAAGGCGCACGCGTCGCCCAACAAGAAGCACCGGCCGTCGCCGCACCCCCTCGACGCCGAGCTTGCCGGGCTGCCGGTGAACTCGCCCCGGTCTCCGACCCACAACTACCCTGCGTCGTCGCCCACGATGTCGTTCTCGGGATCCCCGCGGATGCCCGTGCACGGGGCGGCCAGCACGCACGTGGGGCGGGACGCGTCGTTCTACAAGGACGAGGCGGAAGCCTTGAAGCGAGCGCTGCAGCGCATATCGCGCCCGCGGGTGCTGGACAAGGGCAAGTCCGCCCAGCGGACCGCTGCGCTCGAGGCCGAGATCGTGCTGCTGTCGAACAAGCTGAAGATCGTCGAGGAGAAGCTCAGCGAAAGGGAGGACAAGCTCGGCACCCGGCAGCTGCTCTCCCGCATCGAGGCCCTCACGGGCGAGCTGCGCCGCGCGGAGGAAGCCGCCGCCGACGCGAAGCAGCCCGAGGAAGCAGCCCCGCAGCCGCAGAACTCCCTCTCCGCGTCGAAAACCACGCGGCTGGAAGGCCGGGTGGCGTTTTTGGAGGAGGAGCTCGAAAAAGCGAACGGGCTCGTCTCGTCGTTCACCGCCGACCTCGCAGACAGCGACGCCGGGAAGGCGGCGGCCGAAAAGGCGGAGCTGAACAAGCTGCTGAAGGAGGCCGAGGCGCGGGCGGAGTCATACGCGTTGGACGCCGTCCAGCACCACAAAAGGTGCCAAGAGCAGGTGCGCGCCCTCGCAAGCTCCCTCGAAGACGCCGAGGGCTTCATCGAAGAGATCACGCGCCCGAGCGTCCTGTCCTCGTTCGAGCGGCTGACCGCCGCCGCCCGAGGGTTGAAGGAGCCGAGTTCCCCGACGCGGAAAACGGCGAAATCCGCGCAGAGTGACACTTCTCCCCGCGGGGCCGAATTGGTCGGTCATCTCGACAGGATGGATTCCCTGCACCGGATGCTGACGGCACGCGCGACGCACACGAAGACGGCGAAGAAGCACGACGTTTCGATGTCGTCGATGACGTCGCTGTCCATCGGGGCCCCCGCGCTGCCGCCGCTGTTCGCGGCGAGCTGCGCGAGCGAGGACCGGTTCGAAGTGCACACCCTCAGCGAGGCCGGCGATGCGCGGCAGAAGCTGCCCGCCGTCGAAGCCGAGAACGCGGCGCTGAAGAAGCGCATCCGCGACCTCGAGTCGTCCACCCGCCGCGCCGTGTCCTTCGAGCCCCGGCCGTCGCCCCCCCGCTCGGACGCGGACTCCTCCACCAGCGCCGCGAAGGAGCCCGCCGACGTGGCTTCCCTGCGGGGCGAGGTCCAGCTGAAGGCCGGCGAAGTCGTGCGCCTCGAAGAACTCCTGCGAGCCGCCGACGACGGGCTCGAAGAGCTCCGCGCCGAAAAGCGCGAGCTCGAAGCCGACGTCCGCTGCGGCGAAGAAGTCGAGCAAAAGCTCCGAACGCAGCTGCGCGAGATGCAGCAGCGCGTCCAACGGCTTCTCGGCGGCTCCGGAAAGGCGGCGCGGGTCGACTCGCCGCTGAGCCCCGGGCCTCAGATGGCCAACGGGAACCTCGCCGAGCAGAACAAAGCCCTGCAGGCCGACATCGAGCAGATGGAGGAGCTGTCGAACCTCAGCAGGGCGCAGGTGCGGTCCGTCCAGCACCGGCTCTCCCAGGTCACCGCCGAGGCCGCCGAGGAGAAGGCGGGGCTGATGCGGCAGATCGGGCAGCTGAAGCAGGCGGCGACCAGCCTCGAAGGAAAAGTGGTCGAGCAGGCCCTGCACCCCCGGAGCCTCGCCCCCGACGAAAATTCGCCGGGCGCCGACGCCCACGACCGATCCGAAGAGCTACAGTCGCTGCGGAGGAGGGTCGCGCAAAACGCCGTGACGGAGACGCGGTTGCAAGCTCGCCTCGCCGGCGTCGAGCGGATGCTGAAGGAGGCGAACGACGGCCGCGCCGCGGCGCAGGAGGACCCGGCGCTGGCGAGCTCGAAGGGCTCTGGGCGGGCGTGCGTCTCGTGCAAGGTCTTCGAGCGGGAGAACGAGATTTTGCGGGCGGAAGTCGAAGCCGCCGAGCGGTCCGAAGCCGACCTGCGCGCGGAGCACTCCGCGAAGCTGGTCAAGCTCCGCGATCAGCTGTGCGCGGCCGCCGAAAAAGTGCCGCCGGCCGCGCCGCAGAAGGACGGGGGCCCGCGCTCGCTCTCTTCGTCGACGACGCACGACGACGCCGTGTCCGACAACCCGCGGGAGGCGGCCCTCCGCACCGCGAACCGAGCCCTGCAGGACGAGCTCGCCGAGACGCAAACGGAGCTCAAAAAACTCAGCGACAATCTGCTCGCCGTCAAAAAGGAGCTCCGCAAGGCGAAGGCGAGGCCGCAGCATCCCCAACCCGGCCCGCGGCCCCGGTCGCTCTCCCCGACGAAAGGCCGCGCGCGGGAGTCCGAGCGCGAGAAGGTCGCGCAGGAGGTCGAGCTGCTGAAGGCTGAAAAGGAGGCGCTCGGCTCCGAGCTGGAAGCGGTCGCCCGCGACGTCGAAGCGCGCGGGCTCTGCTGCTGCCGGGACGCGAAGGCCGAGGTGGAGAGGCTGTCCGAGCTGCTGCGGAGCATCCGCGGGTACTCCGCCGGGAACAGCGCGAGCGCGGACTGCGCGGGGTGCGGCTCGCTGAAGGAGGCGAACACGGGCCTCCGGGAGGAGCTGAAGGCGTTCGGGGAGGAGGACGCCCGGCTGCGGAAGCAGCTGCAGGCGGCGAGGAAGGAGGCGCGGAGCCACGGCTTCGCGCTGCACCTCACCCGCACCGCGAACAGCGTGTCCGGCACGGATCGCGATGAGGACGAGTTCGGCGAGCGCGCCGAATCCGTCGACCACCACGCGAAGCCGGAGAAGGCCGAGAAGCAGCAGTGCCCCCACTGCCCGCTGCACCTCACCTACATCACCGACCTCCAGCAGCTCCTGACCGAAGCGGACACCAACGAAACCGTCCTCCGGAAGGAGCTCCACGCGAAGCAGCTGGCAGACGACGATTCCGCCGGGGAAAAAGCGGCCAGCGAAGAGGTCGAGCAGCTAACCGCGCAGGTGGCGGACCTGCGGCAGCAGCTCTCCCGGGCCTCCGACGAGGAGGACGACCTGCGGTCGCAGCTCCACCGGGCCAACGCGGACCTGCGGCGCGCCGTGGCCGCCGGGAAGCCGGAGCAGAAGTGTGTCAACTGCGCCGCGGCGGGCGCCCGGCTCGCGTCCGCCGACGCCGCGCTGGACGACCTGCGCGGGCAGCTGGCGGCGTCGGCCGCCGCAGGGTCGGACCTGCGGAAAAAGCTGAACGCCCTCCAGCGCGAGCTTCGCGTTGCGAACGCGTCGTCGTATGAGTCTCCCGACTTGGTGTCGCCGCAGGTCATCAAGCAGGCGGCCGAGCTCGAACGGCAGGTGACTTCCCTCGAAGAGCAGGAGGAAGCCCTCCGCAAGCAGCTGTCGGAAACGAGAACCGACCTCGCGCGCGTCCGAGCCGAGTGCGCGGACAGCGTGAAAAAGGCGGAGAAGAGGGCCGAAGACGCGGAAGCGGCGGCGAGCGCGCTCGACAAGGAACTCCGCGAAGCCTCCGACAACGAGGCCCGCCTCCTCGGCCAGCTCCGGAGGGGCCAGGAGATGCACGGGGATGGAGACTTGGACGGGAACACCGCGAAGACGCTGGTCTCGCAGGCGCGGGTGAAGACCCTGCAGAGCCAGAACCGCAGCCTCGAGTGCGAAGTCGAGGAGCTGAAGCGGCGGCTGCAGAAGACCGGCGACCGCCGCGGCAGCGTCGCGGCGGTGAAGGCGCGTGAGGAGGAGATCCACGCCCTCGAAGAACAGCTTTCGACCGCGTTCGCGACCGAGTTCGAGCTGCGCCAGCAGCTGCAGGCCGCGAAGCGCGAGATCCGCGACAAGGCCGGCGAAAGCGACCCGGGCTCCTCGGTGCCCCCGCAACGG
The DNA here is from genome assembly GCA_030068145.1 of Diplonema papillatum. Lineage (NCBI taxonomy): Eukaryota > Euglenozoa > Diplonemea > Diplonemida > Diplonemidae > Diplonema > Diplonema papillatum. Next base: position 99,674 of record JAPJBO010000029.1, on the reverse strand, counting down.
CACGACGACGACGCCGACCCCGAGGAACACGGGTTCTCAGCCACCCTCTCGAACCTCCAGCAGCAGCTCCGCAACGCGAACTCCTCGGAGGCCCACCTCCGCGGCCGCCTGCACGCCGCGAAATCCGGGTTCCAAAAGCTCGCGCACGACGCGTCTGCCATCACCCCGTCCGCCTTCGACGGCCCCAGCTCGCCCGTCACCGCTGAGAAGTCGCAGACCATCACCATGCTGAAGGCGCAGGTCGACGAGCTCGAAGAGCAACTCGCCGAGGCGGACGTGGCTGAGCAGGATGTCCGCAAGCAGCTGCAAGCCGCGAAGCGCGACATCCGGCGCCTGGCAGACGCGCAGGAGTGGTTCGCCGAGCAGGCGAAGAACCCGGCGCGCAAGCAGTCGGTCGCCGGCGGCGGCGCGGCCGAGAACTGCCCCGAGTGCAAGGCGATCAAGGAGCAGCAGATCGAGCTCCAGCGGCTGCTGTACGAGGCCGACGCCGTCGAAAACGACCTGCGCCGGCAGCTGCAGGTCGCAAAGCGGGACAACCGCTGGCAGCGCACGCCCGTCGACGCCCTCGACCCGCACGAGTCGACCGCGTCGGCGGTCGTGAGCAACCTGCAGATGGTCGTAGCAGAGATGCAGGAGCAGCTGTCGGAGGCGGACGGCGTCGAAAACGACCTCCGCGCGCAGCTTCGCGACGCCAAGCGGAGCCGGCGGCTGTCCGAGGCGCGCGGCACCTCTGCTGTGAAGGACTCCCTCGTCGCCGAGCTCGAGGCCCACGTCGCGGACCTGCAGCAGCTGCTGCAGGAGACCGACGGCATCGAAAACGACCTCCGCGACCAGCTCCGCGCCGCGAAGCGGCGCGCGAGCGTCTGCGAAAGCCCGGAGCAGAAGCCGGTTCGCGGATCGCCGCGGACCAAGCCAGGATGCCACCAGTGCTCTCTGCACCAGTCGACCATCACGAACCTGCAGTCGCAGCTCTCCGTCACCGATTCGACCGAGAACATGCTCCGCGACCAGCTGCGGAAGGCGAAGCGCGCAGGGAAGCGGAGCGAAAGCAAAGCGGGCCCGTGCATCGAGTGCACGAAGCTCAAGCGCAAGCTCACCGAGGCGCAGGACGCGGAAGCCGTCGCGCTGCGGAAGGTGCAGGACATCAAGCAGAAGGCCGCGCAGCAGGCCTCGGCGTGCGAGCGCTGCGCGCTCCTGAAGGACGACGTCACCGACTTGCAGCAGCAACTCAAAGAAGCAGACGCCGCGGAGTCGGATCTGCGGAAGAAGGTCAGAGACATGCGGACCCGGAGCGCGAGCGTCTTCTCGAAAGAGGAAAAAGAGCTGCAGCTGCAGCAGTCGCAGCTCCCGAGCAACGGCGGCGGATGCCTGCAGTGCGGGCGCTTGCGGGAGGAGGTCCGGAACATGCGCTCGCGACTCGAAGAAGCCGAGGACTCGGAGCGAGACTCAATCGCGAAGCTGAAGGCCGCGAGGAAGCTCGCATTGCGGCACGAAGGCTTCACGCCGTCGATTCTGCAAGACAGCGACTCCAACGAAGCGCTCGCCGACTCGTGCGCGAAGTGCTCACGACTCCACGCGAACAACGTCATCCTCCAAAAGCACCTGGACGAGGCGGAGGCCGCCGAGTCCAACCTACGGGGGCAGCTGAAAACCCTGCGATCTGCCCACCGTCGGACATCCGACGACCCAATCGGGTCCGCGTGTCCCAAATGCGCGCGGACGAAGGAAGACCTCGACACGACGCGGAACCAGCTCGACGAGGCGACGAGCATCGAAGCCAGCCTGCGGAAGCAGCTGCGGACGCGCCGCAGCCGCGACATCAACACGCCCGCCTGCCCCCGCTGCGACGAGCTGGAGGCGCAGCTGCGCTCCGTGAAGAAGTCGGAGCCGGCGCCGTGCGCCGCGTGCAGCGGGCTCGCGCGGGAGAACGCGGTTCTGCGGGACACGGTGAAGGAGGCCGAGGACAACGAAACCGCGCTGTTCGCGAGGATCAAGGACCTGCAGACGGCCGTCGTCGAGGCGAAGCGCACCGCGGCCGCGAAGGCGGAGCAGCGCTGGCGCGAGGCCGCCGGCGAGAACGACGAGCTCCGCGACGAGCTCGAAGCGTGCAAGGCCAACCTCCGCAAGAGCGAGCGCAAGATCCGCGACCTCCTGACCAAGGTCGAGGACGTCGGCGGCGCCCTGCATGCGGAGCGGCAGAAGCGCGGCGGACGCGACAGGCCGGACGACGACGTCTCGGCCCAGAAACGAGTCTCGCAACTCGAAAAAGAGGTGTCGTTCTTCTTCTTCTTTTTTTTGTATAAGCACCTGCTTTGTAGGAAATGCTTGAGGAGACTGCCAGTTGCGAGAGATCAAAGGAGGTAAATATGCTGTAGCCCACACGAAACACAGGTAATCTGGGTTTAGTGGCGGGCGTAAGCGTTCAACGAAAAAGACCCACTTTGTAGTTGTATTGTTTTCTCCCCCTCTAGCCTCCTTCGAAATAAGCACAAGGCAGTCCCTCGGGTATTTTGGAAATAAACACCTGTTTGTAGGATATACCTGAGGAGACTGCCAGTTGCGAAATCTAAAAGGAGTGTACAGTGTGGTACTCATCGGCTACGCCGATGACTCCCCACTATCGCAACAATATTCCAATCTCAAAGGAGGTAAATGTGCTGCACCCACACGAAACACAGGGGAATCTGGGTTTAGTGGCGGGCGTAAGCGTTTAACAACTTGATTCCCCCTCTCTAGCCTCCGTCGCCATACGAGAACACGCCTAAAACATTGCTCTCAGCCACCTAAAATGGGACCCCAACAATGCACCAACTCACGCACCTAAGATATGCGCTCGAAAGTGCAAGGGAAACTGCCAACCCAAATATCTACCTCAAGTGTCTCAAATTGCTGTCTCAAATTGCGTGACCTTGAACCGCACACTATCGTATACCCATAGCAAGTGTCTCAAAGCGTGTAACGTCGAACCGCACATCCAGCATGAGAAACTCGTAGTGTGGCCTCGAACTGCACATCAACACACACCCACCTCAAATGTCTGACATGACCTCAAACTGCACAACGTACACACCCCTACCGCAGCTCGAAGCTCTCCGCGCAGCCACGTCCGGCGCGCGCGAAGCACCGAAGGACCGGGACACCCCCGAGGACGCAGCCGCGCTCCGGAAAGAGCTGCTGACCCTGCGCGCGCAGAACGCGCGGCTGTCCGGCGCCGAAGAGAGGCTGCAGAGCCTGCTGCTGGGGCAGTCCGACGCGTCCGTTGACGGGGACGACCGGCTGAAGGTGAAGATCGAGGTCCTGCAGGAGGAGCTGGCCGCGACCCAAACCGTCAAGAACGAAGCCGTCTCCCGCGAGTCCGAAGCACGGGACCAGCTGCTGAGCGCGCGCATGGAGATCAGGCACATTCGAACCACGACCGAGACGTCGAAAGCCTCCGTCTCCGACGACAACTTGCTGACCCCGGAACGGCGTATCGCCCTCGAAGCCGCCCGAGCGGACCTATCCGACGTGCAAGACGACCTGAGCGCTTCGCTTACCCGCGAAGCCGATCTCCGAAAGCAGCTTGCCGAAGCCAAACGCGAGCTCCGCCTCGTCCGCTCGGCCGCGGCGTCGTCGAGGCTGCCTTCGTCGCTGACGGGGGCCGCCGCCATGGAGGGCGAGCTGCACTCGCTGATAGAGGAACTCGCCGAAAAACACGAGCTCGAGTCGAACCTGCGGAAGCAGGCCTTCGACGCGAGGGCGGAGGCCGTGCGCCTCCGCCTGCAAGGCGGCGCCAGCGACACCGTCGTACCCGCCGAGCTCACCAGCCTGCAGCGAGAGCTCGCCGCCTTGGAGACCGACCGAGCGGCTGCCCGGGCGAGCGAAGCCGAGTTGCGCAAAGCATTGGTCGGGTCGAAGAAGACGGCGAGGACGCTGCAGGAGGCCCTCGACAATGTCAAGTTCCCTTTGCGAAAGCCGACGGCTTCTGTCAGCTCACGGGACCACGCCGACGACAGGGCGTATCCAAGCGACGAAACACAGGTTTCTTACCCCGTCTTTCTTCCTTTCGAACTTATGGGCAAGGAATCCAGCAGGGTATCTACTTCGGTCACCTATGTGTTTGCCCGCTGCAACAGTACTACTACTGCAAAAATGCCACGCGAACGTCCGCGTCAAACGTACGAAGGAAGATTCATCCTGAAAGAAAGTTGTTCCCTCCGTATCGTCCCGTCCTGTCACCCACCATCCGCTCAGCAGTGAGTACTTTTGAGCACATGGACTACATGGATCAGCAGTGAGTACTTTTGAGCACATGGACTACATGGATCAGCAGTGAGTACTTTTGAGCACATGGACTACATGGATCAGCATGCACTTTGTCGTCAATATCCAGCACGTGAACCACATGGATTAGCATCCGCTCGGCAAATCGCAGCAGCTATCCCCTGAGCAACCGAAAACAATCGAGCACCAACAAACATAAAATCGTGCAGAACGGGGGGCCTGAAACTACATTCCTGTCACAAACAGTCCGGACACCACGGCGGCGCTGCAGCAGCAGGTCGACGCGCTCAAGGCGCAGCCCGCCGCCGCCGGGCCGCGGGCCCCCGCTCAGGACTCGCCGCCGGCCCGCCGCGCGCCGCCGCCGAGGCCGCCATGCAGACAGCTAGCCATCAACTAATGATGAAAGTGTCCACCCCAAGAAACAAGCCCTACCCACATAGCTCTTGCTTTTAAAAGAACCGGTTTACCCCAGGTCATCCGGAGTCTCAAGCAAGGTTTAGTTCTAATACCCCACAAACACAGGTGCACCTCCAGAAAGAGCTGGACCAGGCGCTCGACCGCGAGTCGACCGTCCGCAAGGAGCTCATCGACGCGCAGCGCAGCCTCCGGCTCTCGAAGTACGACGCCGAGCCGGCGCCGCCCGCTGCTACGGCGGCTCTGCAGCAGCAGGTCGACGGGCTCCAGGCGCAGCTTGCCGCCGCCGGGCCGCGGGCCCCCGCTGAAGACTCGCCGGCGGCCCGCGAGATCGCGGCACTGCGCGAGGCGCGCGCCGCCGCCGAAGACACAGCGGCCGCCCTGCAGCGGCGGGTCAGCGCGCTCAACCGGCAGGTCGCGTCCCTGCGCGCCGCGGGTGAAGACCCGCCGGGGCAAGCCGCTCCGCCGTCGGCGGTGCAGCTCCGGATGCTCACCGCCGAGCTCGCTGCGCTGCAGGACGACTACGACGCCATCCACGAGTCGGAGGCGGCGCTGAAAAAGAGGATCCGCGGGCTCGAAGCCGCGGCCGGCGAAGCGCGCCTCGACGGAGCAGAGGTCGCCGCCCTCCGGGCGGAGTGCGAAAAGAGGCAGCAGGCGGAAGCAGCGCTCCGGAGGGAGGTGTCGGACTTGCAGAAGCGGGCGCACGCCGACAGCGAGAGCCTCGAGGTCTTCGAGCTGAAGGCAGAGGTTCGGCGGCTGCGGCTGCAGGCCGGGAGGGAAGCGGCGGCCGACGACAAGCGGCAGGTGGCGGCTATGCAGCGCGAACTGGACCACGCCACCGACGAGCGGGAGGAGAGCCAGCAGATCGAGGCGCTGCTCCGCAGGCAGGTCGCCGACCTCCAAGCCAAGCTCCGCGCCCCCGCCTCCCCCGGAACCGACTTGGCGGCAATCCACTCGGCGAAGGCGACCGCGACGGCGAGCGAAACCTTCTCGAGCCAAGTGGAAGTCCTCCGAAGCTCCCTCCGCGACGGCCAGGCGATGGAGGACGCCCTGCGTGGCGAAATCCTCGCGCTGCGCGCGAAGCTGTGCAAGTTCGAGAAGGAGCGCGGGGCAGGCGCGGATTTCGACGCCGCGGGCTTGAAGCAAAAGCTCGAAGACAGCCAGCTCGCCGAGGACGACCTCCGCGACGAAGTCGCCGGCCTCCGCGAAAAGCTCCGCAGCGAGCGGAGAGCCCGAGACGCCCCGGAGGGCAGCCGCCACCAGCGGCTGCTAGAGGATCTCGAACTCAGCGAGGAGACCGAAGCGCGGCTCAGGACCGAGCTGGCCAGCCTCCGCCGGGAGTTGAAGGCCACCCTGCGCCGCGAGCACAGCTGCGACCTCGACGCGACGAAGCCCGAGCAGCTGGAGGCAGAAGCGCTGCTGCGGGAGTTGAAGTCGCTGCGGGTGTCCGTCGGGTCCGTGGGCCCGGACGCGACCGCCGGCCCCGCGCTGCGCGCGCAGGCGGACGCCCTGCGGGAAGACCTGGCGGTCAGCGAGAAAACGGAGAAGTCGCTGCGGGCCGAGGTGACCGAACTCCGCAGGCAAGTCCGCGCCCTGCAGCGCACCGCAGCCGACGGGTCGGCAGCCGACGGCCTCGTCGCCCTCCTGCAGGACCAGCTCGAAGCCGCGCAGGCGGCCGAAGCGCAGCTCCTCGCCGAAAACAAGACGCTCCGCGGGAAGAACGCGCGCGCCGAGCTCCGCGGCCTCGAGGAAGAGCTCCTCGAGAGCAGGGAAGCCGGGTCGGCGCTGAAAATGGAGGTTCTCGACCTCAAGCGGGAAATCCGCCTCTCCCACCCGGCCGCGGGGCGGTCCGCTAAAGGCGGCGACCCCCTCGAAGAAGAGGTCGCGCAGCTGCGGGAGTCGGAGGCTGCCCTGCGGAGGGAGGTGGCCAAGCTGCGCTCGGGCGCGCTGGCGCGGGAGGAAGGCAGCCTGGCGGACGAAACCGTCAACCGGTCGATCATGCAGGAGTACAACGAGCTGCTCTCGGAGATCGAGCGGTGCCACGCTACGGAGAGCGCCCTGCGCGATCAGCTGTCAAAGGCTCGCACGGAGCTGCGGGACGTGAAGCAGAAGCGGGAGCCCCCCGGCGCCCTTCCAACATCTCCCCTGGGACAGCACCGAGCGTCGTCGGCCGACGACTTGAGCTTGACGACGATCGCTGCGCTCAAAGCGGACTGCGACGCCGCAGAGCGTGTCGAAGGAGAGCTGCGTGACCAGATCCAAGTGTTGAAGCGTGACCTGCGGCAGGCTCAGGACCAGGCGACCGCCGTCGAAGGCGACGCGAGCGCGACAGTGCACCTGGGCAAGGAAAGCCTGCTCCTGCGGAAGGAGCTGGAAGAGTGCTACAAAGTCGAAAAGGAGCTGCGCGGCGCGCTGTGGGACGTCCGCCGGCGCGGCGCGTCGACGGCGAAGCTCGCCGAAGAGAACGACCAGCTTCGCCGCACCGTCGACGAACTCGAACGCAGGGTCTTCGAGCTGCGCGCCGATCTCGCGAGGACCGAGCGCGAGCGCTACGCATCCCGCGCGATGCTTGCGCGGGGCGAGGTGCCCCGGAGCGAAGGGGAGTTCCTTGACGGGCTGCAGGACCGCTTTTCGCCGGCGCACAGCAAGTCGCACGGGCTGGTCTCGGCCCTGCGGGAGGAGAACGAGAAGCTCGTCGCGGAGAACTTCGCGGCGGAGTCGTCGAGGAAACGCCTCGCCGACGGCGTGGCGTCGCTGCAGTCGACCGTTGTCCGTCTCATCCGCGACGCCGCCGCCTCCGTCGACTCGTACCAACCGACGAGTGCGGCGACCTTCTCGAAGCTGGCTCTGCTGAGCAAAAGCAGCCGCGACGGCAAAGACGGTGGGTCGCAGCCGTTCGCGGCGGGTCTGGCCGAGGACCTGTCATCGCTCCTCGGCGCGTTCGTCGCGGACCATGGCGCGATCCGCCACGCGCTGCACTCGGCGAACAACCGGGCGAAGGCCGCGGAAGGCGACGCCGCCCGCGCCATGCCCCCGCGCGCCGCGGGGGCGGCGCCGTCGGAGGTCGACGAGCTGCAGGCGAAGCACAGCGCGTTGCTCGCAGCCCACCGTGACCTGCAAGCCGAGAAGGACTGGGCGGCCCGCGAAGCGGAAGGGGCCCTGCGTGCGTGCCGGGCGTCCCTCTCAGCCGAGCTCCACGACCTGAAGGCCGACCTGGCCGCAAGCGAGAAGCGCGCGGCCTGCTGGACTGCGTTCGCCGACGGACGCGTGCGAAAGACCGCGAAGGCGGTCGCCCTGCGGCGCAGCTACTGGTCCGACGCCGCGGGCGCCGACGGGGTGCAGGCGTTCAACGCCGGTGTGCGGCTGGCCGAGGTCGAGGACCTTGAGGGGCAGCCGAGCGCCGAGGGCGAGCTGCTGGTCAAAGCCGCGTCCGCGCTGTGGATGGCGCAGCTGGAACAGTCGGAAACGTGCCTGCGGGGCGCCGTGACCAACGCTTGGTGGACGGGGATGTTCACCATGGCGCTCCGCTCCGGCTTGTCGCTGGACTCGGGGGAGAGCCCGCGTTCGAGTCTCCGCAGGTGGTCCCCGGCACACGAGAGGTACGGGTCCCCTGCCACCCGCCACCGAATGTCTGCGACGAACCCTGCTCGGACCACACCCATACCGCAAGCCACCGTCCCCTGGATCCCTTCGGGGCCGGCGGGAGCGGACGGCGTCTCGCATCATTCGCACTCGAAGCCGCCGTCCGAGAACAACTCGCCCGCTGACCTCACGCTGTCGGTGCAGCGCAGGCCGAACAGGGCGCCGTCGATGCCCTCCCGGTCCGCCTCACCGATGTCGTACACCCACAGGTCCAACTTCCCGGCTCGGCGCGAGCTCAGCCACGGTAGCACCACCAGTAGCTACGCACCGCTGCCGGAGTCAATCCACAACTTGCCCACCCAGCCCGCCGCTCGACAGAGTCGGTATGCTGTTGTTTTACCATCGTGTCTTCCCGATTACCTTGACCATTTGATCGAGCGCATACGAGTATGCTAACTCGGATCTGGAACGAGTCCATGGGAGAGGAACGGTCTTGACTTTTGCATTTTCATTGCACATGATTTCGGGAGTCGGGAGAACCTACAATGCCAAAAGCAGGACCGACCCCCCCGTTCGTGAGAAAAGAGAAGAATCGATCTGTCTTTGTCAAGAGCTGCAACTCAACTATTCCCCCCCTTTCCAAAGGACTCGCCGATGAGCTCTAACTCGGGAGTGGTCTGCGTTCAAGAGCGAAACCCGAGACGAAGAACGAGGTGCGCGCAACACCGCGAGTTCAAAGGGGAACTTGATTCTGAGAGGCAAGCTACTCCTACCCCCGCTGCAACGTTCTTTTTTAACTGATTTCTCACACACGGTTGTAGGGGCCTACGGATTTGCCTGTCTGACAAAGCAGACTAACACCGCTGTTTTGTCTGCAGACACGCAGTTTCCGCGATGATGTAGGTCCGCCTCATGTGTGCGTTACTTGACGGATAAAAACACTGCGCAGATAGGACCAGTGCGGTGTGTGTCGAGCACATATCCATTTCAAGGTGCACGCGATATCGATGCAAGTCCGCAAGAGCGTTTGTCCTTCTCCTTGCACCGGTACCACATCCCTCACGCACACACACACGCACGCACAAATCATGAAGACCATTCAAACCATGCAGGAGACGTACGGCTTCTGAGTTGTTGCGCTGGGAGAGGACACGCGTCGATCGTGTCCGAAGTCTCGACTTTGCAGCAACGCAGGGCAACCCAATGATAGACGGGAGCTGGCGCTCACTGTCTCCACGAGGCGGCATTTCACCCCAAGGTAGCATGTACAAGTCTCGCATTGACGACGTGCAGCGGAAGCTAGCGTCGTTGCGGGCGGACCTTGCTGACAATACCTTCGAGAGCCACGGCTTGGAAACTATGCTTCTTCGGCATATGCAGCGGCCAGAGAGCCCTGACACTGTTGAGTCTCCGGCCGCGCCTCCGAAGAGTGATCTCCGCAGGTATGCACACCTTACTCGAAAACCTTTTTCCGAAGGCCCGATGCTCACGAAACCCTTACTCGCACGTGCTTTTCGAGCCAGTATCGCCGTGGATATATCAATTGTGCGAAGAGAAGTGAGGAGACCGGAAACTCCCCGGAGAGATGGTCCCTGCACTCTAACTCGTCTCTCTCTCTCTCAATTTGGATCCGTCATTGTTTTGCTCTTCGCTTTTCGTACCAGCCACAACAGAATAAGAATCGCACACATACGCACACACACACACAGCTCATCGAGAACAAACCGCCAGACGTAGTCTTACGAAACTTCGGCTTTCGGCGAAGGATGTTTCGTGTGTAGACCGTGCAGTGTGTGAGTGAGAGAAGATAGTTCTTCTCACGACGATGAGAAGTATAAGGCTGGTAACTTATGGCGTACCGCGGTAGTGGCAAGTCTGTCCGTCGGATTAGGTCTGTGGACGTGTCGCTTGTGCACTGCTGCAAGAGTTATTCTTCTGGTGACGAAAAAGCAGGGAAATCTTCATGAGTAGGCAGTGCTCCACAGGATCGAAAAAGCAGTCGGCGGGCGTGTCCGCTTGTACTGTTGCATGAGACCTTGCGAAGTGAGTGAGCGAGAAAATTGTTCTTGTCGTGACGAGAAGCTAAAAGGATAGTGGGTACGCGGCGACGGTAGTTGCGTGATAGTGCAAGTGAAAGTTGGACAGGGCAGGTCTGCACTTATGATTGAAGGGAAGGCCTGCAGCCGAGCAGAACGTGGAAACAGCAAGCATCCCTTATATATCTTTTTCTTCTTTGCTCCCTGCGCGTCCGGAACCTGTATACTATGTCTTCAAGTTGTTGCCAACTGCCCGATGGTGAGTCGGCATTGCCTGCTGTTCCTGCCTGCCTCTGGTGGGTGCGTGTCAAGAAAAAGAAGCTCAAGAAACCGCATTTCTGAGCGACTTTCTGTTCAGTTTCTTTTGCTCGCCGACGTCTGTTTTAAGTATCAAGTTCTTCCCTCGTCCTTCAGTTGTTTTTTTTGTATAAGCACCTGCTGTGTAGGAAATTGATCGATGAAAATACTTGAGGCTGCCTGCAAAAGATCAAAGGAGGTAAATGTGCTGTAGCCCACACGAAATACTGGTGAATCTGGGTTCAGTGGCGGGTGTAAGCGTTCAACAAAAAAGACCCACTTTGTAGTAGTATTGCTTCTCCCCCTCTAGCCTCCTTCGAAGTAAGCACAAGCAGCCCCTCGAGTATTTTCATCGCGCTGAGGAATTCGCTGCAGTACACACGCGGGCAACGAGGAGAACACTTGGCAAAAGAATGCCGTCGGACCGTCACAGGATATTATATGTAACGCGGGCCGGAACAAAATAGCCGAACGGGGAAAGTGGCTGTACGAGATGGTACCGTCTCTACGTGCTCACTGCAGGGCCACCGGGGGTGGGCCTGGCGAGGCGTTCACAGCCTCCGAGCAAAGAATTAGAGTAGAGCACCTGTTGGGTCCGAAAGAAGTTTGTGCGAGGTTGCGCTTGGCAAACGTGCAAAACCGTGAAACCTACCAATCAGGGGTTTCCCGATGTTCCCGCCTCCCTTTTTCGGAGCAGCTCTGTTGTCGAATATCCCCCCGCCGATTCTGCCAACAGGGATTCCGAACAGCGAGACGAAGAGAACAACTAAGCAACACACAAACGCAAAACTGCCGCAAGAGAGGGGCATTCAACAAAAAGAAGGGAAAAAAAACAAAGGGAAGCGTGAACTAGTTGTCCCCGCACGCGATTATCTACCAGAGAACGCCTCCATTTCACGCCCGCTCTCAGTTTTAATAGAAGCCCGCAATCAAAGGAAAAGCGGGAGGACCTGCAGAAGCGCACCCCGCCGTTTTCCGCGCCGGAAACAGCCGGGGAGCCTATCGTCTTTTTTTGCTCTTAGTTTTCTTTCCACGGGTTGAGTGAAGGGACAAGCGCGCGAGCGGAGAGCGCACCGGCATCCCGCCGTGTACCAGTTTTCGAGTATCTCACGCATTGCATCATGCTGGGTGCTTAGGGTTCCTCTGCCAAAGGTCAGTACCGCTGCTGCAACAAGAGCGAGCGCCCGATGAAACCCCCTTGTCAACACCCAACGACTGTGACACACATGCGCAGTGCCAGTCGAGCATTTGTCAAGAGCATGCGTGGCACAGCCGTGCCTTAAAGGTGAGATTAGAGGCATCGGCTCACTCTCTGTTAAGGATGATACCACTCACGCAACAGTGTCCGGTGAAATTCCTCGGTCAACGCCACTCAAACAGCTGTGGCATGCATTATGCAATGCATGCCACAGTTATTATTGCCGGACGCTAGGCAAGAGCAAGCAATGCCACAGCCGTATCTGACAGGTGAGACGAGAGACCGGTCACTCTGCCAAAGGGCAAACCCTGTACTGCACAAAGAGAGATTTCCTTGTGTAGCTGGGACGAGTCCTGCCTCCGTGCACTTTAGAAATGCAGAAATCCGCGGCAGAATTTTGGATGGGGAAAAAGAGAGAAAAGCAAAGCTCTGCTCGCTCCGCTTCGTTAACCGTTCCTCCTCCCGGCGTTCAACAACCTGGGGTATCAATCCACTCCCCACCGCCCCCCCGTGTATACCGAGGACAGAACGACCATCCTTAGACGAACCCCACGTTCTGGCGTCCGAGCAAGGGTGGAAAAAGAGGAAGAGAACCCTTTGCACGCCTGGTTCTGGCCGCGCGCAACGAATGAAAGAATGAACGTGCGCCACGTACCATCCTCCTTTCTTTTTTTTTTTCACGAGTTTTTGTGGAACATTCTTTTTGCAGAACACAACAGTCAACGAAAGCCAACGGGGGAAAAAAGAAGAAAAAGTCGCTAAGCATTGTCCGTTGTTGCGTTTGCTACCGGTTTCGTTGACCGCACTACCCTGAGCCCAAATCCTGGACGTGGTTTGGCGGCAAATTTGGCAAATGATCATGATCAAAAGGTCGGTTCAGTTTCCTCACACATTGCATGTGGCTAACCAACTCCGGAAAGTGTTCTGTCGGCGTGGATGCGTCAGCTCATATGTTGAGGACAGGATCGGCAAAACAAAAGCGAGTCATGTTCACTGTCCGTTGTTCGGACACGTCTGTTCCGTTTTTCTTTGTTCTTGTGAGGTTGAGGGCGGGCGAACGTATCTGGACCCCAGAGCTCGATGCCTGCCCTCCGCACGGTTTCTTCTCTTTTTAAAAAAAAACAATGTTCTTTCCCGCACTTTTCTTTGACTTCCTTTTTCCTTTTTTTTAAGTATTTTTGTTTTCTAGAATCTATTGCAAGCTTTCTGTCTTCTTGTTCCTGTTTTCTTTCTCAACACCCTTTCCCGCCCCTTTCCTTCTTTTCCTTTCTATGAAGGGTTGCTCCGTCACGCCCGGCATGGTAAAAGAAGGTGAAAGGGATATTTTTTGAGTCTTCCGCCTTTTCTAACTGAACGGATCCTGTTCGCATGCAACAGTGCCCGTCTGGCTCTAAGTAGTGCGCGGTGTGAGAAACCGCACGAAGAAGAAAAGGCCGCTCCTGGTCCAGGAACGTGACGGTCAACCACAGCTTGCAAAGCTTGAGTCGGAGGCAGCAAAGTGCCACAACCCCGTCCGCTCTGCCCTGCGGCTGACCGTCTCGACGAGCTTGTGTTCAGCGCGAGCGCCAAGCCCCAAGGTGCGCCAAGCCTTGATGCTTTAGTTTGGGAAATCGGTAGCCACTGGACCCGTAGGCCCGTGGCTCTGCAGTAACGCCGAACACGTGAAGCTTGGCTCCCGTGTAGCAGGCTTTCCCTGGTACCTAGATACCTAGATTTTTCTGTATCCGCACGAAACATCTGAATGATCTTCACTGAACGAAGAAGTGGTGGTTGCCAGTACTCGCCAGCAATTCTACTCAGATCTCGTTACAGCCGCAGTAGTGAATAATTTGCATCGAAGCTGGAGAAGAAGCGACTCCCTAGGCACCACCTGTGGGCAGTCTCGGAACAGGACGCAAACTGTGGCCCTAAAGGTGGCGGCTGCCGACCATGACGGGTGCTTGCACCAGGGGTTTGGACAGCTTTTCAGGCCAAGCTCATTGCACAGAGAGAGCCTTGGTGCGTCGAGGCTGAGTTTGTGAACACTTCTGCACGTGTGCAGAGGGTGAGGCGAGGCCTAGAAATGCCAAACATGTCATCAACGACAAAGCCAGAACAGAGGTCGAGCAAGCCTACCTGGTGTCGCAAGCGAGGAAGCCCGTTTGCCGCTGGAAGCAGAAAAGCTGCGGAACCGAAGACCCTAACCATAACCCCACGAGGGAACAGCAGCGTCTTTCCCGCCATTCCATGAGTGACAGCGGCAACAAACGTAGTGGCACACTTACACATTTCATTGTTGCGCGGAGAACCTGGCCCAGAAAGAGCCAACCACCCCTGGGTGGGCTTGTGTAGTCTGACACGTTTTACAGTGGTCGCCAATGGGCCAGTCAGCCGTCGACCACTGGTCTTTCGCTGTGGGCGCCCATGGCGAGGCAGTGGAGGGGGGTTTAACCCAACTCCGACCTAGCACTTACAGGTTAATTTCCACTTTTTCCCCATTTTCATATTTACCTTGCCTTTGCTCTTTTTGGCATTCTGGGGCTGGAATTTTGCGATTTCGAAGCATATCTTACCATTGCCGCCGTTGGAAATCGAGAAGTCGACATGATGCGGCAGTAGTCTGCTATCGTCTTCTCGCTTAGGACCGTCCCTACTTCGGCGACAACGTTATACCTGGTTTCACAAAACCGCGGGATCTCACGCAACAACCGCGACGCTGAACAAAAACAATGATAAAGCAGGAGGAAGAATTGTGCACAAAGGGGGAAACAATGCTGAGGAACGTGGGCAGGGGCGTGCAGCAGCGATGGGCCAGCGCCGTGCGGAATAAGCCGTTTGTGCACCAGGACGTCTTCGCCACGGCTTCGCCGGACCCGACGGAGTACACGTACATAGAAGGGTCGAAGGACTGGGTAAAGGTGACGAAGCTTGGGGACCGGGAGTTCTTGGAGGTAGCGCCCGAGGCGCTCACGCGGCTGAGCGAGCGCGCAATGGACGACGTCGGCCACCTGCTCCGGTCGAGCCATTTGGAGCAACTCGCCGACATCATCAGGGACAAAGAGGCGACTTCGAACGACCGTTTCGTCGCGATGGAGCTGCTGAAGAACGCAGTCATCGCAGCGGACCGCGTCTTGCCCAGTTGCCAGGACACGGGCACCGCCATCGTCATGGGCAAGCGTGGGGAGAACGTGCTGGTCGACGGCGACGACGCGGAGCTGCTCTCCCTGGGCGTCTACAACACCTACACCAAGAAGAACCTCCGGTACTCGCAGGTCTCGCCGATGGACATGTTCAAGGAGGTCAACACCGGGACCAACCTGCCGGCGCAGATCGACCTGTACGCGACGAAGGGGTCGAAGTACTCGTTCCTCTTCATGGCGAAGGGCGGCGGCTCCGCGAACAAGACGTTCCTGTACCAGCGGACGAAGGCGCTGCTGAACCCGAAGGCCCTGCGGAGGTTCTTGGACGACAACATCCGCACCTTGGGGACGGCCGCGTGCCCCCCGTACCACTTGGCGTTGGTGATCGGCGGACTGAGCGCGGAGATGAACCTGAAGGCGGTGAAGCTGGCGTCCGCTCGGTACCTCGATAACCTGCCGACGCAGGGCAACGAGTTCGGCGGCGGATACCGCGACGTCGAGTGGGAGAACGAGATCCTGCAGATGACCCGCGACCTGGGCATGGGCGCACAGTTCGGCGGAAAGTACTTCTGTCACGACGTTCGGGTCATCCGCCTTCCCAGGCACGGCGCCTCGTGCCCCGTTGGCCTGGGTGTCAGCTGCAGCGCTGACCGGCAGATGAAGGCGTACATCGATAAGGACGGCGTCTTCGTCGAAACGCTGGAAACCGACCCGTCGAAGCACCTGCCCGACGTGACGGACCTGATGGACGCCGGCGGGAACGTCGTGCACATCGACTTGAACCTGCCGATGGACGAAATCCGGAAGGTTCTCACCAAACTCGAGGTGTCCACGCGCCTGTCCCTCACAGGCACCCTCATCGTCGCCCGCGACATCGCCCACGCGAAGATCCTCGAACGGCACCAGAGCGGGGAAGGGATCCCGTCGTACTTCAAGGACCACATGATCTACTACGCCGGCCCCGCCAAAACCCCCGAAGGGCTTCCTTCCGGCTCGTTCGGGCCGACGACTGCGGCGAGGATGGACCCGTACCTCGACACGTTCATGTCGGAAGGAGCGAGCATGGTCTCGTTGGCCAAGGGAAACCGGTCGAAATCGGTGACGCAGGCGTGCAAAAAGCACGGAGGCTTCTACTTGGGGTCGGTCGGTGGGCCGGCGGCGATCCTGGCGAAGAATTGCATCCGCAAGGTCGAGGTGCTTGACATGCCGGAGCTGGGGATGGAAGCTGTCTGGAAGATCGAAGTTGAGGACTTCCCGGCGTTCGTCATCGTCGACGACAAGGGGAACGACTTCTTCAACAAGTACTTCACCAGCTGAAACCTCGAACAGGCGCAGCCACTGTACCCGCACAGCTACCCCATTACGCACAGCTACCCCATTACGCACATCCACGCTTGACAGGCTGTCAGGCACGACAATTGTACTTCATTGTATCTGCACGGCAGTGATTGTTGACAGGCTGTAAAGCACGGTGACACCTGCACAGGCACAGCCGTTGTGCACATGACAGATGACAGACACTCCTGCCCCGAGCCTGAGGCGTTTCTTCAACCCGGAGCGATCAGGAAGGCTCCCCCGGGCATTCTCCCAGGCGGCAGGATTCAGATAAGAGGTAGCACAGACCAAGCAACTCAAAACGAAGGGAGGCGTGGTGTTATCAAGGAGCGGCATTCATCGACCTTTTGTTTTTTCTCTTGTTTTTGTTAGCAGTACTGCTGTACTGTGGCGAACATTTCCGGAACAACAGGTGTAGATGGACACGGTACGGTGCAGCACAAACCAAAACCATTCCATCCCATTTCAAAGGTTTGTTCCCTGTACGCAAAGAACAGGAAACCTTTTACCTGCAGTGAGGTGAGGAGAGGACCAGTCTATCGTCTATAGCATCCCTTGTTTATCAGCGCAGGGCCTTACACCGGAAATGTTCCTGTCTTCCTGTACAGTATAATCGGCAACGACGACGTTTCTTGCGAGCGTGGGTTGGCCTTTGTTGGTCCGCCGGAGTCAACAGAAGGATCCTGTAATAGTTTGGTGGCCTCTGAGGGTTTGGAGACTGGAACCTTCTGGAAAGTTCTTTTCAAATGCCTGCCGCGGATCCACAGCATAGACGTCCCCACAGTCCGCCACGGTTGAGCTAGTAGTATTTACTCCTTTTTCGACACACTGTTGCAAAAATCATCAAGGTAAAAGAAGAAGAGTCAGTCTTAGTGAACGAACAGAAAATTCGGTTTCTTTTTTTTTTTAAAAACCAGCCCACCCCTGTTCCCCTTGCTGTGTTCTGCCAGCCACGAGGCCAAACGAATGCAGTCCGTCGCCACACGTCGTCAACCGGCAGCGTCCAGACGCGTTCCAGTGCGAATGCTGCGGCCTATCGTTTCTCCGTGGCCACAGATTTCTGCGTGTTCTGGTCCGAGGTATCTGCCGTTTCCGCAGTCTATCCGTAGAGCTGCGTTTTCCGCGTAGTCCGAAGATATGGGGATTGCCCGCAACAACATGAGCAGAGGTGCTCTCACGGCCCAGGGGTGACCGGCTATTCTTTTAGAAAGAAAATGGAAACCTTTTTTTTTTTTTCACACAAGCGCCAGCTTGGAAGGAAATGCTCGACGATGCTGCCCGACAAAGAACAGAAGGGATCCCAAGTGCTGTAACTACCGAACCACGTGTTGAACGGACGTGAGGGACCCGCATGACTACACGACAAATCACACAGACACAACAGTGAGTGAGAAAACAACACACGGTGGAGTAAGCGAAGAACAAATCAGATTGTGTTCGTATTGAACTTGCCCCTTACCTCTATATTTCCTCCCTTCCATTCGGAGTCGAAGCAGCTACGTCGAGTATTTTGCACGTTTGAAAGAAAGAAAACGTGTCACAATATACGTTCAACCGCGCTGCCGAACACGGGATCACCCGCCTGCCACGCCAGAAGTGATCGGACCATTACCGCATGAGAGACCACCCCCAGTCAGTGGTCCCGCGTAATCTTGCGTCTACCAAGGCCGGCGGCCGCTCAAAGTGTGATCAAAGTGCGCCCGCCCCCACACCGCAATCGCGCTTGCTTTCACTCACGTGAGGCAATCCCGAGCTGTGGCAGATTTTCGGCAGACTCCCATCAACTTAACTTAACACCTACGACGGGAAGAGGGGCAGTTCCTCCCCCCGCATTTTTGCTTTCGTTCTTCGTTGTACTGTTCCGTTCGTCGCTTTTTCCCTTCCTTGTTTTATCTTTTTGAGGTCGAGAGCGGTTCCTGTTCCGCCTTTTCTTCTGGAGTTCTTGTCCCGAGGATTGTAGGAAAGCGCTATTGAGGAGCCATCCACTCGGGCGTGGTGAAGCGGTGGGGGGGTGGTCCGATGACAGGTGCCCCAAAAGATGTTTTCGGCTGCTGGCGAGTCAGGCGAGTTTCAAAAGCCATCGCCACCGCCGTGATGAAGCGGAATGCTGTGGTTTGTTTACCCAGTTGGTTTTCTCGTTCGTAACAGTTCCAAGACTTCATTGCGGGCACAACATGCAAGAAAAGGCCAAGAAATCGGGAGCCGCAGGTAGCACCCGAGAGCGGCACTCACAGCACCTTCAATCTGAGCCCAGACCTAAACCCGCACTGACAAATGCGCATGTGCCCTCAGAGCCAATCCGCTACCTATTCTTGCTTGTGTCCCTGGAAACGGGTAAGGTTCGGTACATCCACTGCAGTGTTTGCTTCTAAGCAACTTGGTACCTACAAGTTCCGAATTGGACTCAGGCAACCGAAAGGCTAATATCGCAGGAACAAACAACAAAGGAGTCCGAACTTCGAAGCACTGTTCGTATCTAAGCAACCTAGTGCCTACGAGTTCCAGATGCGGCACAGGCAAACCGAATGAGCGAATGCCGCACAAACAACGAAGGAGTCTGAACTTCGAAGCAAGAACATAAACCTGCCAGAAGGGGGACCACGCCACCGCTGTCGTTGGGGGAGGGCAAGGGTGTGTGGGGGGCGGGAGCAAAGCAAAAGAAAAAGGTACACACACGATGGGTGAAAATGACAAAGACAGCGACTACTCATCCTCGAGCAGCTCCAACTGGGACGCGCCGCCGGTCGAGCCGAAGCCGTCGGACGGCGGGATGGACATGTCGATGTTCGAAGGCAAAGACCGGTTCGAGGACCTCGAAAAGGCAGAGCGAGAGCTCGCCGGAGACATGGTCACCGTACAGTTCGCCCTGCCGGACGGGGAGCGCGTTTCGTCAAACTTCCCGCACGGGCAGACGGTGCAGTTTCTGAAGGTCTGGCTGGAGGAGAACCACAAGTACGCGTACGAAAACCAGGTCCTCACGCTCAACGGCGACTTGCTCATCGACCCGCTCAGTCTGAACGACATCCGGGGCTTCAAGACGGGCGGCGTCGTGAACGAAGTCGTTCTGAAGATGAAGGAGAAGTGAAGGGCTGCGGCTCCGGCAGTTCAACGCCGCATCCTGGCCGGAACAAAAACTTCAACCGAGTTCTTTGCGCGCTGCCCGGCGGTCCCGCGACCGATAGGCTTCGGCCGCCCGCGCTCTCAACAAGGTGTGTTGCTTCTCGTGGCACTTTGTCGTCATCGCTTTGCGTGTTGTTGGCTGGTTAGCGTTCGACAAAACAGACCCAACTGTAGTTAGCCCCCGGTAAAAAAAGCAGCGCGCGACCCCTCCGAGGACTGTCGGCTATCAGCACTGTGTGAAGAAACTGAACCACCCGAGTAGGACTCTCTGATCATGATCAAAAGCGATCTGAAACTGCGTCTGGGACTAGGGCTCAGGGTACTGTAGTCAACGAAAAAACTCTTGCCCTTTTTACTTTGTCCTGCTCTCTGGTGTGTGTGCGGCTTTCGTGTGCCGGCACGCGGGGCTTCTTTTGTTTGCCTTCACATTTTTGTGCCTTCAACAAGTTATCAAGTACAAATACCGCAATGCAGGGAGCGTTAGGTCTGCTGGGCACTTCGCGTCCTTCGGTCGCAGGGGGCGATTCCAAGCCGGAAAGAGGCTTGCACCGGGAGTGCCTGTTACACACGGAGTAATTCTTCCTATCCGGCGGTCGCGGAATGCCGTCGGAAGGGACGACGAACCGCGGTGTACGTTCGGACGTGGCGCGCGGCTGACCATTCCGTCGGGGCAGACTCAAGCTTTTGCTACGCTCCTCGCCCCCCCCCGGAGCGAATTGTTTTCTTTTTGTATAAGCACCTGCTTTGTAGGAAATACCTGAGGAACGCTGCCAGCTGCATAAAGATCAAAGGAGGTAAATGTGCTGTAGCCCCCACGAAACACAGGTGAATCTGGGTTCCGTGGCGGCGTAAGCGTTCAACCCACTTTGCAGTTCTATTGTTTCTCCCCCTCTAGCCTCCTTCGAAGTAAGCACAAGGCAGCCCCTCGAGTATTTCTTGTTCTTCTTCCCCATCGAATGGTCGCTCTGCTTGAACCCTTCCCCGCCCCGCCCCGGTTCTTTTTCGTGCGTTTCCTCCCAACATTTCCATTTGTCGCTGAACTGCTGAAACTGCAGTTTTTTTGTATAAGCACCTGCTTTGTAGGAAATGCTTGAGGAGACTGCCAGTTGCGATAGATCAAAGGAGGTAAATGTGCTGTAGCCCACACGAAACACAGGTAACCCTGGGTTTAGTGGCGGGCGTAAGCGTTCAACAAAAAAGACCCACTTTGTAGTTGTATTGTTTTCTCCCCCTCTAGCCTCCTTCGAAATGAGCACAAGGCAGTCCCTCGAGTATTTCTCATGGAGTAAAAAGCGAGCGGCGGGAGACTACTGCTGGCTGCAACGACAGGGAATTCACGGGATCGTAGGTACGAATAATTTGAACCCGGCCCATCACGGGAAGTCTTACTTGGTCGGTCGAGCAGGTGACACAGAGGAGAAGGCGGGTCCGGTTTGGCGAATATCTGGAACCTGCCCCAGAAACCTGCAATTCCAATCCATTTCAGGTCCGGACGGACGGATAAGAATGAACGAAAGTCGAGGGGTTTTCGAGAAGTATGAACCCCTCGATGCCAGCCGCAAGATGGTATAATCGCCGAGACAAACTACCGATTGCTCACGCCGAGATTTCATGACGCACTATGATCCTCGAACATGGCGGAGCCTCTGATCGCTCTCTGCAGCAGGCTTCCAAGAAAATTACGAGTGAACGAGAAGAGTGACCAGCCAAACCCGGTTCACTTTCGTTCTCGCCCGCTGCTCTCGCTTTTCTCTTGCTTTTTTCTTTTTTTCTTTTTTTGCCACGCTTTCGGTAGGTACCAGGGAAAGCCTCCTACACGGGAGCCAAGCTTCACGTGTTCGGCGGTACTGCAGAGCCACGGGCCTACGGGTCAAGTGGCTACCGATTTCCCAAACTAAAGCATCAAGGCTTGGCGCACCTTGGGGATTGGCGCTCGCGCTGAACACAAGCTCGTCGAGACGGTCAGCCGCAGGGCAGAGCGGACGGGGTTGTGACACTGAGTTGCCTCCGACTCAAGCTTGGCAAGCTGTGGTTGGCCGTCACGTTCCTGGACCAGGAGCGGCGTTTTTCTTCTTTCTTTTTCTTTCTGCCACGCTTTGTTTTTCCCGCCTTCTTCCTTTTTATTATTATATATTACTACACGAAGCTGTAACCGCCGCACCGACTGTAAGCCGTAACAGTTGTAGTGAAGCGAACATTTCTGGAACAACGGTTACACATGAAAAGTTAAGCGAAGCCAACGGGAAAACGTGCGAATCCAGGCAAAACTTCCGAAAACATCCGGGTACGCGCAACTTACAAGACTTGTGCTTGTACGTCACCGTTTTCATCATCGTGGATCCATGGATTGATACTGGTCCGTTGCTTCGTTTATCAGTCTCAACTCCGGAGTGTCCCCTTTTCGTTTCGCAACCTTTCTTGTTTTTCCCTTTCGTAACTAAGAAACCTTCTTCTTGCGAGGTCCTCTGATTTGCCACGCTTTCCCTTGGATCGACGGCTGCACTGCAAAGCAAAAAGAAAAGGCTGGCAGCGTGTTTGCGAAACGATCGTGCTCCCTCACAGCCAGCCTCATCCATCCCCTGCTGCTGACCTTCTGAGCAAGACAACGGTGTATTCGTGTGAATTTGGAAGTTGCCGTTCGCCGAAACTAGTCGTGGCCCGATAAATCCGATGTGCCCTGAGTAACTCACGCATTCCTCTAGGCGTTCAGCCATAATCCATCCAGTGGTAGCTTCACGGCACTGTCCGATCGAGCAACCGTAGATACCAGGGACTAGAAACGGGAGTTCCTCTCGTACTAAGTGCTGGCCCGGCTCTCTCTCCATCAAACCAACGACGGTCTAAAGCCGCTTCTTCACTCTGGGGGTTGGCCCACGCGGAGCCTCTGTGCATCATCAACACAGCACGACGCTGTCGCAGGAAGCACTGGGGGGGAGTTGGGAGCAAAGAAGCAACCGGCACGACGATGTTGGCGGCTATGGTGGAGGCTCCGGGAGAGGAGCGGCTGTCCATGATGGACGTGGCGCGTGATTACTGGAGGGGCCGGGGCTCCGTCGTGGGACACGGCGAGGTGCCCAAGTTTTCGGCCTTCCTCGAAGACTCCATCCCTCTCGCCGCAGCGGCGGCAGAAGCGGCGCCGAGCATGCTCGAAGCAGCGGCGGAGTACGCCGCGCAGCCATTGCGAGGAATCCGTGACATCATGTGGGGTCCTTCGTACCTGAAGCGATACACAAGTTCCAGCGCCGAGCTGCAAGACGGGGCAATGGACAGGCCCATGAAGGAGGACAAGCCACCCGGGATCGACCCCGATAAGGAGGGAAAGCCTGATGACCTCATCATCGAAGCTTGGGCGCACTGCACAGCGAAGGCATCGTACGCCCGGAGTCAAGACGACTACGTCGCGGATGCCTCCGGCGTAGCGCAGCTTCGGCAGCGGCACACCTGGCGGCGACGCACGCAGTGGATCGGCCTGGACTGCGGCGAGGACTCATTCTTCGTATCGAACAACCGCAAGGTCCGCCTCTTTCAAGTTTCAGGTTTCACGCTGTTTTTGCCGGGCGCCACACTTTCTGCGGGGCGAGCAGCAAGTGCACAAGCAAGTGTACAGCATATGGGCGAGCAGCAAGTGCACAAGCAAGTGTACAGCATATGGGCGAGCAGCAAGTGCACAAGCAAGTGTACAGCATATGGGCGGGCAGCAAGTGCACAAGCAAGTGTACAGCATTTGGGCGAGCAGCAAGTGCACAAGCAAGTGTACAGCATATGGGCGAGCAGCAAGTGCACAAGCAAGTGTACAGCATATGGGCGAGCAGCAAGTGCACAAGCAAGTGTACAGCATATGGGCGAGCAGCAAGTGCACAAGCAAGTGTACAGCATATGGGCGAGCAGCAAGTGCACAAGCAAGTGTACAGCATATGGGCGAGCAGCAAGTGCACAAGCAAGTGTACAGCATATGGGCGAGCCGCCCAAAAAGAATCGGGAAGGTGTGACTGACATTCTTTGATCCTGTTGGTTCGGGCTTGTTCAGGAGTGCTACCATTTACCGGGATATTACTAGTCGTCGAAGCCAGCCCCACCCTGAATTCTTCTGGTGTCGATTCGAGGTGGTCGTGCTCGTCTAGCCATGCGTCTTCTTCCAGTTCCCTCAGTAAACTGCAAAATGTGGCGCAAGCTGCTTGGGGACACAACTGGCGTCGAGGTAAGTCTCCTGGAATGGGGTATCCACAGAGGGTGAGAGTCCCGTATTTGCGACGAGCCATGTTGGTTGACTCCTTGCTGTTTGGGAATGCTGAGTTAATCGGCAGGTATCCCTAAGTACACTTGCTGTACAGCAAGTGTACAGCAAGTGTACAGCAAGTGTACAGCAAGTGTACAAGTGTACAGCAAGTGTACAGCAAGTGTACAGCAAGTGTACAGCAAGTGTACAGCAAGTGTACAGCAAGTGTACAGCAAGTGTACAGCAAGTGTACAGCAAGTGTACAGCAAGTGTACAGCAAGTGTACAGCAAGTGTACAGCAAGTGTACAGCAAGTGTACAGCAAGTGTACAGCAAGTGTACAGCAAGTGTACAGCAAGTGTACAGCAAGTGTACAGCAAGTGTACAGCAAGTGTACAGCAAGTGTACAGCAAGTGTACAGCAACTGTACAGCAAGTGTACAGCAACTGTACAGCAAGTGTACAGCAAGTGTACAGCAAGTGTACAGCAAGTGTACAGCAAGTGTACAGCAAGTGTACAGCACGTGTACAGCACGTGTACAGCACGTGTACAGCACGTGTACAGCAAGTGTACCGCGCAAACTTTCAAGTATTGGCGGCGCCTCAGGCCCACAGCAACCTGCAGGCTCCGATGCACACGCAACGTGGCTTCGCATCTTTGGTGAGCAAAGGAGGCGGACCCATTTCCGCTGCAAAGCAGGCAAGGGTGTTTAGGCCGCCAACGACAGCCAAAAAGAACAAAAATAATGCCTGAGTGACGAAAACAAACTACCTTAGCCTGACACTTGCTGTCGTTGGGAGAGGACAAACATGCAACAATCAGAGTGAGGAACAAACAAATAAAAAGGCGAAACGCTCGTTGCGAAGTGTGGCCATTCGTGGGAATCGTCGGCAACGCCGACGATTCCCACGAATGCAACAAAGCGCCCGAAGCGCTCCCAAACCTTTGTACGATGATGTTAACCGCGCAGGTCATTGGCGTTGCTGACGGAGTGGGCGCTTGGAGGCACACCAACATCGACCCCTCCGAGATCGCTAACGCGATGATGCAGCACTCGAAAAGCGTTTCCGAGGAGCAGAGGGACAACTTGGACCCTGAGGACATCATGACGCAGGCCTTCCAGAAGACCGTCGAATCCGGGAAGGTCCGCGGGGGCTCGACGACGGCGATCATCGCCGCGCTGGAGACAGACGACAACGCGGGCAAGCCGCCGGGCAAGGCGACGGGGAAGCTGCACTTGTCCAATCTGGGCGACTCGGGGCTCCTCCTGTGGCGGAAGAACGTGATCCGGTACAGGGCCCGCGAGATCCAACACTCGTTCAACGCTCCGTACCAACTCGCGATCATTCCGAGGAGGCAGCGGGAGATGAAGGTGCACTCCGACCCGCCTTCCGCCGCTTTCAAAGACACGGTGGCGGTTGCCGAGGACGACATATTGATCATGGGCTCCGACGGGCTCTTCGACAACGTGCCGAACACCGAGCTCGCCAAGCACTGCGACATGGTCCTGAACACGACCGGCGACTACGGCGGGTACGTCACCCCTTGGACCAAGTGGTCCCGGAACAGCAGGGGCCGAGCCCCGGCGAAGGACGTCGTGCCGAACATCGTCGCCAACGCGGTCCTCAACGCGAAGAGCAGGACCTTCATGACGCCGTTCTCGTACGCGCTGCTCGAAAACGGAGTCGCGTCGGCGGAGGACGCGAAAGGTCTGCCGTCTTTGCTGGGACACCGCTTCCGCCCCCATTTATTTAACTTGTAGCATCCAACGCACGGGGACTCCTTTCCAATTCACCCACTCCTTAAAGAATGGCGGCAAATGGACCTGAAACGCATACGTTTAGTGTTGGGGGCAGAAACAGTGCCCCCCCTCTCGTGAGTCTCACAGAAAACAAGACTCTGCACCCCCACAACCCCCGTCTTGTCGGTGCACACCGAGCAAAAATGTCGGATCTGGCCTGCATCGATAAATCAGCATCGTTGCTGGCTTGCAAGACGCGATGCACGATCTGAAGAAATGAACCTCTGTCGTTGGAAGAAGCCCCGTGGCTTCAGTGTACGCAGACACGTCCGGGCGTTTGACGCTTACTTCAGAAGGTGGAACTTGCCCGACCTGTGTGGACCAGCTCACAGCTTTTTTTTTGGGTGCTCGCCCGAGCCGCAATTAGAAGTTAGAGTCGACCTTCTTCTGAGTTCTTCCACACTTCGGCAACGCTCGTCAACCCCTCGGGGAACCACTAGTTGATTTGGCGTAGAGTGAATTCTGCAGGGCTGCAGCAGACCTTGTCTTTCCTCACAAACCAGTCAAGTTGCCCCTGGGGGCTCTTTGGTCCCTTCGCGTGAGACCCGTACCGTCGGCGGCTTAGATGTCGCGACACTGTGTTCCCCGGGAGTTTCTGCTCAGTCGGCAGACTTGAATTACCACCCGGGCCTGTGGTAGCACTGAATTGTGTTCTACATAAGCGCCAGCTTGAAAGGAAATGCTCGACGATGCTGCCCGACAAAGAACAGAAGGGATCCCAAGTGCTGTAACTACCGAACCACGTGTTGAACGGAGGTGAGGTGCGGGTCTACCCCTACACGACAAATCATTTATCTACAATCACAGGTGGCAAGCCTGACGATGTGACCGTAATCTTGGCACGTGTCATCCGCCGCGAAAACTGGAGGCAAAGCAAAGGTGTCGCCGGCGGAGAAAGTGGATCGATACGAGACGTATGCTTTGAACGTTGACTAGCACATCTTACACTTTCCGCGGCACCGCCGAAACCACGGTGGCAAGCTCTTCTCCAACCAGTGCGCTTCGGGCTTCAGGACTGCGACGGGTATCGTCCCAAAGAATAGAGTCTTGAATTCATGGTTGCATCTCATTTTTCTTTTTCAGTACTGTGAATCGTGGGCGGATTGTCCTGCAACGTATTGCGAAGGCCAGAACGACGTACCCACCGTGTTGTAATAACCGATCAGAGTTCTCTTCCTTGCCTTGAATGGGTCATAAAGAGACTGAGAACACAGGCACCGGCACGAACAGCGCGCTTGTTCTTTTTGTATAAGCACCTGCTTTGTAGGAAATGCTTGAGGAGACTGCCAGTTGCGATAGATCAAAGGAGGTAAATGTGCTGTAGCCCACGCGAAACACAGGTAAATCTGGGTTTTGTGGCGGGCGTAAGCGTTCAACAAAAAAGACCCACTTTGTAGTTGTACTGTTTTCTCCCCCTCTAGCCTCCTTCGAAATGAGCACAAGGCAGTCCCTCGAGTATTTTCAGTTTGTATAAAACCTGACGCAAGAGTTCAAGTATGCGCCAGGGGCAGTGCTCTGCCTGAACGTTACCACTATGATTTGCATTCCTCTCGCAGGTGGGCGCTAAGTTTGCAGGGTACACCAACAAACCTAACTTCAACGACCGAAACTTCTGAGAGAACGCTCGAAGCAGCGATGCAGCATTCCACCAGCGCTTCGGGTTCGTTGATCGGTGCGGAGAGCGTTTTAATGGCCTCTGAAATGCTCTCGAATCTTCCGGCAAGCGCCTGGCGGTGGGCGAAACACAACAGGAGAAGTTGGCCCCGGTCCCGCGGACAGCTTGAGGCCTATTTGAAGACGAGTGCTTTCATAACACTCACACAACAAAAGGTTGGTGTAGTTGACAGCGCGGCGATCGTAAATGCTACAAACCGAACTGTGATAAGGCTCTTTCTGGCCAGTCTGCGTCACGGCTGCAAAAGCCATCGTGAAACAGCTGCGCTTCAACCGAACTGTGAGACTCCGCTCCTTCTGGCCAGTCTGCACGGCTTCGAAAGCCATCGTGAGTCAGCTGTTGTCAGCTAGCGCCAACGTGAAACTCATTGAAGCCTGTGGTATCGCCACGCATGCGTCGTCAAAGAATCAAAGAACTGCCGTCGGCCGTTGCTGACGTGTTTCCTGCAGACGGCTCCGGAAACAGCACGGGGCGTCCGTGTCCTCAGGCAGATCCTCGCGGTACACGGAATGACGGCTTTTGGGCTTCTTTTTCACGCGTTCAACCTGACCCCTCCACGCTGCTGCGTCCGGGTTCCTGTGAGCAGGAAAACTTGCTTTCTTCTCAGCGCCACGGCACGATGCCCGGCGGGCCGCAACACCTGTTTGTTTCCACCCTTACTCCCGCGTCGTCATCCCCCAAGTACGAACGAAAGTTTTTTTTTGCGACAACCAGAAACCACCTCCTTAGTGAGCATACTTGTTACAGCTAAAAAGGAACGTTAGCAGCAGTTTACCCTGAACGCGTCAGCCACAGGTCAAATCGCACAAACAAAAAAGTTTGATGAAGATTTTCTCATCAAGCTGGTTGGAAGCGGCACAGAGGTACAACCACCACCCCCGTGCTTTCGAAAGTGAAAAACGAGGATGCCTGCCCGCCCTTGAGCTCGTTCATCAGTCAGAATCGCAAGATGACCCTAGCCCCGCGTGCTCCACATGTACTCGATCTTATGGCGCGACGATGTCATGAAGTAACCTGACAAACGAAAAGGTGCATGCTAATCCTTGGGGGTTTTGCACAAGGATTTCAATGCACGAGGAGCATGCATTTGTGAGACGTGAGTTTGAGTTGACTGTGTTATTCGCAAATCTGGCCGCAGTAGGATCGATGGAACGGTTGGCGACTGAAAGTTGACATGTGCTCATCACCATCACTGGCAGCCCGGAGGGGAAGGGGAGGGTGGTAGGTAGCTTTCTTTGTCTTCGCGACCGAAATGTACGGTTCTAAGCGGCTGGCGAGGTCGTACCTCTACGGGATGGCTCCCTCGGTACAGCGAGATTTGACGTGGCAAAACTGGAAGCAGTATGACTTCGGCAAAGACGTCGACGGGCGACTGACTTCCGAAAACTGCAGGACATACAGAGCCTCATGGGAGGACTTCTTGTTGGACCACGAGGTATGCCGTTTCTGTTGCGAGACTCGTAGGAGTTGTACCCTGGCTCCTTTGTCGTAGAAGAGAAGAAGCCGTGGAGGGATCCACATCAGGAGACTTTGGACCTTTCACCCAGGACCAGCAAAGCAGCAGAACGTAGGCGAGGCCACTCTTGAAGTTTTCCGTCTTTGTTCCGTCATATAGCTTAAGCATCTGTAGAATAACACGAAAAGCCTCTTGGCAAAACCCCGTTTTCACACTTCTTCGTTCCGTCATGCAGCAATGGCTTGCAACACGAACCGGAGCAGACTGTCCTTCAGGCTTTTTTTTCATGGCAAGTATGCCGGTTGGCCACAATCATCAATACGCCTCACTGAATGACCACCAACAATTACAGGGCGCTGAGGAGTTCCCGGCGATCGTAGAGCGCAGGAAGTACTCCAAATTTGTCAACCACTACTTCCGACTGACGCCCGATGACTACGAATGATTGTCGTGCTAAGACCCGAAGGCGCACGATCCGGGCTGCCTTGTAAGCTTTGCAAAGGACACGAGATCATACCGTCGGTTGGTGTGCTCGAGATGTCATTTTCAGGCCACGACGCCCAAAAAAACCCTGGGGCCACAACAGGGTTTGCTTTCCAGGAAGCGCACGTCGAATCAGCAAGGCGAAAGAAAGGCTTCTGCACACGGCAGGAGTCCAACATGCTGCATTGTCCAGAACGACTATCCGACTGTCAATCGATGGGGTAGCGAGCTCGGACGTTATCAGTGCAAGCTGGTGATTGTTGTTGTTGCAGTTTTAGTCGGAAGTTCAGACGATCAGTTCTCTGCAGAAGCAGACACATGGGTCTTAGACTCGTACTTTCTGCCTACAAGGGTGAATCCGCTCCGTTTTGAAACAGGCAGTTTCATTGGGTCTTGGCTCGCTGCGTGACTCTCTGACAAGCAAGACGGTGCGAATCGTGGAGAACGCAGCACTGCCTGATTTCTCGGAAACCGATGCCAGCAGACGTCTACGGAACCTGGGAAAACCATTCGGTGAATCTTTTGTCGGCGGGTGTTGAAGTGGGAATTGATTCAAAACCGGTGGAGCGTTGGTTTACCTGTTGCTATCAGGTTCCGCATTGCGCGGGTTAAACTGGGAACGGATCCTTCAGGGTAGCTTAACTGTTTTCCATCAAAAATGAAATCGATTCATGCCCTCGAGTGGTTTTCTGTTTGAACGCGTCCGGACAACGGCGACGCCAAAAAACTGTTTGTCGCCGGTGCAAATGGCTGGTGTTGGCGGGATGCAAAGCTGGTCTGGGTGGTGGATGGTTTGCTGTACCGCCGATGTGAAAGTTTCACGATGTGTTTCTTTGCTTCTCCCTTTAGTGGAAACACAGTTGCCGGTCGGCTCTCTCAAGAAATGAACGGTCGAATGATCGCGTAACGGGGTTACCTGTGAGGCTACGTCCAGTCATTACGTTCCGTTTTTTGCAAACAGAAGTTTTGCGATCTATATACACAAGGCGCACGAGCATCACAGGTGTTTGTAACAAGGTAGCGGGAACGGAGACAGCTAACCAGACTTTTTAGCCCTACGACGTAGTTTCCTGGCGCGAATCGAGGGTTTTCCCAACCGCCAAAAGCGGAGGGGCGTGCGGCTGTAAAGACCAGTGCCCCAGACTGTTGTTCCGAGGATTAGCCAAGCGAGAAGTCACCACGAACCGTGGCGTTTTGACTCGTCGACCCAAAACAGCACTCTCTTCCGAGCCCCAACATCAGCATCACTAATTTTGTGTCACAGCTCTTGCGAGAACGGCGTTCATATTTAACGACCATCGCAGTTTGTGTAACAGCCTCGTTGAAGAGGACATGCTGCCAGCATTCATGTCATGCATGAGTTCTGCCTAAAAGCATAAGACGTAAGTTTCCCCCCTTAATAGGAGGAGGAACGGGGAAAGAAACGAGGGGATGGACATCGATTGCTCCAACGAAGGGGGCGAATTGTCGTCTGTGGACAACGGCGATGCCGGCCGAGGCGAGCCCGGTGCCCTCTCCGCGCGCAGCGCCGTAGAGGCGCGGATCTCCGCCGCGAAGGAGGCCTCCCGGCGGGCCGTGGGCCGAGCGCCCGACTTCTACGCGGGCGACGCCTCCGGGCACCGGTCGCGGAGCATCCCCCGCGCCGCGTCCGGCCCCGTCATCCTGTCGCTGAAGAAGCAAAACCCCGCCCCTGCCGCGCACTCCTACCGGCAGCAGCCGCAGCAGCCCACCTCCCCTGACCCGCGCCCGTCTTCGGCGGCGTTCGACAGCCCGGGCTCGGGGCACCTGGCGTACCACGCGCCCGTTGTGCACCCGCCGTCGCT
Organism: Diplonema papillatum; assembly: GCA_030068145.1. Lineage (NCBI taxonomy): Eukaryota > Euglenozoa > Diplonemea > Diplonemida > Diplonemidae > Diplonema > Diplonema papillatum. The sequence goes on along the minus strand of JAPJBO010000029.1, from coordinate 68,857 downwards.
CGACAGCGTCGACCCGGCGGCGCTTCGCGCCGCGAACAGCATGCTGCAAGCCCAGGTCGAGGCGCTCAAAAAAAAGCAGAGCGAAGCGGCGGCCGCGGTGCTCGCCGCCCAGCACCGGCACGAGGCGAACCTCGTCAAGATCCGCGACAAGCAGGCCAAGCAGGGCGCGCAGCTGCAGGAGAAGCAGCGGCAGATCGCCGGGCTCGAGGCCGCGCTCGAAGCCGCGCAAGCCGTCGGCAGGCGGACGGAGGCGGGCGAGGAGCAGCGGCGGGCCCTCGCCGAAAAGCTGCAGAAAAAGGACCAAATGATAGCCGAGCTCCGCCTCTCCCTCGACAAGACGACGGCGGAGAAGAAGAGGGTCGAAGCGAGGAACGACGCACGCGCCAACCACTACGCGGAGCTGCTCGCGAAATTGGACGCGAAAACCCGTCCGAAAGAGCCGGACAGCGAGGTGGAAGCGCTGCTCAACGCGATCGACCTCGAATCGCTGCCGGAAACCGCGAGGCGCGGCGTCGAGAAAGTGTTCCTACTCGCGCTGACGACGAAGGCGGAGATCCGCCGGCTCCGGGTCCATCTCGCTGCCCGGTCCAACTCGCCGTCGGCGAACCCGGCCGCAAGCCCTGCGAGCCTGTCCGCCACTCTTCCCCCGCAGCGCAACCAGTCGCCGTTCTCGCAGTCCCTGCGGGAGTCCCGGCCGCTTTCGCGCGCGATCTCCGCGAACAACACGACCCCCCGCAGCGGGTCACCTGGGGTTTCGCACTCGCTGGCCAGCAGGTTCGTCATCAAAGAGGCGCCGAAGGGCGAGGAGGCGTGGCGGCTGTGGAACGAGAAGAAGCGGATGGAAAAAGCGGAGCAGGCGAAGCTGACCGCGGAGCCGAAGCACCCGGGCCCCTGGCGGGGCGGCGGCATCCCGAAGCGGCCCGTGCGCGCGCCTTCGCCGAGCCAGGGCCCGAACACCCCCAGGAGCGCCGACGGCGCCGCCGTCCACCGCGAGCCATCAGGCACGGCGGCCGGCCCCATGCCGACGGTGACCCACACCGCGAAAGCGAGATCTGGCAGCGAAACCGCCGCGGCGCCAGCCGCGGCGGCGGCGGCGGCTGCCGCCGCGGGCTCGCTGGAGACGGCGTCCAACCACGACTCCCTCCCCTTGCAGCCGCAAACTTCCCAACAAGTCCTCCCCCCGGGTCTCCTCGCCATGGTCGGAACCCAACGCTCTCATAGGTAACACTTAGAACACTAGATACACGTCTGGAAGCAGATGTGCGCAGGGGGATACGAGCCCCGCCAACTGAGAGTAAGGGCGCTGTGTAGATATGCCGGCAGGCTCCCCCCGGCCCGCAGATCGATGATCGACAATGAGAAGGAGAATTTCGAACAGGACAGGCAACCGCAGCTTTCCCTAACCTTGAGTCGGCGTTACAACACGCCCGCAGGCTGTCCGCACTTCGCGGAGCCAGCTGAACAGACGAGCTTTCAGCCCAAGCTCCAAGGGTGCTGCTTTGTAGGTCGCTTACAGCAGCGACTGTGCCAAGACTTCCGCCGTCTTCAGCACTCAAAAGGGAAATCCAGTTTCCACCGCGCCGTCGTCGAATGCTTCTTTGTGTGCTTTGCAACCCTGAAGCTGGCGTAGTGTTATCATGCATTCAGAAATCAGTTCCTGGGAGCCCTTGCGACCGAGACCACGAGCAACGCCCTCCCCCTGTGAGTTGTCGTGCTGCTGACTAGCTTCTTTCTTTTTGTATACTGTGCATCTTTCGGCCTTCGGGTGCCTCCGCGTTTTGTGCTTTTCGCCTCCCCCTTTATTCTTTAGTCTCTTCGGTTCTATACTCTTCATTGTTCCCTTCTCGACCTGGCTGTGTAGTCTTCTCAGTGAACCAGTTTCCCGCTCACTTCGCGTTTGTTTAATGAACGAGCACGTGAACTGACAGTATGCATGGGAAGCCGAGCCGCTGGCCGGGTTCCGAACTGCTGAAAGGGGTTCGTATTGAGTCAGCAAGGAAACTAGTTCAGATTCTTGCACAGAGTCAGCAGCGGGTCTGCAGATGTTCCTGCTCCGAGACTCCAAGCTTCCGGAGTTTCAAGTGAACTTCCACTCGAGAAACCCCCTCAGAAAAACGCCTTCCAACCGGGTACCACATTGGGCAAAAATCCTGATACACCGCGGCCTTTCTTTTTTGTATCAGCACCTGCTTTGCAGGAAATACTTGAGGAGGCTGCCAGTTCCGAAAGATCGAGGTAAATGTGCTGTAGCCACGAAACACGGTGAATCTGGGTTCAATGGTGGGCGTAAGCGTTCAACAAAAGGGACGGCCAGCCAAGCGGTGGCAGAAAAGCGCCCGCGTTGCAATCACTCTTGCAAGCCGTTCCGGCATTTGTCTGGCTTACCGGCGCCTCAGCTCAATAAATGGGATGAAAGTCCGTACACAATGAACCCTCAGGAAAAAACAAAAGAAGAGTAAAAACAAAAGAACCCCCCACCCACCTCACCCCCCAAAGTGCCTACATCGGGCGCTACACATAAAAGGCACGGAATAATGACGGAAGTGGCCCTCGCCCCGAAGACCAGCTTTAAGATGCCCGTGGACACCGACTACGCTCCGTATGGCGGTGACGAATCTCCGCAGCTTCCGACTGACAGCCCCGGATCCGTGGTGTTGAAGAAGCAGGACCTGTCGAAGATCCTGGAGGCCATGGACGAGGCCGCCGAGGTGTTGTCGATCCAAGGCCCGAAGCACGCGGACCTGACCAAGAAGCTCAAGCGCATGATCTTGCAGCACTGCGACGGCGTGCAGTACAGCAAGGCCAGCTTCGGCGGTGGTAAGAAGGCCGTCCACAAGCCGGGATACTCCCTCGGCCAGGCTGTCGAGGTCCGCTACGTCGTCGACGACAACGTCGGCTGGTCGGAGGCAAAGATTGTCCCGGGCAGCGGCGGAGGCCTGTACTCCGTCGAGTTCCCGAACGGCGACATCTGGGACAGAATTCCCGGCGAGGACCTCCGCCCGTGCGAGACGTTCCACGGCAACATGCTCAACATGCCCAAGTCGCTCGGCGGGTCGAAGACGAGGAAGAGCGCTTGGAACTTAGCCACCACCAACGAGCACGTGATGTACAACGGGTGGGCCTGGATGCAAGACTCGTCTGACTGGAACCTGTCGCGCAAGAAGACCAAGACGTGGAACATGATCATCGGAACGAAGTTCTACTTCGGCGACGTGCCTCAAACTGAAGACTGGACCGTCAGAGACCTCCTGTTTGCAAGCATCACAGTATGCAGCACAGATATTTTGTGTGTGTACGAAAGAGAATGAGCCCTCCATACCTCGAGCCCAGGTTAAAGTTGTATTTCAGCGGATGCCGTTTAAATGAGAATTGCAGCGAAGAAAAGGCACGGTTTTCTGTTTCTAAAACCATCACTGAAGGCATGTGAACTTAGCAGCTTTGTTGACAACGAAACGTATAAAGTACGACTACTAGACAACGGATGTCCAGGGAACCCCTGGTTCCTATTCGACACATTTTGAGGCCATCGTCACTGTGGCCAAAGTGCTAAAATAAGCTACCAAGCATTGCACGCACACTTTACTGCAGGTGAGACCGGACTCGAAGGGGATCACCGTCAGCAACGAAGAGTTCAACTACAACTTCACGGTGAGCTTCGAAAACGACTACGAGTTCAAGGTGTGGACGAAGCAGTTCGAAACCGCGGTGCTGCGGGCGGAGAAGAAGCCGGACTACACGTCCATCGTCGCGCTCGAGAACCAGCTGCAGGGCATGCTGAAGCGGCCGGTGCTGCCGATGTTCGACCCGAACGCGCTCTCCGAGAAGACGCAGACGACGATCATGGCGGGCGCCGTCGTGTGTGCGACGGGCACGTCGTGGCTCGGCGGAAAAGACTGGAAGCGTCGCTGGGTCACGCTGCACACCAACTGGATGTGCATCCGCCCCGAGAAAGCATCGCCGGCTGGCCTCGTTGTGATCCCGTTCAGAGAGACCAAGTGCTTCGAGAAGCCCCTCCCAGGCCACCCGATGACCCTCGAAATCTCCGGACCTTTCATCACCCCGCACTACGTCGCATTTGACACGAAGGAAACCTTCGACGAGTGGAGGAAGGCGATCATCTCCGCTGTTTTCGTTTCCAACCCCGAGGACTCCCCGACGGCGAGAGTGACCGAAGAAACCGAAACCGAGCACAGAGGCGTCAGCTGAGCGTAGACCCCCCCCCCGCCCGGCGCTCTTGTTCTCTTTCTTTTCAATGAAACAACTATGGTCCGAGTTCTTTTTTGGATGAGGCCCTGCTTTTCGCTCGAAACTTCCTCCCTGCACTTCTTCTCGGCGACCCCGCAGGAACACTCGCACGCACGGAGCAGTTTTCGGCTTCGTACTGCTGGGCGAATGGTGTTCGCGCCACCGTAGGCGGTGGAGCGAAGACGGGGCTTAACCACAAAGGCGCCACTTACATAAGCAGTCAACGCTTTGCTATTTTCGCCAGGGTGGCAACGCGTGGAGCACACCTTGGAGTGAGCTCACATGCACGCAACCCGCGATAGGAGCTGCACACGTACCAGGCTCCAAGCACACTCACACGCATACACTGAGGACATAAACAACAAGAAACATGATCATCAGCAGGTTTCTTTTTAGTACTAACAATTGCGGGTTGCCCTTCAATGTATTGTGCAAGCTAAAAAGACGTAGGCAGCGTGTTTTGGTGGTTGATCAGAATTCCTCACCTGAATATACACAAGTGGGAAAAACGATCAACCGGCACGCACAAACAAAACGAAGTGCCTGTCTTTTTTTATGTGTGCGTTGTGAGAGCTCCAGACCGGACCAACCTTCGCCACCTTCTTCCTGCCCAACCCCATTCCATCACATCTCGCCCACCCTCCCCGGTTCCTGCGCCAAAGCGGGAATCTGTGCCAAGGACTCACCGCGGATTTCTTCACGAAAACCCCCACCCTTCGGGCGTGGGCAAAGTTGTCCTAAAAAATCAAAGAAAACAACCAAAAAAGAAAAAAAGCAGGGAACACAGGTTACCCGCACCCTTTGTTCGGGCTTGGAGCGTGTACATGCCCTCGCTTGTCATCAAGAAGACGGGGTACTGACAAGCTGATGATCAACACTCTCACCAAGACCCAAGCCCCTGCGTGCGACGGTGAAAGGGCTAGTCTTGCCTCACTCCATTCCTTCTGAAAGTGGCACCCGCGGCTAAATATGTAGAAAATACAGCAACAGAGAACTCTGGACAGTTACAGGCGCGAGTTTCTGCGACTTTGCTGAGTTCGAAAAAGACACAGGCAGATTGGTGCCGAATAAGCTATTATTAAGTCTTACAGAAGTGCCACAGATACTATATTGCTCGTACGTCGTAATGCAAGCGCAGCAGAAGCCACCCGCAGACAGAACCACGGGGCCCACGTTCACTCTGGAAAAAGAAACCCAGGCCACCAACGATAAAAGCGGGAGAAGATCTCTACGTTACGATTTCTTCTCTCTCGGTTGCATTTTTTGCTTCCTTACTCACACAGGCCGGTCACGCAACGCCTGCCTTTTGCGACTTCCCCTCAACTCCTTTACTTTGTTGCCGGCTCTTTGGACTGTTCATACCGGGGAGGTCCACTGTCCCACTGTCTCCCTTGCTATATTTTCTCTATTCGTTTCTCCTTTTATTTTGCTTTTACTCGTACAAGATGTTAGCCTCTCCGAAGGTTGACATTAACCGATTATTCACATGCTGCAGTACAGAGCTCTCTCCCTCAAAAACATTGCTCACGCGCTTCTGTGTCGCTGCAGAGCCCATGGCAGCGTCTAGCTCACATCAAAGAGGAGATTAGTATTCATTGCACTGCAGCACGAACAAAGAAGAAAAAGTTAAAGAACTGGAACGCGCGAGAGAGAAATACCGAAATACCCGTCGAAGGGCGACAATCGGTTGGCCTGCAAAGCTAGGGGCAGCTCTACACTCGAGCCAGGCACAGAACTGGAACCCGGTGACAACTTGTTTGAGGTTTCTGAAAGAGATTCGGCCCAAGACTTGGGAGGGGTACTAGGTGGACCTTGAGCAGCCCTGTGATAAGGTAGCGTGCACACGAGCACAAATGCCGCAGTGAGACTGAGTACATGTTTGCCTTGCAACCTTCTTGTGCCGTGTAAGGGCCAAATACGCTGTCCGAGTCACAGCACGTGCCATGGGCGTTCCCCAAAATTCTTGACACCGCGGGTTTCATCACTTGTTGGGAATCGACCCAGGTTTCCCTGAAATAGCACAAGATCCTGTACATCGAATACGAAACGGAAAGAAGAACCCCACCCCCCGCTCCCCGCGAATTTAACAAGCAACCCCACGCCTATTTCTCTTTTACGATTCACTCTCAGTGTTTTTCTAATGCACCAACCAAACGCGTCTCTCGAGACTTGGGTGGCATGTGTGGCCTGCGCAGGAATACACACAACCTAGACACGAAGGCATTTCGACTTCCTTACGTCCCTGCTCCGTTCTCGGTGGTCTTTTCTTCACGGAAAAACACTGAATCCTTATATTCACACCTCCCCCCCCACCCCCACAGCTTTCCCTCTAACCCCGACGCTTTTCTTCGGGTTCCACTGACACGGACGCTCTCGTTTACCCCGCGTGGGGCTCTCACGAGCGCAGGGGGGACGGCTCGTATAAGAAATAAGGCCGATTTCGATCGTGGTACGGTATCGTCGCCACGGGAAAAGTTTGATTTCAAGAAACCGGCCGCGGTCGCGAGAAGTCCGAACGCGTGAAACCCGGAAGAGAGGACGGTTCTGCAGAAGCCCGTTAAAGAGAGCCATCACGGTCTCCAACAGGGTCGGCGCAGAAAACCAGTCTACAACGAAAGCCCGCCCCCCTCGCATTCTTCTTATCCGACTTGCCCAACCCCTCCCTTCTTTTCGAGTTTTTTTCACCCCATTCCTTTTCTTTTTCTCTTAGCGTTTTCCTGCTGTTCCCCACTGCCTCTCAGTCTTCTTTTTTTTTTTTTTTGTGATTAAACAAGGTGGAATCGCATACGGGAATCTGGGTTTTTTCTGCTCGCACAGAGCTTCTCAGGTCGGAACAGAGATTGCAGGCTTGCGCGTTTCCGCACGCTTCAACGGAGTCACCAGCATTGCCCACGACGCTGCGTGAGCCGCCGACAGCGACCGAGGGCGAACCCCGATACCCAACGATGACCAAAAGTACAAAAAAAAAAAAAAAAAACAGAACAAAAATCTTTGCAAGAAAATTGTTCGCCACGCCTCCCCCCGCTCCTCCCAGTTTTTGTTTTTTTTATAGTTTCTTCTTCAGCCTTGCTTTTTTTTTTTTTTTTCCTTTTCCTTCCTTACGGAGGTTCTGTTCCCCCCGCCCTCCCACCCCCGTGTTTTCACCGGGCGTCCCCCCCAGTATAACCCCTTTCTGGCAGACCCGGTTATTCTGCCGCGGCTTTCTTTCTTTTCGCGTACAGGCCGCTGGCTCGGTGAACGGAGACCTACCAAAAAGGAGTTTGCATTGGTAACGGGGAAGCCCGGATTACTAGTGCCAAGACAACAAGAGCACGGAGACTTGAAGAGTGGAGCTGAGGTTTGTTAAGGCGGCGACTGTGATTAAGCCGTTTGAAACACGGTCGAGTGTCAACAGGATGATGAAAGGGTGGTCAAAAAGTTGCCGCACCCTGCGAGTCGCAGAGACTGTTCTCATGGGGGTTTCGGAGGCAGAAACGGCAACACTCAAAGCTGTGCCAGCGAAGAATGGAAACCCTGTTCATTACTTGCTACTCGTCACCCCGGACTCTGTAATTGCTCGTGAGATTAACTTCTGCGAGATCATCCGACCCGACATGTCTTTATGAAGCGCTAACGAGAGCATGGAAGATGATCGGGTACCACCGTGCGTAAACGATCAACTTCGTACACTACATTGCACATTGACGACAAACATTTGTCTTGGCAGTCCGAGACAGACCGAATCCCTGTATTCCGGTATGTCCAACTGCGTTCTTTCTCCTTCTTTTCGGGGGGGAAAATGAACCCTGTTTGAAGCTCCGCTTCCAGTCTGGAAGAAAGGAAGGCGACCAGATACGAATCAAAATGGCGACGCGCCCCCCAGCGGTGCAGCAGCTGCACGACTACTTGGTCGAGACCGGGCTCACCCTCGACGACGTGCTCGGCTTCACGACGGCGGAGGTCGAGGAGCTGCTGCGGGACGAGATGGGGCTGAAGGTCAGCGCCCGCACGGTCATCAAAAAATACCTCGCGGCCCAGCCGCCCGGAGGGCCCGCGCAGCATGCGCCGCTGAAGGCTCCGGAGCCGGCAGCCGGCGAAGCGGCCGCCGGCAGCGTCCCCTGCAGCAGCGCCGGCAGCACGGTGTCCGCGGTCAACGCCAGCAGCAAGGCGGTGCTCGACCTCATGGCCACGTACCTGGCCTCGCTGTCCGAAGGCACGCCGGCGGACCAGGCGCAGAACCTGCAAGCGATGCAGACCGCGCTGGTAGCCCCCGAAGCCCGGCACTCGGGACCCACCCTGCCCCTGGTCGACACGCCGCGGTCGCCCTTGGACACCCCCAGGGTCAAGCTTTTTGGCACGCCGGAGCACGACGGGAGCAGCGGAAGCGCCTCCGACAAGGCCGCCTCGTTCACGGCGGGCCGCCTGGCAGACGGGCTCGCAAGGCGCAAGGCGTCGAGGAGAGCGTCCGCGACCGACGAAGAAGCTGAGGCGGAGCAGCCGGGGCTCTCGGGCGAAGCCGCCGCCGGCATCGCGCTGGAAGAAGACAAGGCCCGCGTCTGGCTGAGCAAGCAGTCCGAAATCGCCGGCCGGGCCTTGCGCCGGAGGGAGGCGAAGCTGCGGGGCGACCTGCAAGCCGGCGAGGCTCCGCCAGAGGCGCCCGCCACCCCGGCTGCCTTCGTCAGCTCGTTTGCTTGCCCGCGAAGGGAACCCGACGGGGACAGCAGGACCGACGTCGACGACGCCCCGGGGCTGGCAGCAGACGGCGGCGGGGGGTTCGGTTCCGAGCACTCGCAGGAGATCTTCCACCGCTCTGTGACCGACGCGACCCAGCAACCGCATCCGCATGAGCCCCAGGGGCACGGCACGGATGCCTTGCCGTGCTTCGAGAGTCCGGTTGCCTGGAACGACGACTCGATGCTGCCCCCACTTTCGGGCAGGCGGAAGCAAGCGACCCCGGACTACGCGGCCCCGACGAAGTCGTCTTGCAGCAAGACCGCCAGACGGCCGCGGGCGCCGCTGGCGGGGGAGCCCGTGCAGTTGAACTTCGACGAGTTGGCGTCGAAGTCTGGGTCGCGCACGCACCGCCCGCCGTCGGCGCGGACCCACAGCAGCCACCACCCCCACCACGACTTCGCGGCGCCGACCGCGTCGTACCTGCAGCGCACGGCGCCCGCCGTGACGCCGACGAACCCTTCGTCGAAAAAGCGGTCGACCAGCGTCACGAGGCCGCACTTCTCCGTGCCGCCTCCGGCGGCGTCCACGCCGACCTCGGGCGCCAGGGGGCGCAGCCGAGGCCGCGCCGCCCACCACCAGCACGCGACGCCTTGCTCCGGGAGAATGCCGTCGGCGGGGGGGCGGTCGGGCAGCTTGGCGAGGCGCGGGAAAAAGAGGGCGCGGACGCCGTGTGGCACGTCGTCGATGGCGGCGATGCAGAGGGTCTTCGACCGCAACGCGGCCAACGACCGGGCCGACGAGCTGGAGCGCGAGCCGAAGCCGGACATGACGGTGGCCAACTCGATGGCGGTGCCGCCGCCGGCCCTGAACGAGATCTCGGGGCAGGCAGCGGACCAGTGGCGGGGCGGCGGCTTCGCGTCGCGGAGGGACGCGCGGAAGGCGACGGCGCTCGCGTCGTCCGCCCAGCGGTGCCGGAGCCTCCCCGCGCAGCCGAGGGGACCCGGGGCCGACCAGTCACTTCCGTCCGAACCCTGGGTCGTCTCCTGCGGCTTCGCCTTCAAGCGCACGCGCGTCGTGACGCACACGCAGACCATCACCCAGCGTGTGACCGGCACCCGCGCCGCCTTCGAACAAGCCGGATACGCAACGGGCGACTTCGACCCCCCTCCGTTCCCCCAGCGCGAATGCCCGCGGCCGCCGCCGACCCCGAAGAAGGTCAAGCTGCCGTTGTGCATCGAAAACGCGCCGAACCGCGACGCTGGCGGCGCGAAGTCCGTGTTCGACACTGTCACCGGCATCCAGCACCTGACCGATGGCAACTGCGCCGAGTACGGCGAAGCTCTGCTGGCGAGAGGTTTGGTCAGCGACACAGAGGGAACCGACGACGAAGCGGTCGCCGAACTCGAAAAGGCCGGAGAAAACGACACCGACGCTCGGACGTTGGAGGAGAGCGAGGACGCCAGCGTGCCTGAACCGCGCGACGCGGCGCCGGAGGCAGCGAAGCCGACCCCGTGGCAACAGCGCCGAGAGACAGCGGGAGTCTACGAGCAAGTCGGCCTCGCCGTCGTCGCGGAAGACAGCGAGGCGGACGTCCCCGACTGCAAGCGGCCGCGCTGCGACGAAGGCTCGCCCCCTTGCTCTGGGCACAGCGTGTCGAACAGCCCCCGGACGACGTCTCCCGTCACGCTGCCGAACGCCGCGTTCCCGGCGAACGACGCGCCCGGCGGCAGCCCGCGGGGCTCCGCGCACTCGTCGCCCCGGCCGTCGCTGCTGCAGACCATCAAAAGCTGCTCGAGCGCTGCTTCTGCCCCCGCGTCGGGGCTCGACATGGCGATTCTGTCGGGCGACGTCGCGAACGTTCTCCAGTTCCTCGCGGGTGATCGCGGCTTCTCCGGCGATGTCGAGGAGGGCCTCTACTCAGGGCTGTCTCCGAGAAGAATTTGAGATTCATGCATAGCTGCTCGGTCGTCGAGCTGGTCTCATGAGCAACCAGCAGCTGTCGGTTCTTTTCAGCTTGATTTGGCACTTTGCAATTCATTCCGTTCACCTTGAAAACTGCATAGTTCATTGTTTTTACGCAGCCAGACGATGCGACAAAGTTGGCCCAATATCATCTGCCTGACCCCGGCCATGATGAAGCTTTGCCCTTTTTTTTCGCAACGTTTCGAATCCGTAAGCGGGGCTTGACCACCCAACGGTTCTCTGACTCCACGCATTCTCCTCTTACGCGAATTCACGTGTGGATCCCTCCGAAACCAAGGAAAAGGCAACATCACCAACCCGTCCGTCGGCACAACAGACTTGCGACGCAAGTCGCAAACAGGTCGAAAGCAGTCGATCTCCACCAAAACTACCGCTCCTCCCTTGTATCCTTGTACAGAAACCCTTCTCCTCCACTTCCCTGCAGCCATGTGCGTGTGGTCGGATTCTACCAGCTTTGATGTGAAACTTTCAACAAAACTACGCAGTTCTTTTTGAATTAGTACTCGAGGCAGCCAATTGGCGCAGTACGAAGAGAGAAGGAAATGTGCCGCAACCCCGCCCATAGCACAAGTAAACTCTGGGTTTTAGTGCGGGGGCGCAAGCATTCCTTAGTACTCTAGGAAAACGAAGCGACCCATTTTGTACACGCATGATTCTTCCCCTTCTAGCCCTCTTCGAAATGAGTATACAGGTGGCACTTCCGAGTATAGTTTCTGAAAGTGTGAAAAATATAGCAAGGAATAGTTGACGAGGCCCTTCAAGTTTCGGATCCGTTCAGAAACAGAAAGGAAAGGAAACGTCCACCCGAGCATACCGCGCTGAGGGAAGTAAGAACTTTGCAGCCGCTCCTCCAGGCCCGCGTGCTTATGCGTTGCTACCAACTTCTTTTGTAATTCCTCCCCCTTGCCCACCCACTCTCCTAACCTGCTGCACCCAGCCTACCAAACAACAGCGAAGGGGCGAGCCCTGCCATCTCCCTCGAAGCCATGCACTTGCGAAATCACGTACACCAGCCACAGAAGACGTTTTCTTGATAGCCATAACACATCTACAGTTGGCGACGGGAAGACTCCTGCATGTTCCGTGTACTGTCATGTGCACACAGGGAAAGGCTCCACTGTACGCACCAAAGAAGTGCTCTTCCTATCCCCGTTTTTGCCACCTTGCGTCAGGTGCTACACCGATGCAAGGTGCCCAGACTGAGCCATACACAGCAGTCCCCACTTCGCGAACACGTTGGTTGTCAATTTCTTGTAAGATTCGGCCTTCGGCGGCCGAATGCTGATTCCGCGGCAAATTCCCATGTTCAGGAGTCCTGTTCATTCATGCCCATGAACGGCAGACCAGAACCCTCAATACCGTCACTCGTTTGCCTTCTCAAGCGCGTCGTTGATTACTGCGCGACAGTTTCGGCAGAAGGAGGCCTCGATCTCGTCATTCCATTGCAAACAGCCATGCACTCTTGAACCATTGTACTCCCTGCCCTTGTGCACAGCAAACCGACACCGCCCCGCTTATCAACAATCGATGCACACATGGTTTAAACCGCCATCCCTAACACAGAGAGGAGGCCCCAGGGCGCTTTGTACGCGTCCTTCGTCCCGTCGCCAGCAATGGATGTCGCCAGACACGTCCGGTACCAGGACGTCCCAACAGCAGCCGCGATCTCTCTATTTCTTTTTTCGTTTTTTTGAATAAGGCACCTGCTTTGCAGCAAATATTCGAGGAGGCAGCCGGATGCAGAATTACGAAGGCGGAAATGGTTCGTAGTCCACACAAAACACAGATACATCTGGGTGTTGAGTGCCGGCGTAACTGTTTTAACAAAAAAGACCGGTGTTGCTACTAGTTGCATTGCTTTCCCCCCTCTGGCCTCAGTCGCAATAAGCATCAGGCGGCGCCTCCGAGTGTTTGTGCCCGTTTTCCTTCATTTCAATGCGATTCTAAGTCGGCTGGTCTTTCCGGCGGCAACGACCGAAAGAGAAGAAAAAGGATCACTGCTGATGCCACCAGTGCGGAATTCTTCTTGCGGCTTTGCTGCCAGGAACCCTCTGAACCTCGTGTAAAACCTTTCTCCCTCTCTTCCCCTCTATAGAAATACCACAACCTCCGTTTAAATACCTCGACGGATTTTGTAACCCCTTCATCGAACCATCTCCCTGTGTACTTCTTCTCCATTTTCTATTTCTCCCTTTCCCCCTGTCGAGGAACTAGTATATCTCCGTGCATCTTTTCCTGCGTTTTGTGGTTATCTATCCGGTGGAAGGAAGATGTAAACCTACGTGCTGTGCACTAAGATTGTCCTAGCATCTTCACAAGTCAGCGAGGTGTGATGGTAAATCTAGCTTGATGACGGGGATACCCTGCCGGCGGGCATAATCATGCGTCGAACGTAGAACGGGGTGATTTAAGGGTGAACATCTGCGAGTTTTGAAGTACGGCATGGAAGCGCGACAAGGGCTTCTTGCGTCACTCAAAAGTTGCTGCAATCGGACACCTGTAATACATCATGTAGTATTCCGTATTCCAACACCATGGCATGCAAGGTTGCGGGTATCCGTACACGGAACATTCGCCCGTAATATAGACGATGCCAAAAAAAGAGTTCTCGCGTTATTTGTGGCTTCTGATACCGGACGATGCTGTGCATGCGCCCGGTGCAGCCAACAGGGACTTGTACACCCAGAGAAACGGTGTTCTGTGCTCAGAAGAAAGTTTCCCCGCTTGATTTCGGCTCCAATTCGGCCTCAGAATGCGGGTGCTGGCCTCCTCCCTTCTGGCATCCTTTTGAAGTACGCGTAGTACCCCCCCTGCATACCGTGGTGCCGCCATGAAACCAGTTCTTGAAACCCAGGAGCGGGAGAACAGAAAACCGGATACGAATCGGAGCCATGGCTCAGCAGCAGGCTGTGAACCCGCTGTCGCTGGCGCGGCAGGAATACTACCAGCATAGGATGAACGTGGAGACGCAGGCCCTGAAGAAGCTCCAGGCGGAGATGGCTGCCCTGCAAGGCAAGTCGCAGCAGCTGCGGCTCCAGCTGCAGGAGAACTCGATGGTCGACGAGGAGCTGAACATCATGGAGGACACTGCGGTGGTTTACAAGCTCATCGGACCCGCTCTCGTGTCGCAGGCGCCGGACGATGCGAAGGCGGTGGTCAGTAAACGACTCGAGTACATCAACTCCTCGCTGAAGGACGTCGACAAGAACATCGCCACCTGCAACACCGCTTACGAGAAGGCGAAGATCGGCCGCAACAAGGTGCAGGAAGACTTCAAAGCAGAGGTCGAACAGCTCCTCAAGCAGTCACAGCAGCAAAGCCAGTGAGCAGCGCGGGCCCACGGCCTAGAGAAGCAGCATCATACCCGCGTGCGCACGCCAGGTCAAGGCTTCTGAGCCTCTGCCAGCACAACCATAAGCCACTGGCCTGGTTTGTAGCATTTCTGCTGTCGGCAGGCATCACGAGAGGCAAGAACAGGAGGAGCTGCGCTGTTTAGTTAGTTTAGGCGCTTTAAGAAATGCGCCTCTTTTCGGTCTCTCTCTTTTCTCCGTTCGGAAAAGCCTGGCAGCAGCAGCCAGCGAAGACTTCGGCCATGATGCGTGAACCGCGAGCATTAGCGTCATCATCTGTCAAGTCGACGGGGCTGATTAGCAGTGCGACTGGGTCATCGATTACTCGTTTGGCTTGATGCCTTTGCCCCCTCTCCCGGTGGTAAGCAGCGCACTGCTGAAATGAGGCATCTTGGGCACCCTGCTGCAAGCCTTATATGTTGCAAGCGGCGTCTTCAATCTATTAGTAGGCACTCTTTTACCCGTGCGAGAGTTCCGCCGGCAGCACGACCAAGCTGACAGATCAGGTGACCGACCAGATTCGGAAGAAAGGCTCCAAAACCTTCATCACGTCAACTTGGCTCTCCCCCCAAGGTGGCCAATCTTCATCTAACTTGCGAACTCGCAACGTGTTCACACTTCGGCGGCACATCTCTCAGCAATTCAAGTAGTTGATTCGGGTCGAACGTACTCAAGAAGCCAACGCTCGTAAAGAAGAAACGTGTGTCATGACATGGCAAGCTCTCAGCTCGCACTCACGGCACATAGATGGCAATGCGGGCCACTATCCTGGTCTGAGCTGCCTTGGCAGTTGCACAATCCAGAAACATCCCGCGAGATTGCTCTCTCCGGCATGGCTGTTCCGAATCATAGAACGTGAAGGCGAGTATCACCTGTCTTTTTTGCAGCGTGCCTTTCTTTTCTTTTTTGCCGTCGCCAAAAGAACGTCATTCGAGCGGGGCTGAAGTCTCAAGCAGACGACGACCTTCAGTGTACAGATGGCAGCTTATGACAAACGAAGACGATCGATGACTGCAGGCGTTACCCTTCCTTGCCGTTGCCCATGCACTGCAGTGGAAGTCTTACGAATCCGTTGGTGTTTTGGCGGCTGTTTGGCTCACCCGCAGAAGAAACGGGGACGTTGGAAGTCGAGCAACCGGCACGCACAAACCGAATGTAGGGCCTGTCCTCCTTTTTTTTTTATGCGTCCGTAGAGAGAGGTACATGTGCGCCTGTGCAGAACGCATCGTGAAAACCATTTCTATTTTGTCACCCTGTCTTTTGGTTTCTTCTTCCTTCGTCCCCCGCGGGTTACTTTTTCTCCTCAGGTTCTGCTACCCGTTTCCGTTTTTAACGCTGGTTGGATGAACCCGAGCAGGCATCTTAGCCTTTGCTTCGATCTCGACAGCGTGAGCGACGACCGCACGCGCAAGGCACACACGAGTTACCAGAACCAGCCGACCAAGAGACGGAAACGCAGCGACCCAAAGAACTGGGCGAAAATAATGTCGAACAGTGCGATATGCTTTTTTCCCCAAGGGGCGCGCACTTAGAACTCGACTTCCACGCACTTCGGTACCTCGTAAAACTGCGTTTATACTTCGCTGGCTCCATTCGGCGCTGCCTAGAGGGGAGAAAACAATACACTACAATTAGGTCTTTTTGTTTGAACGCTTACCACTCGAATTAGATTAGAAAATCGAAGTTTGCTGGCGCGCTTGCGCCCGCCACTGAACTCAGATCCACCTGTGCGTTTCGTGTGCTAGCAGCACGTTTTCCTCCTGCAGCCTCAAGCGTTTCATACAAAGCAGGTGCTTGTACAAACAGAAGAATTAAATGGAAGCACGCGCATGCCGCGCACCGAAGACTTCGACCGCCTGCACGCGAACGACACGGCCGCCAGCAGGGGCTGGCGGGGCGTGCAGGACGGCGGCAGGGGCGGCAGGAGCGAGGGCCCGACTGGGTGGTCTCCGGGAGCGGACGCGTTGTTCCGGCAGGTGCTGGACGGGATAGTCGACACCGGGCTCGTCGAGTACGCGGCCTCGACCGGCCCGCAGCGGGACGCGGGGCGGCGGATCCGGGGCTGCGAGGATGCGTCGGGAAAGTGGTCCTTCAGCAAGTTCGCGGCGAAGGTCACCGCCGACATGCGCAAAGAAGCCGAGGCCACGCCGGGCGTGGGGCAGTACACGGTGGAAGACGGCATCGGCAGGCGGAGGGCCGGGGGCGTCCTGGCCTGGAAGCCGCCGAAGGACGCGAAGAAAACCGGCAAACCGGTCGCTTCCGGCGAGCCGGCCAAGGCGCGCAACCCGGCAGACCCGCCGGCACCCGCCGCGGACCGAGCCATCACCAAGCGCAGCCCGTCGCCGGTGACCATGCGGCCGCCGACGGCGGCGAGCAAAAAAACGCCGGAGCCGCCGACTCCGGGCCCGGGGGCGTATGACGAGACGGCAACGCCGTTCCAACCGAGCGCCGTCGGCCCGGCCACGATCGGGAAGGCGCGGCGCGCGCTGAAGGAGACTACCAACACGCCGGGGCCGGCGGCCTACCAGCTGCCGAAGCCGGTCCTCGCGGGCGGGAAGTGGAGGAAGCCGCCGGGGAGCGCTGCGTCCGCGAAGAACCTCCCCGCGAAGCCGCAGGTCCCGGGGCCCGGCGCGTACGACGTCGCCCCGCCGCCGGCCGACAAGGACAAGAAAACGGCCCCCGGCAACGAGCGCGCGCTCATGGGCACCGCGGCCACTGGGCGGCTCCCGTCGCCGGCGCCGACCGAGGCGGTTCCGGGGCCCGGTGCGTATGCGGTGAGCGGGAGCGACTTGGGCGCGGCGGCGCGGGCCGTGTTCGGGAAGGCGAAGCGACCCGTCGCTCTCAAAGCGAAGCTCGATGACCAACCCGGCCCCGGCTCGTACGCAGCGGAGCGCGCCAACGCGATGGGCGACGCGTACCACCGGGTGAAGGGCGTCCTCGCGTTCCGCGTGCCGGCCGACGCCTCGAAGGCGAAGGGAGCCCTGGCGCCGGCGGCGGCCCGGAGTAGCAGCTTGCCGGGCCCCGGGACGTACGCGACGCCGCCCGTCAACAGCTGGGGCGACCGCGGCGTCGCCTTCAGCGCGGAGCCGCGGAAGAGCACCGAGAAGGCGCCGGCGAGCGCGACGCCCGGCCCCGGCGCCTACGCCACGGCGCGCCTCGACGTGTCGGCCGCCCACCGGAGCTCGTCGGCGCCCGTCTTCGGCAGCGCGCCGAAGGACGACGGCGCCGGACGGCGCGCAAAGGCGGCGGCCGCTCTGCCTGGCCCCGGTGCCTACGGCGCCGACCGCGACGCGGTGCTGCCGGCGGCGCAGGCCGTCGGCATCGGAACGCAGCCACGTGACACCAACTTCGGCTCCCGTGCCGAGGCGAAGTGGGCGCGCACCGTCCCGGGACCCGGGGCGTACGAGGCGGCCGGCGGCGCTGCCGCCCGCAGCTACTCGATCGGCACCGCCCCGACGGGGAGGGGCGAGCAAGGCGCGAAGCCAGCGGCCGGGAACACGCCGGGGCCGGGCGCGTACGACGTCGCCGACTTCAGCTTCGCGTGCGACGCCGCCGCCGACGGGAGGAGGAGCGCCGGCGGCGTCATCGGGACCGCCGAGCGGGGCGTCGCCATGGAAGAGTGGCTCCACGCGCATGCCGGCGCATCGTACGTGCCGGGGCCCGGTGCGTACGATGCGTGTACACTAACAGACGAACGGCCCAGGGGTGTCGTGATGGGCACGGAGCTGCGCTCCTTCCACGACGGCGGCGCGCACCGATCGTCGACGCCGGGGCCTGGCGCATATCTCGCGGTCGACGATGCGGACGCGTCGGCGGCGGGCCGCGGCGCGTTCATGCCGACGGAGGAGCGGCGGCTTTTCGTGAAGCCGTCCTCCGACCACCCCGGGCCCGGCGCGTACGACGTCGGCCGCTGCGCCTGCTCCGGCTGCGTACACACCTGCGGTGGGATCTACGGGCCGAGCTTCCCGCAGGACGCGCGGTTCCGCGTGGAAGGCGGGGCGGACGCCGCCCCCGGGCCTGGGCAGTACGACGTCAAGCGGCTGCACGACGGGTATGCGGAAGGGCACTCGGTCGTGTTCGCGACCGCCGAGCGGGGCAGCGGGCGGAGCCCGGAGGAAGACGTGCCGGGACCGGGCGCCTACTTTGACAGCACCCTCGACGTCTCGGCGATCGCGGGGTTCACATTCCCGAAGGCGCGGCCGTCGGACCGGTCCGCGATCGACAACGCCCCCGGTCCCGGCGCCTACGACAGCTCGCTGCTGCCGCTGACCAAAATCCAGTCCGCCGTCGTCGGCACCGAGCGCCGCGGGCTCTCCTTCACGAACGACGGCGCCGCCGACAACCCCGGCCCCGGCGCCTACGACAGCGCGGTCGACCACAACGCCGCGAGCTTCACGATCGGCGCCCGCTACCCGACGCCGGTCCCGGATGCGGTGCGAAACCCGGGCCCCGGCGCGTACGCCAGCGAGGCGGCTTCGCGGCACCGCAGCCCGCCCAACGCCGTGTTCGGCACCGCGGCGCGGGCCGCCTCCCCCCGCGAGATTCCGGCGGGGCCGGGCCCCGGAGCGTACGAGGCGGAGATCGAGCGGAGCATCGTCGGCGGCGTCATCGGCGAGCGGCCGCCGCCCGGCGGGAGCGCCGCGCCCGGGCCGGGCCCCGGCGCCTACGACGTCGCCCACGGCGGGCACTCTGCGGGCACCGTCTTCGGGACCGCGGCGCGCGGGCCCGCAGCGGGCGAACGCAGCGAAAAGAACGACGTCCCCGGCCCCGGCGCTTACGGGAGCGAGCCGGAGCGGTGGTGGGGCGGCGGCGAGGGCAGGGGCGGCGTGATCGCAGCCACGGGGCGCGACGGCCGCGGCGGCGACGACACGCCCGGCCCGGGGGCGTACGCGGACGGAGGGTGCGCTCTGGGGACCAGGGGCGCGGTGCTCGACGCGCGTGAGGCGCGGTTTTTCGACGCCGGCGGCGGCTGCGCCACGCCGGGGCCCGGCGCCTACGCCGCGGCGGAGCACACCTCCCTGCAGGAGCGGCCGGCAGCCATCATCTTCGCGCGCCACGAAACGCCCTCCGCCGCCCACTCGCAGCCCGGTCCCGGCGCGTACGACGTGCCTTCTGCCCTGGACACAGCCCACGGCGCCGTCCTCGGCACGTCACTCCGCACCGCGCCCAGCGGTCCCCCCCGGGAGACCCCTGGCCCCGGCCACTACGAGCCACCCGCGGCACGGGGGGGGCCGGCGGTGTCGATTTCGAACAAAATCGACGTCGTCGTGCGGAGGGACGCGGGCCCGGGCCCCGGCGCGTACGACGTGTCGGAGGTGGACCCCCTGCGGAAGGGAGGCGTCATCGGCACGTCGCCGAGGAGGTCGGGCGTGTTCACGGGAGACGACGAGCAGACGCCCGGCCCAGGCCACTACGAAATACCGGGGTGCGGGTCGAAAGTGTCGGCCGTCATCTTGGGGAGGCCAGTCGACAGCAAGCTCGCGGCCCAGTCCCCCGGTCCCGGCGCATACGACGTTGCCGTTGCACAACCCGCGGAAACGTCAGCGCAGGCTGGTGTGACGATACCGAGAAGTGGGCGGATGCCGCCCGAAGGGGACCACGGCGCTTCTCCCACCCCCGGCCCGGGGGCGTACGACACGTTGCAGGCGCACGTCGACGAAGTGTGCATGGTGACGATCGGGACCCGCCACGCGGCGCCACGCTTCGAAGACACCCCGGGGCCTGGCCATTACGCAGAAACACTCCCCGGGGAACGAGTGAAGGGCGGTGTCATCGGCTCTCAGCAGCGGCAGCAGGAATCCGCAGCCGACGACACCCCCGGACCTGGGCAGTACGACGTCAGCGGTCAGGCAAAGGACGGGGATACGTCGTTGGGTGCCTACATCGGGAGTGATGGCACCCGGTTCGCGATGTCCTTCCGCGACGACGTGCCGGGCCCCGGCGCGTACAACGTGGTGCCGGCCTCGATGGAGGGGCGGGCTTTTTCGATGGGCGGCTTGCTGCCCGCGAAGGAGGCCGCCAGCGACGTCCCCGGCCCCGGCAGCTACGAGGTCCTTCCGAGGATGGCTGGCCCCGACGGCGCCGCTTTTCCGAGGGCCGGCCGCCTGGTCAACGTCGCCTTCGACGACATGACGCAGCCCGGCCCCGGGTACTACGAGACACGGCCCCCTGAAGGCGGTCCCAAGTTCACCATCGGTACCCGGCACATCGACAACAGCTCGTCGCTTCTCCAAGCGGATGCCCTTCCTGGACCTGGAAGCTACAACGTCCCCCCCTCTCGTTCTGCGCCGTCCGTCACCATCGGGCACGCGCTGAATCCGACGGGCGGCTTCGGGCTCGTCGACGACACCCCGGGGCCCGGCCAGTACGAGGTCGCGGTGCGATTGGAAAGCGACAAAAACAGGGGCGTCACCATCGGCCGCCGGCACGATTCCCTCGCCGAAGGGCAGGCGGCGACGGGTCCAGACGTCGGACCGGGGTCTTACCAGGCGAAGAGCTTGCACACAGGCCCGGTCGTCACGATGGGGCAGAAGACAGATGGGCAGTTTGCGTTGGACGCGAGCAACGCGAATCTCGTCGGTCCCGGTGCGTACTACAGACCCGAGCAGCCGGGGTCCCATGCTCCTGCGTATTCGTTCGGGTCGCAGAGTGAACGACTGGATCTGGTGGCAAGCCGAGGGTTGCCGGGGCCAGGCCAGTACCACCAGAGCATTCCATTTGGAGCCGGGGCCCCGTCATGCTCGATCCAGTCCGCGAAGCCTGCGGCCATGGCTTCTGATGACCCGGGACCCGGTCAGTACCACTCAGATCGCGGGATGTTGGGCACTGACAGCGCTGCACCCGCTGTTGTTATTAGCAAGCCTCGGAGGTGTCCGGCACCCCGCCCGCCTAGCCCTGGTCCTGGACAGTACCACAAGCCGGCGGCCTTCGGCGCAGAAGCACCCAAAGCGTCCCTGTCGCATCCAGCGCCCAGCAGGCAGCCGGACGTCGTCCCGGGCCCTGGGGCGTACCACAGCGCGGCGCACCCGGGGGCGAACGCGCCGAAGCCGGTCATCAGCAAGCCGTCGAAGGGCCCGCGGGCGGTGCGAGCAACCCCGGGCCCCGGCGAGTACGACGCTGACTCGAAGCAGCCGCTGACGGGCCGCTTCACGCGCGCCCCGACAATCGGCCGCAAACGACACGACCGCCCCGCGGACCCGACGCCCGCTCCGGGTGACTATGGCTACTCGTCCGTCCCGCTCGGTGCCGGCGCCCCCGCAGTGCACATTGCACCGCCCCGTGCCGCACCATCAGCACAGTCGCACCAAACCAGCACGGTGGGCCCCGGACAATACAACCCGAAGATGCCGGGGGGCCCCGCCGTATCCATAGGCGAACGGCGACGCGACCGACCGCGCGACCCCACTCCCGGTCCTGGCCAGTACGAGGCCCCTAGTACACAGTCAGCAGCTCCTGCGGTTCACATATCACCACCCCGAGCTGTGTCGTCGGCTGACCCGCGTCCGACGGTGGGTCCCGGGCAGTACTATCCGAAACTGTCCGGCGGCCCCGCGGTGTCCATCGGCGAAAGAAGGCGGGACAGACAGCGCGACCTTACTCCGGGACCCGGACAGTACGAAGCGCCAAGCACCCGGGATGCCAGAAGAAACAACACCGGCGGCTTCGGCCGGACGGGGCGCTTCGAGACGCGCAAGCGCTCAGAGACGCCTGGCCACGGCGCATACCGCAGCGCCCCACGTTCTTCGTCCCGTTCGTGAATCCGCGTCGGCGCATCATCTCGCGTAAGAAGCAAGCACTCCTCCTCAGTCGAAATCGGGTCTTGAGAAGGTGGAGCATAAATGTACCGCCCGCGTACAACCAGCTTGAACGCTGGAATTGCAACTTGAAGTTTCTGCGTCGAGTCAAATCGACGGTGGCTGTGTTTGTTGGTTCCGAACAAGTAGTTCCACTCGAGCGAGCACAATGACTAGTCATGAACCACGACACCCCCTCTTTTCAACCGACTGCTCAGACACGGTTGAAGCGGCTCTCCCCGAGACGGCTTTTATCTGTGGGCTGTGTATACCAGAACGTCGAGCGTCCGGTTGGCTGCCGCCTATTGAGTCTGTGGCTCAAGGGAACGAAAACACACACGGTGTTCAGCACATACGATTTCAACCACGTTTTTTGCATTCCCCCCTCGTTTACTCAGTATGCTGAGAAACTCTCCTGAAGAAGCTCTTTCTCCAGAATCGGCTGTTTTTCGCAGCGCAGTGTTTATTGTTTGGTTGTCTTTACTTCCCGCAAAGGGGAAGACAGCACGCCTTCATGCCAACAGGATACGTCCGATCCAGGTTTTTTTTCAGCCTTTTTTGTCACTCCTCTCAGCTGGAGATTTTAGAATAGAATACAGTAGACCACGACACGTAGATTTTGTTTCGTTGCTTGTTACCTTCTCTGTCTTTTCAACGTGTCCCCGACGAACAGCAAGCTACAGAAGCAACGGTGAGAATACCGCACGTGAACGCACTTACAAGCTGCCGCCATCTTGCTCGCCGGTCATCTCGTTGCGTCGGACCATGGCAAGTAAACTGCAAACGGGAGCGCGCTCGAGAGACGTCGAGGCGAAATGCACGCGCGTTAGACTTCCCGATACGGGATTCAAAGCGGGTAGTAGTGTATATGCATCTTGCAAAATGAGATTTTTTTTTTTTGTATAAGCACCTGCTTTGTAGGAAATACTTGAGGAGGCTGCCAGTTGCAAAAGATCAAAGGAGGTAAATGTGCTGTAGCCCACACGAAACACAGGTAAATCTGGGTTTAGTGGCGGGCGTAAGCGTTCAACAAAAATGCCGAAGCAACTCGACAGGTCGGGCGCGGTGAGTTGGGTGAAGAGGGTGGTCGGGACTGATGTCCCGTCCCTTCTTTCATTCACCGCAAACAACCGCCGACTCGCGGCGGTACTCAAGGTCGCACGCGACGTCGAGGGGACCGCGGAGGCGGGGCTGAGGCGCCTTCTGGGCGCTTTGGGGTACACGGACGAGGAGGCGCCCCCCGAAGGCGTGGCCCAGTGGGTCCTCGCGTGGCTGGCGGTCGCGTCGGCTCCGTCCGCCACCGCGGACGAGTTCGCGGACCTGCTCCGCTCGTCTCCGAAGGCCACGCCCCCGCCGCAGACGCCGGGGCACATGCCGCTCCCCGCGACCGTTTCTCCCGCTGACGACTCGACCACCGCTGCATTGTTCGACCCATCTCCCCCAGCCGCGCGACGCGTCTCCTTCGCCGAGAGCGACGATCCCCTCAGCCCAGATGACAACGATCTGAGGGAATGCAACTCCGCCGGTGGCAGCCGGGACGACCACGCGTCGGACATAGGCCGGCTGCAGCGTCAGATCGACCGCCTCACCGAGTTGGTGATGGCGGCCCTCCCAACGCGCACCTCGCCACCCGTCCGGCCTTCTCCCGCCCCTGAGGCGGCACCCGCGGGCTCCCGTCCCGTCGTCTCGCCCACGTCGGTGGGCGCATGCCCCTGTCCAGTACTGCATCAGCTTCCGGCGTTCACGAGACCGCTCCCGCCGCCTCCGCCCCTCGTTGACGTTTCTCGCCTTCCGCGGGCTATCCTGCTGCCGGACAATCCTCGCAGCCTGCCGCAGGCCGTCGTGGGCGGCCCTCTGCCAGTGGACTCTCGCTGCCCGCCACCCGCATCCTGCCACCAGCCGTACGCCGAGCCCCGCCAGCCCTACGTCAGCCATCCTCTTCCGGATTTTCCGGAGGACCCGTCTTCGCTGGGGGGAGGCGGGTCAGTCCAGGGCTCCCACACGCTTCTCTCTCCCGGACCAGAGCTACTCGACCCCGAGCTCTGGGTGAGCCTCTCTCCCATCGAGAGGTCTCTCGCGCTCGTCCACATCCGCGGCTTCTTCGCGGATATACTCGACGCCGTCCCGAGCATCGCCAACGACGCAGGACACCTGCTCAGCCACGCAACGTCCATCATGCGTCTGATGGACGACTCCTCCGACCCCGACGCCCTGGTAGAGCTGGGGAGGGACACCATCCACCGCATGATGGTCCTGAAGACGGCCTTGAAGGCCGGCTGGTCGTTGGCCGCCGGCCTCCAACACCGCCACCAGCACGAGGCCGGTTTCCCTCCGTATCTTCGGAACGTCTTTCAGGCCCTGCAGAAAGCCGAGGAACAGCCCGCCCCCAAGCCGTCCAGGAAGCGCAGCCCGAAGTCCCGCACCCAACACTCGGGCGAAGCTCACCCCGACTCCCAGCACCCTCAGCGGGCAACCTCAACCAAGGGGAGGGCCAGGCAGTAGGTGCCTTGGACCGTTTCCCACCTCCTGTGGCGGGGCGACGCGGACGTCCTCTCCTGTCGGAACCCCCGCTCTCCCCCGGCGAGCGGGAACGTCTTGTCCGGACCGCGAACGCGTACATAGGGGATGCCCTGGCTCTGTCCACGCGTCGCGGAATCCACTCCGTGTACCGCCGGTTTCTGGAGTTCCGGCGCCACTGGGAAGCGGTATCCGACGATCCCCTCGACGTCCCGACGGCGCTGGTCCTGTTTGTGACTCGGCTGCTTGCCCGCGGGGATATCTGCGCAGCTTCCGCGGTGCAGTACGTCGTGAACGTTCAGTCGGCCGAGAAGCGTTTGGGGCGACCTGTCGACAGCCAGCTCGTCAGGGATTTTGTCAGGTCTCTGAAACGGGCGGGCGCGATGAAGCCATCGAAGCAGGCCGTCCCGGTGACGAAGGACGAACTGCATCATGCTGTTCGTTTGGAGTCGGATCCCAGCGTGCGGGTTGCGTTGGCCTTGGCATGGCAGGGGGCTGCGCGCGTGGACGACGTTCTGACGAGGAAGGCCGAACACATCACCGAGGGTGCCGGTTTCTGGGCGGTAAACTGGGTGGGCTCGAAGTCGGATCCTTTCCGCCTAGGTCAGGTCACGGGCGTGATTCTTCCACCAGCTCAGGACCAGGAGCTTCGCTCGCTGCTGTCTCAGACGCCGCCCGGCCGCCTCCTGTTTCCAAACATCCCTTTTCGGCGGGTTGTGTCCGCGCTGAAGCGCGCCAACCTCTCCCTCACCGGCCATTCTCTCCGGCGGGGCGCCCTGTTCCACCTGTTGAGAAGCGGGGTCGACCTGCGAGTGATTCAGAGCGTGTCGCGTCACACGACGCTGAGTGCTCTGATGCGGTACCTTCCGGAAGCGGAGGTTCCGCTCGTCCGGAACACCGCGGAGGCGTCAGCGAGTCTCCTATAGCCTTCCGCCTCGAACCCCCCTTCCCGTTCAAGCTACCGAAGAGGAAAGTCCCCGACCCGCTGGCGGCGATTTATCCAGGGCCGGGGAGGATCCCCGACGTGGAGCTACCGCCCTCTACGTTCACCCCGTTTGTTGGTGTCGCGTACGGAGGCGATCTCCTTGTCAACAACTCTACGCCCCCCCCGTCGCAACGCAGAAGAGGAGAGGACCTCGCGCCCATCTCGGCGTCATTCATGAACCTTGACAGGTTGTCAGCTTTGGACAGCCAGGGTTTGCTGCGTGGCGTGCTGGATGTGATTCGCTCTTGGGAGTCCTTCCGTTCCGCCCTGCTCCCGGGAGCGGAGGAAGCGCTGACGGAAAGAGGGTTCACGCGGACGACGTCAAGGCGCATGCTTCGTCATCTCCCGGATCTGGTTAGGTATGGAGTGACGGAGCTCGCTTCGAGCCCGTCAAAGGTCGTCCTCCCTGCCTTCACTGTCGACAAGAAGAGCGGGGGGCAACGATTCGTATGTGACGGGCGGAAGCTCAACGCGATCATGGCGCGTCCGCCTCCGATGCTGCTTCCTTCCGTGCACGAAGTCATCGACCGCGTTCTGGCCTCGTCGGTGGTGTTTCTCGCAGACGCCAGGAGCTATTTCTATCAGTTCCGGCTGGACGCGATAATCCGCCCATTTTTTGGCATGCACTTGGCCGGACCGCGGGGTCATTTCGTGAAGGCTCAACTCGTGGCCATGTGCATGGGCTGGAGCTGGGCTCCGGCGATAGCGCAGAGGGCCTCTCGAGTACTCCTGCCGGAGTCTGACGGTCTGCCCTGGGTCGACAACTTCGTCGTCGTTGGGGATTCGTTGAGCGAAGCAACTTCGCGGTTTGACTCTTTTTTGCAGCGCTGCAAGAGCGTCAACTGCGAGCTCAACGAAAACGACGAGCAGTTTGGAATACCGCTCAGGGAGTTCGACCTTCTGGGCCTCCACTTTGACCTCTCCCATTCGAGCCGCCCCGCTCGATACAGAATGGCGGACGCATGGGTGGCGAAGTTACTTGGCTCTGCCGAGCTCGCCAGAGTTAAACGCGGAGGGGCGTCACCCCGCGAGTTTTACCGGGTGTTTGGGGCTTTGGTCTGGTTTGCCTACACGACGCATTTCCAGCTGGCCTACGCCCGGTGTTCATTGTCCTTCCTGCAGAGGCTGGCCTCATCCCTGGTGGAGCCAGCTGACTGGGACATCTCCAGGACGGTTCCGCCCTCGACCGTGCGTGAGGTGGAGCACCTCACCTCCCTCGTCGAAGACAACCGCTGGGTCAGTCGTTCGAAGTCGGTCTCCTCATCAGTGACTCTCTGGACGGACGCCTCATCATCATGGTGGGCCGCAGTCCTGGAGGGCGAACCTGAGCGGATATCGCAGGGCCCGTTCTTGAAGTTGAGGCACACTCACATCTTTTTGAAGGAGTTGTTTGCGGTGCTGAGGGGCATAAACCTGACCGCAAGGTTTCACACGAATACGCGCGTGAGACTCATGGTTGACAACCTTCCGGCTGTCCAGTGTCTCATCAAGGGGCACTCGAAGAACTTTGCAGCAAATGTCCTTTTGGCGAGGATTTTTGATGCTGCGCGGGCGGCCGGCCTTGTCATCACTGCCGAGTGGGTACCGACTGATAAACAGAGAGCCGACCCGTACACCCGCGGGGTGCTAGTCAGAGAGGACGACACGCCAGAGGGCGTCTGGTCGCCTCGAGCGGAGGACCTTGCTCCGCCTTCAGATTTGGTGTAGCCACTGCGTGGTCCCTGGGGGTCCTGATGCGTAAGCGTTCAACAAAAAAGACCCATTTTGTAGTTGTATTGTTTCTCCCCCTCTAGCCTCCTTCGAAGTAAGCACAAGGCAGCCCCTCGAGTATTTTTGTAGTCTCCGGACCTACGAAAGTCCGCAGGTAAAAAAAGAAGAGAGGACGAAAAGCCCCCACACATGCGAAAAAGAAAGCGCGACTGTGCCCGCGGGTGCTTCAGCATGGTGTGCGTGTCGCTGTTCTACGTCACCATCGTAACGCTGACTGTGGCGCCAGGTCCGGGGGCCGACGCGTCGAAGGCGGTAGACGATGACAGGCGCTCTGCGCCGGTGGCAAAAAGCGCCAAGAAGCTGACAGCGCAGCTCTCCGACAAGGCCTTCAACAAAAAGTTCGCGAAGGACATGAAGACCCTGAGGAACATCCTTTCTGCAAAGCACAAGCTGGACCAACTGTTCAATGAACAAAGCGAGGTTCGAGGGCAAGATAGCTCTGGGATACATCTAGAAGACTTCAGTGACACGGCGGAGACGACAGCACCGGGAACAACGGCTGTCCTGCGACCGGACGAGATCTTAAGGCGAAAGCGGAAGCTTGGGCAGAGGATACTAAATGAGCTCGAGTCGGGGATCATGGAGAAGGCTATGCAGCTGTCGGACTTGATGAAGAACCTGACTGACGGCGTCCTCAAAACGAGGCTCCAGGATCGGCTGGAAGATCTGCAAGGGAAGTCCGTTCAGGCAAAAGACGACTACGACGAGCTGATCTTCTTGGAAAAGGAAGAGGCCGAAGCAACCAAGCGGCAGCAGGAGGAAGCGCGCAACGGCGATTCGAACGAAGGGGGTGTCGACCAGCTTATGGGCGTCGTAGACCACGAGCTGGGCATGGCCATATCCGAGCTGCGAAACGAGCTGACTCACTCGGGCACGGCGTGGTCCAGAGCGAGAGGGGCTGAACACGTGTTGGAGACGGTGATAAAAGTACTCCCGAAGTCAGTGTCTTCCCCTTCCTCCGCTCGGCTGCGCCACAGCGACGCTGCCGACCCCTCGGCCGATCATCACCTCGCCGGCGCAGTGTCCACGCTGATCGACCACGAAGACAACGTGTACGTCCTCTCCCTCCCGCACGACGCTTCTGCGCACTACGAAGATAAAACGCTCCTGGCCGACTTCATGGCGCTCACGGTCGTCTCCTTCGCCCTAGCATACGCCGCCCGCGCAGCACGAATTCCCCTCTTTTTTGGGTTCATCGCTGCAGGAACGCTGTTGGCCCCGTCAGAACTTAACTTTGTCCGGAACCTCGTTCAGGTCGAAACACTGGCGCAACTTGGTGTCTGCTTCATGCTTTTGCTACTGGGCTCCGAGTTTTCTTTGGACAAGCTGAAGCGAGTCTGGAAGACTGCCGTCATCGGCGGTGTCATAATGATGGCAGTGGTGACAGTCTTGTCGACTCTCACGCTCGAATACGTGTTCAGAGCCTCGCGGGCCGAGGGTATTGTTTTGGGGTTCTGCTTTTCTCTGTCGTCTACTGCTGTGGCGTTGAAGTGCGTGACCTCGTCGAATGCGTGTGAAACGTGGTACGCGCGTGTGCTTCTAGGCGTATTGGTCGTGCAAGACGTCGCGTTAGGTTTGATGGTCGCCACGATTCCTCTCTTGACGCCGCAGACTGAAGTCGGTGCTGTCGAGGCGGTTGCTCAGATGTGTTTAGGGCTACTCGTTCTGCTCGTTTCCTGCCATGTGTTCGGACGGTGGGTCGCGATTCCAGTGATTCGTCGAATAAAAGACGAGCGGGAGCTCTTGCTTCTCGGCTTCTTGTCATGCTGCTTTGTCGTCGTGTGGCTGTCGGAGATCTTAGGGCTAGGCATGGAAGTAGCCAGCTTCTGTATTGGCCTGTCTTTCGCTTCGGATGTTGAAACGCAGCAACTGCTCCACGAGACCGTTCAGCCGTTGCAAGACTTCTTTGTAACGTTGTTTTTTGCCTCGATAGGCTTCCACGTCTACCCGACGTTTCTCGTTCGTGAGCTCGCACTGCTTGCTTCGCTCACTTTGCTAGTCGTTGGGCTGAAGTATTTCGTTGGCCTCCTTGTGTTCCACCTGGTTTGCCGTGCTGACTTCTTCGAAGCTTCCCTGATCGCACTAGGTCTGTCTCAGATGTCGGAGTTCTCCTTTGTTGTCGCCGCACACGGCAAGGCGTATGGTCTGATATCGAACGAGGTCTACTTTGTTCTGCTGGGCACAACCTCGCTCAGCCTCACAACGACGCCGCTTTTGTGGAGTCTGCACGACAAAGAGGACCCGACCTAATTATCCGTGTACGGGGTCCCGCATGGTAGTGTGCAAGGCCGAGAGTTCCTCTCGTACTACTCCGTACTGCTGTATCGGAATCGGCAGCCCCGATGGGCTCTCTGCAATTGCAAGGTAACAACACGTCTCACGACGGTCTAAACCGAGCTCACGTTCCCTGTTAGCTGGTGAACAGTCCGACCTGAATCCTGCTTGTCCAGGAAGCAAACGCCGCGGGCCGTTGCGACGGTCACACGAATGTTCGACGGCTAACGAATGGAGGACTATCCGACAGAAAGGCCAGGATTCCAATCGTGGATCCCACGACAGTTGACTGTAACCTTCGAGTGTTACTCGCAGCTGAGCCGATCTGCGGTCAGCTGTTTGAGGCTTCAACTCTTACCCTTCAGCACTGCGGGTTCTGGTGGACGGGAGCCGCGTAACTTCAGGTTTGACGGCCATCAGCAAGCACTTCTAAAAGTACTTGCCCCTCCCCCCGTAGCCTACCCCCGTGTTTAAGATGGATTGGCATTCTCGCCCGTTATCCATCTTGATCAAGGGGGTTTGGCTATCTATCTTATGCACGGGGGGAGGTAGGTAGATAGAATAGAAATTCAGGCTTGAAACGCGCGGTGATGTGGTAGTTTGCTTCGCTTTCCCACTCGACGAGGAAACTCTCCCCTTCCGCCCAACGGCGGAACATAAAACAAGCGATAATCGAACCGCGTTTACACGGCTGGCTTGTTTTGTTGTGCTCTCTTGGTGTTCGTTCGGGTATCTGAGTGGGCTGGTTGACTGCGATGCTGTTGAAGTTGACAGATCACACATACTCTAGTCGACTCGAGGCCGCACGTGTAAGATGTCGAAGCGACACAAACGATTGGGTGTTTCGTGCAAATCCGGCGCACATTGTTCTGCCAAAAAGAAGAGAGTCCGCAGGGGATTCGCTGCGGATCGACGCAAAAAGGAAGGGAAAATTAGTTCGAATTGTCAATAAAGGTATTTCGAACGATTTGTTGGAATGTGCTATTGCCGGCCAGCCCCTCTCTGTGAACGAATTCAGTACAGTGACGTACTGCGCGCGTCCCAAGACGAGTTTTCCCGGCTGCCCGCCCGCCAGTGACGTGGCCTCGAACTCGTCGCTCTCTTTCTCTGCGTCTTGCTGCCTCGATCCGCTTGGAAAAGACGCCCAAATCAGACCGGAGCTGATGCGAAGCAGACAGCGCGGAGCGGAAGTGCCACAACAACGCACAAACCCGTTTCGGCTAAGCGCAGGTCCCAGTGATGCAACCCCGCCTGTGCCTGAAATCGCATTGCTCGCCTGCCTGTTCTGCACCAGGACAGTGTAGGTACAGGTACGAAGGTGGACGAGCGGCAGCGAAACGGACAGACAAATCCCAACGATCCTGGCTACCCCATGCATACAAGCATGCCTTCGTTTATTGTTTTTCTTTAGGTTGGTATAGCGAACACCCCGCAGAGCACCTGAAAAGGAAAAATACCAATGGGGGATTTGTACCACTTCCCGTGGCGAGTATGTTTAGCCGGTGGCTGGCTCGACCAACCATGGTGCTCGGTATGTTTTTCTTGTGCCGGTGCCTGTTGTTTGTGCTTGCTTCATAAAAGTCGTCCTTTCCGGGTGCTCTGCGCTGGATGAAATGTGTCAATCAGAACACGGCCTCAGTTATTTTTCGGTTCCAGAGTCGATATCATTCAGAGCAATCTTCAGACAGTCCAGCAGAATGATGGGTGCACACTTTGGAACTTCCAGTCCGGTGAACCGAGGAGACTGCGTTTAGCAGGGCTGTTAGGTGTTCAGCCATCAACACATGCACATACAATGATGAAAACACAGAAACTGCACCCCGGGTCTGTGGTTGTAGTGAACGTGCACCCGCAAACGGAGTTTAAGACACGATCCGGCCTCGCAACGTCTACGAGAACTGTCGGCATTAAGCTGTGGGGAACCGACAACGGCGGGCGTCCCCCGCCTGGAGCAGACCCCCTGCAACTGGCGCGGCTCCTCTTCAATTGCGAGAACCCGATTGATTGCAAGTACGTGTCCGGGAGCCAAGACGCATTGGGGCTCATGGTCCCGGGAATCAGCCGGCTAGACTACAACGGATCGTACTGGCCGAGCCACGTCGAATCCATTCACGACGAACGTACGTTGAAATGGCTGGAATCCGTGCTGTGGCTGATCCCTCTGCCAAGCAGACCCGACGGATACGACCCGTTGCTGGTCCAGCATTTGACGGAGGAGAATGCAGCGATGATTGCTGAAGGGAGCAAATTGGCGTGGGCAGGCATCTGTGAACGTAACGTAAACACACTCGGACAGGGCCTCACTCGCACGCGGCAAGGATGGTCAGCGTTGCTACCTGAAACCGTGCCCAAACACTCGCACGCATGGTTTGCCGACTTCCTCACCGAACCGTACACTGGGTGCCTTTTCTCAGGCGCTGGCGGTGGGTTCCTTATGGTTGCTTCCCCCACCGAGACCGACCTGCTCCTGGAAAAAGGTTTCAAAGTCTCCGTCAAGTCGACGCCTTGGCTCTCGCCCGAGTCCAGCAAGCTGTAATTTGCTGGTTGTCCAATCTTGCAAACCGGCGTGTTCGAAGAATGACGGCCGGACTGGTTTCTCCAAGAAAGACATGGAAATTTGTGAACGGTCCCTCTGACCCTAGTTTCGGAGGCGTGCCGCTTTCCTGGTCCTTCAACTCAAACGCAAGCATCTACTCTGCAGAAAAATGGTCTTTGAAGGCAGCAGTCAACCTACGTTGTGCCGCTGAGCATGCATGCGGTGAGGAGTTCTCTTTTTTGTGGTAGTGCGGCACAGAAGGGAATATTTTCGAAACACCAACGGCTGCACAAGAGATTAGTTACACGATTTGTTCCAACCAAAAAAGTGCAGAACTGGCACCCCTCCCTGAGAGGTTGACCTTGAGCACGGCAGACAACAAAAATTTGATCAACTTCTGATCATTATCTGATTCAAGTCTGTCGCAACGATGGAACGGGGACTTACGACAGTGAAATGATGGGTTGTATCAACCAGTTCCACGTCTTGTCCGCTGTGTTGGCCCTTTTCAAGCGCCAACACGCGCGGGCAATCGCATTTAATGCTAAGTTTCCGTCAAAACGATAGAAGAGCAGCGCTGTGGCACCTCGGATCCATCTCCGTTCGATGCAACTGTTGTATGCATTCGCTACACACACTCATGGCTGCTCGCGCCTTCATTGCGAAGGTTGCTTCTGCAGCTGGGAGTGGCAGCTGTGCCAGGTTGCGAGATCTGGCCTGTGAGGTATACTGTATGTCTAAGCAGGGCTACATTTTCGTGTTGTAGCCGTGTGTCCAATTTGTACTTTAATATTTCTCCCTCTAGCCGCCCCCCGAGTTAGTACATTTGTACTGAAGGGGAGAACACTGCCGGAACAACGGCTACACATGGAAAGGTGCCAACGAAAAAAAGGCACACGCACAAGCGCACGTGCTGCCACGATTCGTTAGAGGAACCTGTACGACGATGGTCACGCGGAGACTATAAATCCGGATCTCTAAGTGAATTTAAAAGGTTTTACTAGAGGAAACCCCTTCAAACCTGTACACGCAAACAACACGATCATTATGAATTTTATCACCACTGGTCGGTTGATGCGTTACCTTACTTCGTTTAACAGTGCAAGCTCGGACTCTGCTGTTTCACTCCAGAATCAGGCTTTTCAACGACGTCTGTGTAACGACCGCTGTGTCCTTGTGGCGCAGGCGTACCCAATCCCGGAACAATTGAAAAAGCGAACGAAAAGTACCCGGGAAAGCGAAAGGAAAAAGCAAAGATTATGTCTTAACGAGTGAACGAAGGAAGTCGTAAACGTTGGAAAAATGGGGAAGTTGTCATGTCGTCGGGACAGTTGCAAAGGCTTGCGCATGCTCTTCCCTACCGCAATAATTAATTCCGCCCTGCTTGCTCGCATTTCCCCTTGTTTTGCCGCAGAAAGAAAGCTATGCACATCAGGCGAGCCATCAACACGAATCAGAACTGCCAGACCGTCTTCAACACCCAGCACTGCGTTGGGTGACAGGGTTCTCGGGGACCGCAAGCTTCGTGACTGCGGTGTCCCGAAACAAACACACGTGCCTCGAGCTTGGCGCTTTCGCCGAGACAGCTGCGAGTTGTGAGTCCAATCTGGGTCTCTGCACTCTCACCTGCTAGATGCCCGTAAACAGTGCTCACTTGCCTTCATGGCACTTGCACTTTACAGAACTCAATGCTAGATGCGTACAGAAGTGGCGGCCGGATCTAGTTAGCTGTTACCTGTTCTCAACATAAACAAATAACGGTACCGCCTGACGCATTAAACGAGCTTGAGAGCCTTCCGGCTACCTACCACCTGGTCCGGGCTCCTGGTAAGTTCCCCGAAACTCCCCGACACTTCCCCGAAACTCCCCGATACTCAGCCGATTTTTTTGTGGGAAAAAGTGGGGCTGCCGGTGGGTGGTCAGGTGTACAGGTAGTTGAGTGGACAGATGGGTGGATGGGGGGCAGGTCGGTGGATGGATGAACAGGTGGGTAGTTGAGTAGACGGGTGGGTGGATGGGCGGGCAAGTGGGTGAGGTGTGCAGGTAGGTGTGCTAGTGTGTGGGCCTTTGAAGCGTGGATGATGCCTCTCGCGCTGCTCCCCTTGAGGTTCCTGGCTCATGCCAAAGCGCCGCCGCCCGGGTTAAGGGGTTGCGGCATCAGGCGTGGGCCAGGGCCAGGGAGACTGTTCGGAGGGGTCACCACCCACCGTTCGCGGGCTTCGTTACTTCACTGCCCCCGGCTCTCCCCGGCCTTCGTCATCCCGGGGGAGGGTTCCACGGCCATCTCCCCCCGCGTGGGGAATGGACTGGTGCTGTGCCGCCGGTCCTTCCGTGCGTCCTCGCGACGTCGCCGCTGTCGATGTCGCTGCCGCTGTTTCTGCCGCTGCAGCCGCTGTCGGGCGGTTGGTTGACGATCCCGGTCTGCACCTCCCCACGAACTTCCCGGACGGACCCGGTAGCTCTGGCGCCGCCTCCAACAGGTACGCTTCCGCTGGTTGCGCGGACAGTTGCCACATCGCTTCGACGTCTTCCCTCGCTGCTGCTTCCATGTGGCGTGCTCGGGTGGGCTCCATCATCTTCGCGCACAGGACTGCTGCGTTGGCGAACACCATGTCGATGCGCGTCGCCTGCGAGCAGGTGCTCTCGGGTTGTCGCCCCCGGCGTTGCGCGTCGAGCAGGGCTGCATCCGTCCAATGCCCCACAGACACTGCCTTCCGCAGTGCCGGCGAGTCTTCGACCGCGGTGTTCCAGTCGCCCATCACCAGTACCGGAACGTCTCCCAATCCCGCGGCCACTTCGAAAACAGCCTCCAGAAGTTCTTCCCTCCGTGCCCTTCCTCTCGCATGCGCATACACCGTCATCAGGTGTAGCATTCGTTTGCCGTCGCCGTATGGCACTGCCAGGTGTTGCCATCGTCCCGTCTCCCACAGTCGTCGTTCCGCCGCATGTCCCATGGGCGGCTGCCATACCTTTGTGCTGCGGTCGCGGACATGAAACGCCACGCCGCCCGGGGGAGCTTGCAGCCCTCCGTTCCCCATCCGTTTGAGCGGTAGCGGCTTGCCAACGTAGAGCCTGGCTCCGAGCTCTTGCCGGACGAGCGCCGCACTCGCCTTTGCCGACGCCTCGTCCAGCCGGACCTCCTGCAAAGCGACCAAGTCCGCGTCCAGTCCATGCACATCGAGGTAGTGCCGCCTGTAGGACGTGACGTTGAACGTCGCGACCGTGAGGTTGGACCTCAGATCCGCAAGTTTGTCGCAGGGTCGCCTTGATCCGGGCGCGCGGGGGCGCGTGTCCTGTTGCCGGGTCTGCGCAGCGACGGGCACGCCGGTTGGTGGGCGGTGGGTCGGTGCGGCCGTGCCAGCAACCGGGCCGGCATTGACCAAAGCGAGCCGCGCCAAGGGTACCGAGTCGCCTGTCGTCGCCTCCAGCAAGCGCTGGCTCGGCAGCGGCAAGAGCATGGCGTCGTAATGCTCTGGCCGGTATGTCAAGATGATGGTCGCGGTCGGCGCCGGTTGCCTGCATCCGCGCAGGGTCTCCCGACTCGTCGCGTTCAGCACCCAGATGTCGCAACGCAGCACCCGCGATGCTGCCCGCAGCGTCAGCTCGTCGCCGTACGTCGCATTTCTTCGCATGGCCTCCAGGTACGCCTGCCACCTGGCCAACTCTTCCGCCACCGTGAGCTCTCGGTCGTTCGGCCCCGGCTCTACCACCATGTACGGACGGTAGTCAGCAGGGCGCGCCTCCATCTCGTCAACCACCATCCGTCGAAGTCGCACAGCATCCACTGTCCCGTGCCGCTGCGAAATGGCCGAGAACTGGCAGTTCCCGTCTCCCGGCACCGGACATGCGCGGCCAAGCATCTTGCGCGTCGCAGCTTGAATCCACCGCTCGTTGGCGAGGATGGTCACCGGTCCCCCCCCAACGAGCTTCCTTCCCGTCGTGTCGTAGCCGGCATGTCCCCCGCCGCCGGCGGAGCGCCTTCCCGACCCGCAGCAGCCGTGTTCCTGCTCCGCCCCGCCAGGGGGGCTCCGCCTTCACTTCCGCGCCGGCGCCGTGCTCCCGAAGCCCATCTGCTTCAGGGTCCTCGTCGTCTTCGACGGTGGCTGCTTCGGGGGCTCCGGCGACCGCGACTTCGACTTGGTCTGCGACCTCGGCCGCTTCTTGACCTTGCCCGGCTCCTCCGGCGCCTGCCGCTTCGGCGACGGTGACGTCGTCTTCTGGGGGGCGCCTGCCTGTGCCTGGAGCTGCGCACGCAAGGCTTCCACCAGCGTCCCCAGCTCCTCCATCCTCCGACACATGCCGGCGTTCTGAGCGCGCAGCTCGAGCACCTCCTTCTCGAGCTTCGCCCTCGCCTCGTCGGGTCGCTGCACGTCCTGCTCGACTGGCTGCGGCTTCCCCGCTTTCCCGCCCTTCTTTCCTTTCTTCCCCCCCTTTCCGGCGTTCGGCGGTGGTGCGTGCGAGACTTGCGGGATGCTGGCGCCGGAGGCAGCTGCCACCGCTTCAGCGCCTGGCACGGGAGGGCCACTCTGTCGTCCTGCTTCGAGTGGCGCGGGCTGCTGGTGCGTCGCCTGTCGTCCGCGGTCTGCAGGTAGGTGTGCTAGTGTGCTTCGGACGCGGCTCTCTTGAGCCGCCCGTGTTCCTCCTCCTCCGATCCTCTTCCTTGGCCACCTCGACAGCGTTTCTTAACACCGTGCGAGGAACTCGGATGCATCTACCAACTGTAGCTTGGACTCCTAGGCAGTTGTTGAGGCATACCCTGCAGTCGGAGGGCCTCAAGGCGAACCAGCAGTTGCAGGAAAACCTGCAGGACCTGCCTTGAGTCCTTCGACACAGGGAGGAGTCTGAACAGGACGCGTCTTGTGCATGTGCGCAGGTTCAATCATCATCTGACTCTTCTGTTTGCGGTTGCAACCTTCGGTACCACGCATTTGCCATTCTTTTGTCAAGCTCTCCGATTCCCTCTTGGGTTTTGGTTTGGGCAAGAAGTATTCACGCCCGCCATCTCCCGATGACCTTCCCACTTCTGTCCACGCTGCAGCAGTCACGTGTTAACCGGGCAGACCCAGTCGTCTTCCCCCATCTGGTCCCCGAACGACGAGCACCGCTCTTGCACCCGAGGTTAGCCTTCGATGATTGGGCTCTATTCGTTACTGGCACTTTATCTTACACCTCTGCCCGCCGCGGAGTGCACGTCTCTGTCTTCGATGATGGCGAGTCCTTACGCCGCCGCTTCGTTGCCAGCGGCCGTCCTTGTATCGTCGCCTTCTGCGGCGTTCTCGATGGCAGTGTTGACGCCGGCATCCGCCGCTTCCCTTGTGGCGCTTTGGGTCGATGGTCGCAGCTTGCGTCTCGACTTCGGTGTCGCTTCGGGCGTCCCCGGGGGCGAAGATCCGCGCTTCCGTCTCTTCGCCGCCGACTCCGCACATCGGCATATCGTGCTGCAGGCATCCGCGGTGGTGGCCTGGGCACGCCTACCTCCACGCGCTGGGTCTCCGCCGCCCACTAAATTTATCCTCTTCTGCCCCTTCTTGCCGGAGGTGCCGTCTTCGAAGGCGTCCCACCAGCACGTCCAATCCTTTCCTCCCCATACGTGGAAAATGCGTCCATTCCCCAGACCTCATCAGTGAAGGCGTGCCTGTTCGTCCCAGCTGCGACTCGAGCACGAGCATCGTTCCTGTACCCGCACGACCTCGGGTGGTACGGTTCCTGCTCCCCTTTGCTGCGGATCCTGTCGCTACCTGTGTCAAACCGTGTCAACCTGTACCTCCCAGTCTGTCCTTCCTTCTCAGCCTCTATCTTCGTCTTCGGGCATAGCCAAACACGGGACTGCTTTGCGCAAGGTAGGGCCATAATAGCGTAGCCCCCTCCCCGCCTTCGTCAAGGCCGGCCACAAAGGAAATACCCCGAAATTCCCCGAAACTCTCCGATACTCCCCGATACTTTCGTCTGGACCAGGTGGTACCTATCTTGAAGAGGATGGGAAATCTTTTGAACTTGCGTCGTGATGAGGATCGATGCAATTCTTCTCCTTGAATAAGGAATGCCTAGTAGGCGCAAGTCATCAGCTTGCAATGATTACGTCCGCCACACGTGGTGCCTCCAGAGAAAATGCACAGCTGGAGACTCGAACTAAAAATACACACCTATAGTTGCTAAGAAACAAGTTACGTGCAGCAT
Source organism: Diplonema papillatum (assembly GCA_030068145.1). Lineage (NCBI taxonomy): Eukaryota > Euglenozoa > Diplonemea > Diplonemida > Diplonemidae > Diplonema > Diplonema papillatum. Next base: position 30,574 of record JAPJBO010000029.1, on the reverse strand, counting down.
GCGAACGCAGTCCGTCTTCGTTCTCGCGGCGGCGCTGTTTGCCAACTTCGCATCTTCGCAGAATGCGTGTAAGTACGATGGTTGCCAGAAGACGTCCGACTGCTGCGGAGGCTTTGTGTGTTACGAGCTGGTCAGTGTGTTCTCCTCCGGCATGTGCATGCCCTCATGCAGTGTGTCGGAGTGGTCGTGTCGTATTATGCACGACCCGTCCCCTGTGACAGGGCCGCCTCCACCTACAACGACGCCTGTGCCAGCTGTGAATCCTCCTCCACCTGCCACGTCGCCGCCTAATCCCAATCCTCCTCCCACAACCGACTCTGGCGACTGCAACGTTTACGGGACAACGGGCACTTGCTCGGACAACTGCGGGTCGTGCTTCAACCCTGGCGGGCGCCCGGGAGTTGTGCTCGACACGCAGCAGACGGGATACTACAACGAAGACGAGGCATACGCCTGCCTTGACTGGAGCTTCGGTAGCCAGGAGCTGCTTCGGGTATGCCACAAGGCTTCCAAAAAACAGATTGTCTACTGCGTCCTAACTTCCATTCGGAACTGGCTTGATGACGCAGGTTTTACAGCTGTTGCAAACGTTATCCGAAAGAGGAATTCAAGCACAGAGTTCTCTTGCGCCATTGGAGCTTATTTTCAGTTTGTGGGCGGCTATGAGGCTTGCTTTTTGCAGTAACAACAATACAACAGGGCGAAGCAGACCACCTTGCAAACGAAGGAGAGTCTGTGTATTTCGGGATTGGTACCTTCGGTGCAACGTCGCAGCTATCGAATCTCGGGTCTTGCTACAGAATGACGGTCGAGGGGGTTGACAGGGATATCATCGTCCAGGCAATCAACACCGGGGGTGACGTGCACGTATGTCTTCTGTTTGATGTTTTGTGCACTAACCTTGAGGTCGTCATCGACGAGCAGACACTAAAAGCCTCATCTGGACAGCTGAAGGGTCACGCCCGACCCTCCTTTCCAGAGAGTAGGCACTTGACGTGCTGGCAGCTCAAGCCCACTTGTGAACTTGACAAGTCGGCTTTCCTTCGGCATGTGATCCGCCACTAACCTTGGACTTGAGCACACACCACACAGGGAAACCAGTTCGACTTGCAGATGGGTAACGGAGGTTTCGGTGCTTTCAACAGATGCGTTGGGGACCCTACGGACATGTTCGCCGGCACGATGGCAGGATGGGGTCAGATGTACGGTGGAACAGAGACTCGTCCGGAATGCTCTGACCTGCCAAACTTCCCGAGAGACGACACTGCGATGCGCATCGCAGGCGATGACCTTGTGAAACTGTGCGAATACAGCTTCGACAAGAACGTGAGGCGCGAGGAGGGGTCAGCCACTGGCACCAACCCAACTATTACGCACCTCGCACGGGTCAAGTGTCCTGCAAAGATTGTGGAGCTGACTCAGCTTCAACGGACGGATGACCCTTCCGGGTTCACAGGCCCGCAGATGGATGGATTCCCTAACACTGGCAAGACGTGCCAAGGTGGGGGCAACTGGAATGACCTGTCGTACTGCCTCACGAGAATGCTCGATTGCAAGAAGCCGTCAGCCTCGTTCATTGACAACATTGATGAAGCAAGGGTTGTCGCAGGCAAGAAGGTTGTCCAGCCGTGCACCATCGATGGCTATACCCGCATTGACGTGCAGTGCGGATGCGCAAACTGTTACTGCTAGTCGTCGCTTCCACGCCGACAAGCACACACAGATGTCTTCAAACTGGCCTCATGTCGCATTGAAAAGAGTGCCTGCCTTCAGACCGAACGATCCTACCGCTATTTATTTTGTATTCTTGTCTTTGTGTTCGCTTCAGGTTTCCGCTCGCATGGCTCCTGACATTGACCTAGTGCAAAATCAAGCACTGGCACCGATACACCCGCAGTCCTGAACTAAAAACCGGCGAGAAAATAGTCACCTTGCAGGAAAGAATACTTGAAGCACAAGATCACTCAGAACACAATCACTCTCAAACGCAGTTCTATACCAAGAAACCAAGAAGTCCGTCACCTACTACTCACCATGCTGAAATGGACAAACCGTATGTAGTGTATGGTACGCGATATCCCTGGGTTTCTTCCGTTCCACGCATGCCTTTACTCGCAGTTTGCGTTATGATACAAGCCTCCCTTTTGTGCGAGTTCGGGCAGAGGCAAGCAGAGCAAGGCGTTGCTGCAGCAGATAAATGCGGTCTTCTTGCCTCGGGTCTTGCTTTCTCCTTGTCGCTTGGCCATGTCTTGATTACTGTTAGCGCCGTTTCGTTTCATCAAGTATATGGAGTTGGCTTCCGAATGTAACACCGAACGATAAAACACGGAAGAAAGCCCGCATTGCAGCGCACTGCCTCCCTGGCTGAAGTTTCCGATTTCTCCTTGCATCGCCGGGGCATGAAATACAAAAGCAAGTCCTCAAAAGCCTGAGTGATGAGTGAGAGAGAGAGAGAGGGATGAAGAACTTCGTGAACGAAGTGAGTGAAGTTCTGGACGAACTTATACCGCCCTCCTTCAAGTTGATGTGGGCGTCCCCGTCCGGTCCCGCGAACACGCCCTGTCGCCCGTCCACGAACCGGCCTTCCGCCTCCAGCAGCCACGCCCGCGAGCTAGCGTCCGTCCACAGGACGCTCCCTGTGCCCTCAGGAACGCCACCCACAACCCACGGGTTCCCCCGGACGATCTTCCGGAGCGCGCCCAGCTCCCGTCTTGCCGACGGAGGAACGTCGACGACCTCGTCCCACGAATGCGCTGCGGCACCCACAGCCTTCCCGCGAACGACAGCAACGCCGCGAAGTGGTAGCGAGGCACCGCCAGGATGTCAGTCCCAGACGGCGCCCCCGAAGACTTCGGCTAATTGTCGGGCCGTCGGAAAGCACCGCCGTCATTCCGCTGCCGTCGACCCACCGCTCCGCCCACGACGGGTCGAGCCTGTGCCGCTGCGTCTCGGCAGCCAGGTCGAACTCGACCCCCACGCACACGAAACGCGAGCAAACCTGCCAAAGCGTGTCGTCGCGAAGGGAGTCCCTCGTCCGGCCGCCTACCCGGAGCCACTCGACACCCTGGAAGTGAGGGCGTCGACGAGTAGGTCGAGCTGGACACGTTGTCCGGGGCTTCGTCGTACACCGCCAGCCCGCCCGCGATGCCCTGCAGCCGCCTCTGCAGCCCTGCAACGCGCGACGCATCCCGACCCACTCCGACTCCACGGCCACCGCGACCGGCCGGCTGCGGGTACCCAACGGCGAGTACCCACGTCGGCGAGCACGAACGACGCTTACCCCCGTCCACTCTCGGCCGCTTCACCCAGCTACCGAAGGCCTGCCGCTCGTCGCCCGGCTCGTCCGCCCGACTGCGGCCGTCCACCCGCACCACGCGCTCCACCGGACGGGTTGTGGTCCCTCCCGTCCATCTCCACCACGCGCGCGTCCATGTCACCGCCATTCCAACCCTACCCATTCGGAGTCCCCAAGAGCAGTAAGGCGGTTGTCACGCCTTACCAGTCCCACGGCCTCTCCCCTCCCACCAATAAAGTACAGAACCACCAAAACTGTAGCTTTTAAAGCGAGAGAAAATAAGGACTAGGTCGAGATAATCAAGAAAGGGACGACGCACCAGTTGTTTGTTGAATACGCAAATACTGCAAGGGAATACCTCTTGAGCTTCTGCTTGCGAATGCAGGTGTCCTGCGGAAAACCTAACGTGCAGACCAGCAGACCGGCAAACATGTTTACAACCCAAGAAAGTCGAGTAGAGGCTATTCATATTGCATATTCATAGGACCTCTAGTCTCGAAAACTTGTGATGTAGCGCCCTGCCCTGGGGGGAGAGATGCTGTGATGGAAGTCTTCTCCAACGACCGGGAAAGGAGTTGAATCGGGCTTTGTCGTCTAGTTGCATTTCCGATCACAAAAGCAAGCGGTAAAGGAGCGCACCAAACCAGAAGATAGGACTGGCTGACGATGAGAACAAGGGAATCAGAAGTATGTAGCCACAACGTGCAGCAGTGTTGCAGCAGTTTCCGGGTTTTCATTGAGAGGCACGTCCAGAGAGGCTCAACAGTACTACTCACGACTTACGCACAAACAGCCAGGGGAGAAAGAAAGAGAACAGGGGAACTGCGCCCAAGATGTTGAATGGCGATCAGTCCCCGGGAGCTATGGAGCACCGGCACAGTAGAATGTCACTGCCCGGAATGGCGCAGCACTTACAGAGCACGATATTGTGGTCTCGGTACTCGGGTGACACAAGACCGTTGAAAAGCAATGAAGTGGGCGAAACAGGGCGAAAAACGGCGTTTATCCAGGGAAGGCGCATGGGCCTGGTCAGTGCCACCCTCAACCTTGTTAACGTCATCCTCGGATCTGGCGTTTTGGGGCTGCCGTACATTGCCGCGCACACTGGAGTCGGCTTGTTCATGGGCATGTTGGTGTCTGTAGCTTTTGTGATGGACTATTCCTTGCAGCTTTTAATCGCGTCCGCGGTAATCACGTCTCAACCGGGAATGCGGTTCTCCTACGAATTGCTCGGTGACCAGGCATTCGGTGTCAGGGGAAGAGTAGCCATCAGTGTTCTGATCGTCATGCAGAACTGTGGCAATGTGGTGTCATACTTCAAAGTCTTCAAAGATGTGATCGGCGAGATTATGAAGCTTATAACCTCGAACGAATTGCTGACAAACAGCTCGTTCATGACCAGCGCTGTCGGTATTCTGTTCGTGTACCCAGTGTCGTTGTCTTCAAAGATAGGCGTCCTCGCGTACGTGGGTGTGCTGCAACTCGCTATTATGGTCTGCTTCGCTTTCTACGTAATCGGGGAAACAGCGAACGTGGAAGCGGAAGAGCGGACTTCCAGTTTCGAGTGGTTTGACCCGGACACCAAGATTTTTCTGGCCATGCCGACGCTGTGTTTCGCCTTCATTTGCCACACAGGCCTGCTGCCTGTTTTCGATGAGTTGCAGGAGGCCGACGACTTGGGCAGGACGAGGCGCCCAAAAAAGCGAATTTCGGTGGTCATTCATTTCGGGATCATCCTCGCGGTGTGCTTGTATACCGGAGTTTCGATTTGCGGGTACTACATGTTCGGGAAGGATGTTGACCAGGACTTGCTCATCAGTTTCGAGAATTCACGGTTCTCCCCTTCGAACCACATCGTAAGAATCGGCTTTGCCATTGCAGTCGTCCTTTCGATCCCGCTGCAAACGTTCCCGATTCGGAAAGCGATGGACTCCCTGTGGGACGTTTGGTGCGGGCGGTACACACCGATGACAGGGCTTGCGAAAGACGTTTTCTCGATTGAAGACTTTGCCCATCTATCCGCCGAAGAACGAGCTGACAACCTGGGTCTCGACCTGTCGACCCTATCAGGCCCGACGCTTGAATTTGCTGAGTACCTTGTTGAGGAGCCCAATCAATACATCTACCCTGTACCCGAAGGCGTTGACGTCACGGCCCTGGGTTCAGCCCTAGACCGTTACATAAAATGGATCAGATACGGCGAGCTCATGCTGTCGTGCGTTCCTAAACCGGAAGCAGCAACCGAGCTCATGACAGAGCTCTGCCCGCAACCCCCCGGTGGCTGGTTTCCCCACGTCATCAAAACAACGATTGCCACCTCCTTTTGCCTGATGCTGGCTCTGACCGTGCCAAACATCACGACGGTTTTTGGTGTTGTAGGAGCTACAAGTGGCACCTTGCTCGAGATCATCTTGCCGGCCCTCATTTACATGAAGCTCTCACTGAGCAAGGCAAACCTAGTCGACTTACGTAAGTACGGGTCGGTTTTAAATGCAAGGCCGGGCGCTGATTCCGAGGAACCCACTGAAGACCACGAAGTCCCTCTTGAAGAGCTCCGTCAGACAGTGAGTCCGCTGGCGCTGTTCTTCCCGAAGTGCTTGTTCTGCTTCGGCGTCCTCGCGTTCGTCTCGTCGTGGGGTGGCATGATCTACAACTGGGTCACAGGCAACTAGGTCAGAAACAAGAACCCCTTTCTTTTTCTTTCACCCATTTCAGCCCGTAAGCGGGAAGCCGAGGTGGCCTGCGGGACAGGTGGGTACCGACCTGACCAAACAAAAGCACCTACGCCGCGGCGAACCGCGGGCCTGGTCTTGTACAAAAACAGCAGAGACAGTTATTTGTGTGAAGCGCCAGGACTTGAAGCCTTTTTTTGCGCGTGGTGCGGTCGGCCGCCACGCTTTGGAGCGAACATCTTCGTCTTCTTAATCAGAAATTCTCCTTTATTTGAAGGCAAAACCATGACATTTCTACCACGACCTTGTCCTCCAATCAGATTGTCCCGTGTCTCCATTGCAGATTGTCTGTGGTCGTTGAACATGCAGAGTACTAAACAGCGTCTGGTTTACAAACACGTACGGGTAATTGAACGCGATCTCACCAGCGCGGGTACAAGGCAAGGAACAACGAAAGCCTATCACTTGCGCGTATGTTTACAGCAACACGCAGCGATGCCTCTTCTCGGTATAGGGAATGCTGCAACCCTGTAAACCGGTAGCTCTGTCTTTTTTGCCCTTCCTGCATGCTTTGGGGCTCCTGAAACAGTGCTCTGGAACAGCTCTCATGTCTTTCTGCATTTTTCATGCATTCATGATCTGGTTGGAAGTTAGGATAAGGCCATCTCCGCAAGGAACTGCTGAAGAGCGAAGGAAAAGAAACTGATTCACTCGAGCAAAGTAGCGTCTCGCAAGCCGAAGTAAACCAATTTGGGATCCGTTTCCGCGTTTCGATCAATTCTTCGACTAGATATACTTGCACCTCACCCACACACACACACACACACACACACACACACACACACACACACACACACACACACACACACACACACACACACACACACACACACACACACACACACACACACACACACACACACACACACACACACACACACACACACACACACACACACACACACACACACACACACACACACACACACACACACACACACACACACACACACACACACACACACACACACACACACACACACACACACACACACACACACACACACACAAAGCGCAAGTGGGCGTCGCCGGGGCAGGAAACGGGAATCAGCTACATGGAGCTAGCGGTAGCCTTTGAGTTGGAAACGGGGTGCAAGCTGCCCCCGGTAAAGAATCGGTTCTACGCCCCGCCACCCGAAGTCCCCAGGAACAAGCCGACAACAGCACGGGGACGAAGAAGCCGAAGACGGAATCGCAGTGTACTTCGACGGAGGTGCGCGTGGAAACGGCACCGCTTTTGCAGTAGCGGGAGCTGTATTGTACCGGAACGGCAAGAAAGAAGCGAACATTGTACTGCCCCTGCCAAACGTGCGCACGAACAACGTCGCGGAGTATGAAGGACTCCTGGCTAGCTTAGAGCTCCTTCAGCAAGTAAGAGTCGAGCGGGAAGTGCGCTGCGTGGTCCGCGGCGACTCCGCCCTCGCAGTGGGCCAAGTGACACGACGAACAAGTTGCTCTGAGCAGCTAAGGCCGATGCTCACCCGCGCAAGTACCCGCAGAAGCGCCATTCAGCAGCGGTTACAAGTGGCAGTCGAACACGTTCGGCGGGAGCGCAACCGCGATGCGGACGCGCTCAGCAACGCAGCGATTGACGTAGTGCAGCGGAGCCGGCCACCCCGACAGGAGCAGATGCTGCTGCTGCGACAGTTGCAGAAGTCACTCCTTGGGAAGGCACTGAGCCTGATTGAGCTGGGAAGCTCATACACGAAGGTGACGAAGCGGCCATGGCACTTCGGGTTCGACACGCCGACGACAGTACTAACGTCGCTTGGAGGGACCATTGTGCGGGGAGTATCGTGCAGAGCGCAGATCACGAGAGCGGCCGAGGACGTTATCCTGGGTGTCAGGGAGCATGTACAAAGCGATCACTTTTCTGCAGAGGAGACACCGCTGTTCCCGCAGCACCTGGCATGGGCCGCTACTTTTCAGCCGGAGGAAACATACCCCGAAGGATGGTCGCAACCCGGAGCCAGACGGGCGAGGCCGAAAAACGTCGACGAATACCGCAGGGAAGGAACTCGAAGGGAAGCCCCACGGAGCCCGGTTAGACCCCAGGAGAAGAAGGGCCCGGGCGGACGAGAAGTCAAGGAACTTGTGTGCGCGCGACGCAGCCGACAGTGCCCACGTCCAGAAGCCGAACACTGCCGACCTCTTGGACTAGAGCGGTGCAGAGAGACGGAGGAAGAAAGACCATGCTGCCTCAAGCACCACTCCGGCCCGCATGAAACTCCAGGCCCCCATCAGCAGCCCGGGGGAGCATCAGCAGTAACCTAGAAGAAACCGCGCGTGGACGCACTCTCGCTAAGAGGGGGGCCACGTTAAAATAGGTTCTTAACACACACACACACACACACACACACACACACACACACGCACACACTAAACAATTTAGCTTGAGCGCATTCGGCGCGTCAAGTTGCGATCCCTACTTTTCAAAGCTCTTGTATACCTGCTCGCAAAAACTGACGAAATGCATCCCCAGTGTTTGCCTTTTCTGGACTCCCCCTAGCTATGCAAAAACTGCTGGTGACAGCGAGAATGAAGCGTGCCTTCGTCACTTGAGAAGGAAAAAAACAGGAAACGGAAAGGAATTAAGACACATGCACGCACATCAGACCACAATTCACTCAGTCGAAGTTACAGGGTGATTCCCACTGCCCTTTGCAGATGATTGCGTCCCACTTCACATGTGGTCTTATACAAGAACTTCATTGAAACACGCAGTGCATTTTGCTGACCGTAGATTGTGTGTCGATCCCCGAGAGAAGGGGATGCCAAGAGAAAACCAGACCAGGAATTTCTAGATGCGTCTCGGTCAGCTTCCGTTGTCGGGAAGAACTTCTTCTCTTGTGCGACGTTTTGTATACAACATCCCGGAATCAGGCGTTGTTTCAGTGTGCAGATAAGAATGTGCGAAAGTGTCTGGACCTGTTTCTACGTCGACGCTGTTACTGTCGACGCTGCGCAAGCTCGAATGTAACAGTACACACAGGGGTCAGGTATCAAGAGTCAAGATGTATGCAACCCACCCGGAACACCGCACTGCGACAAAGGGGTTTACATTGAAACCAACGAAGCCTGATCTGCTTGCTTCGTTCACGTTTGTGGCCTCGCCCGTTGGAATGCGCGTCGTAACCGGGACAACGTCCCTTCTTCGGTAAAAAAGCGATCAAGATCCGTCCTCTTGCATATCAATTTGTAGCTTCAGCACTTCCCTTTTGGTTTCTTTTCAGAGTTCGCTCCGCGTGCACGTCGCAAAGCCAATATGGAGCCGCAATTGCCAAATGACGAAGAGGGTCCGCGACTCGTTATTATTGTTATTGTTGCTGCAGGAATGTCAATTGCTTGCGCTTCAGAAATGCCCGAAACCGGGCTGTAGCATACACGCCTGTCCTGTACAATTTGATGCATCCCTGATTTTTCCATGATCATCTGGGATCGTGAGACCCGCTGTAGGAGGCTATTCAAGACAGTTCGGCCTAATACGGCGCTCTAGGAACAAAGACGGGTGTGCGTGTGCTGGAACCTATGATCGCTTCAGACCTGTCCAAGCCAGATGACCAAAGCAAAAATAATATCGGAAGCGTGAGTATGCAGTCGACAATCCAGCCGCCTGATTGGAGTACCAACACCAAGAGCCTTCATGGGCCTTCTGGTAGAAATGAGCACTCTTCTTTCTCATTCCCCACGGACAAGAACTTCTGGGCAAATTTGCAAGTTGCGGTAGGGTACCATCCGGGAGCGAGCGCGGAACCCGTGTATCTCGTTGAGAGCTCGCATTCCACCGAAGCCTTGAAAGTGAACAAGGATTTTATGCATGATTTCGTCTCTGACTGGGAGTCGGCCAACGCGTTGACTCTGGTCCTGCGGAAGCCTGACGGTACACACGAGAAGTTCCGTGCGTCGCACGACTTCTTGAGAGCGATGCGGGACCTACCGCATGTATACACAACGGAAACGGCCAGTGGAGCTGATGCAGCAGTCACACCGTGGTTCGGTCGTGTACAAGTCAAGTTCGGCGGGCTCACACATCACGTCAACGCGGCACAGTGGAGTGAATTTTGCAGAGAGTGGCAGTCAATCAACGCAAACTCCGGAGCATTCACACATCCTTCTCGCCGACTCCCAATCAATCCGCCGCCGTTAAACGAGTCTTCGACAAGTCGTGCAGTGGCCTCGGATCCACGCCAAATGACCACAGCACCTTGCAGGGTGGAAGACCCCGTGTGGCACTGAGTGTGTCCGTCCTGGGCCGTCACGTAAAGAGGGGAGGACTCAGAGCTATCTTCCCTCAGACTGTTCGCTTGTATTAGTGCGCCAATCCCTGTCAGCGTCTGCATTCCGTGTGCTATGTCTCTTAGCCGTGCGCTCGCGCGGCGCGACTCGTATATTTACAAATCGCGGACTGCGATACTTGCATCTTCGCATGGCAACACTCATTGAAGTTCAGTGATGAAAATCATACTAAAGATACAACGATGCCGTTAATGTACATGAGTGCCCGCATACTTGTGTTTTCCTCAAAAGAAAGCCTGAGATTGAAAAACGAGAGCGTAGTCCTCAGGAAGGAAGCGTGAATATTGCAGATGAGGAGTCCCGGCCGTACCTTCTGCCCGAAAATGCACACGCCCACATGCCTCGACTTGCTAGCTTGGATTCTTGGCCACGCTACTTGCCGGGTTGAGTGTTTGCACCGTTCCAACCTTTTGCAGTGCGTGTAAAATCCTGACGAGCACTTGGTGCTGGTGCCCAAAAGACGGTACACAGCGGGGTCCCAGGAAGGTCCAGCACACTCCGGAAGGTTCGGCAATCTCTTTGATCATACCAGCCCGGGTTGGCAGAGCCTCATTGTCTTTCTGCGTCCCGTCGTCACTGCATTACTCGGATAAAGCCTTCGTCCCAAATGCGCACCCACCAGCCAGCTAGATAGAGACTTCAGAGTTCTTGTTCTCTCGGTTGATCCCTTTCTTTCGCGAACAGTTGTTTCCTCCAGGTTTGAATTTGACCCACTAAAAATGATTATGGACAGCGGTCGGCTCGCAGCGAAGGAGAAGCGTAAGGTGTATGTCGGGAATTTGCCGTCGACAATGACACGAGATCGGCTACTGGGATTTTTTGAGCAGTTCGGGAAAGTGCGCGAAGTGCACATTCTGAACAGAAGTGGCAAAGGTGGTCGGCTCAGCTGTTTTGTCACATTCTCCACTGCGGATGAGACCTTGGCGGCCATGAAGAGCTTGCAGCAGTGGCATCCAGACGGTCAAGCTCAGAAAGCTACGATGAAGCTTGCTGACATTAAAGGGTTCGTCCCTCCTGAAGGCGCAAACGAAGTCCCGAACGCCCCACCTTACAAGCTCTACGTCTCCAACCTGCCCGAAAACAGTACTCCAAGTTACATATGCGAGATTTTTGGAGAATATGGGCGAATTGAAGACTGCTTGTTGCTCAACAACAAGGGTAGAGGCGGTCGCAGAAGCAGCTTCATAACTTTCGAAACGCGAGAAGCAGCAGTTGCTGCACAACAGTCCATGAGTAACGAACTGTTCGATGACAATCAGCGGTTGACGGTTCGATGGGCGAATCCTGCACCCAACCCAGTGTTCACACCATTGTGCCCGCAGTCGCTTCCAGAATCAAATTCATACAGACAAGAAGCGGCCACAGCTTTCTTACCTGTCGGCATCTCATGTTCTCCCGTCGTACCAATCGCGGAGGGGTGATCCACGAAATCTACCCAGATTAAGGGGTGGGGTTGGAGAGAGAATTTCTCTGCATTACCCAAGTAAGACGTTGTTTCACCCGTATGTTTGAAGCTGAGTTGATGTTTCATTATTGTGCGTCTCGTGTGGTCGAGGCACGAACTCTGCGACGTCATGTTGCTTCTCTCATTGCGCGCAATTCGTCCCCGAACAGATGTGTTTCTGACGAAAAAAAGCATCCTTGACCTTCGTTTCCCCCTTCCACCTTCAAAATGTTTCCTCCTCCCGTGTTCGCCGAAACCTAGCCGCCCAAAATCTCCCATTCTTGCTGTTCAAGCTTTCAGAAGAAAAGTCAGGCACAGGCACAGGCAACCCAGTAAAATGGCAGTCGAAACCCTGACTTTTTATGCCTCCCTAAGATTTCACAACGTGTGACCAATAGGGAGTTGATGCACCACGGAGGTCGGTCAGAGTTTGGGTTAGAATGCAAAGAATCTGGTGACGATAATCTGCATCAGTAATCGATAAGAGGGCTTCAAACGGCCTTCAGGGTGTGGTTGATTAATCATTCACGGACGGGGGCATATATTTATGTAAGCCAGAACCCGAGCTGGAGTTCGGACACTGGGCCTCCAGAGTAAAACATCAATGTTTGCTGCTGTGAAGAAATGTGGTACAAACCCTTTCTAAGGAGCGCTAGGTTCCCCATTTTGGAGTCGCAAAACTCTCGAGTTTGACCCAAACAGATGGGGCACGTCACAGGAATGTTGACAAATCGGTTTCCGAGAGGGTATTGTATCTCCGTTACAAGAAAGGTTCCATCCCCGCCGAAGAAGCCTTTCAGCAACAAGCCGAAGGCGGAAAAGGTACACTGCCTGCAACTGGGTCATTCGTTTTGCATCCATTCAGTTCATTGCAGTTCTGAACCGTAGCTAGCCTCCGCCTTGTTTTTTCAGGACACGGAAGTTTTCAGGACACGGAAGCACGGGGTGGGGGGCTGTGGGACGACTGGGGGTGCTCGAGACGAATATGACAGAGAGCGGGCGCGTTGCAGCGAAGCAGAAACGAAAGGTGTATGTAGGCAACCTGCCGTCAACAATGGACGAAGAACGCCTGCGAGAGCACTTTGAGCAGTATGGAAAGATCCACGAGGTGCATGTTCTCAATCGCATTGGCCGTGGTGGTCGCTTGAGTAGCTTTGTTACATTCAGCGACGCACGTGCAGCACTGGGGGCCATAAATAGCCAGCAGGAATGGCACCCGGACGGTCAGATTCACAAAGTCACCATAAAGTTCGCAGACGTGAAAGGCATCCCTGCTATGGAAGACGAAGAGGCACCCTTGGCACCGCCATACAAGTTGTATGTGTCGAACCTACCGCGAGACAGTACAACATCATACATCCGCGAGATTTTTGAAGGCTGTGGGAAAGTTACCGATTGCTACCTTCTATCCAGCCGTGGTCGTGGAGGCAGACGAAGTAGCTTCATTACCTTCGAAACACGGCAGGCGGCTTGTGATGCTCTGACACAATTGGGCGATCAGATCTTTGATGACAATCAACGACTAACAGTGCGATGGGCGAATCCTCCAAAGCCCCACACTGAAGGGGCTGGTGAGGACGAGCCTTCAGATTCGGATGAAGACGACTCATACATCATGACGCGAGCAAGTGGTTTCAACAGTATCACACCATCAGCGCCCTCCACTGTTTTGCCAAACATGCCTCAAAATCCGATGATCGGCTTTTCAAATTCCCATATCTTCGTCCCGATGCAGTTTCCCTTCCAGACAGGTCTACCACAGTCTGCAGGATCGCCTTCTGCGCAGCCTGTCTACTCTATGGCTGGCGTTCAACCGCAGGGTTTGCCAACATCGCTTCTAAACACGTTCTCGCAGCTACACATTCAGCCTCTCGGTGCGGCCACTCAGGCGATGCATGGCATGTTCCCACCATTCATGACCGTTCCGGTGCCTAAAGCGCAGCTAGAGAAGTAGATATCTGCTGTTTCAAACAAGCCGCCTGCTGTTCCTTTCAGATTCTGCGATTAAACCAAAATAGTTGAGGTCTCTTGACCTCAGCTTGGCTGCATCGACCTTGTACCGTGTTCGTGTGGTGTTGCCTGCTCATAAAATTCCTGCAGCTGCAGTAGAACTTTGCTGTACCCAACCCAGCGCCTTTACAAGCAGGCCAACATATGAAGGAACTGAGTTAGCAGGCAGCAGTATCATCACGGGAGTTGGATATCACCAGCTCAGAAACGTCACCACCTTTCCCACCTTGTTGAACAAACTTGGACTGCGACCTCACATGAAGTTGTATTTTATGTTCTGTTGCTGTGGAACTGCTGTGTAGTCTGAAAAGGTCTTAGCCAATGCAGTGCGAACTGAAAGTGGCAAAACACTTGAACTGTGGTCACCCGGTGGTAGATAAAAGAAATACATTCGTGGATTTTCTCAACTCATCCATTTCGAAGGTTTCCACATACTTCGTTTTGCTGCTCCCCAAGCTGTTGAACACCGTGCTAGGTCAGACATTTTTCAATGAGGCTGTTGGGGTGCCAGAGTCAATTAGCCAGCATTGCACAACGGCCTCTTCAATCTTCTTTGCTGTCTTGTGCTGTGCAAGTAGTCTTCTATCTCCATTGCTCACATCGGCTTGCAAGAGGCACAAGGCTCTCGAAAAACGTGAAAGCATGCTCTTTGGTTCACCTTCCAGTATTCTCGTGCCGAGTAGTACGTATGCCCTTTGGAGTTTGACGACCAATGCTCCCGCTAACGGCGCTCCCGCTAAGTGCGAGGAATTCCTCAAAAAAAAAGAGGTTGGAAAAAGAGGGTGAGGAATTCCTCATATGAAGAATTCCTCACCTTTTTCCCGTTGATACCGTACCCGGAGCCCCTCGGACCTCCCCATTTGGAAGACTCGGGTACCCCCCTGCAACAGAAGCTAATAGCCTGCACCAAACGCGAGAGCCTAGCGGGGGAGAAAAAAAAAAGCCATACCCAGCTTTTTGGCTTTCCTCACTAAAAGTGAGGTTAGCGGGAGCACTGTTGACGACACCAAACAAAAAAGAGACCTTAGTAAGTCCTTACGGTTTCTACTAGTGTATCATCTTGGGGTACTATGGGCAAGAGACGAAGGCCCAACACTGTGCTTGCAGGCCGTTGTGTATCGCCAGCAGAGGGTGCCTGCGAAGTATGCATTCGGGTGCCCGTCGTAGACTTTGGAAAGCGAAACTGGAACCTCCTGCCGGAGCGCAGCTAACAGTCTTGTGTGGACCTTGCGAAGACGAAAGCAGTGGTGCTCAACTCCTAACGGTGCCCGCACACCCGCCTCACGCTCTGCACAAGCTGTTGCGTTGCAGTCGATGCGCCCTACTTGATACTTGCACTTCTTCAAATCACCTTCCTGTCTCCCCCTCGAATGACAGAAACGATTCACTAAACAGGTTTCAAAGCAAATCACATCAGCCCCGGTTGAACATCGGGACGCAAACAACAAGAAATTGGAACAATGAGTCCACACACCACGGGCAGGATGTCAGCTCCGGATACGTCGGAACCAGAAGGGACACCTGCGAAAGCCTTCCCTGTCCGAATAGTTCTGGCGGTGATAGGAGTGGTGTTGGTGACCGTAGCTGTTGTTATGACTGCAGTCCTTGTCTCCCTTAACAACAATGACGATGACGATGACTTCTCTTTCTCCGCGGAAACCTCAGTTCCCAGGGTATCGACACGAGCTGAGCCATTTGTGGGCATTCTCAACCCTGTTGGAAAGGAGCTCGTTGTATCAGAACCTGCGGTGGTATTTCCTCTGCCTGTTGTCGACAATGTAGCCAACAATGGCCCGCAACAGACTCAGGTGTCGAGGCGCAGATCGGCAGCGGCTCTGGGCGAGCCGCGATACACAATGGATTCGAACCCACTTGTCCACTTACTCCGCGGGTTTAGCAGCATTTGGGTTCTTGGCGATAGCGACTGGGCCAATGGCATGGCTAATGGAGATGGTCCTACTGCTTTTGACCACGCTGCAATTGTAAATCCAGAAGTTTGGGAGAGCAACATGGCATACACTGAAAGGGTCTGTCGAGAACGAACAACTACACAAGCCATCTTCGCGTACCTGGACGACTCTCGTAGCCAGAGCTTCGCGGTTCTTGATGGATTGGGCCCATTTTATGAAGACTATACTGCAGCGACAGGAGCCTTTTCGACCGTTCACATTACTCAAAGTGCAGTACTTGATGACCGCAAAATGAGTGTCGAAGATGGTGGAAACGGAGCAGGAGATGCATCGTCGGAGTTGGGTAAAGTTGTTGACATCATCTCCTTGATGCTTAATTCATATTCTTCAACAACTGGTTCCGAGTACTTTTACATGTCGCCTCGGCCGTGGCGTATGACAAGTCTTGGCGATGTTGTAAACCTGGGTCATGAAACACTTGCGTGTCTCGACGAAAATGGCGATATTCACAACTTGGCATTCGACGTGTATGATAGCAATGTTTCTGTGATTCCTGCCCTCATTTGTGTTCGCCGGCCCAGTAACACACACGAAAATGGTACGTTTGCGTCCAGCAGTCGTGGCAAAGATGGTGGCTATCCGAGTGGGCGCACAAACGCAGGGTACCTCGCTGCGATAGGATTGGCTTATGCTGTGCCAGAGCGTTTTGCTGAGATGTGGACTCGTGCCTCAGAGATGGGTGAAAGTAACATTCTATCAGGGATGCACTCACCATTGGATGTGATAGGTGGACGAGTCCATGCGACCGCCATCAGTGTTGCTGCACTTCAACGAACCGGCAACGCAGTCTTGAAACAAGAAGCAGTGGAGCAGGCGAAGGCATACTTCTCAAATAAGCTTGCAAGTGGTGAGACACTATTTCAAAAAGCTCATAGCGATGACACCAGTAGGTGGTCAAACCACGACGCGAACAAGGCCCTCTTCCGCTGGCGAATGACGTACGGCCTTCCCCGAACTGCCCAAACCGGTCAGCCTCCTGTTATACCAACTGGGGCTGAGATCCTGCTCGAAAGCCGACAGCCATACCTGACTGCCCAGCAACGAAGAGCAGTACTGTTCACAACTGCAATCGATTCTGGATTCTCCGTTTTAGATGACAGTAGATGGGGTAGGATAGACCCCGTTACAGCGTCAGATGGCTATGGCTCATTCCAAGGCGATGTAGCTGTTTTCATGGATGCAAGCAAAGGTGGTTTCCACTCTCACGACACGTGGCGCAATGACATCAGTGGCTTAGGGCTCCTTATAAAGAGCGGTTCCGGAACTTTGACATTAACTGGCAACAACACCTTTTCAGGAGGAACTCTCATCACAGCAGGCACGCTTGAAGCGGCGTCGACCTCTGCTCTCGGCGAAGGCTCGGTACTTGTTGACGAGTTTGCCGAGCTCCTCATTACAGCAGACAGCCTCTTCATTCATAATGAGACAGTCATTCTCGGTTCGTTGTACCTTGAGTTGAGCTTGACTTCACCCCACGTTGTTGTCCAAAACTCGCTCATCATCGAGGGTGGATCTTTGGTTCTCGATTTCAGCAAAGTAGGGATTGTTGGCACAACTCCGTTGGTTCTATTTGAGGCTGCGACCATCAACGGTTCTTTCGATTCCTGGTCTTCAGTTGGAACTTCTCAGGACTTTCTCATCACCTACTCTGAATCTCGCGTTCTTCTGTCGGCGAATGTGCCATCCACTATTCTTCCCGTACCGGCAGTTACTTTCCCTCTGCCGGTATCGTCGCACGTTGCCAACAACTCGGACGGTGCGTTCCGGTACAACATGGCCAGCAACCCGCTGCCCTACATCCTGAAGGGCATGAATGACATCTGGATTCTCGGTGACGCTGCTTGGGCGAACGGTGGAGCCAACGGTGATGGTCCCGACGACTTCAGCCAAACGCAGATTCTGAATGCTTCAGTATGGAAACACAACATCGCCTACACGCAGCAGGTTTGTGCGAAGCGGACTGCTGCAGAAGCGGTGTATGCCTACTTTGACGAATCGCAGGACCACAACCATGCTGTCCTCGATGGTCTGGGCCCGCTCCTTGAGACGTACGTTGCCGAGACGCAAGCGTTCAGCACGATCGCCATCGACGAATCAACTGTACTGGACACTGGGAGACTGGAACAAAATGATCAAGGCAACGGTGCAGGGAACGCAGGGTCTAATCTGGGCAAGATTGTTGACATAGTGAGGATGATGCGGCAAGCTTCCGCCTCAACCTCAGGTTCCAAGTACTACTTCTCGACCCCTCGTCCGTGGCGCATGACTGACGAGGGGACAGTTGTCAACCTCGGGTTCGAGACCCTGCAGTGCCACGATGGGAATGGCCACACAGAGAGCCTCGTCAAAGATGTTTATGACACCAACGTGACCATTCTTCCAGCTCTCGCCTGCGTGCGCCGGAGTAGCAAGACCGACGCGGCTGGAAACTTCGTCAGCAGCAGCCAGGGAAAGGACGGAGGATACCCAAGTGGTCACACGAACGCAGGCTACCTTGCGGCTCTCGGAATCGCGTACGCCGTCCCGGAACGATTTGCGGAAATGTGGACACGAGCTTCTCAGATGGGCGAGAATCGGATTTTGACTGGCCTGCACTCTCCACTGGACGTGATGGGAGGACGCATTCACGCAACTGCGATCGTGGCTGCGGCTCTGAATAATCCATCAAACGCGCAGCTGAAAAACGAAGCAGTGCAGCAAGCCAAAGCGTTTTTTTCTGGCTTCCTTGGCGCTGGACAAACGCTGTTCGAGTTTGCACATGCCAGCGAAACGGGAAGATGGGGTGATCACGATGCCAACAAGAAGCTGTTCCGCTGGCGCATGACGTACGGCTTCGAGCAGGATACATCGAAATCCGGCCAGCCGCTCACGGTTCCACTCGGAGCTGAGTCGCTGCTCGAGAGTCGCCAGCCGTACTTGACTCCCGAGCAGCGTCGTGCAGTTCTCTACACAACAGCTGTAGATTCTGGCTATCCAATCTTGGACGACAGCAATGGGTGGGGCAGACTTGACCTTGTGACAGCATCCGATGGCTACAATGCTTTTGTGACGGATGTCATGGTGACTATGGATGCGAACCTCGGTGGTTTCAGCGCGCACGACTGGTGGCGGAACGACATCAGTGGCAACGGCATGCTTACAAAGGCTGGAAGTGGAACGCTGACTTTGACAGGCCACAACACGTTCTCTGGCGGAGCAGCAATTGAAGAGGGAAGCCTCGAAGCAGCATCGTCTTCAGCACTTGGGTCTGGCCCTGTTTCCGTGTACACGAAAGCGACTCTGAAGGTCGATGTACTTGGGCCTCTTGTGCTTTCGTCGCTTGCTGTATACGGCGATTTGACCATCATGTTCGATCCTGACACTGTGCAGGTGGCTGTCGGCGGGGCGCTGGTGTTGTCGACGGATAGCAGACTCGTGGTGGATGGAGAGTTACTGGTCGGTGCTGGTCGCAAAACGTTGATTACAGCCGCATCGATCACGGGTTCTTTTGCTTCTATCGAAGTGCTCAGGCCAACATCTCGTTTGCTCAAACTGGTTCAGACACCGACTGCCGTTTATGTGGACATCACGTTCGTGAAAGCTGTTTACCCTGTGCCAGCAGTTACTTTCCCTCTGCCGGTATCGTCGCACGTTGCCAACAACTCGGACGGTGCGTTCCGGTACAACATGGCCAGCAACCCGCTGCCCTACATCCTGAAGGGCATGAATGACATCTGGATTCTCGGTGACGCTGCTTGGGCGAACGGTGGAGCCAACGGTGATGGTCCCGACGACTTCAGCCAAACGCAGATTCTGAATGCTTCAGTATGGAAACACAACATCGCCTACACGCAGCAGGTTTGTGCGAAGCGGACTGCTGCAGAAGCGGTGTATGCCTACTTTGACGAATCGCAGGACCACAACCATGCTGTCCTCGATGGTCTGGGCCCGCTCCTTGAGACGTACGTTGCCGAGACGCAAGCGTTCAGCACGATCGCCATCGACGAATCAACTGTACTGGACACTGGGAGACTGGAACAAAATGATCAAGGCAACGGTGCAGGGAACGCAGGGTCTAATCTGGGCAAGATTGTTGACATAGTGAGGATGATGCGGCAAGCTTCCGCCTCAACCTCAGGTTCCAAGTACTACTTCTCGACCCCTCGTCCGTGGCGCATGACTGACGAGGGGACAGTTGTCAACCTCGGGTTCGAGACCCTGCAGTGCCACGATGGGAATGGCCACACAGAGAGCCTCGTCAAAGATGTTTATGACACCAACGTGACCATTCTTCCAGCTCTCGCCTGCGTGCGCCGGAGTAGCAAGACCGACGCGGCTGGAAACTTCGTCAGCAGCAGCCAGGGAAAGGACGGAGGATACCCAAGTGGTCACACGAACGCAGGCTACCTTGCGGCTCTCGGAATCGCGTACGCCGTCCCGGAACGATTTGCGGAAATGTGGACACGAGCTTCTCAGATGGGCGAGAATCGGATTTTGACTGGCCTGCACTCTCCACTGGACGTGATGGGAGGACGCATTCACGCAACTGCGATCGTGGCTGCGGCTCTGAATAATCCATCAAACGCGCAGCTGAAAAACGAAGCAGTGCAGCAAGCCAAAGCGTTTTTTTCTGGCTTCCTTGGCGCTGGACAAACGCTGTTCGAGTTTGCACATGCCAGCGAAACGGGAAGATGGGGTGATCACGATGCCAACAAGAAGCTGTTCCGCTGGCGCATGACGTACGGCTTCGAGCAGGATACATCGAAATCCGGCCAGCCGCTCACGGTTCCACTCGGAGCTGAGTCGCTGCTCGAGAGTCGCCAGCCGTACTTGACTCCCGAGCAGCGTCGTGCAGTTCTCTACACAACAGCTGTAGATTCTGGCTATCCAATCTTGGACGACAGCAATGGGTGGGGCAGACTTGACCTTGTGACAGCATCCGATGGCTACAATGCTTTTGTGACGGATGTCATGGTGACTATGGATGCGAACCTCGGTGGTTTCAGCGCGCACGACTGGTGGCGGAACGACATCAGTGGCAACGGCATGCTTACAAAGGCTGGAAGTGGAACGCTGACTTTGACAGGCCACAACACGTTCTCTGGCGGAGCAGCAATTGAAGAGGGAAGCCTCGAAGCAGCATCGTCTTCAGCACTTGGGTCTGGCCCTGTTTCCGTGTACACGAAAGCGACTCTGAAGGTCGATGTACTTGGGCCTCTTGTGCTTTCGTCGCTTGCTGTATACGGCGATTTGACCATCATGTTCGATCCTGACACTGTGCAGGTGGCTGTCGGCGGGGCGCTGGTGTTGTCGACGGATAGCAGACTCGTGGTGGATGGAGAGTTACTGGTCGGTGCTGGTCGCAAAACGTTGATTACAGCCGCATCGATCACGGGTTCTTTTGCTTCTATCGAAGTGCTCAGGCCAACATCTCGTTTGCTCAAACTGGTTCAGACACCGACTGCCGTTTATGTGGACATCACGTTCGTGAAAGCTGTTTACCCTGTGCCAGCAGTTACTTTCCCTCTGCCGGTATCGTCGCACGTTGCCAACAACTCGGACGGTGCGTTCCGGTACAACATGGCCAGCAACCCGCTGCCCTACATCCTGAAGGGCATGAATGACATCTGGATTCTCGGTGACGCTGCTTGGGCGAACGGTGGAGCCAACGGTGATGGTCCCGACGACTTCAGCCAAACGCAGATTCTGAATGCTTCAGTATGGAAACACAACATCGCCTACACGCAGCAGGTTTGTGCGAAGCGGACTGCTGCAGAAGCGGTGTATGCCTACTTTGACGAATCGCAGGACCACAACCATGCTGTCCTCGATGGTCTGGGCCCGCTCCTTGAGACGTACGTTGCCGAGACGCAAGCGTTCAGCACGATCGCCATCGACGAATCAACTGTACTGGACACTGGGAGACTGGAACAAAATGATCAAGGCAACGGTGCAGGGAACGCAGGGTCTAATCTGGGCAAGATTGTTGACATAGTGAGGATGATGCGGCAAGCTTCCGCCTCAACCTCAGGTTCCAAGTACTACTTCTCGACCCCTCGTCCGTGGCGCATGACTGACGAGGGGACAGTTGTCAACCTCGGGTTCGAGACCCTGCAGTGCCACGATGGGAATGGCCACACAGAGAGCCTCGTCAAAGATGTTTATGACACCAACGTGACCATTCTTCCAGCTCTCGCCTGCGTGCGCCGGAGTAGCAAGACCGACGCGGCTGGAAACTTCGTCAGCAGCAGCCAGGGAAAGGACGGAGGATACCCAAGTGGTCACACGAACGCAGGCTACCTTGCGGCTCTCGGAATCGCGTACGCCGTCCCGGAACGATTTGCGGAAATGTGGACACGAGCTTCTCAGATGGGCGAGAATCGGATTTTGACTGGCCTGCACTCTCCACTGGACGTGATGGGAGGACGCATTCACGCAACTGCGATCGTGGCTGCGGCTCTGAATAATCCATCAAACGCGCAGCTGAAAAACGAAGCAGTGCAGCAAGCCAAAGCGTTTTTTTCTGGCTTCCTTGGCGCTGGACAAACGCTGTTCGAGTTTGCACATGCCAGCGAAACGGGAAGATGGGGTGATCACGATGCCAACAAGAAGCTGTTCCGCTGGCGCATGACGTACGGCTTCGAGCAGGATACATCGAAATCCGGCCAGCCGCTCACGGTTCCACTCGGAGCTGAGTCGCTGCTCGAGAGTCGCCAGCCGTACTTGACTCCCGAGCAGCGTCGTGCAGTTCTCTACACAACAGCTGTAGATTCTGGCTATCCAATCTTGGACGACAGCAATGGGTGGGGCAGACTTGACCTTGTGACAGCATCCGATGGCTACAATGCTTTTGTGACGGATGTCATGGTGACTATGGATGCGAACCTCGGTGGTTTCAGCGCGCACGACTGGTGGCGGAACGACATCAGTGGCAACGGCATGCTTACAAAGGCTGGAAGTGGAACGCTGACTTTGACAGGCCACAACACGTTCTCTGGCGGAGCAGCAATTGAAGAGGGAAGCCTCGAAGCAGCATCGTCTTCAGCACTTGGGTCTGGCCCTGTTTCCGTGTACACGAAAGCGACTCTGAAGGTCGATGTACTTGGGCCTCTTGTGCTTTCGTCGCTTGCTGTATACGGCGATTTGACCATCATGTTCGATCCTGACACTGTGCAGGTGGCTGTCGGCGGGGCGCTGGTGTTGTCGACGGATAGCAGACTCGTGGTGGATGGAGAGTTACTGGTCGGTGCTGGTCGCAAAACGTTGATTACAGCCGCATCGATCACGGGTTCTTTTGCTTCTATCGAAGTGCTCAGGCCAACATCTCGTTTGCTCAAACTGGTTCAGACACCGACTGCCGTTTATGTGGACATCACGTTCGTGAAAGCTGTTTACCCTGTGCCAGCAGTTACTTTCCCTCTGCCGGTATCGTCGCACGTTGCCAACAACTCGGACGGTGCGTTCCGGTACAACATGGCCAGCAACCCGCTGCCCTACATCCTGAAGGGCATGAATGACATCTGGATTCTCGGTGACGCTGCTTGGGCGAACGGTGGAGCCAACGGTGATGGTCCCGACGACTTCAGCCAAACGCAGATTCTGAATGCTTCAGTATGGAAACACAACATCGCCTACACGCAGCAGGTTTGTGCGAAGCGGACTGCTGCAGAAGCGGTGTATGCCTACTTTGACGAATCGCAGGACCACAACCATGCTGTCCTCGATGGTCTGGGCCCGCTCCTTGAGACGTACGTTGCCGAGACGCAAGCGTTCAGCACGATCGCCATCGACGAATCAACTGTACTGGACACTGGGAGACTGGAACAAAATGATCAAGGCAACGGTGCAGGGAACGCAGGGTCTAATCTGGGCAAGATTGTTGACATAGTGAGGATGATGCGGCAAGCTTCCGCCTCAACCTCAGGTTCCAAGTACTACTTCTCGACCCCTCGTCCGTGGCGCATGACTGACGAGGGGACAGTTGTCAACCTCGGGTTCGAGACCCTGCAGTGCCACGATGGGAATGGCCACACAGAGAGCCTCGTCAAAGATGTTTATGACACCAACGTGACCATTCTTCCAGCTCTCGCCTGCGTGCGCCGGAGTAGCAAGACCGACGCGGCTGGAAACTTCGTCAGCAGCAGCCAGGGAAAGGACGGAGGATACCCAAGTGGTCACACGAACGCAGGCTACCTTGCGGCTCTCGGAATCGCGTACGCCGTCCCGGAACGATTTGCGGAAATGTGGACACGAGCTTCTCAGATGGGCGAGAATCGGATTTTGACTGGCCTGCACTCTCCACTGGACGTGATGGGAGGACGCATTCACGCAACTGCGATCGTGGCTGCGGCTCTGAATAATCCATCAAACGCGCAGCTGAAAAACGAAGCAGTGCAGCAAGCCAAAGCGTTTTTTTCTGGCTTCCTTGGCGCTGGACAAACGCTGTTCGAGTTTGCACATGCCAGCGAAACGGGAAGATGGGGTGATCACGATGCCAACAAGAAGCTGTTCCGCTGGCGCATGACGTACGGCTTCGAGCAGGATACATCGAAATCCGGCCAGCCGCTCACGGTTCCACTCGGAGCTGAGTCGCTGCTCGAGAGTCGCCAGCCGTACTTGACTCCCGAGCAGCGTCGTGCAGTTCTCTACACAACAGCTGTAGATTCTGGCTATCCAATCTTGGACGACAGCAATGGGTGGGGCAGACTTGACCTTGTGACAGCATCCGATGGCTACAATGCTTTTGTGACGGATGTCATGGTGACTATGGATGCGAACCTCGGTGGTTTCAGCGCGCACGACTGGTGGCGGAACGACATCAGTGGCAACGGCATGCTTACAAAGGCTGGAAGTGGAACGCTGACTTTGACAGGCCACAACACGTTCTCAGGGGGACTTGTTATTGAGGAAGGGATCATCCGAGCAGTATCTGAGAACGCTGTCGGATCGGGAGAGGTTGTTGTTGGTTCAAACGGTATCCTCAAAGTTGAGACTTCGGGAACCGTAATGTGCAGGAAAGATGTGACTGTTGCAGGAGGGTTATCTGTCTCCGTAAGTTCGACTATGAAGGTTCTTGGCAGTGTGGTAATAGCATCCGGTACCTTGGAGTTGGTGGGTCAGACACTGAGTCAGAAGATCACTGTTATTACATCTCATTCAGTTGTTGGCGAGTTCGAGAAGATTTTGCCGGACTCTGTCAGGTTGGAGTACACAACAAACTCAGTGATTGCATACATTGGTGCGACCCCATGAGGAATGCAGTTCGCTATCGTTTGACAAAAATATAAGTCTAAAAATAAGCCTCTAAATAAGCGACCTGTGGCGCAAGAAAGCTTATTTTCGGTTCTTGAGGATTCTGATGATTACGAACTAACCGCCAGCAAGGAATGGAAGCAAACGACCGACGAAGAAACAGGAGTCTCGCGCGAAGGGTGTTGAGATTACACCTGGTCGAAAAAGAACATAAAAAACTCGAAGTCGAGACGAGAAAACATCCACACGGACATACCAACTGAGAACACACAATCATGAAACTTTTCAGAGCAGAGGAGCTTACGGCGGTGACGAAGCTTGCTCGAGTGTCCAGGTCCCGGCGTTTTTGGCAAGTGCCGACCCCTGCTCGCTCGAAGAACCGGACGGGCGCTCGGATCTCCCAATGGATGACAGGCCACAAGAAAAAGAAGGTGTGCTGCTCGGTCGGGCTTCCTGCATTTCGATTGTACACAGGAAGCTCCACCCCCACGGGTAGGATTCAGAATATGAGACGATGCCAAAACCCCCCCCCCTTTGCACTAATAAAAAAAAATTTGATGTCACCCCATACTGGCCCCGAAACCCCACTTGTGTGGCCCAAAACGGTTCCCAAACGGTTTTTGGCGGGCTGAGTCGAGGTAAAGGGGTCTCTGAAGGCCCACGAATAGGCCCAGGTGGGCCCAGGTGGGCCCCGGAGCGGGCACTCAGCGCGAGGGGGAGTCATTTTCGGGCCTCGCCACTACTCAAGCTAGTCAAACACTTTCTGGCCTCCAGCGGGAAACCCAGACTTCAAAACGACAAGATCGGCTGTGTTCAGCCGTAGATAGCCACCAGCGGGTCCTCTTGAAGCCGAAGAGTGCTCTCGGGGGTCACAGTTAGCCCCATGTGTGCAGCGCCAGCAGTGGGCAGGCACACGCTTAGAATGTGTGGTATGCAAGTGCACCCTGCCTAGAATCCGGCTTCACCCGCTTTTGAGAACACAGTGCTTACAAGGAAAACGCAGAATATAAGGTGGAAAAATGCAAAAGAACCAAGATGAGGACTCCCCCGCCAACGCCAATCTCGGCAGCCTTTCCCCGGTTCTTTCAGAGATTGTCACCCACGACCATTCCAACAGCCCTGTACCGGGCACGTGCCCAGTCCAAACCGCTCACGATGCGTCGCCGGCTCGCCTCGTCGTCAAGGCTGTTGAAGGCTTCTGAAAGCCTACCAGAAAGGCGCTTCCAGATGTCAACCTTCTCCTCCTCTGTCATTAGGGCGAGAAAGAAACCGATCAGGTCCTCACCAGAGACCTTTTCGCAAAAGGTCCTGCTGGCTACGAGTCGTCTCTGCATGGACTGACCACGTCTCGTTTCCTCATGAAACGGCGACAACTTCTGCATTGCTCTCACCGATGACTCCACGAACTCCAGACCCGTGATCTTTGGCATTTTCCCTCTCTTAGTTTCCGTTTTCCTGGGTCAACCTGTATTCTTAATTCGTATTGCTGGTAAAGCCGGATTCTAGGCAGGGTGCACCTGCTGCACCCACTCTATTTACAAGGTGTGCCTGCCCACCGCAGGCGCTGCAGGCGGGGTGGCCAAGTAGGGCTATCTGAGACCCCTGAGAACATTCTTCGGCTTCAAGAGGACCCGCTGGTGGCTATCTACAGCGGAACACAGCCGATCTTGTCGTTGTGTAGTCTGGGTTTCCCGCTGGAGGCCAGAAGGTGTTTGACTAGCTTGAGAAGTGGCGAGGCTTTGAAAATGACCCCATTTTGGGGGCACCCCCCCTCGCACTGAGTGCCCGCTCCGGGGCCCACCTGGGCCCACCTGGGCCTATTCGTGGGCCTTCAGAGACCCCTTTACCTCGACTCAGCCCGCCAAAAACCGTTTGGGAACCGTTTTGGGCCACACAAGTGGGGTTTCGGGGCCAGTATGGGGTGACATCAAATTTTTTTTATTAGTGCAAAGGGGGGGGGGGGGGGGGGTTTGGCATCGTACCATATGTCCGCTCCTTCTCAACCATCCCTTCCACCTTCTGTCAGTCGAGTTAAAAACAAAGTTTTAGAACCTGCTGAATATTCATAAGTTTTACTCTGACTTTGAGCAAACAACAAAAGAAGCGCCATGTTGCCCTTGGGCCAGACAGTGGTCGACCAGTGGTCGACCACAGTCTACCTGAGCAGTTACTGGCTGTTACTGGCTGTTACTGGCAGCGCAGTGCAAGGATGTCTGTATTTCTTGCGGGGGTTTGTACTTAACAATATTTGGCCAATGGCTCACCCCGTTATTTTTTTCCGTTGTGTTTCGGCAGGACGTTTCGTGGTTTTGAATTCGGCGGGGGCAAAAAGCAATTTCGGGGTTTCAAGTTGAAACGCCTGCTGCACAACAGGCTCCGAGAAACTACATACCCATTTGCCTGACGAAGATTTCTCGTCACACTTGCTAGGGTGCTCAAGCTAATACCCGGAGGCACCCTGATGTACGACACTGCGGAGAGTCAACATCCATGTCTACGGACCTGAAGAATGACTTGTACCAGGCAAATGACAAGACACGCCTTTTCTTCAGTGGCCTTCTCCAGCTCCAACATGGCTTCGGCAAAGATTCGTAGAACCGAAGGCAGCAACTCTACTTGTTTGCAGCAGACCTTGAGACCCGAATGAGCTCGTTCCGCACGTTTATGTGAAGCGATTTGGAGGACTTCTCATCTTCCCGAGGATACCTTCCAAACAGACGGTCCATACCAGTCTTCGGCAACGTCTCGACGAACTTCTCGACTACCTCCTGAGTGGCGATGGATAACTCTGTCAGACTTTCAGGCTGAAAGTTTCAGCTTTCCAAAAAAGAAATCTCCCAACTACTCCGCATTCTGCCCAGCAGTGGAAAAGGCTGGGAGCAATTCGCGGTTTGCCGGTCGGAAAAAGTTTGATAATTGAGCCAGAAAGAACCCAAAAATGTCCAGAAAATGGTTTGGACTATTGTTTGTGAGCCAAGCTGAGCTCACCTGCTTTGGTAAGTTTCATGTAGTGCACTGCCAACTACAAATTCTTAGTACCACAACGCATTGAATTTACACAGTGTACATGCGCTCGGCTAAAGGCCGGTGCGGGGCGAGACTGGAGGCAGCAGTTAAGTTCGGGAAACAGTAAAGTTCGGGCGAAGCAAAGTTCGGGTGAAGCTAAGTTCTGGTGAAGCAAAGTTCGGGCGAAGCAAAGTTTGGGTTCTGGTGATGCTGACTCGGGAGGAGCTGAGTTCGGTGTGTGGTAGTAAGTTTAGCCTGTGATGGCAAGTTCGGCGCCAGTACCCGGGGAGACCCTAAGTTCTAAGCAAAGCGTAGGCGAAACAAAGTTCGGGTACGCTGACGGTACTGCAGTACTGCTCGTGTGGTACACTGTAGTAATGTGGTGCTGGCTCATCGGTTTGCGCCTTTTTGTTTCTTCCTTGCTCGGAAAGGGGGGGGTCGAATAATAACATTTATTTGACACGCCTGGTTGTCATTTTCTTTTGGTATAATGCCCTTATATCCCGGTCAAAACAAATTTGTGCCCGTATATCCCGGTTCGGGATATAAGGGCACCAAATTTGTTTTGAACCGGGTTTTTAGGGCAGGTGAAAATTGGGTCCAAAATTTGGGTCCAAAATTTGAGTCCAAAATTTGGGTCCAAAATTTGGGTCCAAAATTCCCTCTCCTGCTCATCTCCTGCCGTAAACACGCACGAGTGCGCGTCGGTTCGGGTCACGTGAAACCGCTCCGTGTCTGCATGGAGCCAAGCTGCGTACTTGAACGTGCACGCTTCGCCTTTTGCTGTTTTCCCCATGCATTCAAAGCGTACGCGCCCCTTTTCCTTCCTCCTCCGCACCATGCACCGACCAGTGGAGAGGGCTTCCGCGACTACAGCGTCCGTGAAGTCAGCAGCACTTGCAAATTGCGCTTTCATGACGACACCTCCAACAGGACTCGCCTCAACTGTGTGTGAATCAACAGACTCAACCTCAACGTCTGCCTGAGGCGGACCGGCTAAGGGAGAAGGAACGGCGGGTACAGTGGCAGCGGGAGGCACGGCAGGGCTGGTCCAGGTTGGTGGGTAGTTGTGGATCGTTACAGGGGTGGGGGCGGGGGCGCTATGCCGCGCGTGAAGATCAAGGAGGGCCCCGTAGAGAATTGCCGGAGACAACTGCGCGCCAACGATGTGTCCCACGTCTGTACCGCTGCATAAGCAACGATGGCACACAGCTCCTTCTGCGAAGCAATGCTCGCCAATTGGCTACCCAGAGCCGCGATTGTCGAAGCTGATGACATTTTCAATTGATTTACCCACTGATCTTTATCCTGCAATTTGAGGACTGTTACGAAGCCACTTGAAGCTGAAACTCACGTTCGAATGTGATCTTATAGAATTTTTTTCGAATTTTTTTTGAAATTGTTTCGAATTTCTTTCGAATTTCTTCGAATTTTTTTCGAATCTTTTTCGAATTTTTTTCGAATTTTTTCGAATTTTTTCATAGATGGCCGTTATATAACGTTGTATAACGTTATATCACCCATTCCACGAAAAAGTGTCACAGATTTCGGCTTTTTTCGGATTTCTGCCGAAAATTTCCATCTGCAGGTCCGAAAATGGACGGTTTCGAGATTTTGAGGACACGTTTGAATCCGTTGAGGACAGGGCTTTCCGAATATTTGGTCGGATAAAAATTTTGACCGACCCCCCCCCCGGAAATGGAGGTCGGCACCCGAAAAAATGGGGTCCTGGAGATCGGTTTTTTTTCTCTCTGCATCCAGGAGGGGGTCAGATTTTGATCGCTGGGCTAGCTGGCAGCTTGCCCATAATCGCGCATCCCAGAACTACTCGAAAACCAAAAAATTTCCCAAAAAGACCTCGAAAATCATTTCCAGACGGCTGCTTTTCACACCGAAAAATCGCAAAAAAAAAAAATCGGACCGGGGGAATCGAACCATGGCCTACAGGGGCCCAGGAGGGTGCGGTAACCGTTAGGCTATGTTGCCAAACCTCGGGCCAAAATTCGCTTTTAGCGCCTGCTCAGTTGGAATTCTTATCGGAAAGTGCGAGATCGTCATTTACTCGTTTCCAGTGTCCCAGGACGGTATTTCTGCTCTCTCAGAGCTTATTTCGCCCGGTTTGCGAAGAACTCAAAATGAGTCCAAAAATTCTCACTCGGTAGTGAACAAAAAAGCTTTCCGCCGTTTTTTTAGCCCATGGTCCAGAGGTTACCACACCCACACAGGGGTTTGAGGGTCGGTGGTTCGATTCCCGCCGGAAATCGTTTTTTTGGGTTTTTGAAACAGCCCCAAAACCGACCTTTTGTCCATCTGCACGCCAGATTTTGGTCGCCACGCGAGCTGATTGCTTGCCCATAATCGCCAGGGATAGCTCTTTCCATCCCAAAAAAAATTTCCCAAAAATTCCAAAATTTTGACCCAAAACGGGCTGCTTTTCAGACGGAAAATCTGTGACACTTTTTCGTGGAATGGGTGATATAACGTTATTCCCGGAGTTATTTGTTACCCCCCCCCCCCCTAAATCCAGAAAAACCGTTATTGACCGTTATAAAACCGTTATCCGCCATTCGAAAAATAACGTTATTTGACC